>OZ034816.1:1261147-1885471 GCA_964030455.1 Linum trigynum
CAAATCCGCAAATAAGAGGCATATATGTTCTACATTGTTGCTTAGAACTTTACTGCTCTGAAGAGTAAAGGGTCCCTAGTGATCCCACCAATAGATAAGCACATTTCGGGTTTTGTATTGTTACAAACCAACAACGGGGCTCAATATTTCACGAAGAACTCATACAAAGTAGCACCTCCAAGAATTCAACAACTCATTCAGCACCTCAAAGAAATAGACACCCAGAAAAGCGCGCAAATGGAGGGAAATGAAACGAGGAGTCCCGGCCAGAAAGAAACGCAGCTAAAAGGAATGGCCACGATCAGAAAATAAAGGGGCAAGGCCAAACATCAATCGGTATCGGGAATTCCGGAAAATAAAAAGCTCCCTTTTGATTCTGAAAACCAACCTGTTTCTGTTTTCTCTTCCTGGTGAAATGGGAAGGAAGGAGGGAGGGAGAGCGGGGAAATCTCCACGACGTCGGAGTCGACGTCCTCCATTGGAACAGCCGTCGATTCGGTGGTTCCCTCTGCTTTTGAATTTTCCTATGACGGCAGATGAAAACAAAGAGTTTATAAAGATGCACACAACAAGCGGAGTTATAAAGGGGGAGTAGTGTAATTTAAAATCAAGAACACGACAAATAACCTTTTTGGGTGGAATTCCGTGAAGACCGCTATAGAACACAAAGAAAGCAGCGGCGGTTGCGTTCGATGGCGGCGGCTATCGACCGTGACGGCGGCGCCGCGATCAGCTCACAGTATCAAGAGGAGTACAGTGTGATGAGATTTTTGGAGTTTGGAGAAATGAAGAAGAAGAGAGATCAATCACGCCATGAAGTCGCAAAGATGGCTTCAGAAAAAAAGGAAAAAACATCAGAGTGGGTCGCATTAAATAATTGAATTGGGCCGGGTTTTAAAGAAGCGGGGTGGGCTTTTAAATTTTCCAATTCGCTTGGGCCAGAAGGAGGGACCCAACTGGCGGTGGCAAGACCTTAGCCCATGGGCCTTGGTAACAAAGGCTGACATGTTCAGATGGCACATTCGACAAGATCAACGCAACTTGATAGTAACATCGACCATATACCAATGCCAACACAGAGTCATTCACAACGAGAGTTACTTCACAAGGATTTAAATCGTGTAACCTTTGATCAACGAATGCTCTAATACACCTTACATCAAACTAGCTTGATGGTTAGGCTTTCCGTCGCCACAAAAATCGAGTGAACTTCATCAAAAGATCAATCAGAAAGTTAAACCAATCTCCTTCATAGGTTCTTCACTCCAAGTTCAGTAAACGCTTTCACCAGCATGTCCATGTGTGCAGGTAAGGAGCTCTTAAACGTTGACGAGCAGGTCTTGTCGCCTTCTTCGAGATCCTGGATTCCACCCTTCAGCAGACACCCGACTTGAGCACCGGACATATATGCTTTGCACGCCACCGTGATGTCCTTTGCCCGGCTATGGAAATGGCCCTTCACGAAATCCTCGAAATGCTGCAATGGACACAAACATTGATTGAACTATATGGATGTGAACTGCAGAAAGTTGTACAATGATGAAAAATGAAGCCTTTTTTTTTTTTGGCTTTTCCAGATCGTTTTAAGTCTTTCGACTAGGTCTAGAGTTGTTCATACATGGATCCAAAACACACAGGTTCATTCCAGGTCTAGATATGTAAAATAACTATCTGCAAAACCATAATATAATAGACCAAACCAGTGTTCAAAGTAACTCAATAGTCAACAGTTAGGGAAAGGCCAAGTTCCAAAAGACACTTACTTTTGGTGGCTTCCTCATTGAATAAACCATCGTCTTGAGCGATAAAAGCAATGTCTTCTCATTGTACTCTAGGGACATGATTTCACCTGTAGTTGTGCCCTTTGACGGTTCCCAGCCAGGTTCATTAAAGTAGGGCTTTTGATTCAATATCAACGCTTGTATAGAAAGCAGAACCTGCATCACATTTGAAAACCTAGGCTGCCAGTTCTCGTTGTTGCTACCACGCCATGTTCCAAGAAGGCTGAGGCAAACATATCCGTTTGCGTACAAGTTTGGGTTTAATCGAAGACCCCCAGAATGGTAATGGACTTTCTAATAAAAGGGAAAACAAAAAAGGCAAAGAGTTGTGAGAGGAGGTGCAATGGCATAAGGTTTGATCCACAGCACGAATAGAACACTACATACCGGTGGAACACTTGGATAGCTATCAGGGAAGAAGATATCAAAGAAAAACAGACCGTCATGGTAAGGAGTTCCGTCTGCACCAACAATGACAGCCCTCAATAGGTCCATCCTTGACTCATAGGCCCTCACATATATGGTTTCTGTTTACGTCAACAAATATTCACAGACCATATTTAAGTAATGATGTTACAGAACCAATTAGTTACGAAAAGAAACAGAAACTTAGTTCGTGGATGCTGAAAGGAAAACACAGTATGAAGCTTACCTGGCAAATCTTTCTCCAGAATTTTCCACTCGTCTTGAATTCTTTTAGCCCACTTCTTCTCAGTCTGGCAGAACAAAAGTGGAATTCATCGTACAAACGTCAATAGTTTATAAGTAACAAGACTGAGTTTTGATAGAATTGAAAACTAGTCTTGGGAACAAAAGGAAATGATTTTTGGTCCCTCCCCTTTCATCCAGATGAGACTTCTGTTTGATCCCTTTTTTATCATCTTCACCCAAAAACAAACTATTCGAAGTGTTCTCACAGAACCAGAGAAGTAAATATTTACAATAGAATCACCTGTTTTGATGAAGAAGACTGAAACTGATGGTCTGAATGTCCTTCAACGATATCGAAATGCTTGAAGAGTTTCAACTTCCTTAAGATTTCATCATTTAAAGCACTTGGAACTCCAGGTTGCCCTCCTGCAAGTGGCATGTATAGAGCATGAAAATTGATAATCAATACATGGTTGACTTTCAGTCTTATTCTGCATATCTAGAAATGAAAGACACGATGGTTGAACATAATGGAGGAAGATATTCAAATGCACCCATACGTGCAGAACTTGGAGCCACCGGTCCCTTACTACCGCCTCTTTTGCTTCTGGTACTCCTAGCCAATGGCTCTTGACCAATGGCATGAATGTCTTGGGGCGATACACTACCAGAAATATGTGAATCTTTTAGGGCAATCCCTCCGTGCTGGGAAGAAGTCCACTTCTTCATATTAGGGGTAGATGTCGACTTCCAGAAGCGAGGAGGTACATAGATTACATCCTGAGAATCAAGTCAGATTACATATAGAGGTGATTTGGAGATGATGATGACATGGTGATGGTATATGTGTCTTGTATACCTGAACTTTCACGTCATTCTCATCCTCAATCGCTTTGCCTTTCCCTTTTCTGCGAGCGTTCTCATCCAGGATCACCGAATCATTGAGAGAATCGTACTCATCAACATCTATGATCTCAGGGAGAACAGCCTGTAAAGAAATTATCAACAATTAGCAACATGTTACTAAACAGGAGAAATCTATTCGATGCTGTCAAATAACATCCACAACAAGTAACAATATTGAAAACCATATATCCAGGTAACTCAAACGCATGCATATTCTTCTGCAACCGACTGTAGGCCAAAAGGAACAAAGGGCACAACATGCAGAGATTAAAGGTTGGCTCAGGTTAAAGTTTCCCTCAAGCTAAAGGAATGTACAGTACAGCATTAGAGATGAGTGACAATTTGAAGAGATAGTAAAGAAACTGCCAGCTAAGGTAGAATTCGACTCCCAAATAAGCAATATTCCAAACATCACCGCTCCCTTTATTAGGGTTCTGCATTGTTGCTCAGAAGTTAGCTGATCTAGAGAGTAAAGAGGTCCTCATAAGTTCATTACGGTTTTGTATTGCAGAAACAGAAAGAGGCCAATCATCAATCGCTATTAAGAGTTCCTAATAAACAACCATCTCTTTTTGATTAAGAAAACCAACCTGCTTCTGTTTTCTCTTCCTGGTAAAGTGGGAAGGCGGGAGGGAGAGCGGGGAAATCTCTACGACATCGAGATCGGCGTCCTCCATTGGACCAGCCATTGCTTCTTTCCGGTGGTTTCCCTGTTCTCAGATTCTGTGATGATAGTAGATGAAAACAAAGAGTGTTGTTAGAGATACTCGGAATTCATTAAGGGGACTGAAATCAAATCAAGAACAAGGTGTAAAGAAACGTTTTGGGTGGAATTCTGGTGCTGAGAGTGGAGACCGCTAAGAGAACAAGGAGACACCGGCGCCGGCGGCGTGCGGCGGTTCCGGCTCGCTATATCGAAGAGTTGTAGAGTGATTAGGGGAGAAGAGAAAGAGATTGCTTAACAAATTACAACTGAAAAGGCGCGGGATTATTAGGAAAAGAAAAGAAGCCGGGCTTTCGATGTTGTTCGATTGGGCCACGAGAAGGGGAGTCAAGGGGCGGGCCGAACTTAAGCCCATGGACCTCAGAGAATTTAGCTGGTCTAACATGATTTCCCCTCATGTTTTTCGAGTTCGACTCTCTTATATTTTCAGAATACATCAATGAGATAGAAGTTTGCATTCGCTATAAGAGTGTTTCTCACCACGGAACTGAATAAGTAGGAAGTATTGTAATACAATCTGATTGAAACTCAACTAGTCTCCTCACTTGCTAGAATAGAAGGCCTAAAGTCACTTCCCAGAGAGGAGGCATTTTGTTAAGAAACAGTCGGTTTGTACTACTATACTACACCATTCAAGAATATCTAAAACAATAGGGATCTTCTGTTACAAGGGCATATAGCATTATCATATTTAAGGCACTTGCTTTTGTTCTCCGTCCAATCTCTTGAGCAGATACTCGACCTCGACGTCCTTCGTTAGAGGCATCACCCACTTCTCATAGAGCTGAGACACAAGAGATGGATCAATCTTGTACTTGCCAGTGCTTTCTGTGTCATTCAGGCTCACATATTGTCCAAACACCATCCCTTTCTTCTCAACCCTTCTCATCACCATCTCCTCTTGCTTCTTGAATGTCAACAAGTTCATCAGAGCATTCCTGTCCTGCAATTACATTTGACAAAAATGCTAATTTTGAGTGTGCAAATGCCAGTAACTAGTTCGTCACAATAACTCAAGTAGTCAAGAATCGGTTCATTCTAATAGAGGTTCACATTGAGCTATGATTTATGATTGAGGCCCACCTAAACCTGAATCATCCTTTCGTGTCTGTGACATGAAAGTATCCTAAACCCAAGCCATAGCATGAACCTCTTAATAGATACCTTGGCACGAATTAGAGGCTCGTATTCATGAGGTGCTTCCCGGTACTTAACTTCAGCCACAAATTTCCCATAATGAATCCTCCTAGAGAGTGCCTGCCAAGGAAGCAGTATTGAAAGAGTTGTAATGGTACTATATATCATAATGTTGCACCATCGAACCAGAATTTGACAGTCAAGTCAGATCATTTGTGTTGCTGCAGACACATCGAGTCCTCAGTTACCTGTAACAACTCGATATCGCTAGCAGAAGTTGCAGCATAATTACCATCATCCCCTGGTTTGACTAACAACGGAAGGAATTTGTTGAAGTAGACATCCCAAATGATGTTGTTCACGTTAACAGAAGAAGCAGGGGGGTGCAGGAACTGTATACACGTTGATTGATTGTTGAAGCAACACAGACATGTAGTCAGTTTCTTTCCCTCTTAGTGTATTAATGTCTCTATATAAACCTAGACAAATGGAGTAACCCTAGAGCCAGTCAACTTACCACAGGATATGTGCGATCTTGAATCACTGATGGTGGAAGATTCTCAGGAAAGAAGGGGGTTTCTTCCGGATTTAGGTACCTCCCAGCCTGGTTACACATAACAAGGCTCTCTCGTCAGTGAATTCGAGAAAACCAGTACTTTTCAGTATCACAGTGACATTGTTACCTTGGCTTGAACAATTTCAGTTTGCTTGAAAAGGAATTGAATCAAAGTGACAGGAGATCCAGGGACCAACTCATATTTCTGATCATAGAGACGAGAATTCAAGGGAAACTTGGCTCTCTCTATCAACCTGTACACAATGGTGTCTTCCTGGCCAGTTAAAGACTGTCTCACTGAGTCGAGGGTGAATTCTCCCGTTTCCAGTAAACTCCTTTCTTCTACTGGTGTCGCCATACATATAATGCACCTACTAAACGCCATTACGGCAAGCATAATCAGAACAAGAGAGCGACCCATGGTCCCGGTGGAAGAGGAAACCAGACCACCAGACGCCATAATCTTATTTATCTAGGTTCTCTCAACAACAGAGAAAGAAAGACAGAAATTTGACAACGACCCACGAATCAATGGGCTCCGAAAATCATGGGAATGGAACCATAATGCCAAAACATGTCCACAAATTATTAGAGAGAAGAACATCAAACAGAGCTAACAGAGGCCGATCGAGTTCCTTTCATTCTCTATCTCTCTTTGTTTGTCCTTCTCAGAGAGAAAATCTCTGATTCTTGGAGGGTGTTAAAGGGTGTAGCTCAAGAATAGGGTAGCGAGAGATTAGGAAGGGAAGGAATCAAACCTGGTTTTCTGTAATGAATGGCGAGGAATCCAGTCGGCGTAGGAATTTCCGGCGCGTTGAGAGCTGCTGGATTCGCTGAAGGCGGAATCAGTCAGATGGAGATTGAAGACGGGAATGTCCTGCGATTCAGGAATTTCTGTGGGGAGAAAAGAAAGGGGGACTGGACTGGTTACGAAAAGGATAGTGGCGTGTAGTTGAGCAACGGAACAAACGTAAAGCAAAAAGTGGTGGGTGAGGGGAACTGGGAATGAAGGAAATTGCGCACCAAAATATGAGTGAAGGGAAAATTGATAATACTCGATAATATGGATTTTAAATCAATGGTTTTGGTTGGTTTATCACACCAAAAAAAAAATATTGTTTTTGGTTATTTTAATAGCAATGGGTGATTGATGATTTATAAAAAAAAAACTGTGGGTGGTTTAGGTGATGAATTTTTCAAATGATTCAATTTAATTTAATTATATTTTAAAATTGTTTCATCTCAACACCATTTCACAATTATTATCCTTCTATTGTCAATTTAAATCGAAACAAAATGAGATAATTAAAATTGTCTTATTCAATTGATACATTCCCAGTTTGCGTTGCCAAACGAGACGATTTGACCGAATTGCTTCATTTCGAGACACTTGGACCAAATTAGCTTATCAATTCGATCACTCAAACGACATCTACATATACTTTATCGCTTTTGTAGCTTGACAGATAATGAAAACAATGAATACATGTACAAGTTAAGTTGAATTATCAATTAACTCTCAAATCTCAATAATAAATCGAAGAGGGTCACCTATCATGACATTAATAGTTCTTTCTCAAATCAGGATGAATATTGATCAACAATTAAATCAACAATTTGTCAATGTAAGCGATAGCCGGAAATTGGTTTGTCGGCCCCAATATTCTTCTTATCATAAGACATGTCCAAATGCTACTGTTCCTTAGTGTCCCATCCAATGGGTGGCGCTATGGTAATTATTTACTGCCATTAGTTCCATCATTATTGTAATATATTAATATTTGCTTATTATTTTTGGTTGTCTCTGTCTCTCTCTTCGTCTGTTTACTTTTTTGCTGCCACTACTTTTGGGTTTCCTCGAGTTCTGCCCGAGCCCAGCCTGTCTTTTCATTGTGATGGGTTGCCCCCTACTCCCTCTGCTTTTGCTCTCTTCCTTATCTTCTGCTTTTTCGGTTTCCCCTAAAACCCTTTATCTGATTTCTTAAATCTTTGGATAAAAAACATAATTTGTGTTCTTTCTTTATTGCCTTATTCTCATCCACTCGTTCTCCTTTCTCTCCCGTAACTTCTCCCTCCCTTCCACACTTCTCACTCCCTTCCACCCCCAAATCAATCTCCATCTCTCCATGGAAGAAGACTTCCTAAAAAAAAAAAAAAGACGAGGAAGAAGACTTAGAAGAGGAAGAAGGGAACCCCCCATACTTCAATTGTGATCTCCTTCTCTCCGCGATCCAGCTCCAGACGTTATTTCTTTGTGCTCAGCAATGAAGCGCCAAACTTGCCAAGTAAGGAGGGTCGTTCGACGCCTGGTTGGCTAGATCGTGAGTTTTCCTCTGTTTTCAGTGTTCCTAACAGTGGCGATCTTCATTCTCTGCATTTGCTTTTACTCTCCGTTAATTTTTCTTAGTGTCTGTGTTCTTCCTAGGTTAGAACTTCCTTCTATTTTTTCCTTCTGGATCGACGAAGAGAAGGGAAGGCATGAACGAGGCCAATGGTGAGATAGGAAGGTCGGTAATGGATGCCGGTGATGATCCCGACGACGAGTGAGAGCCGTTTTTTCGTTTTGCATACTGTGTTTTTTGGGATTTGTTGTTTGGTTTGAATTCTTATACTTCTTATCTTTTATTTATGGGGTTTTCGATCGGGAAGAGGGGAGGGATTCGTTTACTGTCAAACCAGAGGAAACATGGCATGCCGATGGCGGCCGGACAGCTACCAACAACAGTCATGGTAAGTTGT
Source organism: Linum trigynum (assembly GCA_964030455.1). Classification (NCBI taxonomy): domain Eukaryota; kingdom Viridiplantae; phylum Streptophyta; class Magnoliopsida; order Malpighiales; family Linaceae; genus Linum; species Linum trigynum. The sequence goes on from OZ034816.1 coordinate 1,269,642, forward strand.
TTTTGTGGATTTATTTCCTTCTCGGGTTTGGTATGTTTGGATTTTTATTTGTTGTTTGGTTTGAATTCTTATTACTTCTTATCTTTTATTTATGGGGTTTTCAATCAGGAAGAAGGGAGGGATTCGTCTATTGTCATGCCAGAGGAAACATGGCATGCCGATGGCGGCGAGACAGCTACCAACGACAGTCATGGTAAGTTGTTTTTGTGGACTTATTTCCTTCACGGGTTTGGTATGTTTGGATTTTTAATTTGTTGGTTCATTCTAATCTAATTTGATGTACAGTATTGAGGTCATTCACTAATTAGATTAGAGTTTCAGAATTCAGACTGTCAATTGTTTTTCCTAGCTTCATGAAATGAATTGAATACAGTCTTTAATGTTAAAACAGCTTTTGCAGAGATGACAGTCTCGAGTATAATTAACCATTCTACAACGTACACACCGGGATCAAACAAAGTAGGGTCGCATTCATACCTGGATTTATTTACATATAGTTATTTCTGCTCTTACTTTGCCTGCATCGTACCCAATTAAGCAAAGTAGGGTTGTGATTTTGGTTTAATAATTGTTTTAATAATGGGAAAGGTCATTGCTTATTTAGGATGGAATTTACAGAACTGTTCAAATAATGTTGTTTTTATAAATTGCAGCAGACAAGTTTGGACCCAAAGACACCAATGGAACAATGGAAGAGTCAGGGGACAAAGAGAAGGGAAACATAGTCTCTGAAGATCACTGATGTTGGGTTGTAAGGGAGGAATTTGTGCAGATGATTTCCACCCCTGGTGAGTTCAGTTTTATCACAATTTGGATGTCCCACCAAGCATGTGTAGGAGTAACTTACAACGTTCATGACACGTGACTCATCAGCTTAAACTATTCACCTCCATGTAACTTACGGAGTTACAGTTGCTTACTTTTCTGTGTTTGAGTTATTGGTAGTTGCGGGTTAGGAAATTTGTTTTATGTTTTGACTTTTGGTTTGGATTTAGCAATCCATTTGGTTTCCTATTTCTTACCCAACTTCGCATTATTTTCCTCTTACTTGAGCACTCAGAAACCAAATGGGTTCTTATTCGAAAATTAGGATTTGGGTATTCTTGGTTTGTCTACTTTTGTACTCTTAGTTGGTATTCAGTTTGTATTTTTCTTCTTGTGTACTCTCTAATCATAATTGTGTTTTCGTTTCTTGCTTTGACAATTCTATGTACCTTGGGTACTACTTTAGTTTCACTTTCAGATCTGTTGCCTCTATATGCTCTTGCTTATTGCTAAGTCTAACTTTATTGCTTCTAGTATGTGAACCTGTGATGACAACATGTCGGAGGAGAATCACAACGGGAGAGCACTTGCAGCCTCTGCTATTTTGTCTCAGTTTCCATGAAAGTTTCCTTTTTAGTGTTTAATTTTCTTCATTTTCATTAGTACTCTGTTGTTAAGTTGCAATGTTAGTGTTGATTTGCTTCTCATGAATTCGTAAATTGTATATAATGCCTTTGTTAATTGTGAAGTGTTGATGCCATAAGCAAGGACCCAATAATGTGAAATGTTTTACCAGTTACCTTACTTGCATGCTTTTTTTTTTTGTCATCAAATCACATTCTTGTTGCAATTAATTGTACTGTAACGTCCCGACCTTTTTCGAAAAATCAAACCACAACTCAAACCCAAAACCGGTTACTCCGGAGCAACCAAACCATTTTTTTTAAATAAACAAACTGACATTATTTGAGAAGTTCAAACGAAAAGCCCTAACACTTGGGCAATCAAAATCTAAATACTTAAACAACTTAACCCAGCATCTTGAACCTTGAATCTCCAGTACATATACTCATATTCATAATCATAAAATAACTTTCAAGTTTTAACTCTAACTCTTCACCCAGCTCCTTGACATCTCACTAGTACTGGCACGGCCGGTCACCTCATCTTACTTCTTCTCGGGATGCACTTCCGCTAACCCAACCTCAACCTGGTGAGTGAGAAGGGGTCAGTCTCGTCGTTACTTCCTAAGGTCTTGCTCTAAGAAACCTCCTTACTAAAACACGTTATTAGCGTTTCCTTTCCTTAGATGGAAGTCGTTCTCACTTTCATCCTTAATAACTCATTTCAACTTTAACTCATAGAGGTTCTCAACCTTTATCCTTAAATCATAGAAGTTCTCTACTACCTTAACTTATATACTTATTACTAGGGAATCACCGCGTTACGTATCGCCGTCTGGTGTCCCTATCCTCAAGGCAATGGTACTGCGTTACGTATCGCCGTCCAGTCCATGCCCGGTCAACTACTGCGTTACGTATCGCCGTCCAGTAGTGACCCGACCATCTACCGCGTCCAGTAGTGGCCCAACCGCCCGGGGGTTCATCTTACCAACAACCATACACATTCACATACATAGCACAACGTGTGCCTCCACCCTTATAGGCGGTGGGATGCCTCACACACATAATCGCGCACACTAGAAAAATTAAATAACATAACCGAATTAAAAAGGCATAAACTAAAAGACCTCGACGGAGATTTTACCCCCTTTACACTCACCTTGAAATAACCACGTAATAGTACAACTCAATGTACACGCTATGCAATCGCCCCGTACGACCATGCAACCACGTCCATGGAATTACTAGTCTCTGCTAGCTGATTAACGGACCAAATGAGTTTCATAAGTCACAAGAATTGCAATAAGAAAAATCTCTCTTCGTAAGTTCCAACTCTTCATCCCTTTAATTAATTCTATTCTCGTACCAATTATAAAGCCTCACATTGCCATGACTAAAACCAACTTTGATCTCCTCAACTCAAACCACCACATAACACTCTGTGCATTTCCATGCACGTATGGTAGCTAAAGGTTGATAATAATTAAAACAACCTAGCCCAGCGCAAGCTCCCACATCATTCTCCATCTCCCATCATATATTATAACTAACATGGACGAGTAATGAATCGTTACCTCCAGTACGAGCTTTTGTTGGCGAGTCATATAATCCATGATGCCGTAACGTGACTTCAGCCGCAATCGCATTCGGTCGGGAGAATTGTAGGCGCCTCGCCAAGCTAAGTCTCCCCGTAGCTTCCATGCCTAATCGTCATGCTTCTTCCACAACGATGTCGAGCTTGCTCACAACATCGAATAAAGACCGACGAAGGTATCCAAACCCTTCTCAATCCCTGCGGGTGCATGCCCACAACATCTCGCTAACTCCTCCTCAAGTAATTCATCCTAATCTTCCGACAGGGGTCTGGCCAACGTCTTACCATCATCATGGATCCAATCATGTCGTTGTTTCCTCTGAAATTCTCAGCTGTTGGAGCTTGCTTCTGAAACCGCCGCCTGCCGTTACGGTTCTTCAATTGTAATTGTCTTTTATCGTCCTTTCATGATCCGTTTGGGCGTATACCACCGACTAGCTCTGCAACCCGGTGACTTCCTTACCATTCCTCTTCTTTCCATATCGATCGTCGAGTCCCACCGTAGACTAGGTCTCTCGTCTCCATCATAAACGTTTCCATTATTGTCCTCAATCGATTCGGGCGCCCTGAACGTCCTTCACTGCCATCTCCATTAACTACTCAACCGCACGTCCTAATCTCATTGGGTTTTTTTGCTATGGTGGCGGCGGCGATCGCGCGAGGAAAGGGATGGGTGGCTGCCGCGCTGGTCATCGTCGGTGCTGGCTGCTACTTCCACCGACGGGTCGATGGCAAAGGGAGGAAGCGGCGAGATCAGAAATCCTTTCTTTTTCTTCTTCTTCTTTCTTTTTGTCTTCTGCTTTGCTCTGATGCTCCCATTGAATAGAAGGGGAATGGGGAATAATGGGGAGTTTAATGGGTGGGGTTTTTTTTTCTTACGTTGGGGTGTCTAGGTGTAACGGGTTGGAAGGGTGAACCAGAGAGAGAGGGAGGGAGTTTAATGGTTGGGATAAATACCTTTCTCTTTTTTTTTTTTTACAATAATAATATAATAGTTAATATTATTATTCACCCTAACCCATGGTTCTCATCCTTCGTACGTAATCGACAATCCAACCGTTCGGTCGAACCTGAACCCAAATATCGGGGTGTAACATGTACCATCTTTTGCACATGTTGCAATTATCAGGGAAATGGTCATATTCACTGCCTGATAACGAGGGAAATTATAGGTTCAATTTTCCCGTTGTAGCACCCTTTGAGTCTTTGTAAGTGTGACTGTCGGCTCTTGGATCGAAATGATTAATTGGTTCAATGTTGTTGCCTCTTTTGTTAGCTGGTTCTTGCATTCATGATTAGGATGTAAAGCTGTAAGTCTATATGAAGCTGTAAATTTATAAATACTTAGAACTAATACTGAGTTATATGGACTGGTCGCTGCGAATGGGTAGGATGTAAAGCTGTAAATCTATATGTTGCTTGGAGGCGAGAATTGTGTTAGATCTCTGTTTTCATTGCCTCAAGGTTTGGTGTACGTCTAACAGTTGCACAAGTATGGTTTTGTATAGTTATTTTCTTCCACAGGCGGGGAATAGGGGAGAATTAGGAATTGTTGCATTTGAGTAACATTGAACCTCTAATTGTTCTTATGATTTAATGATTTAATTTATCCGTTTGAGGTACAACTCCAGCAGCTCCAGTGTGGAAGGTTACGATGATGAGAAGGCTGTTGTCGATAGTGAGGTTTTCCTTCCCTCTGCTCTTCTCTCCATTCACCTAGCTCAATGTGACGAGCATTATGTTTTACTTTTACTTCCCTTTCTTTCCTTTTTTGTTAATTATATTGTTAGGTCCATATTGAGATTATGAGTTTGTTGCTTTTGTTCACGGTCGTCCATGGCATCAGGTAGCCATATGCAACACCATAATAGAGATGCTACTAATGCAAGTAGCAAAACTCCTCCTTCCAACAGAAACCGTGTGTCCAACAACAAATCGTCGGAGGAGGGGCCGATGCTCGAGGATGGCCTATCTAGGTGAGTTTCGTCTCTCAAAATCTTCTACCTATCCATGGTTCGGTTGGTCTGTAACAGACTAAGCTACCAGAATCTAATATGTTTGTCCTGTTTTTTAGCCTCAGGGAGAGCCAGTTACAATTATGCAATTTTGGTTCTGTGAATATATATATATGGGAGTTGAGCAAGTTTTATGCAGAATGGTTGATCGACCTGATCAATTTCTTGCATACCATCTTGAATTTAATAGCTTATACTGTGATTGGTGTTTCTGGTCAGTGTTCGTTCACATTTGGGATCTTTATTGTGGGAGAACCTTAGAAGTCTTTTATGGTCGATTATTTGAACAGTATGTAGTTGTAATTCTCAGTGTTAGTACACATATATAGAGTGCAAGCTGCTGCTCCATTTCTGTAAACATGTGTCGGTTTATGACTTTTGACAACTATGTCGTTCATTTCTCCTATCTTATTACTTGGAGTTTCTATTTCATTAGTTCTAATTATGTGGTTTCTATTAGGATTAGTAATGCGTGTGGAGTGAGCAAAAAAGAAGACCATAAACACAGGTTTCGTAACTGCAAGGAAGGGTTTCTAGGTTCTCTTCTTTGAATCTTCTATATTCATGTTGTGTTGTCTATCATTCCTCCTAATATTTCCGGTCGTAGGACCTATCAAGATTTCACAGTCAGAGAAACAAGCAGCCAGAAGGGAGGCCTAGAATGTGATCAAGAACCTAAACGCTGCAAGAAAGGAAGTCACCAGCTTAATCGGGATAGGTGACAGAAAAGGATGTTGAGGCCATGTTCAACGACAAGGATTGGTCTGTGTTGAATGCTTTTCATACCTTACAATTAGAGGTTGGATTTGTGTTATTTTATATTTCACTTTTTCCTCGGGATGGATAAGTTTTTCTTATGAATTGAACTTCAGCCCATACATCACCTTAGGTTTCTTGTGTTCATTTACTTTGCCCACACATGGACTGAAATCGAAATTAACAGTTTAGCAACTTCCGCCTTTAAAAATTCCAAGTATTTTAGATATCACTTCACCTCCAACTTCACACCAGGCCCCTTATTAGCACCTTAAAAACAAACTGAGCTGTTCCATGCACAATGGTGGATTTTGCCTTTCTACGATCTAATGCTATACTGAATTCTCCATAATGTTATGTACGCTGTCTATTTAAGATCGTGAGATGTTAATTTTGCAACCCGACGCGCAGCGCGGGCTTTCCGATCTAGTCATTAATCAAAGTGAAAGCAACCTCTTCTTCTTCTTCGTGTACAGGTAGGTCACGGCTCACGGGATTGCCATGACCGAACAAGAGAATCATATCCTCGTGTATTTAATATAATTGCAGATAAATGTCTTTAATCAGTTTCGGCAAAGGAACATAATACATATTTAATAATTCAAACTGACCTGCTGCTGCCATCCTCATTCATTCTCTCCTCCTCCTGCTGATAACTCATATATACTATACGTGCGCGGCAGTCTCTATCAAGCAAGACAGCCATGCAAAAGAAACCTACGCTCTCGTCTGTTGCTCGTATCCTTCATTCTTCTGATTGGATTCATGTGTCCTTTGTTAACCGAGAAAGTAACAAGAAAACAGATTGGGTAGCTAGAAATGCTCGCCTTAATTTTCTTCCTCCGGATTGGATTACCGTGCTAAATATTGTCTTCCCTATGTTGTAAGCCTCCTCTTATTGGGTATGAATGAAATGAATGTTTATTAAAAAAAAAAACGCAAAATGGCCGGGCGTGGAGATAAGAAGATGAAAGAAAAAAAAGAGAATTATTTGGTCAATTGTGCAATTGGTCATTCAACTTTTGAGTCACCAATACAACCTAGTCGTGTGCTTGATAAACTCCGGTGACTAGTTCGTAAAATATCAAAGTTTATACAGCCAATTTCTTTAGTAACTCTAACGTTTAGGGACTAATTATGTAATTGACCTAAAAAAGAAAAAAAAATAAAGTACCACAACACGCCTCTTTAAGAGTCCCTCTCCAAGCCGGAAATTATTAGTTCAAAAATTTCCCTCCAAACTCCTCAATTATAGTCCAGAAAGTAAATAAAAGAATTCCTCTTCCTCCGGTCCCCAAATCTCTCACATCTCTGCAATTAATTCCTTCGCCTAACCAAATTCTTCTTTCAATTTAACTTCTCCGTCGTGGAAATTCGATCATCATTCATGACCACCACAAATCCAGACTCTTCAGTTCCTCCAAATAATTCCTCCTTGCCGGCCGCCGCCGCAACCGCCGGCCAAGTTCAGCTGCGCATGTCTGATTACCTGGCTCTTCCTCAAGACGACGAACCGGACGAAAAGTCTCTCGAAACCCACACCAAACATCGCGATCTGAGGAGTTTACTGATGGGTGAAGAAGGTTTCTTCCAAGAAGATCGTCGCCGGGTTTCGTACTGTTCGTCGCCGCCGTGCCGTCTCGTCGCCCGGTGGATGTCCTGGATAAGGCGGGTGAAGTTCAAGGGAATTTCGAGGAAGTGTTGCAGGAGAGAAACGGTGGGGAATAGAGTAGAAGCGGGTGTGCAGCCCAGGTGTTTGACCAATGGCCTCAATGACGGTATGTAGTTTGGTAGATCACAATTCAAAATCGTTGTTTTCTAAAAGGAGTCAGCTTTTGCGAGTGCTCTGAATTTGAAACCCTAGTGGATTTGAATTTCTTTTCTTTCTGTCCAGTGGGTTGCAGGAAGGAGACTTGTTTTAATGCCGGGATTGGAGCTTATCTGCTGTACTTAGTTGCCGCGACGAGAAACGAGCTGGACAGGTTCAACGCTGCCCGGGTGGAAATGGAGGCGATTCTACAGAATGCCAAACAATTACAACGGAGGCGGAGCGTAGAGGTAGACGGTGGTGACGATGATGTTCTATTTGAAGTCTCGATCAGAAAATCTGTAGTAGTAGAAGAAGATGACGGTGATGATGATGATGAGTGCGAGGCAGAATTCCCCACAAATTTGTATGCCTTGCCAGCTGCTGCTGCTTCTTCTGCCTCCTCGTCAAATGTGGTTTCAGGTAGTGAAACCCCAAAAAGGGAGGATTTTGCAGAGGACATGGAACAGCTAGAGGCGGAGCTCGAAGCTGAGCTCGAACTGTTGCAGCTTCAATTGGATGGAGATACGTCGATGGAACAATCTCAGTTTCTGAGGGTAAGAGCAATTGACTTGTTGAAATACTTGTAGGCATCCAATTGAGCTCTTTCTCTTAATTCAGTAATGGTGGTTAGTGTTAAAACCCCAGCTCGTTCACCTAACTTGAATTGTCGAGAAATGTTAAAAAATGGAACTCCTACCATTTTGATGTGGTGCCTACTGCCTAGTATGTAGCTTGATCTCGGTTTGAATCCTATTCGTGTAAAATATGTATTCAGTTGCAAGTTTTTTGTTTTCCTAATTAAGGGTAATTCTGAATGACACAGGTTAAGAACGGGGATGAAACGGGATCATCAAAATCCTACAGTACGACCTCGACCGAAGAAGAGGAGGAGGAAGAAGTGATTGATCCAGAGTATGGGGAGGAGGATGCCGAGTGCCCCAATGCCATCCACCCTTACGAATTGGCAAGTAAGCTGCACGAAGTGCTGGAAGCAAGGCAGCAAGAAGAGATCAGAGAGCTGGAAGCTGCTCTGGAACTGGTGAAGCGGAAGCTAGTAGAAAAAGAGTTGCAGGTCGCTTGGTGGAAAGCCGTGGCTAGAGGAAGAAGGCTCAGTAATGGTAGTTCACAAGAAGTGCAGAGCTAGCACAAACAACGAAGTAAGGTCAGGTTCCATGGGGTAAGAAGGTCGAATCCCTGTTCACATGGTGAATCTGTTCAGCAACTTTTGTACAGGGAGCTCTGGTCTCATGAGCCTTAAAAGGATCGAATCCATGGTCAATCAGCTGCAGAGCTGTGTGAAAATGATTACAGTTTTCATGGTGATTGCAAATGTAAACAGATTACAGAATCTGAACGGATTAGAGTGAGTTGTTGAAAGATGTTTGCTTATGTCGGCAACTTTAACGTGTTTTCGGTTCGATGGATGTGTTTGTTTGGGGAGCGTGGGCCGTTTGTCTTTGTCAATGTAGCCTTGTAATTGGCTCCAATTAAAAAATGTTGAAAGAGGTTCTAACTGCAACAAGGTTGGCGGCACGTCTAAACCTTTGTCCTGTCTGTTTTGCCTGTCCCTGACAAGTGACATAAGTGGACCTTCTTTAAACAAAGAAAAAGAAGAAGAAAAAATGCTTCTAATCAATCAATTGGTGTGAGAGTTAACAATATTCATTAATGTTAACATTAACCAAATCCTTCATTATAGAAAAAAAAAAGAACATCAACCAAATCTTTAGAAGATAATGGGATTTGATTTTACCACCAAGTGATAAGCCGACTAATAAAATGAGGGTTAGTATGATATAATCTCGTATTTTACTCATGCCCTTTTTTCTATTTTGAGACTAAATTCTTGACGATGGCCGGTAAGTCTGTAATCTAACCTGCTCTCGTAATTTTTTCAAGTATTTCCAATAACTATGTAGTCTCGAACTTGTTCACCAAGATCCTCCGAACTTGATTCGGGTCGTAATTCTTCAAAATACTTACAAGAACCGTGTAGTCTAGAACTTGTTCACCAAGATCATCTGAACTTGATTCGGGTCATTCGAGATTAAGGTCAACTGAAGTTTGGGGCCACTAACGCAAAGAGAGAACTAAACACGTCTATAACACCCAGAGGAAAGACCTTCAAAACATTATCATGTACAGCCAAAAAGACAGTGCGGGTGATATGTATTATGTAAGATAGATTCAATGCCAAACCATTGATCAGCAGGTGTGCCTATCTATAACCCTGAATACTTTTCATAAAGTGAGCACGTTGACAACTAAGACAACATTCAAGTAAGGCTACGAACTATATACGTCTGCATCATTAAGCTCAACAAAACACCAACGATTTACGCCATGCTGCATTGCCTAAGGAGGAACTTCTCTCGCGTCAGATGCCGTCAATCGATGATTTAGAGATGCGATCGTTTCAGTCGGCTTCAAGCTCCGCACCGAACTGCTCCAACCGTTGGGCATCGGCATCATAATCGCGTACTGTCGTATGATTAACCACTCCGTCGTCCTCGCTTGCATGTACCTGTCGACCACCAAACCTGCAAAAGAAGTGTTTATAGCATTAAATTACAACAGATCAAAACTTGTGTTTGCTAAGTGAAATATATACCAAGCGGAAATGGACACGATTTCAACAACAGACATTAGCAGTTCTCGGGGTATATTCTTATGTAACATGTTGTTAAGGAACTTGAGCATTTTGCAGATAACAGACTTACCATCGTCCGTTCATTGTTTCTATGCACTTTTGAGCATCCTTCCTATCCTTAAATCTGACCAACACAACCCCCTGAGGGTGATTTACACAGACCTGAAGAGGAGGGGACAATCATCAGGACAAGGTAAAGTGTGAGCATTGTGGGTGGGATGGGATCATAGCATCGATTTAAAGTAAGAAGAACAAGTACAGATCAGTTTCAAGATCTGGCCAAAATGCAAATGTCAAGAAGAAGAACAGATGGTCAAAATGAGAGAGAGAGAGAGAGAGAGAGAGAGAGAGAGAGAGAGAGAGAGAGAGAGAGAGAGAGAGGGGAGAGAGAGAGAGAGAGAAGCACTCCAAGAAAATGGCTTATGAACACAGGACAAGTACAACAGTGAAAAAATTTGACAAAATGGACCAGCACCAGAAGGACAAAAAGAATCCTTAAACATTTCAATTACCTTGACAAAATCAATCGGACCTAGCTTTAGGCATTCCTCTTTAACATCCTCTTCTAGCTCAGAACACAGATTTTCATCAGGCTACAAAATAAAATAAAAAAAGACAGTTAAATGGTTGTTCTGTTTATGTCACAAAATGGTCATGAACAATATCTTCATGACCATGTCATCTATTGAACATGAAAATCACGACAAAAATAATAATAATAAGAGAACGCTGATCAGTAGTTCAAGGTTCTATACCTACCCTCGTCTCAGCAGGAGCAAACATGTACCGCAAAACAACTGTAGACGGAATGGAGATCTTGGCATCATCACGTCCACCTTTATATAGAAAATGGAACATATATCAGCTACTGAAACATCACATCATATATCTCCAACAAATAACGAAGTGTACTCAGTAACGGTGAGCAGAAGAAATGGCAACAATTTAACATCGAACATGTGATAATAGCCGGCTTATCTATTCACGTCAACTAATGTGATACTACTTAAGAATGGTGAAAAATAGCAAATAGAAGTCATGAGATGCAATTTTTTTTCCATCATCAGAGTGTTAATTGGTAACATGTCGCTAATAAGTGATCAAATCATTGCAATAGATGAAATACACCTCATGAAAACATAAAAGAGGAGCATAGATGAGCAACTGAAAACAGCAGAGAAATGGAGAAAGTAGCACCCACCCCATCCAAGCATCTTGTCCTCTACCTTCTTTAATTTCTTCTTCTTGTTTCCATCTGTCTTTTTGGATATAAATTTATCCCCTGAATTTTGTGGGAACAACACCGATCAGTCATTCAGAATACCCACAACAAATTAGCCTTAAAATAGCTACTCAATCATAACTAAATGAGTAACAGAGACATTACTAGCTTAGCTTACCCAAAATTTATGATCGAGTATAAAATAAATTTAATTGTTACCCTTCTGCTGAAACTTTGCTTTGCTGACAGACATAGGGGTCGTGTCAGTGGGACGCAAAGGTGTTCCATCTAATATTTGAATAGCAAGGTCAACCGAAGGTTCCTAAAATAATAGGCAAAAATATTCAGCCAAGACAACAAAATAAAGTGAAGCATAATACTTTCACCTCCCAAGTACAGAAACCAAGTTGAAGAGCAATGAGATTGCCTTTAAGAATGTGACTAATGCATCTCCTTTTACTCTTCCTGTCTCTTTATCGAATTAGATCTTTATACGAGGCTTCTTTGTCTCCGGGTCCTGCAGAATTCATATATCCAATCTGTTAATCTCAACGAATTTCCAACTGTAAGGAAAATCTACACTCAATGTTTCTTAGCTTGTAACACACAAAAAATAGACATCTAGAGGCTAACTCCAGGCTATAGAAATATAGGTTACCATAGCAATAAAAAAGACAGCTAAATCTGTTATTGCGCACACATATATAATTTATTTCTTTTCCTTAGAAACAAAAAATACTAAGAACAATCAGGAGAGGAATTGATATTACCTCCTTGATTATCCCACACTTGGTAAATACCTCAGCCACCTAATGTAACATTCATCAAATTAGTTTCTTTCATCAAATTAGTTTCTTTCACCAAAATAGTGAACATTACTTCTTCAGCAGTAACATCATCAGGCAACCCAGTAACGTAAACATGCGTATTGACTTTCAATTCGAACCAACTATCAGGTGGTTTATTGGGTTCCTGCATAAGCAAGAAAAACAAACAAATGATCAGCAGAAGTCCAGAAGCAGCAAATCAGGCACAGCATAGAAAAGATGCCATACAACTTAACCATGTAATCTGGGTTGCACAATTCACTACAAACAATGCTAGTCTTGTCCATATGCATGTAAGAGCTAGTGTTACACCTGCCACTGTTATTGATAATATAAACGAGATGATCAAAGGAAACACACCTTCTTGTCAGACAGCTTATCCTTCACATCTGTTTGTTTTTCTGGCAATTTCCTTTTTCCATTATGGTTTGGTTCCAATGTCTCGTCAACATCCCTTGTCGCTCCCCCTAGCAATGCATCATCAACATTCAGAGTCGGAAAGACTTCATCTTCCTTTGCGAAAGTCATATCTTTTGGCTCATATTGCTCACTTATGCCTGTTATATTCTCCTAGAGATCATCCATATGCGAGAATCAATATCGACTTCATATCATATAAGGCATTTAACATCCGTAGAGGGTAACAGAAACATATCATATGAACTGAAAAAAGTCCATCAACAAGTATAGCCATGAAAACGAATCATGAACTCAACAATTAAGCAAGAGATACAATTCATCATTTCAAGCGAGTACTCTGAAACTATACAACCGACCTGGGGAACCCACACCCTGAGACTTGTATCCCACTTGTATGCTGTCCCATCATCATCTGTGAATTCTTGTTCACCCTCTGGAGGTGATGATACAACTGCATCATGATCAGTCCCAACTGTGCTTGGTTCAGATCCGTTTATCAACTGTTCTGCCTCTGCCTCGGCCTCAGTGACCTCCCTTTTCCATTTCTCGAACTCATCCTCATCAACATGAGCAAGGACTGCAACACATATTTCAATATAGATATCATAGGAGATAGAAAAGCTAAACATAACTTAGCAGTAATAGTGATATCATATATGGAAATAGAGTATTGTTTATGCATATGAATTTATCATCCGGTTTGAAATGCATGCATTCAACACAAGCTGTCTCTAAAATAAGCGTTGTCTAAAAAACGTGCTTTCTCCATATACATTATGAAATCATAGGTTTCAAACCAGTTCCTCAAAATTCCAGCAGCCCTCTTTCTTCTATAAAAAATTACAGCAACCCTTGGCCCATTACACCTTGGATTCAAGCAGCTACTTGTATGGTTTCGAGGACTGTTTGATGAATATCGATAGCCTTTTGTTGTTTTTTACCCTAGATTTCTATCCACTTGGTTAGGACTCATATATACAAGGTGGTACCCTTTCAAACAGAGCTGAGAAACAAAGACACACAAATACACACCTGCAGTTGAAAGGGGACCTTGCTGCTCCGTGTTGCCATGATTTACATCTTTAAAACCTAGAGGCTCCAACACTGATTGTACCGCTGGGACATCATCCTGTGTCTCCCCTATACTGGCACCATTGGCGGTTGCTGTATATAAATAAAGAGTCAAGATCCTTCAAGAGAATCAACAAATCCCAAGTAATGGCATTCAGCTGGAAAAGAAAAACATACCTCGCTGAGAAATTGATGACATCAACTCAGGAACCGAGGATAAGGACTGCCACTCGCTTCTTCCTTCAGACCATACAAGTGTACTTTCTAGGAGGAATCCACTTAAGAAATGCTCTGTGGATGCAGAGTAACGAAAGGAAAGTAGACGGTTCATCATTTTAGACCAATTGAACCAGCAAACAGAGATAACAGATGTCCGTAACCCTTGCTTTTGACAGCTGGTTGAACTGACATTGCAGGAGACAAATTTGGAGGTAAAAAATAATGGTCGCAGAAGGAGAAACCAAGCAAAATTTGGGTCCTTCTAAGGATCCAAGATGAATAATAAAACAATGATACCAGAACACATCCGAGGGGAAAATAGTATCCAGAAACTTCAAAGGTTTCAAATGCTTATTACTTCGCAGTAAGGGCGGGGCTTTCACGTGAAGAGTAATCCTAAGCTGTGAAACTTCTAGTAACCTGGGAAACAAATAAGGAAGAAAGAGAGAAGAAGGACACTTACGTTGCAGTTCAGACGTTGTTTAAGGTCCGAGTTGCTGTTGATCAGCACCAAGAACATACCAATACCCAGCTTCAGCCATGACACAACTGCTAAGGAGTCTGTTTCCTGCAGTTACTTTAATTGTCAATGGATCTGGTTGGAAACAAAAGAACCCAAGTAGTTGAAGGAGTACGACGCTAACTTATACTAGCTTTGATTCACTAATCCTAATTGGTTCCTAGAGTCTGACAAGCAAACAGAAAGAATAAAATAGGATAACCCAATTCATCAAGTTGCCGCAACTGTCATTCATTCTACCCTATGCCCAGACTATATTACAAAGCCCCGTAAACCCTTGTCGTAATGAGAAGCTTTTCGAAAGAGAAGTTCATCGTACCGAAGAACAAAAGGATGTCAAACGAGCCTTCTGGAAGAGGAAACTATGGCTGAGCAGCTACTGTGACTAAGAGATAAATTTTACGGAAGAAAATGGCTCAAAATGGAGGTCGCGGACGCCGTTTATGCTGAGAAGGGAACGAACAGGTTCTCCACCGCCGGCCTCAGACGTTTAAATCTCGCCGCGAGAGGGAACCAAGGCTACCGCTGGTAACTGTCTCCGTCGCCGTCGTAACTGGAGGAGGGGAGTGGACGGAAGGTAGAGGACAGGAGGGAGGCCGTCATAACTGGCTGGAGAACATGGAGAAGAAAAGGGAAGAAACTTCCGGACGCCAAAGCCAAAGCCAAAGGTATGGAGAATGTAATGACTGAGAGGTTGAATGACTAAATTGTAAATTCTGGTTTGGGGTTAAATCTTGAAACTGTTGAGCAAGTTTGATCAAAATGCAACTTCTCTTTTTCTTAAAGCCTTTTCTGAGACAACTTCATATTGAAATATCTATAGACCAACAAAGCTACAATGAACAATTTTGTAAGAGGAAATAAATTTCAAATTTTTGAGTCCGATGAAATTTAAATATTTAACTATTTTTGCGTAAATATAATTTGGTTTATACAAAATTTAACAAAAGGATGTATGTCATTGTAGATATTCCACACACATTTTTGAGCGGGTAACCTCTTTTTGGTGGGAGCCTCAATCCTAGGGGAGGCAAGAGAAAATTGACGAGGTTGTAAGTTACGCACCTTTAAAAAAATGTAACGCTATAATCATTGAACCAAACGATCTAAGAACGAGAAAGGAGAGAGAGCTTTTATATATATAGGGCCCGTTTAGTATTGTTGCTTGTTTTTGTTTCCTGTTGTGTTTTACGAAATTTGGAAAACCAAGAAAAAAAATCGTGTTTAGTTGGGTTTTTATTTTTTGTTGTGAATCAGAGTTGCACAACAAGGCCCAAATATGAGAAACAACAATTTATAGCTTTGGATCTGATTCTTAAACATGTTGCACACGAGATTCCTACTGGTTGTGCGCTTGATTTCATTAAAAGAGACCAGTTTTCGAATCCCCACAGAAGCAAAAAATTTTTTTTTTTTTTTTAACATATCCGCCCCCTCCCAAAACCCTACTTCAGCTGCCCTTTTACCATTTTCCATCTTCTTTGTCGAGACTCATCAGCCGCCCAAGCTTCTTCTTCTCCGCAAGAACGTCCGACTCCGGCCAGCGGCGCCTCCGCCTCCGGCCCGCGCAGCCAGCCGCTCGCCTCCGCCCAGCCCAGCCGCGCGCCTCCTCCCAGCTCAGCGCCGCCAGCCACGCGCCTCCGCCCAGCCCAGCGCCGACCAGCCGCGCACCTCCGCCGGCCACCGATCATCTCCCCGCAGCAGGTAAAACAAACCATTTATTAAATGTATTATGTTAATATTGTTGCTTCTTAATATGTTCTTGAATTATGGTATGTATGTAGTGATTGCTAGACTAGTTATTTGTGAATTTGGATTGATTGCTATGTTCTTTGTGAATTTCGATTGATTGATATGGTCTTTGTTTTGTGGTTTATTAAATGTATTATGCTAATTTCGATTGCGGACATATTTCTTTTTCTGGTTTTTAGTTCTTATAGTAGTAACTAAACGCGTTTTTGTTTCTTGTTGTCAGCTTTCATGATTTTTCAGATTTATCAACTAAACAGGTTTGTGTTTTCTGTTTTTTTCCTGTTGTGGTTGTACATCTGTTTACAAAACACCACTGCAACCACAACAGCAACAAAATGATACTAAACGGGGCCATAGTTTCAATGTTATGTATGTTCTCTTCCACGTTCCTTTTAAGTAGTACATAAACAACAACAAAAGTAAATTTACATAAAAAAACGAAAAAAATATTTCATAATCAACTACGCACCAGTAAGGCAGCAAAACGGTATATGCAAAGTACTCACTTTAGGGATCGTTTGCTTGATGGATTTAGGGGTCGTTTGTTTGTTGGATTTGAAAAATGAGGGTTTTGCCCAATAAAAATCTTGGGATTTATGTTGGATTTATTGGATTATGGATTTGAAGAGTCTAATGTTTCCATGATAGATTTGATGATGGATTTGTGATGAATTTGTTAAATAAATAACTAACCATCAAGGATTTGCAAATCCCAAATCAATATGTGGGATTTACAAGTCCGTGGGGTCCACGGATTTGGTTCTAAAATAAAGACCAAATTCGTGGACCCCACGGATTTAGCACCCTTCAACAAACAATGGACTTATGTTAAATCAATCAAGCTTGGGATTTGGGTACCAAATCCATGACCCAAATCCAACAAGCAAACGACCCCTTAGTAATGGATTTGGTGATGGATTTGGATCCATCATAGACTTTGTGCAAAATCTATTGTTTGTTTCATGTATTTAGGGGCACCAAATTCGTGGGTCCCACGAATTTTAAGAGTCAACATACGTGGCCCCCACGGATTTGGAAGTTCTACTTCTTTAGGTGGGAATTGATCATGGACTTTGAAGTCCATCATTTAAGATCAAACTACCCCTCATATTTTATTTCTCTTCTCATACCAATGAGGACAACAAAGGTAAATTTCACTTAATGCATACAAATCTAATTAACCAATTTCATCATGAAATCTACGAAACAAACAATGATATTTTTTAAATTCATAATGAACCCAAAACCAAACCTTCGTTTTTCAAATTCACCAAACAAACAACCCATAAATTTTTGTGTCAAGCCATTAACGGGCTTGAACATTCCAACAGTCCTATCTTTAGCTAGCCTTTGGCCCATACAAAAGCCCAATGAAAACCCTAGCGGGAACCTCAATCTCCTCGGAAAGGCCCACCATTTGTTTACCGGCCCGCGAAGTTTCCTGGCTGAGCGTGGAAGAGGAGAGGACCCGCCCAAGACGGTTCGGCCGATTCCTTAGACCGTATATATAAGAGTCCTCCGGCTTGGATCATAAGGATAACCCAACTCCTGCCTTTGAACTTTACCAATTCGGAACAAGATCTCGTTCTTGAGAGACAAGTTTTATTTATATATTAGGGTTTGTTAGATTAGATAGAGAGGCATCTCATCTCATCGTTTCATCAACAAAAATAAAAATAGTGATCCATCTATCTATCCCATCGGAAGATCGACGACAAAGGGTGGGTGCAGCGACAACCGCAGCACCAGAAAGAATGGAGAATCACAGGCTTGCGCGGGCAGTGCTTCCGATGAGCGTGAGGTGCGATACATGCCAGGGCCACATGCTCAAGGGCGCCAAATTCAACATCAGAAAAGAAGAAGTGGCCGGCGAGGCGCATTTAGGGATCCAAATCTGGCGATTTTACTTCCGGTGCAGCCATTGCTTGGCAGTTTTCACGCTGAGGTCGGACCCCAAGAATTCAGATTTCGCAGTTGAAGCCGGGGCGACCAGGCAGAAGAACTTGGAGCTGGAGCCGCTGGGCGCCGCGCTTGATGAGGTCCAAGTCGCTGCTGCTGCTCAAGTCTGAGTCGAGCGGAAGCCACCATGAATGATGATAGCCTTGCTTCTGATTCGCTCCCCATATGCTAGTGCTTGCAATTTCAATTTCAATTTCCCGCCGTTGTTTTGTTTTTGTTTTTCGTTGTATTCCTTTCAATTGTATCTTGTTTTTATTACTCGGGATGGATGGATTTAGATTATCAGCAAGTTCAAATTCTCTACAAAACTTTCTCCAACTCAAAAATTCCAGCTCCAAATTGATACATAACAATCACAATTTATGTTACTTCAAAAGAACAATCCATCTATTATGTAAATTAAAAGAAAAATACATTTTAAACGGTATAAATATAATAACAAAATCAAAAAATAAATTGCAACTAACTTCCAAACCACCGTCTATCATGATAAACCACGTTGTTATCGCATTTCGATTAAAAAAAACAATTTTAAGTCGAATACATATTTAATATGCAGTTATACATCTTTAAGATAATGCTTTCTTTACACAGAGCAGCAGATAGTAGGTAGGAGATAACTGCATGCAAAGGGTTCAACTTCTTATTTACAGGAGAGTGCAAAGCCCGCTAGCAAAACCCATTCCCAACAAACCGACTTCTTTCTATTTAGCCACACTTAACTGTTGTTTATGGACACAATAACAGAGCAAATCCACAGCTTACTTATGCACTGAACCCGTCCTGCAGCGAGCTCCAAGGGCTGGTAGGAAAGCTGACACAGGCCTGGCTCGCGGCCTCGTTCATCTGATCTTTCCCAATTCCTGCATTGCACATATTCGCTATAGACCTCATGTGCTTCATTCCGTACTGGGACAGCGACCCGCAGTGCGTCTCAAATGTCCTTACCTGAAAATCAGAGAACAACAGGACAGGCAGAGATATGTCAAAGCTCAACAACGCATGACGAACGAAGAATTCCAGGCAACGTGAAAATGGAGCAACTTAGAATTTGAATTACCAGTGTTTTGAGGCATTTCCAGTCGTCGACAAGGGGCTGGCCAGCAGGGCGAACAGAGCTGAGCACCTCCGAACCCTTGTTGATTCCGAATAGGAGCTTTGCAATGAGTTTCATGCTGTTGTCTACATGCATCCTGTGTGACATGGCCTCCATAACCTGCTTCTCGGCTTCAATCTTCCTCGCTGACCCTTCCGGGGCCTTCCGATACTGCAGAAAATCGGATAGCGAAACGCTTGAGATGAGGACACGGAAATTGTTATGGGAACCCTTCCAACTACACTAGCTCAGTTATCTGATGGCAAAACATGAGCCTAAAGCAGCAAGGAAGAAGATATATGCACGTAGTTGAGGGGGGAAAAGGAAAAGAGCAGGACACAAACCTTATCCCAGAAATGGACAAGATCGGCATCTCGTTGGTTAACAGCTTTAACGGGTGGTATTATGGCATTCTGGTCCACAAAAGTGAAGTTCTCATTCGCTGGATTGGTACCCATATACATGGCAAGCATGTCCTTGCTGAGTGGCATATCACCATATTGCATGACATGGGAACCATAAGGAGAATTGTCATTTGAAGTTCTCGACTTGACCTGCAAACACACAGCAACATGATATCCCTCGGTCAAAAACCGGATTCTATTTTACTATTGCACTCCCATCTGCTGGAATACCACTTATATTATACAGGTATATCGATTCAGGGCTCTTACCAACTCGTATTGTTGATGCACGCTCTCCCTCCGCAGATTGTGTACATCGCTGGTCAAAAGGCAAGTGAGATAGAAAGTTAAAATATGCCATTTACTTTTCTGACCGGCAAGAAAACATCATTCATTTCGCTTTCTCATTGTTTGTTTTCCCTACTGGTTAGATTACAGACAGAAACTGGGTTAGGAATGACAGATAAGAAACTCGGTGAAAAGATAAATTGAAGGGTGTACCAGTCTTCCATCCAAGCAACACTGTACAAGTCACCTAAACAGGTTTCATATTCTGGCGGTGGACTAGGATAATCTCCAGGACAGTACGTTCCCCAGCTGCTCTCTTCAGCATTTGAAGCAGTGGTAGCGTAAATATTCAAACCCTCGGGAAGAAGACCCTCAAAGATACTTCCAGATTCACAAGCTTCAAGATAGAAGACCTGCGGTTGTCACCAATGATATGCATCAAACAACTTGATTATAGGGAAACTTTATATGAAAAGAGTGTGTCCAAGCTGGGGAGAAAAACGGAACTCCCAACTTACCAAGCTTTTATAGGTTCCAGAAGCATGCTTCTTTTTCAAAACATCATTCAGATCATCGGCATACATGTATGGGCTGGTAGGCATTCCTGAGAACAAAAAGAGAAAGGGCAGGCGAAGTTAATTGATAACTTCTCTAATAGGCATAGCAGAAAACCTAAGAGACAGACCATTAAACAAGAGATAGAAACCAAAATTACAGAACCCACTGTAAATTTCCCGATTGCAAAAGCTTCTAAGCTTTCTTTGACTATGATCAGATGTGATTGAGAACCCCAATAGTGATCCCATATAGATTGGCAGAGGGAAAAAGAAAGAGCATGATAATCATTCATCCAAATTCAAGGTTTCGCAAGTAACTAAAGATGGACAAACCTAGCACCCCGGGACCTCCATGATCGGTGTAGTAGATGAAAATATGATCATTCGGACCACTGTCCAAAACTTTACCACTGCCCCCAGTCAGAGCAGACTTGTCACCAAGGATTGCAGCGAAAATGTTTCCCACAGTTACATCTTCCCCGGTATAATCCTGCCAAAGAAGGGAAAACATACTATGTAATGAGGGCAAGCATAACTTAGATACACAATCACGATGATGCTGCAGTAGATCGAAGACACAAAAGCAGACCTTCGGAACGCCTTTGTAAACATCATCGCCGTGTGGACTGTTGATTATCACTCCAGGCCTCGGGTTCTCTACATTATAAGCAATATCATCATACATGAAAACAATGATGTTTTCATCTTTCAGACCACCCTTTTTGAGAATCTGGTAGGCGTGACAGACATCAGCCTACATAACAAAAACAGGGGTTAGCTTACAAAAAGGGTTAACAGCACAAGTAGCCATCACTGTAATCGATCATTGACGAAAGTGGAAACCCCTATCGGAGTATTTCCCCTTATCTTAGATAAATAGTACTGGAATTGAGAGACAGAACACACTAGAACAACCCCAAAATTCCCATTTCGGTACTGTGATCACTCGTTGACGAAAATGGAAACCCCGAATCAGCTAATATCTCCTTATCTAGGTGAGTCCCTTCTTCCATTATTAGCTTCAAGGTTTCCTCTACCAACAATACTACCATGGAGAAATTGAAATTACTAGGTCAACGAACACTCCAAGATCTCTCGAACTAAGACAAGCAAACGATTGACTGATCATGAGAAGACAGCGGGGGAAGTCAGAAAGAAGAGGAAACCTGGTGTCTGTAATTCCAGTATCCACTGGATCCGGCGATCAACACCGCCCACCTAGTCCCCGTAGAGTCGGCATCGTCGTCAACGCCACCGGAGCGGAAAAACCTGGAAGCGGATGAGGGCAGCTGGATGACGTCATCTGCTTTATCTGGCCTGGCGGAGCTGACTGTGCTGGTAGTGGAGAGAGCTAGGAGGAGGAGCGGGATTAACAGGGAGATGCCGGCGGCAGCTGAAATCGTCATGTCCCCGACGACTCACCTAAGCTTTTTCCGATGAGGCGGGAGGGAAGGTGGTTGCTTGGGAGGGGAATGATTGGCGATTCGGATAAAACCAAAACCCAAGAGTGGCTGATTGCTTCAAGACGTGTATGTTCTTTATAGAAGAAGGAAAGTAATATATTAATAATATATAGGAGTGGAATAATTTTCGGGACCTTTTTAAAATAATATCCACACATAGTAATTGATTAACCACCCAACCTTATATCCCAACTAAGATTATTAAAGAAAAAAACTAACTATATTTTTTTTATTTATGAATCTAACTATAGTTTTTATACCCTGATTTTCTTGTAATATTTCGTTTACACTTAATTATAGCTCTTAGATGGAATTTTTTCAGTAATGTTGTGTTAATAAGTAAGGTTGTCGTTAATAAGTAAGGATGTCAGTTTGTTGATAAAAAAAAGTCTTGTATAATTCCTCGATTTTCATTGTTGATTGCTTGCTCATTTGTATTGACATTCTTATTATTAATTGGTTTGATTGTAAAATGAGTTTCACATTTGTAACACCTCTTGGATGAGTATCTTTCCAACCACTAATTTGGATTACTGATTCTTACATCTACACTTTGTTTCGTAATAAAATAATTAAAAAACACTTGAATGCGATGATTATGTGAGTGAGGATTGAATGATTGCACTAAGTTGGAGGAGCTGGCTAGACAAATATTTTAGTACATAAATAATATGAAAACTGTAAATTATGGAATAACGGTAAATAAATATAAATTATTCATAGGTTCTTCAAGTCACATATTCTAAATACTTTACTTTCTAACTTCGACCTTCTTTGTTCTCAAACTCCTCATTTTTGCACTACTCGATTTTATATGCTTAAAGAAATATTATAAACTAAGTATAATTATTGAAGGGACTGATATTAAACAACTATAACAAAGATACCCAACTCTTTTTTTTTTTTTTTTGCCATTAGATCACTCGTGTTACCGAGAAATGAAAGATACAAAGTCTAACAAATCAAAGTGACCGAAGCCACGCAACGACATCGAAACCCACCAACAACGGTGGCCTCAATGAAAGGGCTTTCCTTGCCACAATATGGGCAACCCTATTCCTATTCCGACCCACAAACACACAATCAAAATGCTGAAAGGAGGAACGTAACGCCTGAATCTCTTGAAGCAAAGCTCCACCAAGAGCATCATGTACCTCCCCAGCCTTCACTTTCTGGAACACTATTTGCGCATCTCCCATAAAAGTCACCGAAAACCAACATCTGTCCGAACACCAACGGACTGCGTCCCGCAGAGCCAACAATTCCACCAGAGTTGGATCCTGAAGTCCTTGGTACCGCCGAGCAGCACTAGCTAGTAAGACACCTGATGCGTCCTGAATAACCCATCCTCCCGCCCCATGCGATCCATGCTGCACTACACCATCAACAAAACAAGACAAAGAGCCAGGAACAGGACTAGTCTGAGACACTAAAGGTGCCGACACCACCATCCGCTGCTCACTCTCCCTTGGATTATCAAAGATACCCAACTCTGTCAATATATTGCTAACAAACTCCAATCTCCTCTAATTTGATCAAGTCCCGTTTCTTTAAGACCATTATTAGGGTCTTGAGTCTTGACAAACACCACACTCTATCCCTCTTGTATTTTTTATGGTAAAAATTAATAAAATTGTAAACAAACAGAAGTTGTTGTGCGTTTGGTAAAACACAAAATAAGTTTCTTACAAGAAAGGTGTAAGGTTAGACTCTCCTTGTCTTTTGCAATTCCAGTAGAAAGTGACTCTTTTTTTAAAGAGAAATTAAAACAGTTCTATCAATAATTCAAGAGTTATGTTGGGTCACCCTGTTATCTTATAGGTTTAATAGCGAATTTAGCATATTTGAACTGTAAAATCATAGTGGATAGTTCCTAACATGCTCTTAGTATTTCAAAGTTTTGCTCGTACACATAATCTTAGGCTTAATTGCAAGTTTGGTCACTCGAATTGTTATAAAATTTCACGTTTGTCACTTAAATTAATTTATTCCATTTATAGTCACTCGAATTAGTTGAACAGTTCAAGTTCGGTCACTCTCCGTTAACCTCCGTTAACTTTGACTGACGTGGCGGTCAACTCTGACAGTTGACCGTTAAATGTGTGACGTGGCAAATAAAAAATAATTAAAAAATAAAAATTAAATTTTTAGAAATTACACATCATTATAAAAAAAATTATAAAAAATGAAAACAAGAAATCCCCTAAATCAGATTCCTTTAAAGCTTTCACTTTGACCTTTGAAAATATTGACTTTCCCCATTCTTCCACCGTTTTGAGTTTGACTTTACCCCAATTCCTTCAACCTTATATAAACCCGCCCCAACTTCCCCTGTTTTTCATCAAGTCTCCCCTGTTCCCACCAAAACAAAAGATTCAAACTTTTCCCGGCAAAAACCCTCCAAACCATGAGCAGCGACAGCGCGGCCGATGGTGGGGAAGATGAAAGGAAGTACAAAGGAGTCCGGCGCCGGAAATGGGGGAAAAGGGTGTTGGAGATTCGGGTCCCCGGTTCCCAGGAACGGCTCTGGCTCGGGTCGTACTCTTCCCCTGAAGCTGCGGCGGTGGCTCACGACATTGCCTCGTACTGCCTCCGTGGATGTTCGTCTCAAAAGGGATTCAATTTCCCGCTGACATCACTGCCGGCGAGCGTCCGGCCGGACATGTCGCCGAAGTTTGTTCAGATGGCGGCGTCGGATGCAGGGATGGCCGTGGATGCGCAGATGATACTGCGGAATTCGTCATCCCCGCCGCGGCCCGCCCTGGAGACGTCGTCAGCGATGTCCTGGGGCGGCCGTGGCCGGAGTTGGGAAGGGGACGGAATGGGAGCCGGAAGTTCGGCCGGAGGCGATGGACTGAATTTATCGGTGGAAGACTATTTCTGATAATTTCTTTTTTATTTTTTATAATTTTTTTTATAATGATGTGTAATTTCTAAAAATTTAATTTAATTTTTAAATTATTTTTTATTTGTCACGTCACACATTTAACGGTCAACTGTCAGAGTTGACCGCCACGTCAGTCAAAGTTAACGGAGGTTAACGGAGAGTGACCGAACTTGAACTGTTCAACTAATTTGAGTGGCAAACGTGAAATTTTATAGCAATTCGAGTGACCAAACTTGCAATTAAGCCCATAATCTTACCAAATGAAATTCATATGTTACATTCTATCAGAAGGTAATCATTCAAAGCTTTGATCCATTCATTCTTTCACGAGAATCTTTTGATCCATAGGAAAAGATTCATTGGTTCGAACGGAATCTTGCAGGCAATTGGATGAGTGGGTTCGGGATATTTTGTGGATTCACTTACGTGATAAGATTATCGACCTTGGTGGTGGAGGCCCACATGTGGGCCCAACGGGTCGATAAAGTCTCTTGAATTATTGAACGTCATTTTTCATGATACGTGTTGATTATAGCGACCAGCCCATTTGGCCTCACTTGGACGGTCGTAGTCAGGATCGGGTTAGTGAATGAATGATTTTGACAAGTAACGCCCTGCATTTCAGATTTCAAGCACATAGGCTTACAACTTAGTATCGTGGGCTGGAGTTTAAACAAATGGGCTTGGGCTAAAAATATTGACGACAACTAGACTCATATTTTGGGCCACTAGGTTGGGCTTTGCGTTGGCGAAATTCGAACGGCGGATGACAGCAAAAGAGCTGAATCAGACGAGTTGGAGGTGGACCGGTTGTTACGGGCTTAGTAGATTTCAGCCCGAGGCGGGGAAGGCTGGAAGAAAAGCCCAAAAGATTAACCAGCACGCATTCTTAAACCCAAATTCTTTGATCAGCCTCCACGTATTGTCTCTCGAGTTCAGTCATTACATGTACGAATTGTTTAGAGCTTTGGATACAATTTCATCCATGGTCGATGTTCTGCTTTCATAAATGGACATTATGGTTTCCCCTCTCCCATTTAGAAGGGTTATAAAGCAACAACTTCCAATGATTTGAGTTGTTGGGAAAGGTTCATGTACGATACTTAATTACTTCCTTACACACTCTCCAAAACGAAAGTCAACGTATGTGATTGAAGCTTGCATAAACTCGTCATATTATGTGCTTTAGACTTTAAGCCAATGATTAATATTGGAGGTCGTGAGGATTTGAACATGTGAAATCAATGACAACTGAGCTCTGATATCATGTTATAAACCATGTTGGTCCCAATAAATCGAAATGTACGAAGATATCCATGTATGATACTTAAGAACTTTCTTACAAGAAGTACGGTTCGATAACCCACCCTCAACGTCCAAATTATATTTAGAAAATAGAAATACACGTAAAACGTGTAATAAGTGTGATAAATATAACACTTTGTAAGTTTGTAACCCCTAACTTGATTTCTAGGGTTCAAATTGCTGGAACTTCATCGTTTGACCTCTCCTCGTTCAAATTTCTAACTCCACCACCAAACACATAGTACGAGATCATGGGAAATGTCAACTCCCTTTCCCCTGTAGATTCTCATCTCTCACCTCATCTAAGATGCCAACAAGGACTTATTAGTAGTTTTACCGTTGGTCTCCAATTTAAAGATTTGAGGTTCAAATCCCTTAATTAACACCTACCAATAAAAACTAAACCAATATCACCATATAAGAAAAATCACCTTTCAGCTACCATTAACAAGTCGACCCTAATTAAAAAAAAAAATATATACACCAAATGAAAGCGACATACAACAAATGGTCTGAATTATGTGTACAATGAAGCACCTAAGGTAGTGCTGGAGGTCTCTATCAGTACCTAAAAAGCCCGCGCAATTGTCTTGCTTATCGACTTAATTATTATTATTATTCCCAATTTAAAGGCACAAACTTAACTAATAATATGCTTTCCTAGTTTGGTTTTATGTAGGTGTGTTTAATATCTCTCTCCCATTTCCTTCTTGTCGCCATAATCACGGGACCCATAACCCCTCAATTATTATTCTTATCGTTACATTTTAAAATCATTAGTGGAGGAAGGGAACTCCCTCACCAAGAGGTGGACACAACTTTATAATCGTTTTGTGTCTGCCCATGATACTTTACTTATCTCCTCCTTTTTATGTCAAGGAATTTTGGTTTGTTAGGGAACAATCACACTAAATCGAATAATTTAGTTTGGATACCGCACATTATTAAGACGTTGTTCGCTTTGAATCAAATATGTAGGGATTACTGTTGGCCAAATGCTTATGTCACCCGGCCCTTTACACGGTAGGAATAAAAACGAAAATTAACCTTTTCGTTAGATCCTATAACAACAACCTTAGTTACTAATCTTGGAATTACTTTGTGGAAATAACGGGAAAAAAATAAAAGAATCAGTGTTGCCACTTGTTTTTCTCTTGTTTCATATCATGCACTTTTATCCATATGCAATTGCAGTATAGGAAGATTGATGAGTCCGTCTATTCGGATATCTTCGATACCCAAAAATTGGAAATCATCACACGAGCAGCTTGGTTGCAGTTCATGGCTACAGGAAACCAACACATGAAAATCCATCGCGACTCTTAGCCTCCAAATTGATCTTATTATCGAGTAACTTACTCTTCCAACTTCAAGCAAGAATTGGTTTCAATGTTTACCTTCACCACTACAGTCGGACAATTTACCTCAATCAATCATCAACAACAAAAATCTTCTACAATACGCAAACAGAGAAACAAACTCTTTTGCTCTACAGTTCTTAACTTCCAATATACTTTTTTTCATCCAATTGCCGTCGCAACACGATCACCCCCTCCATATCCCTAATCTATCATTTTGTGTTCTAATTGCATGACTTATCCATACAATTAGTTGTTCCCTAGCTAGTTTAAATAAGGTTAACTATGATATTACTACACGTTCACTTGATTCCAAGTTCCATCCCATTCCCATTTTGTAGTTTTGTTCCCTCCCCTTCATATCTAATCCCTTTGGTCTCTTCTCTTATCCAAACATGACACTTGGTCATTCACATCTCATCTCAGCTGAAAGTGAAATGGGCCATCATTATTATCATTGTTCTATTTATAGATAAATAAACAAAGTAGATTTTGAATACAATTTATTTAATTACTAAATCAATCAACCAAAATCTCACAGCAGATACTGTAAAAAAAACGACACATATCTATAACAGTTCGTTGATTAGCTCTTAACAAATAACAAATGAACAACCCAACAAGTTCCATCGTAATTTACTAACACTATTATTTTTAATTAAGCTCCTTCTGATTCGTCACACTTCCACTAATATAATTATATATATATATATATGGTGACTACTTCGGTGCACTCACAAAAATGAGTGCGTTCAATGCACCCAACTCAAAAACTAGTCTTAAGGTGTCGGTTTTTGAATTTTAATTTGTGGAAATTGTGTAATATGATGATATAACATATGATAACAACTAATTAGTGGATTACCCTAAGCCCTAGATCTCCAATTTTGAGTTCTATCCCTAAACCCCAAATTGTAAACCCTAACCCTAACCCTAAATCTCTAAACTCTAAATCTTTCAAATTAAAGTAAATCTTCAATGGTTTTTATGCAAATTGATGTGCGTTATTGTTCACCACATTATAAGTGATGAATGACATCATTTTGACATAAATCGCATGTTTGAAATGACGGTTATGAAGTGAGTGCACTGAATGCACACAAAAAAGTGAGTGCACCGAAGACACCACTATATATATATTTCTTGTTTCTCCCCTGATATTTTCCACATCTGGTCCAGTCATAAACTGCCAGTAAGAAAAAGTGATATTACAAAACGACAATTTAATCTGATTGGCATTATGAAGATAGGAATGAGTCAACTGCTTCTCTTTGGACTTTCCGATGATGAGTTGATTAAACTACCGATTGAAAACTTACTCGGAATCTATGAGACTATTATCTCTGTCATTAGTGGTTAAAAAGGCGTGGAAGCTAAATTTAACCGATATATCTACACAACCAACACATCGTTATTTGGAATCCCCCGATCGGTTTTATTTGCGTAACACGACGTTACAAATATTTGTTGGCGTATGCGCCATTTATAAAACACTTTAAATTTATTTGAAAAATATATCCAGTATAGCTATGTCATTAATTATTAAAATTGAGGTAAACGAAAGTGAGCTGATCGATATGAACATACATAAAAAAATCAACATAATTATATGTGAACTAAAAGAGGAAAGAAAAGAAAACCAACGAGAATCGGTTATACTAGTTACTCCAAACTCTAACGAAATTTTGATGAATGGCCCATTTTTTTCAGTCATAAACCGCTAGGCCACGTTTGAAAGCAACATCGAACTGAAACCCCAACACAGAAATAAAAGGTTAGGAAACAAAAGGGAATACTAGGTGCCACCTTCTCCCACCATACGCTCCTCTAATCCATCCCCCCACAGGTAAACCGAATCCATTGGCCGCTCGATCTGTACTTTTTTTTTTTATAGGCCCGAAAATGGACCCGGTTTGGCTCTTGCCCGAAAAAAAAAACCCCATTAATCTGGCCCAACCTTGTCCAATCCCTTACTTGATTCAGTATTGCTCGCTTGGGTTGAGCCGAGTTGGATCATCGGTAGCTCACATAAATTTCAAAAAATTCCAACTAATTCCAGAAAGCTTATATTAACCCATCAATCCCCAACTCCCACGCAATCGCTCACGAGTTCGCAACAACTCGGATTGTAACTACACTAGTATGGTTGAAATAATCATTGTGGTTTGCATTGTCTTTTTTTCTTTCTCGTCCGAATCATTTAGATCATTATTTTAACTAACCTAATAAGTTAAGATAGTAAAGTTTGGGGGTTGATCGGTTAACGGTCTGGTTTGTGTTCAGTATGCGTAAAAAAAACGTGTTTTTTATCATTTATTACAACTAATCAAACTCTATGAAATGTTTTTTTCCCAGTTTTGATGTACCTAATTGGTTTCAATTTGGCACACTAAATTCGCCAATTCAGAAGGAAATTTCTTTTACAGATACTAATCACGTGATTGCTATATGTTATTAATTTTCTTATAAACTCCATCATATAAAAAACAACTCATTCATGAGCTTGAAATTTGTACATGTTAGTTCATACTAGTCGTTTTTCCTCAATTGTTAACATATTAATACTGCCAAAGACAATCAAGTCTCGAACATAATATAATCTAATACCTGTGTTAATAACCAATTACTCAAATTTAATGAACCACTTTTTCCACCTTAATAATCTTTCCATATATAATTAATATTTATGTAATAATATCATTTAGAATCAAATAATATTACCACATACATAAAATAATGTGAACCCCCAATAATATATGATATAACCTTTGGCCACGTTTGAAAGCGACATGGAACTTCAACCCTCTTCCCAGAAAACAAAAAGAATACCAGGTGCCCGCGACTCCCAGCTTCAAATCCCATCCCCCTTCCTTCCTCTCCTCTCCTCTCCAACCAAATCTATTGGCCACTCCATCCCTCCCTCTATACATTTCTAATCCCCACTCCACACTCGCTCACGAGTTCACACAACTCACAACTCAGTCCTCTCTCTGTCTCTAATCAACACTGAAACCGCCATTCCTTCTCTACCAATCACTTGAACTGAGCAGAGCAAAAGCAAAAAAACAACAATGGACGCGGCGGCGGCCGACGACGACAGCATGCGGCAGGTGGTGCTGGGGAAATACGAGATGGGCCGGATGCTGGGGAAAGGAACCTTCGCCAAAGTCTACTACGCCAAGCACAAGTCCACTGGAGAGAGCGTGGCGATCAAGGTGATGAACAAAGAGCAGGTGAAGAAAGAAGGCATGATGGAGCAGATCCAGCGAGAAATCTCCGTCATGCACCTCGTCAGGCATCCAAACGTCGTCGAATTGAAGGAAGTCATGGCGACCAGATCCAGAATCTTCTTCGTGATGGAGTATGTGAAAGGCGGGGAGCTCTTCGCGAAAGTAGCGAAGGGGAAATTGAAGGAGGAAACGGCGAGGAAGTATTTCCAGCAGCTGATCTCCGCCGTCGATTTCTGCCACAGCAGAGGGGTTTCGCATCGGGATCTGAAGCCGGAGAATCTGCTCCTTGACGATAACGAGGATTTGAAAGTTTCCGATTTCGGCCTCTCTGCTCTGCCCGAGCAGCTGCGGAACGACGGGCTTCTGCACACGCAGTGTGGGACCCCTGCCTACGTGGCGCCGGAGGTGCTACGGAGGAAGGGGTACGACGGCGCCGCGGCGGATCTGTGGTCGTGCGGTGTGATTTTGTTTGTTCTCGTCTCGGGGTTTCTCCCGTTTCAGCATCAGAATTTGATGAGGATGTATAGCAAGGTTTTCAAGGCGGAGTTCGAGTGTCCGCCGTGGGTTTCCGTGGAGGCGAGGAGGTTGATCTCGAAGCTTCTGGTGGCTGATCCGTCGAGGAGGATTACGATTCCGGCGATCATGCGCGTGCCTTGGTTTCGCAAGGGATTTTCCGTTCCCCTGGTGTTTTCAATCCCTAAGAAGGAAGAAGATGAAGGAGAAGGAGAAGAAGACGGGATTGTCAATTCTTCGTCAATTCCTTCGGCGACGAAGATTTCATCGCCGAAATTCTTCAACGCGTTTCAATTCATCTCGTCGATGTCGTCGGGATTCGACCTGTCGAGTCTATTCGAGAACACTCGACGGCGGCGGGGGTCGATGTTCACTTCGAGGTGCTCGGCGGCGGCGATTATGGAGCGGATGGAAGGGTTCGCTAAGGGGATTAATTTTAGGGTTGGCAGGGTGAAGGATTTCAAGATGAGTTTGACGGGGGGAACGGAAGGGAGGAAAGGAAGGCTGACGGTGACGGCGGAGGTTTTCGAGGTAGCGCCGGAGGTGGCGATCGTTCAGTTCTCGAAGTCGGCCGGCGACACTTTGGAGTATGTGAAGTTCTGCGAAGAAGACGCCAGGCCGGCGTTGAAGGACATCGTGTGGACTTGGCAAGGAGAGAACGGCGACGACTCCGTTTGTAACGGTTACGTGGAAGACCGTCTGAAAGCGACAATCTCTATGTAGAAACTCCGACAACTCTTTTCTTTTTTTTTAATTGCTCTTTTTTATGTTTTAATTTTTGGCTTCATTGTTATGGAGAGTAGATATACAGGATAAGCTTTTTCTAATTCCCGCCTTCTCCAACCCTCTTGTGTTGTTCTCTTCTCAATTTGGGCTCTACTCGAGGAAGGTGTTCGATGCATGTTGTGATATTATCGATGACTTTTGTTGCGTTATCGAATATCAATAATTGCGATAAATTATTCACAAGACTGTTGTTGATGTGACTTGAATCGGACTATCAGCCGCTACGACTGGTAATCGGGGGTCTCGCTGCCCGGTCAGCGAGTGGGGTCCAGGGGCAACGCCCCCGGCCCACGGTGTATGTGGGGTCCAGGGGCAACGCCCCCGGCCCACGGTGTATGGACTCAATGTTATTTGGGTTCGGGTTCTGGGCCTGGTCTGTAACCGTTTCCTTTGCCAGATTGGATTAGGTTTAGACCCACATGGAGAAGTACTATAAATACTTCTCATTCTTCTCTGTAATCTGTAATCTCCTCAATATAGTGAAACTGGCTCTCTCTCACCCGTGGACGTAGCTAACACACATCGTGTTAGTGAACCACGTAAATCGTGTGTCTGTGTTTTTTCGATTCTCGCTTTCGTATTCTTGCTTTATCGATTCCGGCGATTTCCCGATCCGTAGCAGCGCGTTTATAATAAATGTTTTTCTGTTGAATTCGACTTACGGGAGGAAGTGCGAGATAACAACATATACTAATAATTTTAATTCAACCCGGGTGTAGCCAGACATTTTTCAGGGTTGTTATGATATGTAAATAAAATCAATATGTTAGATGCATCATTTTAAACCAGAGTTGTATTTAGATCCTTTCAGTGTTGATAAGATATGTAAATAAATAAGATCAATATGTTCGATGCATGTATTGATATTATTGGATGATTCATGTTATGTTTTTGAACGACAGATGTGATGAACTATTCACAAAAATATCGTATCGTTGAGATCAAAACACGAGAGAAAATACGTAGTATCAAGGCCCGTTGAGAGGTTCTGTAAATAAGGTAAACTAATTACTAAGGTAGGCAGGTGATCAGAACTTTTTTTTTTTGCATGTGATTTGAGTGAGGAGAATGAGCCGTTAAGGGAATCAAAGGAAGAGATCTCTTACTATGGGATACCGTAAATTTGTTTAAGTGACAGCTTTGGAAAGAAGTGCGTTACAGGCAATAGCCATATGACGTCTATATATGGTAAGAGTTTTGTACCTAACTCCCATCTGCAAAACCTAATAATAATTGACTAATGGTAGTGGGTGCAAAATGCCCTTGTCACATTGCCGTAAGTTGGATATGGAGCAGGAGGCTCGCCATATGGGCAGTTCTCATATGAGATGATGTAAAGTTGGAAGGATGGCGGGATTTGTATTCTATATTGGCACAACCCTTGAAATCTTAGAATCTCTCATTGCCTATTATATGGCTAACAATTCATTAATCAATGGCAAGATCGTTACGTTTTGTAAGTTTTAAAAACACGAACAAGTTTTTTGTCAAATATCGTCATATTTTTGGCTCTCATATTTCCGTTGAACAAGTTTTTCTCTCATGTCCACCTTTTGGTGCCTCAACGGTTGAGCGCAGGTCCCCCGATCACTTATAGGTGAATTGAGGAGGGTTTCAATGCCACAATCACTCACCATATTCATCTTTTTGTTGCCACTACATCCAGTCATGATAGTATTTCAGTCGTGAGAGGCACTGATGGAATCTATATCGATAACAAGCAAGTGATCATGGGGTGCCTTAGTCGGGTCTACTCCGAGTCCTAAGGACGACAACAAAATCGAAAGATCTTTTCCTACTCAAACTATCTCACAATGGACGCCAATCATTCCTATGGTAATTGTTAGCGGACTTGAGCAAGAAAACGGATGAGATATAAGTCGATTACTTGTTTTCAGTTGAAAACGAGACCTGAAAAAAGTGTCTTCAGTGCTTTTATCTGATGCTTGCTTCCGATCAACTCTTGCCACCCGTCCCACAATTTTATTGGCCCTAAACTTCTACAGTACACCAATTGCCATCAATTATGAGAAGACTTTGTAACTAGTGACCGTTACTCTTAAGGTCATTATAATGACTTGTCCAGAGACCACGTGTATAATTTTTGGTGGCAAATTCCCTTTCTCACAAGGTATGAGTCATCATCCCTGCTTCACCACCCATTGCTCCATCTCCAACTTGCCCACTGCACTTGAAAAAAAAAAAAAAAACCACACTAATTAAACAAAGCAACACACCTAATCAGTGATTAGCTGTTGATTAATCAAAACACCTCATGATTCACTTACGTGAGGATGACGTCAAAGTCGCTTAGAGTCCACTCTGCAACCTCGTCGTGATCACTCACATAGATCTCTGTCCCAACGTCAATGGACGTCCAGATTCTTCTTGCTGGTGGAGTGCCTGGGTCCTGCAAACCATCAATGTATCGTATTATTGTATCAGATTCTTCTAACACGACGACAATCATTTCGTCTATCTTCGACAGATCACCTCCCATTAACCAATACCAGAGACGAGACAAGTTTGGTTAACATAAATGACGTAAATTGAAGCATGATCATGACCTGGTAAAAGTAGAGGCGACTAGCCACACCCCCAACATCAAGCTCCCAGCTCCTTGAATCTCCGACCCATCCATCCCCTGGCTTGGTAGGGTAGCCATAGCTTCCCCAAACAGGATGAGGTAGCAATTGAACCAGCTCTTGAGAGTGTGGGTTGCTGTAAGGATCACACATGCTGAAGGGTTCCTCGAGGAACTTGGCATTTCCTGGACCGCAGTACAAGTGATAGGCACCATAGGGGAAGTTGGCGGTGTCGTTTCGGTACAGCTTGGTGTCGTTCGGGGTAATGTGGAAAGGAGGGCAAAGGTATGGGTTGCTTGGGTTACACCATGGCTCTATTTCTGGGTTGATGATCATCTCCGAGTATCGTGTCACGTCAGTGAGCAGATTTCCATCGCAAGGAGATCCGTCGTTCTTCCAGCAGCTGCCGATGTCGATCAGGTAGAACTGGCTCTTGGGACCTCCACCTTGTTTGATGTCCAGTGTCAGCTTCACCTTGAAGTTTGGAGACTCTGGCAGCTGCATACATTTTGCAAACTGTAAGCATACACTGGTTAATTTGTTTGCAGGAACAAATAATAAAGTATCTAAACCTGGTAGCTTGTTCATTCAAGGAAATACAAAGGAGACGAAGCGCAAAATTTCCTGAAAAGATCCCTCATTATTGTATAGCCCAAGTAAGGCAGCATGAAAACGAAGGTAAACCCTGCTCACCACAATTGTCAGGTCAATCATGAATTCGTGATAGAAGGGATTCATGGCACACAGCCTAGCAACATGAAACATCTACTACAACGAAAAGAATATTCGCATGCAACTAATATGCCTGAAATCCGATCTTGAATTGAGTTTGAAATTTGTTCAAACCCATTTCACGATCTGCTTATTAGATTAACCAGGAATATTGATAGCTTTATGAGGATTCGTATATGAGACCTTTAGCTCATATAGCTCTCATGATATATCAATGCCAAATCGTCCAATAACTCGAAATTTTTAATGAGAGGGACCCTCATAAAAAATGAAGCTTACGCCATAGTAATTTGAGTCAGACTGAACCCCAGTATCCTCCTATAATCAATGTCGTAACAGTTTAACATAACCAAGGCAAAAGGTTAAGGGGATCTCATCAAACTCATGATGATAGAAACCAGAGAAAAAAACTACGAGCTCTCAGCTCTGTCACAGGTTCGATTGCAAGTACAGAATAGAGAATGGGGAAGGGAATCTGGAGGAAAAACTCACAGTATGGAGCATGCCTCTGGTCTCATAGTGATACCCACCAGAGAACCCCGAAGTAGCATCAGCTCGAAGGTACAGCATCAGCCATGGATACTTCTTTGAAGTCTTGAGCTTATGGTGAAAAACCCAACTCCCGACCCCTACTCTCTTCTCCCAAACAACCTCATACCTGGAAATTGATCCATCACCAGTCCCATTGTAATAATCGTAGGTGCCATTGAACCTTCCCCTGAGCCAACCATCAAAATCAACCTGAGTGGGCTGATGACCAAGAGTGGGTTGGTTCATGCAATCAGTTCCAAAGCAAGGGAATCTCCCTGGCTTGAAAGGAGCCCCCTTCTTCCCATTCTCTGGGCATAACCCGGAATTGGTGTCATAGTTGCCATTTTTCAGCATAATCATCCAGAAGTGCCATGGCTTGTTGTTATTGGAGACCACCTGGCATAACGAGCCAAGGTAGAGCTCCTTCTGCACAGCGTAAAGATCTGGATTGTTGAGAGCTTCTTGGGGTAATCCTGGAAAAGGGTCTCCTGTTCCAAGCTTGTTATCGGCTTCTGTTACCTTGTGCTCCACCACTCCCCTGTTTGTTGATCCTTTTGGAGAAGGAAGACACACACAGAGAGGGGTAGATTAATTAGAATAAGTTACCATTTAGAAAGCCTGGAAATTTACTGTTATACCATTCCTTGCGGTGTTGTCAATTTTCATGGAAAGAATAAGAGTTTGAGGCATAAAAATCAATCCTGTACCACTTCTTCACGTGCCACATAAAGTTGGGTTTGTAGAGATTCTCCTACCAACAATTAACCGTGTAATTTACTATTTAATATTTAGATGTTATCGTGATTCGGATACGAAATCTCATCTAATAAAACTTTGCTATATAAGTTAAAAACTGATGCAAGCCAGATAATTAAAAAGACAAAATGAATACACCAGTCCATTACATTATCCTAATTATTTGACAGTTTTGCTATAGTACCTTTAACTATTGGCTTCATTGGTTCAACATCCGTAACAATTTTTTTTTTACAGTTTTACAAACATTTGAAAAGATGATTGATTTTGAGAGAAAGGGGAGAGAGAGGCGTACTGTAGCTGTCGTTGGAAGTGGGTGGTTGATCTGGCGCAGGGGTGAAATCGAAGCAATCAGCAGCTCTAGGGCTTCCCATTACAGGATCTTCGTCTTCTTGTCGGCCAACTTCATTGCAGAAGTTCCAAGCTTCGAACGCCACTCTAAGTCCATCTCTTGACATCCCAGGATCTCCCACAGCTGACTGCAGCTTCTCGTAGTTCTGTTCCTTTTTCTGTTCCCCTCTAGCAGCAGAATGAACAACAGCAACTCCATGATTGACCACCAACCAGAATACCAACAGCAACAGCAACGTTTGCAAATGCCGCATCCTCTGGTTTCTTGCCGTGGCCGTACCAACTATATGCTAATGATAGAGGGTATAGTATACTCCCCACTTCCGCTCTGCCACCAACAAGAATACGTAAATGGGAAGAGCAGGGCAGGCCCAGCTGTGTGGCTGGCTGATATCGATTTAGGAGAAATGGGTACTTTTCTCCTGTGTTGAGATCTTACCATATCTCTGCATATCGACAAAAGAGTCTTGTCCCCACAGTCCTACTCAAATAAAAGATACATAGAAGCGTACTAAAGAGTGTCCGAGACAGAGTTGGCTTCTCTATCTCCTTCTTCAAATCCTTTTGATCCAGCAGGTGATCGAGGGCGACGACGGGGATGAGCAGCGATACTCCCTGAAACTGACCGCAGGTGCTTAGCTGCAATCAAAAGTAAAACTGAAGTGGTAACCACTACCCAGTGCTATTGAGCCTCAAGGATTGGTGTGTCAACTGTTCTGTAGTGGTTTCCGTTCACTTTTGGTTTTGAATTTATAGAGTAATGTGCATTGATTAGCTTTAACGGGTAGTGCTTGGAAGAAGGAAACACTATATGGGTAGTAACAAATTGCAATAACTGCTGTCATTTACCAGAAATCTCCGCAGTTGCAATTTCCATCTTTGAAATGATGGAATCGACTAGCATCCCTGACTGTATCTTATTATCCATTTCTTCCTCTTCAACATCATGGAAAACATTGCTCGATTCAGCACGGTATCCCAGCCTCTTCATCTCCACTTGCATTTCATCCAGTTTCTTGTTTATCTCTTCTGATTGTGGATGAGACCTATCCCCACGACCAACAAATGCATGAATAATCCCACCAACCTCGATCCAACTGCAACCAGGACACTTTTAGCAAATCCCATTTCCTTCTGCGCGAGTCTCACTTGTGCTGCATCATCCCATCTGCCAATGGTGCTGTACATATTGGATAGAAGAACAAAGTTCCCTGTAGATTCTGGCCCTAACAGCTATTTCCTTTGACGCTGCTTCTCCAAGTTCAATATTCTTGTGTATCCTGCAGGCAGCCAATGCGGCTCCTCACACACGAACATCGGGTTTGAATGGCATATCTTGAATGAACTTGTAAACCTCTTCAAAATGCCCAGCCCGGCTTAGCAAATTGGTCATGCATACATAGTGATCCATCCTTGGGAGATCTCAAAATCTCGGGTCATGGAACCAAACCATTTTCCCAATCCGCAACGAGTCCTGAATGGCTGCAAACAGATAATAGACAAATGAATGTCACGTAATCAGGTTTCATGCCTTCTTCAACCTGCTGCAAATTTTGGAAAAGTGAAACTGCATCCTTTCCGAGCCCGTGAACCCCATAAGCATCTATCATTGCATTCCAAGAGATTACATCCCTCTCATGCATTTTATCGAACACTTGCCGTGCAGTATGGATCTTCCCACACTTTGCACCATGCCAATGAGGGAATTGCAGACTATTACTTGTATAGCCATGAACTATAGCGTAAGAATGGCTGCAACAACCATGTTGCAGAGCTGCCAAATGAGAACAAGCAGGAAGAATACCTGTCATTGTTGACACGTCTGGAACTAAACCAGACAACTTCACAGACGACGAAAGAACGGGAGAGCCTTCCCACTGCTAGGTCAGTAATATCCGAACTCTGAGTGTGGGTCAAGGGAAAGGCTTTGCGGAAACTTTGACGGATGAACTTGGCTTTGGAGACGGATTTTGGAACGCCGGTGGTAGCGCGGGTTTCCTCCTTTGCATCGGCACAGGGATGCGCGAATGGAATTGGACTTCCGGCCTGGTCCAAAATAATTGAATTTGAGGCTCAATTCCAAAATAAAAGCGCCGAAGTATCAGTAACGTCCCCAAGAGATTGAGGTATTTTCAAGTTTGCCACTGGCTTCGGCCCATTTCTTGTTCCGCTTTGTTTCGTTCACTTGTTCCGGCATCCGCCCCAGTGCTCAGGTTTCCGTTCAGCCCACAGGACTCTGTCTGCAAATCTTTCTTCCATCTCTGGCTGCAAGCCGGCACTTCCTCCCAGCTTTATGTTTTCCGGCCACGAGCAGCCCGCCGGATATTGTGTTCAGGCATCCCAAGTTTCGGCATAAGCTGTCTTCTGTTCGTTACAATTTGGTTGTTGCCCAAATCGGTCCCGCTTTGTGGGGTTGGGGTGGAAAGGGATGTCCATAAATACCATAAAGATTGATTATCCTAAAGAGGTTTGTTCTCTACGTCCCTTATCTATTTGTACAGATATCACTCAACTAGAACAGATTCCCGTGATTGCTTTCCGGGTTAGCAAGTACACAACTAAGATAACAAGAAGAAAGACAACAAGGAACCAAAACAAGGACGATCCCGGGCACATAGTAACAGATTCTCATCGTCAGGGCAAGAAGGTTGAGCAATTACTTGTCTACTATTAGCAAAAGCATGTGACACATTTTCCTCATCCCACATTAGAAAGACCACCACCAGTTTCAGCCTTCGTCCTGAAGCAAACAGAACGAAAAATGGTGACTCCACCTTCCACAGACAACTCCGAAAATACAAAGCAGAGTGGGGTGTAGAAGATAACTTACTTATGGTCGGAAGGATTTGGCCTGAGTTCATACACGATCGTTGCAACAGTATCCCTCTTCAACTGTTTATTATCACGGACAAAGAACATTCGGTTTAAGTTGAGATGGCGAACATTCGATTCTGACAGAAGCAGGAGCAAGAGATCACACTCATGCAATGTAGTTACCTTAGTGGCTTCGCCTTTGAAACCGATGTAGTGTATCTGTGTAGTATCTCCCCCAAGATTATCGGGAAAGTGCAATGTGATACTTGACACTCCCTGGAATTTGGCATACCTGGTATACCAAAAAGTTATTTGACATTAGGAAAGATAAGGCCATGATTAAGCTATTTCCAGTTCAACAACTTCGAAACTATTTTGTAAGAGTTACCTAGTTTGGTACTCCAGCACTCCTTGCAAATTTTCAACCAACTCCCATTCCTTATAGAGAAAAGAACTAGGACCATGTAAGGCAAAAATACTAGAGTTGATCAAGCTCTCATTAGTAGTAAGTAGAAGAAATTCAAAACACCTGCACCGCTTGCATGTCTTGAGCATCAGAGAAATCCATTCCTTCTCGATTGATAAACCTGCACATAGAATTCAAAACAGCAATCGAAGTTCAGATATACAAGCAATTTAGAAATTTTATCTAAAAAAGGCGAGGTTGTTCATCTTCTTAAACGTGAGATCTATCTAACATTGTACAAGTATCAGCAGAAGAGGAATAAACAAGCAAAGGGGATTTCAACCTTTAGTCACAATTTCGTATCCAAAAGAAAATACAACGTAAAAAAGATGGCACATAAAAACAGAGCACAGCAAATTGAGCCTTGGAAGATACCAGTAAGACTGATTCAGCACGGCATTTGGATGGTACAAGGTATTTCTTCCATAACACCAAGCCAATTAACATATCAGCACAAGAATGCATTGAAATAGTTCTGTATGTTCCATCAGTTTGACTAACATTATGCAGGCATGTAAGTTTCATTGTATGTAATCACAAATTCAAAGGCAAATGTTTCCTCTGTAATTCTACCTTGAAACATTATTGATTAATGCAACAAAGGAACAGATATACCGAAGAAAACATGTAAATGAAACTTACGCTCTCATTCTGGAAGGACTTGTTCGCTCTGGTCCACCAACAATAGAGATGCTCTTGATCTTAACATCAGATGTGAACCTGCAGTCAGTAAAGTAAAAATAAGGCATCCAAAAAAACAAAAGAAATGGAAGCATACTAATAGTTGACACTGAGAAATAGGAATTTAGAATAGCCAAAAAAGTAGACAGAGTAAGACTTTGCAGATAATGAGGGAAAATGACTGTTTGGGAATTTGAACAGCTGCAGATTAAGATTCAATACACAGCAGTCAGCACTGCTCTATATCAGGGTTGAATACTGTTTTCACAGGAAGCCAATTTGACGACTAATAACCGACCCATTGGTTGATCAAGCTGGGATACATAAAAAAGAGCAGAGAATTAGCAAGACATACGGGACATAGACAAGCAGTTCAGAATCACCATCATTGCTTTGCAAGAGTTCCTGGCATGGGCAAAAAGATCAATCACAAGATAAGAAACGTTTATATTCCCATCTTCTTCAGACTATGACTATACATGTATGCTTCAAATGCCGTCTTGACAACAAGGTTTTGGCAGTTCAATCGAACCATAAACACACAACAAAAACGTAAATGAGTAAGGTGGAGTTCAGCTTACCCCAGAGAAGTTCAGGCGGTGCTCCCAAGCTTTGAAGACCGATTTGACACTTCCCGGAACTGCTTCATTCAGTGCCGAAACCTAGAAATTTTGCACAAATGGGAAATGCCAAGTAAGATCATAAGCTGCTGGAAATCGAATTCAAAGAATACTGGAGAGACAAAAGGCGGCTTGTGTTCCCATCGGCAAATTGGAATGCCTCTTCGTAGAATCATCGATATTGCAACGGAGCTATAGTCAGCGGAAATTAAGGAAGCCACTGGAGCGGGTGAATTCTCACCTTAGCGAGGTCTATATGTTTGTAGAGAGACCAATCAGAAGAGCAATCGTGATCTTCGCAGCTGTGATCGTGCGTACAAGCCATTTTTCTTCTTCTTCTTCTTCTCCTCCGATTCGGTGGTTGTCTGCCTTCCCTGCTCGAAGCGAAGGAGGAGAAGAAATTTCTGGAAACGTGTCGCACGCAAGCGAAAGTGCGAAACTGTGCTCTGCTGACGAAGTTTAAAAACGCGTCGTTTTAACCATCACTCTATACGGTGGTGTTCCAAAGCCCGGACCGGACTGGGCTGACTCGGGATAAAATCGAGCTGACGTTATAAGATTTGAGAGTGATAATTATTGAAAATATATTTAATTTGATTCAAGTTCCTTAGGTGAAATAACATATTTATTCCATATGTATTTTTTGTGAGGATGGTATTCATATCGAATTATGTAATGATAAGGCCTGATCCAAATATATTTGTCGAATTAACTTTATTATAGAATCTTTTCACATCTATATTATAGTTATAAATTCGAGGAATCACAAATATATATCATACGATAATATGTAGAACTATAACTATAATGCATCATAAAAATAAAAATTTTAAATCGATTATGTTGGCAAGTTTGTGAATGATTTGACAAACGATTAGAAGAAACTAGCATGAGTGCATGACCTATTGAAAAATCGTTGAGAACAAATGGTATCACTCCACATCATTTCTTTATTTTAGACAATACAACTTGTGTTTTGGATTTATCTGCAAATTCGATCAAACTTACCCACATATATAATAAATTAACAATCTTATTACCTCAAATGGAAACAACAAAACTAAAACAAAATAGATTAGCATACTACTCTAGTTCTAGT
The DNA here is from genome assembly GCA_964030455.1 of Linum trigynum. Lineage (NCBI taxonomy): Eukaryota > Viridiplantae > Streptophyta > Magnoliopsida > Malpighiales > Linaceae > Linum > Linum trigynum. Next base: position 1,312,367 of record OZ034816.1, read on the forward strand.
TAAGAGATCGTCCAATATCCAACCAATAAGGATAAGAAATCTCCTCAGAAAAATGTGACTTTCAAACCAAAAAAGAAGACACAACTACAAAACGAAACCCATGCCTGCCATCTACTAGTTAAAATCATCGTGTCTCGGATTGTTACATATGACCAACTCCACCTGCAACTAACAATCCGATCGTTGCGGCTCCACCCATGCACGCAGCAACCCACCAATTAACGAGGACTGCCGCCACCGATGAGGTTGGAGGAGGGCTAGGACCATCGCGTGGCGCCGGAGTAGCAGCCGGCGGCAAGCAAATAATACATGTTTTCAAAAATATTGTATTCTACAGAATATTAAGAATTCATATAATGGTACACAAGCATTTTTTTTTTTATATGAAACATTTGGGTTTACTTTGTTAAAATATATGGTTACACGAAATTTTATTAGAATAATTTTCTTTTAAAAATACTGTAATTTCAAGAAACATATAAACATATATATACCCTCATCAATCTCATATTTACTTCAGCAAAGATCCGTGACCGTGTCTAATAGGGTTCTACTAGAAGAAACGAAGCTCAAACAGAGAAAGGAATCAAAGCCATTTCACTAGGCAAACTGTCTACCAACCCGGCTGGGGATCCTTGAAGTTCGGTTTAGTTAGCCAATCACTCCCAGTAGTCAAAACTCTACCTTCTACTCATAACCTAAAACTAACCATATGTTGTAGTCTTCTGTACATCTACAGGAGAGAAGAAGAAAAAAAAAAAACAGACTGCAAACCTATGGAAACAAGCTCAGCCACAGCACCATTACATGCATATGCTCTCACATAAAAGCAAGGTGGTGACGAAAACTACTACTGTGTAACAACAAACGATATATGGCAAACCCAGAAGAAGAATGATCGAGAAACCGAGTCACATCTCACTCACCACCACACTTTCAGAATCCCAGCACCTGCTGAGAAATGTGCAGCAACGGCTCGAGAGTACTCGGCGAAAACTTCCTCGCAAAGAGATTACAAATCTGGAACTCTTCCCGATCATTGTACTTACATTTCTGCGAGTCGTATATCTTCTTGAAGAACTCTGCCGTAATATCCGCCCCTCCGAAGGTGGCTGGGTGTGCCCCGCCTCGTGACCAGTCAACCCACGTGATGCTCCGATTCGCCAGCTCGTTCGGTGCTTCGATTGTCAGCATTGTGGGGAAGTAGTGCTCGTCGACGTAACAGTTTGGCCTGCAGAACTCCTCGAACTTAGGGTAGTATTTTGTGTCTTCCACTATGCTGACAGCAAGGTTTCTTCTTAACTCGAACCACTGGGAGCCTTTCCGCCACTGTGTGATGTTCACCTCGGGGGCCATGTTCTCGTTGTACCGGCCCCTCCCGTAGGGCCCCTCATCATCGAACGCGCCCATGAAGCTCTGGTTTGTACTCCTTATGTAGCGGTATATGATGCTGAAATTGTAGAGAGGGATGCATGATTCTGAGAGGAGAATGAACCACTCGTTTGAGATGTCGAGCAGTGCGTTGGCGAGGAGTCTTCTCTCGGCGTCACACATGCTCATCTTGCCCCATTCGGAGACCTGCACAATCATAGTAGAAAATGTAACGGTTTCTGTGACCGCTGTCAACATGAATTTGGTTTCTGCATGATTGAGTTGAGCCCTATACTTGAAACTTAACAAATAGACTAAGACAAAGTTCCTCAATCTTAATATAGGGAGCCATCATTATGGTATTGGTATCCAGCATGTTCACCACAAAACAACCCAAATTTACAGCTGAACAGGACGTGTATGCCTTCTACCAGCTCAGATTTGTAACTTCAAAATGAGCTCAAAATTCCTCGTTAAATAGGCTATCGACTACATCTAGCAATTTGTAAAATTGTTGTTAACAGGATTACGCAGACACATGTTGCCATGGTAATATGTTGTCAAATGACCAATACCCTCTACTAAAGGCTCCTAATTGCTAAACTCTGCACTCTCGTATAAATAAGTGCTGCTTTGCTTAAGATGGACTCTCTGCTGTTGTAAGGGTTAAGTTACATCTAAAGTTCCAACTAAAAGCTCAGGACAGTGAACAGATGCAAGTATGAAATGTGCGCACCACAGAACATAATAACGGCTAGGTTTCTCAGATCCGACATATAACATACACAAACAAGGAAATATAGAATAGAAGTATGAAACATACTGGATAATATGCACTCTGCTTTCCCTTCTGATACTGATTTCAAGAACAAACAGAAAGGACATCCTTTTTCACTTTAGAAGCACAGCACCTCTACATGCTGCACTCTCGAAAAAATTGAAATGGCGATACATAACTATCGAGATATTCTAGATGAAAAGTTCATGTTAACCATCAGCACTACCTAAAGCAGGGCCAAACTAACCTTACAAAGATAAACTGAAATCCCCATAGATGTCAGATTTTACCACTTGTATTATTTCTCATCAGGACTCATTGCTCCTTCAAATTCAATCAGTAAGCAAAACAAGTGGTGAAAGGAACCATGTCATGGCTATGTACATACCCGATAACCCGAAGTACAATTCTTTCCCTAGTACTGTCAATAACAAAAACAGTAGACCCAAATGCGGGAGGAAAAACGACAAAATGAAACAAGAACACATGAGGTTCACAGTCAGACACACACCTTACTAGGGACCTGCCTCCGGTAGAAAACCGACGAAGGTGGGAACTTGGCTTCGAATGAAGGAAGGGAATGTAGGTAAATGGAGTATAGCCCCTGATGACCACTGAAGAACCTCTCCCAAAGAGGTGCAAGGGGCAAGGGACCCTTGGACAAGAACATGAAAGCCACCTTTGGAACCCTGCTGAAAGGGTATTTCTGTATTCGAGGGACAAGTGTAGCCCTCCAGAACAACTCCTCGTCGCTCATCCTGTGGAGCAAGTTCGATGGTGGGGCGATAAACCGCTCGAGCGTCGCAAAAGAGTCAGCGGCAGCACCACCAATGCAGCTGGGGATGAAGCCCGACCTGACGGTGGTGACCACATTCTGCACTCCGAACCGCCTGATTGCGTAGATGCTGATGAAGGAGAATGCGAAGCATAGGGATAGGAAGAGAAAGAATAATCGGAGCATGCGCAAGGGGAATCCCCTGGATTGAGTAGGGATCGCCGTCTTGATTGAAGGAGGCGGAGGGGGATTTGAGTCTTTGTTGCTTTCCTCGAGTGATACCACCACTCGGGATTGCATAGCTTCCGGCGACGGTGATCGGAGAAAATCCCACCTGTTTTCGTTACGATTCCGATCAAATTATCAGCGAAAAGGAAGAAATTCGAAATGACGAACGGGGGAAGAAGCGGGGATGCTTACTGTGTGCATACAGATCTAAGGTAGAGCAAGGAATCAGGAATCAAATGTGATAGGGGAACGAGCCGTCATCTTCTCTTCCTTCAATTTAACGACGGCGGCGGTGGAGGTGGTTGTTGATTTTGGAGCAGGTTTCCCGGCCGGAAGCGCGGTGGTGAGGGAGGGGGGAAAGGGGAAAGGTGGCCTTGCCTTGTTTGTTGGTTTGCTTCCGCACGGTCCTGAAATCGTTGAGAGAATGTTTTACACTTTTACTTTCTCGCACGCCATTTTTCTTTTATAATTTTGACGCCTGTTGTTCATCTGTTTTCTCCGCTTTTTTTTAATTAATTTTTAAACTCTATTTCCGCGAGCTTTCAAGCCTTGGGCCTTGGCGCATCTTTGGTGAGCTGGCAGGACCGAAGTGTCGACTTGGGTGCGAGGTTTGTATCGTAATCTCCGGCTCGTCCAAAGCCTCTTCTTTCGTCACCTCTAATTGACAGGGCCAAAAAAAAAAAAAAAAACCCTTCCAAAAAGGTGGAAGAAAGGAAACAAGAATTACTGTGGAAAAAGAAGAAAAGGGATAAAAGGGGTGTCAATTGGAAGACTTTGTTACCGGAAAACTCGCCAGATTTCAGTGACTCGCTTGGGCAAAAATCTGAATCTAGTTAGCTGGATAATGAGGAAGGCGCGAGCGCGACACATGTTGATTTCGTAACATCATACATTCTGTTTCTGTAATTTCTTTTAGTTATCGAATGCACACAGAAATGTCAGTCGCCACATGCATTTAACAGGTTATATCGATCGGTCTGATCGTGCAATCCGACGACCTTATCCCCCAGCAGGATGCTTTATATGCTTGTTCTCTTGAGAACTGAAAAGGGAATCCATTTGGTTGGTGAAATGGCGGCATTAGACTCCTCCAGAAGCTAAGCCTAACTTAGGTTAGCTGCCATCTCACCCGCCCAAACCAACCTACCAACTTACTTCCATCCATCTTCAACACCTATCTATTGATTGATATTTAACACCCTTTCTCTTCTTTTCTTTCACAAAGCAACCTATTACTATCGAAATCACAAACCAACCCGACGAGCCGCCGCTGTTTTCTAGCTCTCCTACCAAGTCTTTATAAAGTCATACCCACTCCACTCCTGCAAACTCAAATTTGGATTCATATTCCAGAGGAACCGCAATAATTGCCCACTGGAATCCCATGGGCCATGAGCATCATCTGTATACAGAAACAACTGATGAGTTCATCGGAGTTCAGACACACTCCTGAAGAACACTTGAAAACCAAATGCACTCCCACTGAACAATGTAAACACTCTTTCCCCACCACTTCACAAGAGTTAGTTTTTATGTACCCCAAAGACAGTAGTAGTAGTAGAGCTAGCATGAAATTTGCAGATGATGCATGCAGAAAGACCAATCATTTCCCCTTTGCAACCACAAATCCAGATTTGAGGTTCGATATCATGACTGAGCACTTTCCCTTCTCGTCGTACTCCATAAACTCCCCGTCAGACAAGTCAACGTCCTCGAATTTAGTCCCTGCAGCCTGTAAACGAGACCAGCAACTCTTAACATAGTGTCTGATATTAACTTTTACAACCCGCTGGTAATATAACCACGATGTTACTATAAGTTTCCAAAAAACACGCACATGCAGCCACCATTTTAACTTCGTTTGAGCATTTGCGTTGTCGAATAAATTTGGACTATATCGATTCACAATCACATAGAGGATGACTAGACTTGCTCAGACAGTCTAAAACCACGAAATCTTCCATGATAACTGATCCTGATTCAAAAGCATCAATGCATTCGCTGTTTATTAAATGTCTCAATCTTGTTGCAGCCTATCATTGTCTCTCAACAAAGTTATGGATAACATCTAAGTGACTTTAACATTACTGATGGACCCCAAAGCCTGAGGTGATGCGTAGTATTAGTCATGACTCCTAGAAACCAACATAGAGCAAACTGAACTTCAATTTCTACATCTTGAGATGGCATAATAATCAAAACTCAAAAGAGAATCACCAATCCACTATCAATCACAAGACCATATTTCCCAGAAAAGAAACGATTTGAGTAAATTGAACTTTGATTGAAGCTACCGTAAACACCAAAATTTCCTCACTGATAGCTAAGAATCAACATACTACATTCTCAGAGCTCTATACAAAAAAACCAAGAATTGTTGTATAGGAGCAGAAATAGGAGAAGGGACAGCACAGTAAGTCAAAGAATGGAAACTTACTGTTTCAACCATCCATCCACCCTCAAAGAGAAATCCCACAGGCTCGTATCCTCGGCAATCGAACATCATCAATCCTGTATACTTCCCAGCTTCACTGAGTTCCTGGGTGAGTGGTTTACCTTTCCCCGGGATCAAGGACACAGTACCTTCCCTCTCACAAAACTTGCACTGTGGAGAGTGAAATGCAGATGGACAATAATAACACAACTATTCATTACAAAGGAAACTAGCAACACATCCAATGATTCAAGTTTTCAAAGCAATGAATAATCTTGATAACCATACCAAATCGTAACAGAGCAGGAAAATACCATGCATCACACAAGAAGGTATCACCAATATTATTTTACTAGAGTACAATTGAAGCTTAATCGCAGTCCTGAATTACCGACATGACCTTAGCCACTGTAGCAATTGGAACTACTCTGTGCTTACTGCTAGCAAGATCCATCCTCATAACTGATTGATACGCCTATGTATGCTAAGCACACAACATTTAACAGATCATAACCACAAATAAGGACGAGGATGACAAGATAAAGAGTAAAACCAGAAGTGGTTACCTTCTGAACAAGATTAGCAGTGCCCTTGCTACCCGGAATTTGAACCGATCTCTCCAAAGCAACACAAGTTTCCTTATCTGTCAGCTCCCCGCAGCTTCCACATTTCATCTACAACATCTCAAAAATCTTCGCGTCAGATACACGAACAAGCCTAATCGCCATTCACAAACTAATTCGCACAAACAGACGCTCGACAAAAATTTCAGATGAAGACGAAATAGAAGAGTCTCAAGCGAGGAGCCAAGCGAACATCTCGAAATCGATTGGAGGCAATCAGAAACGGAAAAAAACCCTAGGACTTGATAAACAGAAGTTTACATAGCTTATCCGCCGGCGGAATCGCAGAAGCGAAGGCAGATAAAGAATTAGATAGAGGTTTGAAAGGGAACCTTGAAGAAATAGGTGAAAGAAGGATCGTCGCAACCGCCCTGAGGCTGGAGAGTGGCGACGTTCTCAAACTCGGCAGTGATCATCAGCCAGTAGTTCACCATGTTCGGATTTCGCCGTTTCAGAAATCAAGCGAAGCGAAGCTCTCTTCAAACTCTTCGCGTCTCTCTTACTGTGGTATATTGCGAATGTGAATCTCTTCCCAATTCCCACGCCAAGAGTCGAGCACTAGCAAATGAACTGATCGGCTGCTATAAACAAAGCACAGTAACAACATAACCTCCACGCTGTAATGTTCGTTTGCCGATGGGTTGAAACTCGAGAGTCAACGACGACTATAATGCGGTAATGGGCCCTGGTCCCTGGACCTGGGCTTGGGCATATAGTTAGAGCATCAATGCAAAGCAAAAGCAATTGCATTTATGTTTTTTTATGGCAATTCAATTCTTTTGCAATTCACCTCAATTCATTTTCGTTCATCTACATCAGTGTAAATAATTAATTTACAATTGAATATGTAATTACATATTATATTTAAATTATAAAAAATAAAATAAAAAATTTTCATGGTTTTAGGCCTCTTTGACTTTTTTTTTTTGCCATAGATCGGGAATGAAATAGATATTACAGGACGCTAGAAAACCAGACGCGACAGTCGACACAATATCGAGCTGTCGATGAAAGGGCATTAGAAGCCACTAAGTGGGCAGCCCTGTTGTACAACCTCTGTGTAAAAGTACAAATAAAGAAATTAAAAGACTCGGACGACAAACAAATCTCTTCCAAGATCGCTCCACCTATCGCATGCGCCACATCACGAGATTGAATCATAATTGATGGATGCTTGTATGATCAAGGGAAAACTACGTGCCCCTGCAAAAACAAACAAACACACAAGTGCCCATACTGGAGGACAACTAAGCTCCATCGAATGAACTTAAACAAGCCATGGAGGCTTGGTCGGATACTCCGAATCAAAAGCTAACAAGGTCAAAAGAAAATTATTGTTTATTACTTTTTTTTACAGTAAATTAGTGAAAAGTTTATATATAAGAGCAGTTACGGAAAATAAAATTAAAAGATTTTAGAATTAAATTTCAGGAAATAAATAAATATTAAAATTAAGGAGGAAAGAGAAAGAACAAGCGTATCTTATACGGATCGCAGTTAGAACCGTTGCTCTGAAATTGTAACCGTCAAACCCCAAAACTGAAGCCTCCTAAAGTTGCAATTGCATTTGTTAGTCACTTGTTTTTAGGCCTCTTTGCACTTGTTTTTTCATCCTTATTTCATATCCATTTTGAGTGGATTGTAAAGTTGGGAGCCACCGAGTTTGGGGTGAGTTTTTCTAAACTACCCTCGTCTCCATTTCCAAATACTAAATCTACCACCAACTCCAGTAAATTTTTTGCAGGTTTTATCTATATTTGGAATTGTCAGTTTAATTGTCATCCTGAGTTGACTTAGAATATATGTTTGGCCCTAAGTTTTCTTATGGCTAGGGATCTATAATGGTTCGATCCAAAGGCGCTCGAAACTCATTAGAATGGTGGTCTAGTAGTGAAAGATATCTTAGAAGCAAAAAACCCGACTACCATTGCATCCTATCCGATTTGAAATTTCTATAGAATGTCAAGGGTGATTTGGGACCTCCAACTGCTAAACTAGGGGTATAAATCGAAAGAGCTATTGTGTTTTGGTCAGAGCTCGAGAATTGGCTATCGACAGTCAAAGACGAACTATTGAAAGTCGATAGTCATACCATTAAATATAGGGTTCAATTTAGATCATTTAGCGGGTACCAAAATTGGCAGTTCGAATGGAGTTTTTTTTTTTAATGGAAAATGGAGTTATGATCGTATTCTATCCATTTTTCTATATTTATAAAATTCATGTGACAAAATACCGAATACATTATATTACATTCGATTCAATTCAGTATGATGTATTTTCAAGCATCGGACCAGAACAAAATAAACCAGTGCACACACTGTCGTCCCAGAAGAAACTACAAGTGCCCTTAGATCATTTAAGGTTAGCTAGTTGCCTCGGTTTAGTAGTAGACTCAAACAAATATAGCAAAACTGAAGAAAGATGGAAAGCACATTTTACTCTAGGGGCACTGTTCATATCGATGCGTTAGTCCTCCAGCACACGGCATATCTACATTCCAGAATAGCCTATACTAAAGTTAAATGGATCAAAAGTCCAAAACCCCACTACAAACAACAATAATCGATAAACAGCAAAAATTGCATACCGTTACAGGGAATCTCCAAGCACCTGACTAAACAGATTCATTTTGCTTCCTCTCTTCTTGTATCGACTGAAAGATCCGAGCTGCTGATTCAGTTGCAGACCTGGAGTTATGCGGCACGACCCTGATCACCCTAGAGACGTTACCTGATCGTTGAGGAGCAGCGCCAAATGCAGAAGGAGCTCTTGGGAAAAGTTGAAGAGATGCATCATCTCTTATATCACCCCGCTGCTGAATGCTACCGACTACTTCCACTCTCTCGCTAATGCTACTCGCGGTGCTTCTTTGCAGCTCAGCTTCTTTAGAAGTTACCCGGATCTCCGCCACTGAGACAGCCCCACTCTTCTGAGTTAGCACTTCCACGTTATGTTGAACGTTGAAATTCGCCCCACTTCCAGACAACTGACTGATTTGACCATGGGAACCCGATCCTGGGAAGCAGTTCGACTGGTCAACTGCTGAACCCGAGAGAGCGGAGCTCATGACTGACATACCATATGGAGGGAAGCAACCCATTCCCTGTTGAAAATAAGTTGGAAGTCCGTAGCCTGGGTTCATGAAGTTTCCCATTACAGGAGGAGGGCCGTATGCTCCATATCCTCCACAACCAGGTCCCATTTGTCCAGGGGGTGCATAAGGTTTGTACACGAGTCCTTCGGTAGGGGACATGACAGGGACCAACCAGTGCTGGCCAGTGGCTTGGTGGAAATTCCATGAAGTCGTCGTGTTGTTGCTGTCTGTGATTGCTGGAACTGGAACTTGGTTTCCTACATGAGGCGGCCTGTAGGTTGATGGTGGCTGACTATGGTTTCCAAGAGACTTCCCAACAGCATTCTCTGCAGAACCTTCCATCTTATTATGACTAGGTTCTTGTGAATCATCTTTTCTTTTGGTACCACGTGCTGGCTGCAGCAGGACGTACTCGGCTTGAAGTTTCTTCATTGGAGAGCCAGGAATGGATGATTTTGTAAGGAAGTTGCTCTCTTCCACCAAAAGATGCGGAGCACCAGCGATCAATTGTTGAACCTAAATAAACATGTGAAGTGATTTTCATACTACTGTGCATAGTCATGTTTTTGGAATGGAGAATACCTTTTGTCCCACAAAAGCTAGTTAGAGAAATACTGCTATAGTGTGTTACCTTGATGAGTCTATGCAACTCAAACACTTGAACCGCAAAAACTCTTTGTTGACTGCAGAGAGAGGAAGATAAATTTGATTATGAACAGACAAATCAAACAAAAGTTCGTTATGCCAAAAAAAAAAAAAGTTTGGTAAGAGAACTCCGGTGCAAGCAGCAATGCAATATAAACAACAGAAATAGTTTAAACGTCAACTAGCAATCAGGTTGGGTACAGGCGTACAGCATTGCTAAAATGGTTGAAGATATCATTACGAATAATGAACACGAAGACTGCTATTTTCAAAAAGAAACAGCACCTGTAACTACTTGCTTGCTGAAAGCATGGAAGCTGCGCCACACAATTAAGTGCGTAGTAAAACAATATCCTTAAATGAACAATACCAGAGGCTGAATTTCTCACATGACACACATATAGTATACCTCCAGCCTTGGACAACTTTGTTTTTTTTTTTTTGTTTTTTTTCATATGCACATACCAACAAACTTTCTGAAAGGGCTCGTGGCCAACTAGATAACAGGAATCAAGTGTCTATAATTCTTATACCCTGGAAGAGAGTGCTTGACATATATGTTAGTGGCTGCGAAATTCAGATATAAACAGAGACCATAACAGTAGATCATCCAATACAAGAAGATAAGCCAGGAACTCAAATTTTGAATTCAACCATGCTGACACAACGTTTCCATGCCTTCGACTTGCAGAACTCTTCCGGGAAGGATAAATGTAGCTCATGCGCTTTAAATAAATTTAAATAATTGATGACACATGTTTCCCAACATAAAACTAAAACAAATTTATGCCAAGACCTGGCATTCCTATAACATAACTCTCCATTTTCCCATCTGCAACTCACCTACTGATAGCTCCAGGAGCCATCTCAAGCAGATGTTGGTTACGTGCTAAAGGCCCTCGAGGATAAGTAATTTGCCCAGTCGTCTCCATTAAATATGCAATCCTATCCAAGATAGGAGTATAACCAAAGAGAACAAAGTGCTAAAGAACTAGATATATAAGACGATCTACTATCCCCGGGGCACCTTGAACGAAGTACCTCAATCACCATTATCACTACCCCCTGTCGCAGGAACTTCCACATTGAAATGTTATCAAGGGCTTGAGCACCAAAAACACGCCAGATTGGTTGGAGACTCCCCACTATCTAGTTCTCCCTTGCCACTGACCATGATAATTGCAAAATAGGCAATCATTTCATTCCTACAGTTAACATTCTGCCTGACATTTAAACAATCTAACAAAGTCAGATTGTGTAAATATGAAGAGAAGTAACCCAAGAAACAAGGAAATGAGGAAGCTCTAGACACTCCATTACTATTGTGACATACATATGGAGCAGCCAAATAGTCCTCTAGACAAAACTTAATAACAAATTTGAACAATAATTGTCTAAACAACCTCATAATTTCTTAGTAGCAAACTTGGGCGAAGGAAAGACCAGACCTTAGACGGGTTCAATCAGTATGGCAGATAAAATTCCCCAAGCTTCAAGATTTCAAATGTAAGACAATATATAGCTAAGATTAGTTCCCAGATAAATAAACGCCTTCAACATGACAATATTGCAAAGTAAAAATCTCACGACAGACTTGCACGTTTTGTAACTACAAAAAAGAAGGCAGGTCTCAATTTTTCATGATGTGTTACAATACTTACTTGACAATTGCTCTTCTAGCTTTCCAGAAATGTTTCTGACCAATCATATCCACAACATCATCCGGAGATATGTCCAAGGGTTCGGCAGAGTCCACAATGGATGTGTCAGATGCATCGTCCCCTTTATCAGTATTTCTCACTGGTATTGACACGTCCACCTTGGTAACACAGGCGCCACTGCCCTCATTGGGTGTACATGGCTCTTCACAAAAACCCAAGCTGTCCTTTCGCACAAGGACATCATTTTTCTCTGTTCCCCTTCGCCGCATCTCAGGAACAGCATCACCAAGTGCACATACATTTGACTGCAACCATGCAGGCTGCTGTTGATTACCATGAGAACGTTTTTTCGGGTGTACAATTGCTTCCTCCCCAGACTCAGCAAAATTTTCTCTAGTATGCAAATTATCACTTGAAATGCATGGATTTCCTCCATGTCTTGAATGGGGATCAATGGATGACGCACACTGGGTATCAATATAGCCAGTATTCTGAGCTTTGTTGGAATGACATGAATGCATCGAGCTAAATGGAGCCAGCTCTTCCACATTAGAACGTTTTCTCTGCAACTTGGACGCACCTGTATGTACAAATACTGGAACAGTGAAATCATCTTCGTCTCCGGCCTTCTTCCTCTGCTCACGTGACGCCAAAGAACTGTTCAAGTTCCCAGCACTGGGCTGGAAAGAAGGCAGTTGATCGGCTAGAGTTGGTGGCGAGGATAAAGTCCTTTCAAGCCCACTCGCCTGCACATATGATGGTAATCAGTCTTACCGTATTCTACAAACTATTCTACCCATTCGATCAATATTCACAATCCCTAAATATAACAGTGGGCAAAGCGTCACCTGGCTGGAAGACCCGGCAGGAGCCAAGTTACTTGGATTACGAGGCAAAACCCCAGAATTAAACCTTTGAGATGGAATGCTTAGCTGCTCATAAAGGGCCATCTTGTTCCTTGGAGGCGCTCTCGGGCCCCCTTTCTCTGTATCATTCACATGGAGCCTCGGGAATAATGGCCCCATCATCTTCTCATCGTCTTTCCCTCTCTTCATCCCAACTCCCTCTTTCTCTCTCTCTCTCTCTCTCTCTCTCTCTCTGACTCTCTGATTCCACCTAAGCTTTTGAAATGAACAATCAACCACCTTCCATAAGCAACTGGAAGAACTATTTCGCCGAACTAACTAAAGAACCACAGAATCAGAAGCAGCAACAAACCTCGAGTAATCCACAACGACCAAATCTCAACTGGGTAGAGATCAGGATTCCAGAAGCAACAACCCTCTCACCTAGAAAGACGAAAAGGAGAATCGAAGGCTTGAAAAAGCGACGGCGGCGAGAGACCCAAGCTGCCGGCGAGAAAATGAAACAAAGAGAAGAAGCTGAAATTAGGAGGGAGAAATCGAAATCGGGAGAGAGAAGGGGGGATTCTGTGAACGTGGGTTGGGAAATCAGTTATGCGAGATTTCGGCGAGGAATTGGTAAAGAGGAAAGGGCGACCGGCGGAAACGGGTCGGTGAGGATACACGAGGGATTTCAGGGGAGGAAACGGAGAAGAAAGACAGATGAAAACAGGTGTGGTGAATGGAGGAAAAGGCGAAAAGGGAAGCGATGGAAGAGATCAAAAAAGCGTTCTATTGTGGGACCCAGTCGGGTGTGGATAGACCTAGAAGAAGTTGATTGCCCTTTTGTGTGTTGTTTATTGCATTTTTATTTATAATACGTTCTTTTGACAGCTCCCCAAATCTTTTATTTTGGTAATAAAATGGGTGCAAAGTGACTAGGGATGAAGTCGGCTGGGAATGAGTTATGGTGATTACTTGTTTTTTAGTAATCCATTGAAAACCTATTTATATATTATTTGAATAACTGTTTTTTTTAATCTTACGGTTAAGATTTTTTTTTTAATTTTGGAAATGAAAAAGTGACCACATGATTATTCTACATAATCTATCCAAATTTTAGTTCTATCCTCTCTCCAGGTGACTACTTAAACTCAATATGGGTCCAACAAGTGGACGTCCAATACTTGGTCACCTTAAATTTTATGAGAGCCCGTAGCGACTAGTATATAAAAGAGTTTGACGTTGTGGTTCACAAGATACTAAGACCAAACACTCTCTTCTTCTCTCCGCGTGGAAGATTAGAACATCAGGCATAGGAGCTAAGGTAGCTTAGTTGAGGAAGGTCGCAAAATCTGATGGATCGTGCTTTGGGAGTATCGTCCAGTTCAAGGTCGTCGTTCATATTCCACATCAAGACTCTGATGATCTACCATCATAAATCCAGAGGATCATATTAACCATTGATAATCTGGCAATATGTATTTAGGGGAATTACATATGTTAAAGAAAAAATCTAACAAATGAGTGATGTCACTCATAGAAACTTTCAAAACATTTTCATTGCCAAACGTTATCTACTTGTTCATCATCCTAATTGTAGAGTCATAGTATACTTGACTCTTGCTTGATCGTAGTGTATGTTCGAGTTGCTTTCCATCCAGTTATGTTTATTATTTTGGTAATCGCTTCTTTGTTGTGTGTTGGGTAGCCAATTCCAGGATTCGATTCTCACCTTACATCACTCGTGGTAATAGCTAAAACCTAAAACCACTTAACTTTACAACGAATCTAGCATGAGTGAAGTGTCGAGAAATAAGTTTTTCAACACACCTCGTTAATATTTATTTTGGGCACTCGTACAATACACATTATAGTTAATGTAGGGGAAAAAACTCAAATCTTAACTGAATTGGGACGGATTTGAAACATTATTTTCCATAAAAGATTTGTCTCATAGAGAAAACCCATGATAAATAATTTCTATGATAAATAACTTCTACTCAATGACAAACCTATCGTCGACCATGATGACCGGCTTCATACTATGAGTGATTATACATATCCTTGAAGTGACTAGATATACACTAATCGAAATAAAGTTCATGAACTCATATAATTAAACGATGGGACAATCAATCACTCCCTACGCTCACACTTAGATGTTGAGAACTTCAACTCGTTGTAGGAGTGGAATTGCATAAAAAATCAAACTATAAGCGGATTAATGACACAAATATTGTTTTTTTTTTAATTTACCACTAATATTACAAATTAAAAACTATTGACACAAATATTGTGTTTTTTAGTAAGGATTGGGGCGGGACCACCTGAGACTCAGGCGGGACTGATATTTTACCCAGTCCTGGGCGCTGGCGCCCCAGTCTCAAGCGGCCCCGCCCCAGACAAATTTTTTAATTAGTCCTAGGCGCTGGCGCCCGAGACTCAGGCGGGAGCGCCCCGGACCCTTTTTTTTTAAAATTTCGGACGGTCCCCCTTATCCCCTCCCACCTTATCCCCTCCCCACACCACACACAATCCTCCTAGCCTTTCTTCTTCCTCCCCCAAACCCGCGAAGCTTCTTCCTCCCCCCAACCCTGCGAACCAGACCGCCACAATTGCCTCCCGCCGCAACTGCTACCGCCCCAGACCTCGGCGCCGCCGCCGCAGACATGAGCGCCGCCGTCCCAGACCTCTGCGCCGCCGCCTTTGACAGTAGCGCCACCGCCTTTGACTGACCCGCCGCCGCCCGAGATGTCCTCCGACGAAGAACCACTCGCCGCCGGCAGAGGCAGAGGGAGAGGTCGGCGAGGTCGTGGTGGAGTCGGGGGCCGTTTGCGCGGTGAGACTCTCGTCGGCAGTTTGATTTTTTTTTTTAATGTTTTGTGTTTTTTTTAATGTTTTGTTGCTTTGTTTTTGCAGTTCCGAGGCTTATGGATCCTTATTCGATGAGATTACCGCCGGCGACAATTGATCCAAGTCCGGTCGATCCGACACTTCTTTGGGGACACGGCCAACATCGTATCGACTCTGTTTGGACAAACGAGGTAAGTATTTGATAATTATTCATGTAAAGTTAATTAGCTAATTAGATTATTTTAGGTAGTGAACTGAACTGTTAGGTGAAATTAGTATAATTTCAAATTAGTATAATTTTATGTTAGATAAGACAGATTAGAATTTATTAGGTGAAATTAGAATTATTACGAATGAAAATGAATTAATATAAGTTTTGTGCACTATAGGCTGGTGATCGACCGTACCATGTTCGAGGTACGACCATTTTAGTACCTTACCATGAGCTTTATCGGCCATATCTCGAAGCGGCAGACTTGTTTAGTGTCGTGCCCCTAGTCCCTATGAACCCCGATGCTAGTTTGATTACTGCGCTCGTAGAGCGGTGACACCCCGAGACGTCGACCTTCCATCTACCGTGTGGTGAGATGACGATCACGTTAGAGGACGTTGTTACACTGTCCGGTCTGGCGATCGACGGTGATGCCGTCGTAGTTGATATACCGGATGAGGAGTGGTCGGCGATCTGTTTGAGACTGTTGGGACGAGTTCCGACCGATCTTGTAGGCAATGTCGCTGTTGTTAGGATTGTTTGGCTGAGGGTTGAATTCAGTCATCTGCCGGAGAATGCATCACAGGAGGTTATAGAGCAGTTTGCACGAGCTTATGCTCTATCTCTGCTTGGAGGTGTACTTTTCTCGGATCGGTCTGGAAGTACGGTGCACCTACAGTACCTACTTCTGATTGAGGATTGGGAGAGAGCAGGACGGTTTGCCTGGGGAGCTGCTGTTTTATCCTACCTGTACCGTGAGATGGGTAGGTCGACTTTGCACATTACGCATACCGGCACTTCTCTTAGCGGTGACCTTGGTGGATGGGTCGCCCTACTGCAGTTTTGGGCGTGGGAGCGATTCCCACATCTGGCACCTCGAGACGAGGAGACGAGGGCACAGGCCACCGAGGATGCATTCCCACGTGGTCTTCGATGGCTTTCGGCCAACAGTCGTCAGTATGGTGACCAACTATTCCAGTACAAGCTGTGGTTTGACGCGATGGACACCGTGGTGGTTAGTATATAACATTTCATTTTATATAATAGTTTTCATTTGTTTTATTTTTTTAGATTTAGGGATAATAACGTTAATTTTTGGATTTAATGTAGTAGCAACCTTACTTTGAGAGAGCACTTCATCTCAGAGGTAGTGTGCTACAGTCTGAGACATTTCGAGCAGTAGTGCCACTTATCTGCTTTTCATCGGTGATGTGGCATCATCCAGACCGCGTGCTCCGGCAGTTTGGCATGAGACAGCATGAGCCTCATCAGCCACATTCTGAGGCTGAGGTTAGGTTTTTTCTTCGCCAGGCTACTCGTGGGCCATCGCGTGGGCAGCAGTTGGTACACGCCTCCAGAGAGTCGATTGCTTTCTGGAACCGTCGACACGAGTTTGTAGCGACGGCTCCATATACTGATGAGGAGTTAGCCTACCACTCGGAGCATATGGAGTGGTATAGAGATGTCACCAGACGATCCGGCACACGGAGAGGAGCTACAGCAGAGGCGTTGGTTAGTTATTTGATTTATTTGCTTAATTTGTTGTTAATTGTGTGAAATATCTGACATTTTTGTTGGTGTTTTTTAGTACGACACTATCGAGCATGCTGAGGTGAGTTTGCGTGACGGTGTACGGTCTGGAGGGCTGACCCCCGACCAGTGTGAGGACTTGGCCAACTTTATGGCCAACTTTCAGTCAGATCCGTCTTCGAGCTTTCAGCCGCCGCGACGACAGCAGTTTCAGTTAGATCCGTCCTCGAGCTTCTATCAGCCAGAGGATAGCTTCCATACACCGCAGCATGCTACGATGGGAAACATGGCATCAGGTGGTGATACTAGAGCAGCGACGACTCCCGACCTGTGGGCCGAGGGTGATGAGGTGTTTAGGGAGACGATGTGGATCCATGAGCAGCATGTTCAGTCTCAGCGTAGTGGTGGCGGTCAGCCTGATGAGCATCTTCAGTCTCAGCAGGATGAGATGTTCGGTACACAGGATCAGGATGGTGGAGTTGAGGAAGATGAGCCCCAGGAGTATGATGGTAGACCAGTGCGCATCAGGGTGCCTGCTAGGTGTGGTACTGGCGGCCATCTAGCGGTGGAGCATGGTGGTCGTCGTGGTGGTCGTCAGTGAGACTATTATTATTATGTACTTCCTTCAGACGTTTATTTTTGGATTGTTATTATTATGTACTTCTTTCAGACTATTATTTTTGGATTGTTATTATTATGTACTTCATTTAGACTATTGTTTTTGGATTGTTATTATTATGTACTATAAACAAACAACAACATCTCAAACAACAACATCTCAAACAAACAACATCTCAAACAACAACATCTCATACAAACAACATCTCAAACAAACAACTTTTACATGGTAAATCAAAAGATAACAACAACATACCAAACAACAACATCTCAAACAAACAACAACTTTTACATGGTAAATCAAAAGAAATATAACAACTTCTACCACCTCTCAGCCACGTCTATTACCTCTACTTCCTCTTCTACCACCTCTCGTACTTCGTTGGCCACCACTCCCTCCTCGGTTGCTCCCACTCCTACTAGCTTGGCCGCCGCAAGTTGATGCATTATGTCCCGCTTGGTTACAGTTGCTGCACACTTGGTGTGATGCACCCTCCCTTGGCCAGTCCATCTCGTTGTGAATCCTTGTAACTCGTGGCCTCCCCGGCTTCCTAATCATGTGCACATTAGGATGGAGAATAGGACCATTATGTTTCTTCCAACCCTTAGGTTCACCAAGAGGTGCGAAACTTGTCCCATAACAAGCCATCACTTTTCCAGCTTGTAGACATTGTTGACAAACCTATACGCATTAGCCCCCATTCGGTTGCAAGCTGCAATGGCATGAGAGCAAGGAATTTTATTTCCTTGAAATTTACCACAAGTGCAAAATCCTGCCCGGTTTTGATCGTCAAAGTGAACTGTGAGTGTGTTTGACCCTGTCATGTTGAAATTGTTGGGAGGAGTCTGAACTACATAGATGCCTTGACCTCGATCAAGAGCTGTCACAGAATGTCCAATTGCCTTTTGTGACCTGTACTTCATCAGCTCTTCGCACTTGGTGGAGTACTGTGAACCGCCACTTCTAATTTCTGCTCCTGTCTCCAACCTATACTTATCGAATTTCTCCACCAATCGCCAATAGGTATGCTGCACAAGAGAAGCTATCGGAAGTGCACGAATACCTTTGAAAATACCATTGACGCTTTCTGCCATGTTGGATGTCAGGATAGACCAACGACCCCCACCATTGTAGTTATCATGTGCTAAACTCCAACGAATCTGATGTTGATCCACCCAGTTATCACATGAAATATTTCTATCAGCGGCCACCTTCTTAAATTGCTCAACTTGACGATCAAACTTCTCCAACCGTTTTTCTCCGGCTAACAAAATAAACCACAACACGTGTTAGATAAATTCATGACAAAATTACATGAAAACAAATAACAAAATTAAATGAAGAAAGCTTACCGACTCGAAATAGTTGATTATACATAATTTTGCTTCGAGTCTTCCTTTGCAAATTGCTTGCATAGTGTCGCATGCACCACCTCCACTCCCAACCTCTTCCGATGTTATTCATGGCTTCATAGAGTCCTGCATGTCTATCTGAGATGATGCATACATCATTTCGATCAGTCAAACCCTGAACCTTCCTCATGAACCATGGCCAACTCTCAGTATTCTCGCTCTCCACTATGGCAAATGCAATTGGAAAAATCTTCCTCCGGCCATCAAATGAGCTCGCCATGAGTAGCACTCCTTTATACTTCCCAGTAAGAAATGTTCCATCCACAACCATGACGCCTGGACAATTCTTGAATCCATCTATACAAAGTCCATAAGCCCAGAATACTCGTTGAAATATTGAATGACCGGGTTGAGTCGAAGGAACTGTTACCCAATCAATCACCGATGTTGGCATTTTTCTCTTGACCACCCGCAAGAATGTTTGCAAAAAATCGTAGGATTCTTCCCAATTTCCATGCAACTTCTCCAGCTCTTTGTTTCCCATACCAAGCCTTCTTGTAAGTAACTTGCATATTAAACTTATCTTTCAACTCGGCTTGAACAGTTAGAACACTCAGATTTGGTTGGGCACGTACCAAATGTTTGACGGCCTCAGATATCATGTCGACATCAAGATGGCGATGATCCGTCAGTTGAGTCGTACTGCTACAAGAATGCACCAACTCAGCTTTTCTCACAGTCCATTCGCCCCCAACATCTCGACATCCAAACCGCACCATCCAAGGACAATTGTCATCCTTGTGCCTCAAGCATCCGACCTTCCATATTGAAGGTGACGACTCCACCACGCCATATTGAAAGTTGCGTTGTAGTGCGTGGTGTTTAATTGCCATCTGTGCAGCTTGTTTCGAGTGAAATATCTGCCCCTTGTAGAATTCTCCTTCAAAGCTATCAACAATAGCCATTGGAATTACGCCATATGAATCAGCAAGTGCAAATTCTTCGTCCTCTTCATTGCCCTGCAAGTAAAAATATGGAGGATAATTAAGCTGCTCTCCTTCCTCCCCCTCCTCCTCCTCCTCCTCCTCCTCCTCCTCATCTTCCTCCTCTCCGTCATCACCGTGATCATAGTCATGATCGGATGGCACGCTCCATGTATCATCTTCTTCCTCTCCACCCTGATCATCACTGAGCTCAACATGTATCTCAGCACCCAAACAATAAGGATTTTGTGCCATAAAATTCCAAAGCACATACAAGCTATCATCATCCACAATAGGTAACGCATAATGAAATAAAACATCATTCTGCCATTCTGGAAGACGGTAAGTGAAACCTGTGATCACATCACTATCTTTTACTGCTTCGTCTCTGCGCCGTATTCTCGGAATTAGAGTCTCAAAAAGTTTGTGATATGTGACTCTGGATGGAACCGTCAACTGAAAACTACTACCACCAACGAATTTGACGTCCAAATTATCCTCTACTTTCTCCGATTTCCACCGAACAACTAGTTCAAATCTTCTAAAATCACTACAAAAAAACAAAATCACTAATTAAAAACTAAACACAATCATAATAGCATTTGAATAATATAATTACAAAAATAAATGTGTCTCTTACCTATTAGCCATTTTTGCAGCAGCAACCAGAGCTCTCTCCTCTATTTTTGGACCATTTTTTTTGTGGTGTGAATCTGAAACGAAATAGTCTGGGTTTTATAGGGTGGGTGGCCAATCCACCTACTCGCCTCAGTCTCGGGCGCCATCGCCGGAGTCTTGATTTCCCACCTACTCGCTTCAGTCTCGGGCGCCACCGCCTGAGTCTTGAGCGCCGCCGCTGCCAACTAAATAAAACGGTCCAAAAACCAAGCTTAAGCGGCAGCGCCTGTGTCTCAGGTGTCCCCGCCGATTCTTATCTCTAAAACACAATGTCTTTGTCAATAATTTTTAACTGGCCTTATTCGTGGTAAATAAAAAAAAAATAATATTTCTGTCATTTACCCACTATAAGCATCACATCGGCCCAAATTTAATAGACATCGTACAATGAGGATGGGGATGGGCGAAAGCCGTTATTGGGCCGTTATAATTTGTAAGTGCTCCTGGCAAGGAAAATGAAGGGAGCCCAGCGAGGCCCATCCGAACTCTAGCCACTTCTACTCTGTATAGAAAGTCTATCATACGATTACCAAATAAACAATCAATAATACGTGATGAGATTAATGGTGAAAATGTGATTAAATAATAAATTAATAATTACTTAGATTAATTTCCAATTGTCAGCTAGAAATTAGTTAAATTTGATTTTCCATTGACGGAAAGTAATTAAATAGATTTTCCTATTTTATATTTTATTTCCATTTGGACAAATGACAACAACAGCTGGTTTCCGTTTCACCTCATTTTCCCAGCTGTATATATACGGGTAGCGGCCGGTGTGTTTTCCCTCGCCTTCTGCTTGTTTGTTAGTGATAGTCCGTAGCCGGGAAAACCCAAATGGAGACGACTTAGCAAAAACCACCGGCGAAGGCGAAATTCAGCAGTGCTCTGCAAGAGAAAAGCTAGCAAAGAAACACTTGCTCTGCAATCTTGACGGTTACTTGGATCAAATGGCGTCGTCGTCTTCTTCTCCCGCCTCCTCTTCCCATCCGCCGCCCATTCCTCCGGTTCCGAACGCCGGTAATCCAATTCCTCCTTCGCTCTTGCTTTGCGCTTTCTTTCTGTTAGCTCGCTTGAACTTGAGCGAGCGAAGAAACTAGAATGGAGTTCAATTGGAATCCGAATCCCTTGATTTCTGTATCGCGTTTAGCTTCACTGTCTTGGCTGAACTGTATGAATGATCGTTCGTTCGTTAGCGAAACCGGTTAGAGATTTTCTTGGTGCTTAACTTGATTACTATCATTCATTGCAGGCGGTGGAATCCTAGATCACGATGCTCAATTCCCGCCGCTTCCGGTTCTAGTCGTCACCGAGCCTTCTCAACTTCCAGTTGAGTTCCTCAACCCGTCGCCGGACCATGAACTCGTCGTCGGCTTTGATTGTGAAGGCGTTGATCTCTGTCGCACCGGAAAACTATGCATTATGCAGGTAAACGATCTGTATAGCCGGAAAACCGTTTCCGACGTCACTCTGCTTTCTTCTTCGTTTCTGTTAGTGTGTATATAGATTCGGTAGAATCTTCGTGCTTCTCTGGATCGTTAAGTATGGAATCCGTTTATTGCGTATATTTCCTGCGAATGCGATAATGGCGATCCAAAATGAACTTGATTCTCTGTTTCCAGCGTTCCTGCGTCCTTGTTTCTGTTAGTGTGTGTATAGATTCCATAGAATTTACGAGCTTCGGTGGTCAGTCAAGTATGGAATCCGTTTCTTGCGTATCTTTCCCTGCGATCACTGCAATCCAATTATGGACTCTACTCTCTGTTTCATAGCCTTTCTGTGTCCTTGCTTCTCTTAGTGTGTGTATAGATTCTGTTGAATCTACGAGATCGGAGATTCTGTGGTTTGTCAAGTATGGAGCCCGTTTCTTGCCTATCTTTCCGTATGCTCGATGAAATCCAATAATGGACTCTAGTTCCTTGTTTGTGCCTTCTCACTGGTTTTCTTTCCTGATGGCAGCTTGCGTTTCCAGATATCATCTACATTGTTGATGCTATTGACGGAGGGAAGGCAGTTATGGAAGCTTGTAAGCCTGCACTGGAGTCGAGTCACGTCACGAAAGTAATCCATGATTGTAAAAGAGACAGCGAGGTCTGTATTCAGTGATCTTATTATGTTTCTTGCAGCTCCTTTAGATTGACTGCTAGCGAATGTTCACATTTTGTTCTGCTGATCTTTTGCTGCAGGCACTGTACTTTCAATTTGGCATTAAACTGCATAACGTCATTGACACTCAGGTAACGAGATTCTCAACTTGCTGTAGGCCTGTATCAAGTAGATGGAACTCTTGCCCTGATAGCTGTTACATTGGATCCATCTTTTAAATCTTAGTTCAGTCTGTTATCAGTTATGGTAGTTCAGTATATGAGTCTTCAACTGTTCATGACAAATGTTATCTATCCACCATTCTTTTGTCCAGATGTTTATACATTTTTACTCTACTTTTGCAGATTGCTTTTTCACTGATAGAGGAGCAAGAAGGACGGCACAGAGCACCAGATGACTACATATCGCTTGTTAGCCTGATTGCTGATGCAGACTATTGTGGTACTTAATGTTTTTGAATTATTATATCCATTCATTATGGTGCTGAACTCTAGTCATTAGCTAGAATCATGTTAGAATGCTTGCCTAAGTCCTTACAGAGCTGATGTTATCTTTCAAACGATAGTAGTTGTTTACTTGTCACTAGTAGCAAATCCTTCCTACTGATCTATGTTTGGGGTGGATCATCTGATGTGGACTAGATAGATATTCAGGCTGCATGTGTTGGTTTGTACAAATGATATTGATGGGGCATTCCTCTGTATAAAAGGACATAGTTGTCAGCTGTTAACCATCAATCAATATATAGACAGACACAGATAGCTCTGCATGGACTTAGGTACTCCTGTGCAGTTGTGTAAAACTTTGTCTTCAGTCTCTTTGCCTCTTCTGTCAGATCGCTCTCCATGTGCTGCGAAATTGTTGTGAAGTGAATGTATGGATATTTGCATCATTCTCCTCTTCGCTCCTAATGAATGATAATGGCTCACATTTCAGGTGTAGAATATGCGGAGAAGGAAGAGGTTCGTGTTCTTCTTCGGCAGGTCGGTTAAAACATATCTATCCTTCGAATAGTTAATAATAAATGAGTTTCTCTTTTAGGATCCGTAGTTGACCAGATTTCAGTAATCAAGGTGTTAGATTAGGGTTGTCATCCTTCATATTTGATGTCATGTACTGTTTCTTGTCATTGAAATAGATTATGTTTGGCATGTTTACATAAGGGTGTTAGCGCTCGCCTAGCTAAGCTTCACTTGTTTGCAATTGAGTCACTGCATGAAGTTTCATCTGACTTTTCCCTTGTGCTCACTGGTTATCATCAGGACCCTAAGTTCTGGGAGTACAGACCACTTTCTGAGATGATGACACGTGCAGCTTCCGATGATGTCCGCTTCCTCCTCCACATCTATCAGAAGATGAAGGAGAGACTGAATGAAAGATCGCTATGGTGCCTCTCTGTTCGTGGTCAACTTTACTGCCGGTGTTTCTGCGTCAATGACAATGACTATGCTGATTGGCCACCACTCCCTGTGCTTCCAGGTCAGTAGAGTGTATTTTCAGCTTTGTGTTTTTTATACTCCACAGATAGCCATGCCTAGTTAATTAACAGAGACTGATCTACTTGTATCCTTATAGTCCTTGGCTTATACTTCGTGGTTACCAGTTTTGATACTTGCATACACAGTGAAAAATTCTAGTGGTTAATTTGAGTGCATAATGTCTTCTAATTTAATGCGTCCACTACTGTCTGCATGACTTGTCTAGAGAGAGATGAAGGAAATAATGATGGCCCTGAGGAACAAATCCTCACTGTTGTCAATGTTCCACCTGGGCAAATGGGACTTGTAATTGGAAAAGGTGGATCTACAATTCGGTTCATAAAGGAATCCTGCAAGTAGGCTCTCTCTCTCTCTCTCTCTCTCTCTCTCTCTCTCTCTCTCTCTCTCTCAGCTTGATCTGTTTACCAATTCTTGGCCTGCTAGGCACTTACGTTTATTGAAATGGATAATTCGCAGTGCCGAAATTTTCATGGGAGGATCAAGGGGTCCACCTGATAAGGTGAGATTTTCTAACCACCAGTTCAGAGGCATAGGCTGCCTTATTATTGCAGAACATATTATATCATCATTGCAGAACTTTGTTACCTTTTCCACTTGTTGGCTTTTGATATTGTCACCATAAGCTGCATTATTTTCTTGCTCGTAGGTTTTCGTAATTGGATCCGTGAGAGAAGTGATGAAAGGAGCAGCAATTGTGAGGGGAAGGCTGATCACCTTCTGATTCGTTAAACTGACATGCTCGCTTCATCTTTGTAATAACCCCATTGTGAGTTCTCCCAACTCTTACTACTACTCACTTCCATTTGCTTGATTTAACCTGTCTCCTCATTTTACTACCGAGTGCTCACTTTGGCCATCTTTTTCTTATTTTCTTACAGCTTGCTAACCGATCATACTCTGTCAGCAAACAACGATTTCCAGCCCTCAAAACTTGGCTGGAACACAAAGTCTTGGCTCTGATCTTGGCTTTGAAGGAATACCATACTTGCTGTACCATTTTCTGTTTGGGCACACCATGGTATCAGCAGTTTTTTTTTCCTTCTTTTTTCTGATGCAAGTGTTAACTAGGAGAAACAAACTGTGGCTGAACGGATTTCTAAGCCTCTAGCTATCTGCATTCTTCAGTGGTATGATTGAAGGCCTGTCTCTGAGAGTTTTGGGATTCAAACTATATCCAGTGCAAGTTACGACACTACTTGTACTGTAGATCAAGAACCAACCGACGATGGCCTCACGGTTTATTCGAAATTGATTTGATAGTTGGATGCAGAATCCTCGCATGTTTCAATAAAGCTTTACAAATCTCTCTTTTAACAGCAAACTCAAGTAAACTTGAGACAAACGTGAGTACGTGACCTTAAACAACACCAAATCAGGAATGCCTTTTTCCTGATGTAATTGCCAACAACACAGCAAAACCATCCAGCCCTAATTTTTTTTTTATCTTTTTGCCAAATGGAGACACGAGCATAGGAGTTCAACCGCGCAACATCAAAGGAACCCCATTATGTGATTACTTGAAAGCGCCAAACTGGTATTGTTGACTGCCGCCGAGGCTCGAGAAGAATTGGTCTGCTCCTGTTCCGGCAGCAGGGGTTGACTGTGGCCGTGAAGATGCAAACCCAGACGAAGGTCCCGTCGTAAACCCTGACATGCCGAGACCAGACCCTGATCCCATTGCCCTCCCCATGTAAAATGTTGGGGGTGCTGCTGCCGACTTCTCCTTTTCTTCTTGTCCTCCACCGAGATCGCCCATCACTCCAACATCAACCAGGGATATCTTCTTGGCTGCATTAACAACAACAAATTGTTTGAATTGTAACTGCAAGAAATATCTGAACACCACCATTCCACATTTCCTCCGTTTATGTCCTCTCTTAGTTTCGTCGAATCAAGTCATACTCAGAGAGACATACGTACAAACACCATCAGACAAAAGAGCTAAGAAGAGATGTTACTTACGTGCAGATATGTTGAGATCGATTATCCCACGGCTCAGCGAATCAGCCCAGATCCCAGATTTCACCTGAAAATTCTGGTTTTTTGGTGGAAGCTGTGCTGGATTCTCAATTGTGCCAGCATCACTTGTAGGTGGATTCTTAGTAGGTTCTGTAGTACCTGAAGTGGTACTAGAGCTGAAGTCGCCAAAAATATCAGATCCATCGAAACTGTTTATCGGGAGTGCAGCAAAAGGGTCTACAACACTGGTAGTTGCAGCATTGAATTCCACAGGCTTTTTGGACTCTGGCACAGCTGGTGGTTCGCCGGCAGAAAAAAAGTCAATTGCTGATGGAGCAACGGCAGCAGCAGCCGGTATGGCAGGTTGAGAAGCAAACAGATCAACCTAAGTCTCACCAAACAAGAAGAAGAAAACCCTACAACTTTAGCCACCTGATTTTTGCGAACTCATTCCACCTAACCATAAATAAGGATGTAACATGAATTCTAAAGGACAATCATGTCACCTTTGCATTAAATTCTAAGCTGTTTTTCTTCCTTGGTGCTGGTTATTGCAGGTTTACAGAAGTTCGGCAGAATGAGATTGTAATAAAGTGAAATTATATTACTAGGTCCTATCAGGGCAATTCTATTTTTTGGTAGGTTTAATCTCCAGACTCCAGCAAGATGTACATTATGGAGACAGATAAATAATCCACTAAACTCTGCCCTTATAACTCATTGCAAATAGTCCTTTTCCAATGAAAAAGAAGGCACCAATCACAGAACAAAGGTCCATGTTTCTCTATTATGTTCAAACAGCATATTGAATTGTATCTCAAATTTATGCAGAGAATCGAGGTGTGCCAATATCTAACCTGTGCTTGAGGACTTGGTACCTTGTCGACCTGAGGTTCTGCTGATACAAAATCTGCATCAGCAAACAGATCAACATCTGCAGAACTGCGGTTCTTAACAGAGGTTTCTGCAGGAACGGATGTAGGTGCATCCAAGAGATCCCCCACCAAACTCTGTCCAAACAGATCGACCTGGCTAGAGGTTTCAGCAGTCGACTCTGCCAATTATGGAGACAATATGCAAAAGAAAAAAACAATAATGAATGCACCTATATAGAAAGAATCTAGGAAATCTAGTATATCAGATGGTGCCATGAGAAAAAAATAAATAAAATGGGAAAAAATAGCCACTTACTACTTCTCGAATTTCCCCGTGGATCAAAATCATCGTCCAAGTCATCATCAATAGAAATTGAATTTGGTTTACTAGTCTCTCTAAAGTTTGCTGAAGTTTTCGATTCATCAGGCCAAAACTTAGGCTGGCCCTTGCTGCAGTGAAAGCAATTCAAACCAGGAAAATAAAAGTCAGACTGAGAGATCAAGATGCAATACACCAGGGTACAATCTATGCTTTTAACTGTATACTACAATAAAAAAACCTTAAGAGCCTTCAGAATTGTCAATTGCAGTTCAATTCAGACGTAAACGAATATGTAAAAATCCTCCAACAGAAAGGAGACTTTGTTTCAAACCTGCGTAAGCCAGTAGAGCCCTTGTTTACGTTGCTTCCACTATTACCATCAGCATCACGTCGTGGTACATATGCATCCTTATCGGTCTTTTTGTAGCTATCTTTGAAACCATCAGTATCTCTCCCACCACCGAAGCCCCCATATCGATCACTACTACTATAGCTGCTACTACCAAATGAGGCTGAACTTGCCCTGGAAGTGATTCCAGAAGACGAAAGACCAACATACCTAAGGATGGCCATGTATAAAGATTCAGTAAATAAAGCACTTAACAAAGCAAAGCAGATACAAGTTATAGTTCCCAGTCCTTAAAGCAAAAAACTCACTTGTCACGATTGGCAGCAGCTTTATTCCTTGCTTCCTGTATCTTCTCCTGGTTATTCAGAAGCCCTACGATAGTTTCAGCCTTCTTCCTCACATTGATCCCCACGTCCTTCCCGCTTGGCTCAACATATTCAAAACTTGTAAGCGACTGAGCCCACGAACATAAAAGGTGACAGAAAGTTATAAGAGCAAGTTACAGATCCACAAAAACCCAGTGAAAACAAGAGAGTTACTAGTAGTTCTCACGGAGATCTGAAAAGTGTGCTCTATAATGTCATCCACTGCGCGCTCTGAACCATGTGCCACCAGATACTCTATGACAGACAATGCCTGGCACCGAACCAATTTAGTTAATACACACTAAAGGGCTATGGAAAAAGGAGGTAACTGTTGCAGTGACTGAGGTAAGAAAGCTTTTCTGTTCCCTTTTCAAACCTTGTAGACAAGACGCCAATCTTTGCCCGTCTCGCCCAATCGCGTCCACAGCACATTCATAATCATCTGGCATTCAGTGCTGATGTAAATTGATATGACAACACATTAGAAATTCAACCAGGAATGAATCGGAAATTAGATGACAAAGCATTACAACATAGCAAGTAGAAAAGTACAAAGAACTGACAATTTCCTGGTAGCCAGAGAAATCTCTTGCAACGCAGTGCCATGAGGCCCCCATGGCTCATCGTTCGTGGCATCCAGTACCTTCACAAAAGGTAACAGATGATTTGGAGCAGGGGATAGAAACGCCATAGAGAGAAGAATCAGAGAGGAACCCAGCTCCCTAATCATTCAATTGAAATTAACCAATAAGAAAAGCACAAGCACTGAGTTAACTACCTTCTGTTCGATTTCAGGAACCTTCAAAACCTTGAGATTCACTTCTCGCTTTCTGAAAGGCAAGCCAAAGGGTTAACAAATGAATCGAGAAATGAAAAGGGCGAGGGAGGGGGGAAATGGCGGGTAGAATGGGAAGCTCACATTTCGCGGACAGTCTGATCGATTACTTTCATGAAATCCATGGCAGACGGATCTGTGAAACCGAAGAACAGAAACCCATAACTACAATTTGAATTATATAAAACCCAGAAGGGGACATTAGATCTAGGGAGCGAGGGGGCACCTTGGAGTTCAGATCTTGCGAAGCAATGGATATGATGATGATGGTGCGGCTGCTTGATAGTCGAATTCTTTTCAAATGTTTTTGTCAATGAGATGATAATGATATATTTTTCAGGTGAATCTAGAAGGAACGGAGCCGGGAAAAGGCTCCTCCGTTCCCCGTCGGTACTTCCGTTTGGGTTTGTTTCTTTTCTCCGTTCGTTTGGTTTTCGGGTTTGGAGGTTTTTCTTTCTTGCCTTTTCAACACTCACATTTTCATTCTTCTCACCCTGTCTCTTTCTCTATTCGTGACCTTGTTGTGAGTGTTTGGTTCGCTAAAAAAACACTCGTAAACGGACATACTTTTCCATTCATGTGGTGTTTTTGGCTGTGGGGGTGTGCAATAGTTGGTATCAGATCAAACTAACATTTGAATTGGATCATATTGGTTAAAAAGTAAAGTTATTAGATTTTTTGTTTCGTAAAATTTGTAAATACCGAAGAAATTATAGTTTGGCATTTGTCGGATCAAATTGGATTGAAAGTAATGATAGTTTGTTTCTTAATCCCGATATTGTTTTTACTATTATATAGTTGTTATCACTTTCTGACTTGGCTCGTATTGAACCGGACAACTGCACATATGTAGTTGAAGTTTTTAACATTTATTGATGTTGGTGTTTTGTTTAAATTCTTATTGTTGGTTTCCTCCTTTGTATGGGTTATAGGTGACGAATGGATTAAATTCATGTATTAATGCATACATTGGATGAAATAATTTCTTGTATAGTTGTATTTGTTGATTGGATTAGTGAATCTAAGCATTAAATCAAAGGAGACAAAAGATAAGCCACAACAATTCATTCATCTAGGAGGCAACCCAACCGCGATGCAACCTGGCAGCCAATAGGTTGAGACGCCTATACACGAACACAACCATAGTCCAAGGAGGAGCATGGAGACAACAAATGATCCGCGCCAGTAATGCCCAATAGTGCCAAGGCCAAAGAGAAGGGTGTTGTTTAAGAGCAATTGTTAATCTTTGACAGTCAGTCTTGATAAGGTTCGGAGTCAACTCCTGCGCTGCCATTGAAACCACACCAATAATAGCATATGCTTCTGCCTGAATCGGTAAGGAACAAAAGAAAGTATCCGCCTTATCGTCATACACTTGACCATAAGTAAGGATTATGTGTGCTACATTTATGTGCAACTCGGTTATCAATCATAAGAATCATACTAACGTATAATACTACATTCATATTTGGCACACCTTAAAGCCAATATCAATGAACAGGGTCGCCTACGACATCAGAGTCCAAACCATATGATCATGTTGGCATACCACTACTTATGGGTCACCCTCAACAATGACACCTTGGATATAAAGATTGGAAATTACAATTAATTTTTATATAGAACTCTGGTGCTTTCCTAAGATGCGTTTCGTGGTTAGCAAGTAGCATGTCTCAAAGACTAAACCATCAAACTCTTTTGGTACTTGTACTGATATCGAGAATTTATGACAAAATATCACTATGACCTAAATGATACTGAGAATGGTTGATAACAAACATTTAAGCCTCAAGACTTTGATGACACATACATCAAATTCGATCTTTGTTCGTTCAATATCAATTTAGACCAATTGTAAAAGAGAAAAAAAGTTCACCAGAACCCGGCTGCAGCTTTGCAAAACCACCCAACTCCGGCCGGCGCCGTCGTCACCATCCACCGCCACACGTCACCCCGTACGAGCAATTTGTCAAAAAGTGGACTAGAGATAGAAAACTACCGCTCCCCCGACCCGACTCACCCAAGCAACAATAAAAAAAAGGAAAATAAAGGAGAAAAAGAAAGTAGTTAATAAACCATTTTTTTTTTAATTCTGACAATTTTTTGGGAATTTCATTTCTGTTTTCTGTTCCCACCCTTTCTCCCTCTCCTTCCCTTCTCCACAGCAAAGAAACTTTTGCTCCAATACCCTTTGTTTGCTTTCCCATTCCATCTTCTCACAGAAAGAGAGAGAGAGAGAGAGAGAGCGCAGAGAGATAGGTAGACAGAGAGGCAAAGCGCAGGGAACGAGCTGAAAGGAAATAGAGAGAGGTAGAGGGAGAGAGGGCGTAGCTCTGAATCTAATTTCTAGGGTTCTTCCGAATCCCCAAATTTACCATTTCCCAATCCATTGCTTCGCCGTCACCACCACCTGCTTCGTCTTCGATTTCGGCCTTGGACAGCTTTAATGGTGGCGTTGTTGCTGATTCGCTGCTGCTTGCTTCTTCCCCAATCCACACTCCCCTTCTAGATGACTCCACCTCCACCAACCGAATGGCTCCGTTCCTCCCCTCTCTCCTCCTCTTCGCCCTCCTTGCTGTCGCCGTCGCGGGTTCTTCTGCTTCTCCTTCTTCCGATTCCGATGAATCAGCAGCCTACCTCTCCCTATTCCACCAAGACTACTCACCGCCTTCCCCTCCCCCTCCGCCTCCCCACCCTCCCTCCCTCTCCTGCACCGACGACCTGCATGGCCTCGGCTCCTTGGACACCACATGCCAGATAGTCTCCGATGTGAACCTCACCGGCGAGGTTTACATCCAGGGCCGGGGAAATTTCTACATCCACCCGGGCGTTGCTTTCAGCTGCCTCACACCTGGGTGCTCACTCACGCTCAACATCTCCGGCAACCTCACTCTAGCTCCCAATTCCTCCATCGTCACCGGCGCCTTCAACCTCTTCGCTTCCAACGCCTCGTTCCTCAATGGCACCTTCGTCAATACTACTGGATTCGCTGGGGATCCGCCCCCGCAGACCAGTGGCACCCCGCAGGGTGTGGATGGCGCTGGCGGGGGCCATGGGGGGCGGGGAGCGGCTTGCTTGGTCGACACCACTAAGCTCCCCGAAGATGTCTGGGGTGGGGACGCTTACTCTTGGGAGAACTTGCAGGATCCTGCGAGTTACGGCAGCAAAGGTGGGAGTACCAGTAATGAGGAGGATTTTGGTGGGGGTGGTGGTGGAATCGTGAGGATGTTCATTGATGAATATATAGTGGTTGATGGGCTTATTTTGGCTGATGGAGGCGACGGAGGTTCCAAAGGAGGCGGCGGCTCTGGTGGCAGCATTTACCTCAAGGCGTATAAGATGTAAATACTAAAATCTTCCCTCTTTTCCCAATCTTAATTACTGCTATCAGTTATAATTATTATATTATGGATGTTTCCTATTATTTCATTCTGGGAGTTAAGAGATTAATTACTGGTTTGGTAACCGAATGCAGATGTGCGACCGTGGTTAAGCAGCGGCATGCTTTGTATTGTCTTGAATTCAAGCCCATTTGTTTGAACTAGGAACTAGGAATGCATGTTCAAGAGTCGGATTAAGTATTGTGACTAGGAATAGACTAGTTAAAGAAAGGCTAATTCCGTGATATATGTACTATCTGTCTTCCCCTGAATGGTAGTGCATGCTGTTTACTCCAAACAGCTTTGTGCTCGTCCTGTTGGTATTTGGTGCAATCTACAAGGTTATATTAGATTCTTTAGTCTCGCTAGTGTTTAGTAACTTGTGATGGCTAGGAAGATTATGCAACTGAGTTCATTCAGCACGATAAACTTGGCAACTAAGCGGGGATCAACCTGCATGAATTTCCCTTGTGTCTTTGCATGCATACGTAGTTGTCTTTCGACCTCCTGGTTCTTAGACCTTAGCAATCTTGCTTTCATAGTTATCGAACTGGGTAGAGCTGGTATGGATACATCTCAACTTGCAATGTGTTGTGACTTTTGACATAGGGATTTGTTGATTATTCTAAGGTCCTTGCATCCTATGTTTCTCGTGTGCTGTGCAGGACAGGAAGTGGCCGGATAAGTGCTTGTGGGGGCAGCGGTTTTGCTGGTGGTGGTGGAGGGAGAATTGCTGTGGACATTTTCAGCAGGCATGATGATCCTCGAATTTTTGTGCATGGTGAGTTTTGTTGTGTTGTTTCCTATGTATGTATATATTTTTTGTTTTAATGATGAAGAAGGTCATAAATCCTGCTTTCAGCTATTGAATATTTTTTTGGGGTGGGGGTGAACATTTGTTTTTATTTTATTTTATAATTTATAATGGTGAAGGGGTGAATATTTGTTGATAGACAGATTTCCCTCGTTTCATTTGTATATTTACAACTGGAATGTGAGGTGCTGCGTATGTAGTGTAAATACGTCAACGACCCCAACTTGGTATTCCGACGTTTATAGCTCTTCACATTCACTAAATTGTATGGGAGAATTAAATACCCCACCAAGGCACCAATTCACTTTCAGATTTTAAGGATTATCGTTTTATGTTGCCAATGTCTCTTTCTTTCTGCTTAAATTGTTCTTCCCTTATCCTCCATATGTTCTTTTCTGACTTCAAAATTCTGAATGACTTATTCTCGTCCTTTCTTTTTTTGTGTTGCTAGGTACATTTAGTTTGTTTTATTTCAGCCCCACAATTACTTGCCTCTTATTTTAAATTTTAAAAGCTTTTAAAACAACTTTGTTGTGCACCGTGTTTCTCCATGATAGAAATTAATGAACATGCATGGATTCTTCCACCATGCAGGAGGAAATAGTCGTGGCTGTCCAGAAAACGCTGGTGCTGCTGGGACGCTATATGATGCTGTTCCAAGGAGCCTTATAGTTAGTAATGACAATCTTTCAACAAACACCGACACTCTTCTTTTGGAGTTTCCTAATCAACCCCTTTGGACCAACGTCTATGTTCGAAATCGTGCACGCGCTACCGTTCCCTTGCTCTGGAGTCGTGTTCAGGTTTCTGAACTCTTAATTATTGCTTGGAAATCTCTATATCTGCCCTTTATTGTCATCTCTGCTGCTTCTTGTTTCTTGTCCTTTTCTGTCTAGGAGTGAGTTTGTGCATTAATAAGACAGTGATTTTTGATTGATGTGCAAGATATGTGGTAGACATTAGAAATGGGGTGCTTATATTATATATATATAATTGGAGGATGCCTATTTTGAGTCCCATATAATGGGTTTGGAATTTGGATGTTCAACAATGTCTCCTTTTTATTAGTTGCAACTTATTCTCTGACGGTCGAGTTATTGCAGTGATAACAAATTTGACGAGGGAAATTTTGATCACTGATTGCTTTTATATTTTGCCCTATGAAATGGATAGT
Source organism: Linum trigynum (assembly GCA_964030455.1). Lineage (NCBI taxonomy): Eukaryota > Viridiplantae > Streptophyta > Magnoliopsida > Malpighiales > Linaceae > Linum > Linum trigynum. Next base: position 1,346,728 of record OZ034816.1, read on the forward strand.
CTTTTTAGATGGGTACTAGAGTGATGCAGTAGCAAAACAACTATGTACTACACCAGACATATATCATGCCATCATTATAAATAATGGAAAAGCTAGCAGACTTCACACTGTATCTGACCTTCATTTTCACATCGTATTGACAATTTAAGTATGTGATCATTCTCAGCTCGATCAGATGGCATTGTGTTTTTCATGATCGTTTGTTATCTTTTGTTATGCACTCCAAGCTATCTGTTAACTTGATGAAGCTTTTATTTATTGCAAGACTATTAGGGGAATGAATATCTGTAGTTCAGTATGTGATTGCATCTATATTTATTTATTCAAATTGTTGTGGTTAGATTTTAATCCCTGTCTAGGAAACTTCTTCATATGCTAACAAGTTGGGATGATTCTTAACAACACATAGGTCCAAGGACAAATAAGTCTATTGTCTGGTGGACTTCTGAGCTTTGGGCTAGCTCATTATGCTACTTCTGAATTCGAACTATTGGCTGAAGAACTATTGATGAGTGACTCAGTGATGAAGGTGAGTGACAAAATTATCTCCAACGTTTTTGGTTCAGGGTCTGATCAGGTTTTAAATGTTGTGTCCAGGATTAGATTTTCCATCAATTTTGCCTTTGCACTAGTTGTATTGTTTTCCTAAGAGGTCACTCTGGTGTGATTCATGCAATACGCATTGCTTCATCTTCTGCATTCTGATGAAACATGAACATTATGATTCTTTTCTGCATGTACATATCAGCAACTAGCTGGATGACTAAATATGTATGCATTGGTCTAAAATCTTATTGTTGGTAAGTTTATTTCCGTATATGCTTGTTTGCAAGTGGTAGATTGTACTTTGCTAAGATTGAGAGGTTGGTCATTCTTTTGCATTGCCCTCTGTAAGTTACAGCAGCAATCCCTGTGGTAAGTTTATTCTGATTCCAACTGTATCTTATTTTTTGCTGTCACTGAATGATGATGAAATACTGTTGTTTTACTTCTCTGGTGTGATTTTTACATGTGCATTTCCTATTTGATATCCAGGTGTATGGGGCTCTACGCATGACTGTTAAAATGTTTTTAATGTGGAATTCCCAAATGCTCATCGATGGAGGTGAAGATGCTGCTGTTGCAACTTCTTTGCTTGAAGCCAGTAATCTAGTTGTTCTTAGGGTATTTTTCTCACTCCTTCCATTAACTGTTCAAGTTGTTACTTTATGTGGTCATGTCTGATGTGCCATCTTGTCAAACAGGAGTCATCGGTTATACAGTCCAACGCAAATTTGGGTGTTCATGGACAAGGTTTGTTGAATCTATCTGGACCAGGTGACAGGATCGATGCCCAACGTCTTGTCCTATCACTGTTTTACCGTGTTCATGTAAGATTCTTCTTTGGTAACTGGTGATTGTATCTCGTGGACGTTGTCATGATAAATCTCACTGCAGTTTGTCAAGGTGGTTTGGTTGGTTTCACAACATTGATAGAAGCGACTATATAGAAGTGTGCTTCATTTCTATTTGAACTGCGTGTTAGTATTGATACTCAATTTTTTGGGGCAATATACGTTGTCAAGCACTGTCATGCGTTGTCAGTTCCTTTTGTTTTTCCGAACTCATGATATCTTATTAGAAGGAATCATAACTTGCTTAACAGTGGAATCCTTTGGCTGCTCCCCATTTTAACTAAAAAAATAGGGGTTTGAAGGGTTGCCTCTCTATAGGAACAGGGATTTGCTTGATAATCCATTCCAAGAAAAAAAAAGTACTAAAGTAATCTTAGTTTATAAATCAAGCTCAGGATATGAATATCTTGATTACTGGATTTCAATTATATTGTCATTAGAAGTTGAAAAATCTTTTGTTCTGCACATCATATTATTGTGTCCATTTAAGATCACTTGAAATCAGTTTAACGACGCATTATCTTGTAAGCTAACTCCACTATACCAACTAATTTACTGGCTTGCTCATTTTGCACACTTCAACTAGAAAAGTTGTTGATTGCTGTGTCATGAGTGAACTGGGCACTGCAGTCAAGGCTCTTATAATTTGTGTGCAGAGGTTAAGTTCTTGCGCTGGTTGCTTTTTGTAACAATTTCTGCATTAATTTGTACAGGTTGGTCCTGGATCTACTTTGCGTGGCCCTCTGGAAAATGCAACAAGTGATGCCATGTAATTGTTGCACTTTAATTCCCCCCCCTCTTCAATTCTGTCTATTTGTCTTTTCCTTTTCATCTGCTCATACAGGTATTTTTTACGGTCCAGTACTCCACAACTCCACTGTGAACTTGAAGATTGCCCTGTTGAACTGGTTCATCCTCCTGAAGATTGCAATGTGAACTCATCGCTCTCATTTACTCTCCAGGTGATCACTAGTACCGGAAGAACTTTGTGATATTTGAATTCCATTTATCTTAAGCTAATTTATATCCTGAGTTGATGTAGATCTGCCGAGTTGAGGATATTACTCTTGAGGGACTTGTAGAAGGATCTGTAGTACATTTCCATCGCGCAAGAACTGTAACAGTTCAACCTTCTGGAACAATTAGTGCGACTGGGACAGGTTGGTTCCTCTTTTCAGCCATGTTTACAATTTGAGAGGAAAAGAATATCATTAGCTGCACATGCTATTGACAAGCATACTGAACCTAATTGTTGATGTGTTGATGTACACATGAGATATGTATAGCTATTTTGTTGATTTGTTTGGTAATTAAGTGTATCATGCTGATACAGGTTGCACGGGTGGTGTCGGAAGAGGTAGTTTCTTGAGCAACGGAGTCGGCAGTGGTGGTGGCCATGGTGGCAAAGGTGGGCTAGGATGTTACAACGATAGTTGCATTGATGGTGGCATTTCGTACGGAGACCAATACTTGCCTTGCGAACTTGGTAGTGGAAGTGGACATGGAAACTTAACTGGTACAACAGCAGGGGGTGGAATTATAGGTAAGCCTATTCTTGACGTAATTTCCCATTATGGACCAATTAGCTTTCGTCATATCAAACTAAGAGCACATTTCGGAGTACTATGTATCCACAACTCCATATTTTCTGTCAGACATGCTCATAGTTTTCTGTGAATTGACATCTAGAGATATAAAATCACTAAGTTAAATGTGGTGTGAGTGCATCGTGAATATTTTATGTTAGCTTCTGTTGATACATCAAGCCTGCTGAGTTTGCAACACTTCATTTTGGATTTTGACATGATCTTAAAATATATTAAAGGGGTTTTAGAAATAGACCCTGTCCACGTAAGCCTTGCAGGCTTTTCCGTGAGTTTCGGAAATCCTCTTTTTTTTTAATATTTTTTTCGGCTGATCATTTGTAACTTCCACTTAATTTTGATCATTATCTATTTTTCTTTACTGTTTTTTTTTATAAAATTTCTTTGCTGTTCTCCGTTTTAAGTGTTTTCTTTCTCATTTTTTCTTCGTTCATATATTATATTAGGAATATATGGAATTTTTAACGTCACTCCTATTTTCATACTTATCTTCACCATATTTGACCTCTTTAACGTTTAGAAGTATTATTAACTTCTCACAAAAAAAAGTATTATATAATTTCTACCAAGTATCCTATATTTTATGTGTATGTACAAATCATTTGAATATCTTGATAATAATTAAACACACATTTATATATCATATAAAATAATCACTTGAATATTTTGGCCAATAAATTACCTTTAGTGGGATTTTTATAAAGATACTAACCCAGCACTAGAAATATCTAACCCATAAGTGAAGGTCAAATCAAGATTAGAAAAACAAACCATCATGAGCCGAGTATTTTAAACATCCCAAAATTTTAGCATAGACATGTTATATACTTAGCAAAGAATGGGTATATGTAGATTAAGACTGAATATCTTGAGTTAGGAACATGTATCGCTTATATCAATAAATAGAAAATTATTTTTACAGCATCAAGTGGTTAATTATGTAATTAGTCTTTGTATTTTATATTAAGTGAAGTCATCAAAATTTTACATAAGGGTCTCATGTGAAAAATTACAGCATTTATAAAAACAATATATACAAAAATAATTTAAATATTTTAATTAAGTATCTCATTATATATGTTGCATGTTCGCGAAAACATGATTATACTATATGTATGCATAAAATTTTCATCTTAAGAAAACGTAATCACATAATAAAATAAGACTTCCCGGCCAACAGGCCGGGTACCAAGCTAGTTTAGTTTATTCACTTTGAGGATTCAAGTATCTCTCTGATCAGTTGATTGATCATTGAATTGTGTCGATATTTTCAACCTGCTTGAGCAGTGATGGGTTCTCTGGAGCATCCATTGTCAAGTTTGTCTGTTGAAGGATCAGTAAGAGCTGATGGAGAAAGTTTTCAGCAAACTGTTCAAAATGGGATGCTTGCTTCTATGAATGATAGTGTCGGGGGTCCTGGGGGTGGTTCTGGGGGAACCATCCTTATGTTCTTGAGGACGATAGAACTTGGTGAGGCTGCTTTTCTTTCAAGTTCTGGTGGCTATGGTAGTCCTCAGGGGGGTGGCGGAGGAGGTGGGGGGAGGATTCACTTTCATTGGGCGGACATTCCAGCTGGCGATGTTTACCAGCCGATTGCCAGTGTGAAGGGAAGCATCTACTCTAGGTTTGTACCAAATCGATGATAACAAATTCTTTGTTTTCTGGCTACCCTGGATTCCCAGTGTGATATAGAGCAGACTGCAGATAGTATATGTACATTATTGAATGTTCAATTTCTGTCCCTAGTTTGGGTTCTCTGGTTTGGAAAAGTCATTGGCTCATTGTAAATTGTAGCACTGCCCTGTTTCTATTGGTGCCAACTGATGCTGCAAAATTCGCTGCTTACTTTTCCATTGTTGTCTGGTTACATGAACCTATAGTAGCAAGATGATTGTAAAAGTGAAAACTTTGTCTCTTATATGGGCATCAATTGTGTTAATTATCATTGTAACTATTATTTCAGGGCCGGGTTGGGGAAGGACGGAGGTGGTTCTGGCGAAAACGGAACAGTAACTGGAAAAGCCTGCCCGAAAGGACTATATGGAGTATTTTGCAAGGTATCATAACGATTTCTTGGTTTTTTTCACAAGGTTCTTTGACGATGGTTTTCTTGTGATTCCTAATCTTTTAATCTGAACACTGGAATCAACACTGCCTATGTTACTCTCATCTAGGAGTATTGGTTGGTAGGGCTGGTAAAATTTTCATGAGGTTTCTGGTAGTGGTTTGTATGTTCCTGTAATGGTTGGGGAACTGTTGCAAGTCTTGGAAATGGACGCTTCAGCTCCTAAGCTATGAAGCTGGAAAGAGATTGTTTCCCTGACCTCTTGGTATATTTGGATGCAATGGTTTTGGGTAATTTGTACCCATGAAAGTTCCAATAATGAACAGTGATATGATAAATGTGTGGTCGATTTCATTTGACCGGATAAATGCTGGGATCATTCTACACAAAGTGAGTCCTGATAAAATGACAATTTGATGTGTGCAGTTAATTTTCTAAACTCAGTGTTTTCTGATAATTACTTGGTAAATAAGTTTTATGTTTTTTCATTCTCTGTTCTTAACTTTTGCAGGAATGTCCAGCTGGAACTTACAAGAATGTTACTGGATCTGATCAGACTCTTTGCCGACCCTGCCCAGCTGATGAGCTTCCTAGTCGTGCTCTATACATTTCTGTTAGAGGTAATTTTTCCTTAATGAAAAATACCGGTCGTTAGTTTTGCTGATTTCCTTTCGAGCTTGTGATTAGACTGTGGGTTGCAAGAGACAAAAGGACATGCTGAAATCAGTCTTAAAGTTCTACATTCTTATTGAGCTTTGAATCAGTTGTAGAATGAAGTGCTTATGGAAATTAAGGTTACAGTATTGGTGGAGGAGGCTGTTACTGAATCACCCTCACCCATAAAGTTTGAAATGTTAATTTGAGTAGGCCAATGATCTAGTTAGTGATAGACCTTTGATCTGTTGCCCCACACCACCAGAGTCACTAACGTTAAATGATTGTCTATGTGAACAGGTGGTATTGCTGAAACACCGTGTCCCTACAGATGTATTTCCGATAGATTCCACATGCCGAACTGTTATACAGCCCTTGAAGAGTTGATTTACACATTTGGTGGACCATGGTTGTTTGGACTTCTTCTTCTGGGTCTGCTCATTCTTTTGGCATTGGTACTAAGTGTCGCCAGGATGAAATTTGTGGGTGGTGATGAACTATCTGGCCCAGCTCCCACCCAGCACGGTTCTCAGATTGATCACTCATTCCCATTCTTGGAATCATTGAACGAGGTTGGTTCCCGTCCCTTCAACATGTCTGGTACACTCTGATTGAAGTTGTCACTGGGCTGCCTTGAAGTTCAATTTGCTGCTGTTACTCCTGTTCCATTTTAGGGCCAGGTTAAGCTTTTGATTTTCTGCTTGTAGGCTAATGACTTGCATTCCCTTTCTCCAGGTGTTGGAAACAAATAGAGCTGAGGAGTCCCAGAGCCATGTGCACAGAATGTATTTTCTGGGTTCTAATTCTTTCAGTGAGCCTTGGCATCTGCCGCATTCGCCCCCTGAGCAAATAAAAGAGATTGTGTAAGATATTGTCTTCACAGTATGATTATTAAGTTCTTTGCTGCCTTTGATCTGCTTAAAGGACTTCTCATATTATTATCACTGTTCCTCTCTTATTCTTATAACCTTGCAGATATGAAGGAGCTTTTAATACATTTGTTGATGAGATTAATGCTATAGCTACGTATCAATGGTGGGAAGGTGCAATCCACAGTCTTCTTTCTGTAACGACATATCCCTTGGCATGGTCATGGCAGCAATGGCGACGAAGGGTCAAATTGCAGAGACTACGGGAGTTTGTTCGATCAGAGTATGACCATGCTTGCCTACGTTCTTGCCGCTCTAGGGCTCTCTACGAAGGGATTAAGGTCTGGGCATTTACGTGTTGTGGTTATTCGTTTCATTTTCCTCTCATTTGAAGTAATCCAGTATTGCTCTTGGGGATAGGCTGTGCTGACCAACATGATGTAACGGTCATTAGTGATAGAGTTCCTTGCTCTTGTTATGTGACAGCTAGAAGCAATACAAAAACTATCTTCATTTAGATTGCTGACATGCATTTATGACAAGTCTCCAACTCTGCCACTTGTGTTCTCGAAAAGAGAATATTGTGTGTATTTAAAAGGAAAGATGTTGGGTGTGTTTGTTTCTGATAATTCTGAAATGGTAGCAAGTATTTCTTAAGTTTCAGTGGAAGTAAAGAAAAAGAATGAAGTTGGGTTCTGGAAACAAAGTACATTCACTGATTGAAAACCGCAAATGTTATTTCAAGGGGGCAGATCTTTTTTTTTTTAATAACTTGCACAACCATTTCGGATGTTGGCAACACTTGTGCTCTTGGTTTGAGTGTTCAGTTTTTATTCTTTTCAGAATAGATCATATTGTTTGCTCTTGATTGGCTGTTTCCATTTGTTCAGGTGGCTGCAACTTCTGATCTAATGCTCGCATATGTTGACTTCTTCCTTGGTGGAGATGAGAAGAGAGGTGACCTTCCTCCTAGTCTCTATCAAAGATTTCCAATGACTATAATTTTTGGAGGTGATGGGAGCTATATGACTCCCTTCTGTGTTCAAAGTGACAATATTCTCACCAGCCTCATGAGTCAGGTAAGCTATCTAACTTGACTTGAAAAGTAGGTTATTGATATTTAGACTGTTCAGATTCAGAAGGACGACTGGGTAAATCAAGCATTTTTTTTTTCTGGGTTGCAGCTGGTCCCGCCCACTACTTGGTACCGGATGGTGGCTGGTCTGAATGCACAACTTCGATTAGTTAGTCGGGGGCATCTGAGGTTAACCTTCAAACCATTGGTCAAATGGCTTGAAACACATGCCAATCCTGCTCTGAAGGTGCATCAAGTACAAGTCGACATTGTCAGGTTTCAGGCAACATCTTGTAGTTATTGCCAGTACGGACTTTTGGTTTATGCTTCTGATGAAGAAAACCAGCATGCATCCAGCGAGACTCTGGAAGATGCAAAGCAAATCGCACAGCAATCACGGTATAGCTTTATGGAACCTTTGGTGTTATGTTCTTCTATTCACTTGTGTGCTGCCTATTCTGTGTAGCAGTTGCTCCCTATTTGACTTGTTTGTCGTCCTCACATTGTTTCATTTGACTTCCTCATTATTCTCTGCAGTTAAAGGTCTAGTTCCAATGACATTTCATGATGAGAGCCCATATAGGGAAAACCATTTGTTTGCCTCATGGCTGGCATATGAAGCTTATTCATGCCACTTAGTTACAAACGTTATAAATGATGATTGTGCTTGAAGTTGAATCACGATTGTCGGATAACACATACTTAGTGGCACATTGCTGCACACAGTGCCATATTTTGTTCTAAGTTTTGTGGAAGAATTTGGTGCTGACGAATTTATGTTTGGGCCTAAATGCAAACCAGTTTTGACGTATGGAAGCACTCTTTAGGCGTACACAGTTTATCTTGCAAATGCTTCTTTTTGTTTGAGAGTCTGGTCTCTTTTTGTCAACAGCATGAAGAAGACAGATGGAGAATATGCACAGACTCTCTTTACCCGACCCAATAGAAGCAGTGAGAGTAATGCGAGGCAAAGGAAGAGCCACGGGGGTGTAATTGACGTTGACAGTTTGAAAACACTTGAAGAGAAGAGAGATATATTTTACCTTCTCTCTTTCATAGTTTTTAACACCAAACCAATTGGTCACCAGGTATGAAAGCGTACCTTCTGCTCTTCCTCTCCCTGATATTTTTCTTTCTCGTGCTTTTCTGATGCCTAGATTATTTGTTCGTTGGCAGGATCTTGTTGGTTTGGTAATCTCAATGCTACTTCTAGGAGATTTTAGCTTAGTGTTGCTGACTTTGCTCCAGTTATATTCGATCTCACTTGGGGATGTTTTCCTGGTTTTATTCATCCTACCTCTGGGTATCATTCTTCCATTTCCTGCTGGGATTAATGCTCTATTCAGTCATGGACCTAGACGGTCTGCAGGCCTTGCTCGTATCTATGCTTTGTGGAACATTACCTCGTTGATGAATGTTGTAAGTTAACCGCACATCGTTTTTTTTTTTTTTTTGTGGCTTTCTCTGCTGTTCTTGAAGTGGGTTCGTTGAATAATTTGGGTTCCTTTTTCCTTTTTGGCGCAGGTTGTTGCATTTGTGTGCGGGTACATCCACTACAACAGTCAGACATCATCAAGCAAGAAGTTCCCGTTCGAGGCATGGAATATCAGCATGTAAGTATATAATTTTATTTATTCCTAATCCCAATCCAATTAGTTATGCCTATCCTAAAATAGGACGAGGGATGCTATTACCTATCAGTTATTCCTTATCCAGCTAAGAAAATGGCTTAAAATCCCGTTTGAAATTCCTTATCTTTATGTAAAAAATGCTTCATAATCCTCATGCTAGGATCCGTAATCCAACTTGGATCTGGATTCCTAGTCGAAGATTTCTGGTTTGTAAGAATCATTTTGGTAGTACAGTAATGAAGCACTTCCCGTTTCGTAGCCTTTCTGTTATGCATTTGTATTGTGCGCAGCATTTATAGAATGCTATTTGTGATGGCGTCTTTTTATCTTCATGAGTGGTGATTTTGTGTTGTGGGTGTAGGGATGAGAGCGAATGGTGGATATTCCCCGCAGCGCTGGTTCTGTGTAAAATGGTGCAGTCCCAGCTCGTGAATTGGCACGTGGCGAATCTCGAGATTCAAGACCGTTCACTGTACAGTAATGATTTTGAGCTATTCTGGCAGTCATGAATCATGATTCCACTCCGGTCGTAATTTACAGAATACATAAAAAATGCTAAATAGTTAGATACCAGGAACAGTGACTCCTTCCCTCCCTTTCTTTCTTTGTGTTTTTTACCTCTTTCCTTTTGGGTCTACACAGGATACTAGGAACAGGGATAGGAAGGAGAAAAGGAAGGGGGAACTAAAAAGGACAATTGAAAAAAGTCGTAAAAGATGAGCTAACAGAGAAATCCTTAATGTTTAAGTCTCCTTTGTTCACCCCGATTTTTTGGGGTCGAGCGAAGGATTCTGGATTCCGTTTTTCGGTATATTTTGTCTGAGATGTTAATTCACAGTTGACGGAGCCCGTTTATTATTTGGTGGCGGGTGATTTATGTATCGGTTCGGTTGTACATATGATGGGAGTAGCAGTATTAGTAGTAGTTCGTGACTTTGTAGTTAGCAATCAGTGGGAGACTTTTCCAATGTACTGTTCAGTTGTGACTATTGTGTCGTAGCAAATGATGTATGAGAGAGCATGAGTAACAGGGTGAGTGGAAGTCAAAAATCTGTTTGGTTTTGTGGCCATTTTGTTTCTGTTTGGAGGAAGAAAGTACTGTTTTTCTGGATTCTGTGTAACTAAGATTGGTAGTTAACATTCAGAATGAATAAAAGTTAGCTATGCAACACTTCGATTTTGCCAATGCAGTAGTCTTGAAAGCTATGGGACTTGGATTTGAGACTCAGGTCACCAGCATGCTTTTACCTGCATCCGTTCTCTCATTTACAACCCTTCCCTCTCATTTTGGTTTTCCTCACGATGAGGCAACCGTAGGTTGAAACGGATCGATTCTCTTTGCCCGTCAGATTGGCTAATCTTTCTTGAAGATGAGGGTGGACAGTGAGATCGAGGTGAGAGTAGGTGGTGAGCATGTAGTAGCAATGTTTAATGTTCGTAACTCTTGACCGACGAGGTGTTGCTCTTTCTTTCTCAGCCTTGCTCAGTAGGATCAAGAAGAGAAAGATCTACCTCATTTGCAGCCCTTGGGTGTGAGTCTATTCGTCTACTAGAAGAAAGAGTTAGACTTAGTTGGTAAGAAAGCTCGGAGCCATCACAGGTTTCTCAGACATATACGATGATGGCGGTGAGTGTTCTTCATCTTTGCTCAGCTTATCATCTACGATGTGACTCCCCTTGTCAATAGAACTTTGTTTTCTTTTTGGCAAACCGGAAAATGAAATCGCAGATAACTAGTAACAATTCTCCAGTATCTGTTTTATTCAAATCAACAAGTGTTCTCCGGAAACGACATTAATGGCCAAGTTTAGCCCATTCAAGAAAAATAATGTAATTAGAGTTGTTCGGCCCATGGGCCCATTACCCAGTCAATCCAAACCCTGCATGCCCGGCCCATTATTGTTGTTAACTGATCCGTAAGTAAAAAGAAAGAAAAAAATGGAGAAGTAGGAAAAGGAAGCCGGAGGGAAGCGAGAGAGAAACGGAAGCGCGACCAAGTCTGCCGGAAAAGCAACGGCGACTCCTACGGCGGTAGAAAACGAAGCAAGCAAACTAGCCGCACCACCCCAGGTTGAAGAAGAAGAAGAAGAAGAAGAAGGGAGCAGCAGAAGCAGTTAACAATACAGTGTTGTGTACCCATCTACCTCTCATAACCGAAATTCAGAAACAACGATGGTAAAGCGTTCTAACAGGAATCCTGATCAGCGCACACATAGAAAACAATGAATGCCTAGGGCTAGTGTTATTGTTTTGATTGCGAAAATTGAATTCTGCATGTCTTTGGGCTTGTGATTCTAGTTTCAGCTCGCTTACACTTCCCTTTTTCTCCTCTTCCATGGCGGTCTCAGTTCTCGATCGCGGCAATTAACGATACTGACTCCACGCACCAATCGGAGCCCTTAGCTCCCACGCAAGAAGCTCAGGCACTTCTTCCCGTCCTCCATTCCCTGTGCTCCTTTTTGCCTCTGGACGATGAATTCACATTCTTACCACCTGTTTGCCTGCAGGAATCTCATCTTACACAGACTTACCACGATGGTCTCCTCGAATTGCAAGCTAAGCGATATGACAAGGCTCGCCATCTGCTGGAATATGTTTTGAGAGACCCTTTCATCTCCAATGCCCATGAGGTAGCACCATCATTGTGCTCCTCTCCTTTGCTCGAAGTGTTGTTTGCTTAGCCCATTTAAGTAAAAACTCTCATTTCATCCTTTTCCCTTCAGGTGGATGGTAATGCAAGCGACACTCATATGCAGCAGCTCAGGTTTTTCCTCCTTCACCCCACACCACCTGTTTCTGCCTTTTATATTTCCCCCCCCCCCCCCCCCCCCCCCCCCCCCCCCCCCCCTGCTGACCCTGCCACTAGTTAGCTTACGGTTCTAGTACCACGGGCTGGGGTTTATTGTTATGGTGTTTCCTGCTGTTTGTGATTGCAAACTAGTTTATTTATGCCTACCTGCTCACTGGCAGATATTTGGCGCTAAAGAATCTCGCCAATGTTTTCCTTCAGCAAGGATCAGCTCATTATGAGAATGCTCTTCAGTGTTACCTTCAAGCTGTTGAGATTGACACCAAAGATTCTGTTGTCTGGAATCAGTTGGGAACTTTATCGTGTTCGATGAGTTTGCTCAGCCTTTCTCGATGGGCGTTTGAGCAGGGCCTTCTATGCAGCCCTAATAACTGTAAGCATTTTCTCTTGCTTGTTTCACATACTCAAAGTGTCAGTTCTTGTAGTTCAAACCCATGAATGATGCTTCCTATACCTCCTGGTTTCTTCATAGACTAATGTTTCTTGTAAGGATAAACCGAAATTTTTTCTCTTGCGTTTTTCAATGCAGGGAATTGCATGGAGAAGTTATTAGAAGTTCTTATAGCAATTGGTGACGAGGTCGCTTGCCTTGCTGTAGCAGAGTTGATTTTGAGGCACTGGCCTTCTCATTCTCGTGCTTTGCATGTGAAAAGCACTATTGAAGAGTCGGAGGCAGTTCCATTTGCACCTAGAGGTATTGATAAACTGGAACCAAAGCATATCCGCCTTAAGTTCCTGGACAAGAGGAAAGCAACTGAGGAGAATTGTGATGAAGGTCGAGCTAATAAACGGCTGAACCAGACCATTGAGTTGAAGCTGCATGGAGTTTCGTTGGGTGCTCTTGTTGATGCTCTGCTGGAAATCTTGCATCCGCTCAGTGCGCGTGAGACCGATGTCAAATCTGATGAACGCAAATCTGGGGATATGAGGTTAATTATACAACCACCATCCAATTTAGATATTGATATGAGCTGTCCTGAAACGAAAAGGCCGATTGACTGTCCTTGTAGTTCTAGTCAATGCAAACCTCTCAGCAGTAGCAATTCTGAAAGAGTTGGTGCTATCAAGGAAAGAGAAAGACATAGTTTCGATGAACAGCCTCGTGAGAGGAGTACTCACCTCGAAAGGCTTAGGAGTCGTAAACCTGGGAAAGAAGAAATGGATGTTGGTGACAGGAAGGATTTGGTCAGTTTTGTACTCCAGTATCTAGATCCTTTTATAGTTGGCACACCATCAGGTGAAAGTTCTGAGCATGCAGTTACTTGTTCTGCTCCACACGCTGCCGGGGCTAGTTCACCTAATAAGGAACTGAATGATGTTTTAGCATTTGTCAAAGGAACATCAAGAAATTATGGTGCTTATGATATGGCCCACTTGCTTATCGAACATGTTTCAACTAGTGGTCTTATGTGCCAGGATGCATTGCCCAAACTCCTTGAATTGGAAGGGCTGACAAGAAATTGGGGGAAAGATAGAACTCCTGAATGCAGTCTTTTTCTGGCTGAGGTGTATTACGACCTTGCATTTTTGCCTTCCAATGCTTCGAAGCTCTCAGATTTCGTATCAGAAGCATTGTATCATCTATGCAAAATTGTGGAATCAGTAGCGCTGGACTATCCTTTTCCCCTGACCCTTGAAAATCAGGGTGGAAGTTGGTCTGATCACTCTAGTTGTTCTGATCTCATTTCTATCGATTCCTTGTTAAGTGAAAAATGCAACTTTTGGATCAGGTACTTTTGGTTGAGTGGGAAATTATCCATCTTTGATGGCAAAAAGGCAAAAGCTTATGAAGAAATATTTGTTGCCTTGTCACTGGTCATGAAGAGGGATAGAATGAGTGATCTTTCGGGGAGTCTTAAACTATCTCACAAGGTTAATAAAGAGTTAACCCTAGAGAAGATCCTTCATGAAATATATTTGCTGAAAGTTGATTCCTTGCTTGAGGAGATTGTAAGCGAGTTTTAACAGAGAAAGAGAGGTATGTGGAATGCATAAATTTACTTGCCCCCACTTCTATTCTCTGTGGTTCATGTTTACCTTGATGTGTTATCATCACCTGCACTGGATATATGAATTGAAGCTGCTAATACTCATGCTACTAGCCGGGATGGTTCAATTCAATCACATCAGGTTCAAGCTCCCGACGAAGTCAGTGTTGGAAGAATTAAGCACCTTACATAATAACATGTGATTGAGACAGCTAACATGACGGGTTCTTGCCTTTAACCAGGCTCGCTACGAGGAAATAATTGCAGATCCGAGTTATCTGGATCGAGTATTGGAAGATGGTACGACGAAGGCTTCAGATATAGTAGATGCCACCCTTAACAACGTTTATCAAGCAATGTGATTCTTGAGAAGATGACCCCAATTTGATGATTGCTGATTGATTCATGTGCAGAGATCTGGCGAACTCAAAATTTTCACTCATAAAAGAATATTTGTCATTCATTTCCCAACAATTATCGGATCATGGCCTTTTAACATCACTTGAGCCAACTGATGTTATGATTGTTCATTGATTACTTCTCATTATCAGTGTTCCTTGACCCTTGTAGTGGTTTATTTGTATAAAGTCCTGATACTTGAGGTCACTGAACAGAGAACCACATGCTCTTGTCGGTTTTACCGTTGGTTCGATTAATGAATAACATACCGTTGTATGCGTCCATTTTTTTAGAATTTATTTTTTAATGACTAGTTGTTCGTAATTGTGTGGACAATGAGATAGTTGTGGACTATGCAGCGTATAAGGATTTGATAATACAAGGAATAATTGATTTATATTATCGTTCCAATTTTATCGGACGCCGAGAACGATTTATGCTATCGTTTGGATTTGAAGGAATTTGAGGATGAAAAAGAAAAGAAAAATTTTCTGGGCCAGTATTTTTGTTTAGGATCGGCCTACTATCAGTTTGTTGGGCTGAGCCCATGTAGTATAGTTAGTTGGTCTAAACTGTTTTGCTTTCACTTTCTAGTTCCCCTTCTGCCTCTCCCACTGGCCGCTGTGTTAAAGCACCAAAAGGCAAATAGTCCCCATCACCGATGATCGGAACAGGTGATCTTCGGCCGGCGGCGATTTCTCCTCGATGTAATCCTCGACTAATCCCAATGCGGCTCCTCGGATGGATTGCCGTCTTTCTTTCATCCTTCGCCTGCCTCCACCTGGCCGACGCAAAGACGCCCGCTGTGGCCTTCCTCTCGCACTATAACAAGTACTGCCACAAAACCGTCCCGGAGTCTCCCGAAACCGCGAAGCCGATGAATTTGGATAGCGGCGAGGACATGATCCTCCACTTCGACATTGCGTACTTCACGGGCGGCAGTCAAATCTTCCCAGGTAAATCGTCGATAGACTCCGATGGAATCTCGCTCTCTTTCCACCCGAAACGCCGCACTATCTTCGTCACTGAGAATCCCGACGTGCTCAAGCTCCAAGCGAGTCTCAAGTTCCACCTCCCTCCCCGAGGTTACTCGATGTGGCACAACAACCGGAATTTGAGAGAGATTCGCTTCCGAGGGCCGAGAATTCCTGTGAGGACCAAGGCCGTAGGGTTCGAGTTCCATGGCTTCTGGGCTAGGAAGACAGGGGAATTGTGTATGGTGGGATCTGGATCCAGTCTCGGAAGCTCTCACGCTGTGAGTTTTGCTCCTTCTTCAAGTGTTGTTCTGAAGCTCAAGTACCCGGTTAGTGATCCAGGGAACGTTAGTAGTTTGATTCTTGGCTCTTTGGAGAGTGTTAGCCCTGGAGGGAGTTTGGATTACTTCGATCCTGTTTCCATATTGGCTGTTCCTCACTTTGGCGAGTATAAGTATTCGTTGATGAGTGGAGGCAAGGGAAATTGTTTGAGAAGTAATGGTGGAATGGAAGAGAATCTTCCTATTGAGTTGAAGGATCAAAGTGTATGCTTATCTCAGTTGTACCAGCATGCAAGGAGCTTTGAACTGGAGTATGGCAGCGAATGTAGCGATAGCTCGAATGGCAGCAAATGCAATCCTCTTACTGCTGATTCTCAGGGTTTGCCTGGTTTCATGACTATTCAAGGTATTAGATGTGAACCCAACCGTGGTATGAGAGTCTTAGTTGGGTTTCCTGACTCTATTGAATATTGGTCTCGAGCTTTTGGTTATGGTAGAGTTTTCAACCCGAATAATATGCTACTCGGTGAGGGAGCATGGGATGAAAAGGAGAATAAGCTATGTGTGATAGCATGTCGAGTCTTGGGGTTTCACCGTTCATTGCATAATGCTTCTGTTGGCGATTGCTCGATTCAATTGAACTTGAGATTTCCCAAGAAGATGACGATTCAACATAGGAGTAATGTAGTTGGTCAAATTTCGAGCAGCAAGAGTGTTAGTGAGGCAGGCTACTTTCCCCCAATTGGTTTTCATGGCACTAAGAATAAAGTAACGGGTCTGCCTGGGCTGAGATATGACTACACTATGCTTGACTTGGTTGGTAAATCTTGTGCTGAAAAGAAAATCTCAAAAGGAAAAGGGACGTACCCTAGTCCTTATTCCTACGACATGAGATTTGATATGTCAGTGACCAACAGCAAGGGAGAGAAAGCCGAAGGTGATGCATCACCATTTTTTGTGGGTGAGCAGCTGTTTGAGCCATACCGAATGCACAGTGGAACTAACAGTCGCCTGAATCTCAGTTACAAGATCAGCTTCACACCATCTTCTGATTTTGAGCTTGGAGATGAGATTTTGTCTAATAGGTCTGTTGATTTCTCGGCTGAAGGTACTTATAACAAAGAGAATGGTGTATTGTGCATGATTGGTTGCCGCCATTTGGTATCTCATATTAAACACCCTACTAGAAATGAGACAACTGATTGTAAGATCCTTATCACCATGCAATTTGCTCCTCTGAATTCAAATGTTAGAGCTGATATCAAAGGAAGCATTGAAAGTATGCGGGGCAAGGAAGATCCTCTTTACTTTCGCAAACTTCAGATATCTTCGCATTCAGTCTACATTAAACAAGCCGCAGACTCCATCTGGAGAATGGATATAGAGATTCTCCTCGTCTTAGTTACTAACACTCTTGCTTGTATCTTTGTGGGGCTGCAACTTTATCATGTAAGTAAGCACCCTGAAGTCCTGCCCTTCTTGTCCTTTGTTATGCTTGTTGTTCTGACATTGGGCCACATGATACCATTGCTGTTAAACTTTGAGGCGATGTTCGGATCAACCTCGGGCAGACAGAATGTGTTTCTCGGGAGTGGTGGGTGGCTGGAGGTGAATGAAATAGTAGTGAGGATGGTTACAATGGTAGCGTTCCTCCTCCAGTTTCGCCTTCTCCAACTTTCTTGGACTTCTAGGCAGACTGCTAAACGTCAGAAAAGCTTGTGGCTTTCTGAGAGAAGGGTTGTTTATTTCTCCTTACCACTTTATGCAGCCGGTGGGTTTCTTGCTTGGTATGCACACCAGTGGAAGAATTCCTACACAAATTCATATCTTCGATCTCGTCACAGGTTTTATCAGCAGCAGCATTATCCTTGGGATCATTTCAAGTCTTATGCTGGGCTCATCCTTGACGGGTTTTTGCTCCCACAGATAGTTTTCAACTTATTTCTGAACTCGAGCGAAGATGCTCTTTCCTTGCCTTTTTGCATGGGAACGACTATTGTCCGCTTGTTGCCACATGCATATGACCTTTACAGGGCTCATAGTTCCTCCTGGTACCTCGACTTGTCTTATATCTATGCAAACCACAGAATGGATTTCTACTCCACATCTTGGAACATTATCATCCCTATAGGTGGTTTGCTGTTTGCTGCAATCGTTTACTCTCAGCAGAGGTTTGGTGGCCGTTGCATTCTTCCAAAACGATGTAGGGGAACTTCTGAATATGAAAAGGTACCTACTGTCAGCAGTGAGGAAATGACTACATATAGTCAACACTGAATTTGCTTGGAGGATGGCGAAAATAGCAAAGATATTTTGTAGCTTGTGCACAGACAGAGTTTTGATTCACTTGGACACACTTTCCTTGAAAGAAGGTACTAAATAAACCCTTTCTCACAAACATCTTCCCAGGTACTATGTTTTCTGTTTTCCAGGCTCTCTTTGAGGAAATGGTTTCTGATTCAAACTATCTGAATATGGATTACAGTGGGATGAATGCATCATATATAGCAGATAACACTCTCAAGTATCAACGCTATTGGGATTCTTTTCCGACCATGAAAACAGAAAAAAAAGGAAAAGACTTTTGGCAACACAATTCTGGCGACAACTGGCAGAGTTGGTACTTGATGATGGGTTTTAGTTCGTAGATACTCATTTTTATTAGTAGATCATCATCTTGATTATGGCTGTGGTGAAATGATATTGCTATTATCATTATTTATCAATCATCTTATTCTCTTCAAGTGTCCATAAATCTACTGCCATAAGTATACCATTTCTTGCCTTTTTCTTCGATGAAGCATACATTTTGCAGAACTAGTTTGCCTAATTGCAGATGTTTACAGATAAGTGAAAGCGGTAAAGGTATTCACCTAATTCGACTCTGATTGCAGATGAAGTATTCAACTCTGTTTCACTTTTTGTAGTGGAAAAGTACTTCTAAAAATCGAGTTAGACATAAGCATTATATTTTCGAGAATATTGTGTATTATGCGAAATAAGTAATTCTTTTAAACCTAATTTGGGATCATAATGCGGAGCAAAGTTGGGCGATGAAAGGTTAATTTTGCAAATGTGGAGCAAAGTTGAACCATTATTATGTGTGCAAGTAACCTTGACTTTTGGTGAATGATGTTGGGATTATTTTCTAAAAACATCTAGACAAGTAATCAAAGCTTCATTCCTACACAACAACAAAGAAAAGGGGGAAATGGCAAAGATGGCGAATTAAGGAACATTAGCATTCTGAATGGTAAACACCACCCACCTAGGCACCTAACCCCCTCACTTCCCTTTCCCCATCTTTTAACAACCACCATACGACTCGATTTATAGCACACTTATCATGTCTATTTCTATTACCAAAAGATATGGATCCACTTTATAATCTCTCAAAAGAGAATGATTCCACAGAATTATTATTTATATGCTTTATCAATAACACTCTAAATACAAACTCGTAAAAAAAAAAACTTAAAGTGATATTTTGACGACAATACTGTAACTTCGTGATGGTATCTGGAACTCTCTGCTTTCATAACCTTTGTATTTAATCTTACATAGCTTGAACATTCATCCCAATAGTACAAGTACTCACCACTTAAGAAGGCACGACTGACAACCTAGACAGAAGCGACTAGTGATAGAATTGTGACTATGATCCAATTGATAAGAAAGAGGGTACTGATTTAAGATTGGATACCTTTCAATTTTCTCCGATATTATAGACTAGGAAAAGGTCATGAGAAGAAGTGAAAGTTCTCAACTATCCTTGACCCTTAGATATCTTGAAACTTCACAATGGTCCAAAAGCTACACACATCTTTTTTGTACCAAGAACTCTTCATCTTTCTACATTAGAAATTAATATCTCAAGTTAGGGCATAAATGCTTGCATAAAGTCTACTGTGCCTTTCACTAAAGACGGCTGTAATATATTCATTCAACATTATTGGCAAGCATATTTAAGCAAGTTAACCGTTATGAGGTGTAACATATTAAGTCCAAACACATCTCTATGCACCACTAAACAGTTGGTTATATGATCCCTTCACCAACACCCTCTCCCTAGTTCATGTTTTTCATAGGCTAATCTAACTAGGTTTACCAACGATTTCAGTTATCTAAGAAATCAGTTTCATACCTTCGATCACTTCATATATAGAGAATTTGTTACGTACATATTGGCTCATGAACGAAACCAATCAGGTTTTAAATGGACACAACACAACAACTATTTGTAGCCACTCAAACGGAAGCCACAAAAATAACGTTCGCCAAAACTCGAATTCAACCCCTTCTCAATCAAGACGTGTGTATTCATCAAGCATAATGATTAAGAGCCAGAAAAGAAGAGACACTTTGAAGGGTTAAGGGTATCTTAACATACTCGTTGGTCAATAATACCATAATAATGGCTATAGTAGTTAGTGTAATTCCCTACCCACCAACTTTAATTCAATAAATCGGCTTGGCTTATCTTCATCATGTTAATATTCCCTATCTAGCTCTCTTTTCCATCCCTCCACATCTCTCTGTAATCCTCTTTTTCAAATTATTCTCCACCTTATTTAATTGTTCAACTTCATATATGAATGATTAAGTCGCACGCAGCTAATTAGCATCATATCTCAGATTAAACATGAGTGCTACGACGGCTGGTGGTGGAGGGCTAGAACTGGGCGCCGCCGTAGCGTCCCACCGGGGGGAAGTTGATGAAGCCCCGTCTGGTTTCCAGCAGCTCGCCGGCGGTTCTGTGGGTCTACCGGAAGTCGACGATGATGGCAAGCCCATGAGAACTGGTATGTTGTTGCCCAATTTGTTGGAAATAATTACGACCGGGAAATAATTATTGATGCAGTTGAGTTTACAAAAAAAAAAAAGTTAGCGGAGTGATTTATTTGTTAAAATTTCACTGTTGTTTGTTAATTAGTAGTTGAAGTAGACGGATCTGGATGATGTTATAACATTAAGACATTAGTAGTAGTGTAGATGTAGATTAGTGATGGAAGTTTGAGCAAGAAGCTTCTAATTACGCTAAAGTTGGCCGAGCCATCACATTAATCGGTTTGCATTGTGATGCAAGTCTTAGCCTTAATTATTATCGATGCATCTTTTACAGCTAGATTATTGGTGCACTGACTATATATGTCCAATTGCTTATTTCATAAGCTTAGTAGATTATTGATTACATCTTTTAATTACCACTTACCACCTTATTTGCGTATTGGTTTAGAAAAATTGTATAAACAACTCGAACAGGTTGGACCACAATCAGGCCGACCATTAAACCGTCTTCACAATCTTGATGTAGATGCATAAGAGAGGGAAAAATCCAACATGAAATTCGAACCCCCTCCCCGAATTGAAAAATTAGCAGTGATACTACTAAATCAAACCCTCGATCGCGCGAATTCGAATCTATTATTAATTAATCAACTTTAATTTGGATGGTGTGCAGGGACGGTGTGGACGGCGAGCGCCCACATAATAACGGCGATAATAGGGTCCGGCGTTCTGTCACTGGCGTGGGGGATCGCCCAATTGGGATGGATCGCCGGACCGGCGACTCTGCTGCTGTTCTCCTCCATCACATACTACACCTCCCGACTTCTCTCCGACTGCTACCGCCACCACTCCACCGGCAAGAGAAACTACACTTACATGGAAGCCGTGAACGCTTACTTGGGCCGGAGGATGGAGTGGGCCTGCGGGATAGTCCAGTGCGTCATGCTGTGCGGCGCCACCATTGGCTACGCCATTACTGCATCAATCAGCATGGTGTAAGTAGTTGGAACATTATTATTATTATTATTATTATTATTATTATATGACCGATTGATATATAGATGTTACGTACTAGTTAGCTTTAGTGATGGCAATGGGGCGGGGCGGGGCGGGTACCTCAATTCTCATGCCCCGCCCCACGCTTCTACGGTTCGGGGCGGGTAAAACCCACGCGGGTATGGGACGGGGCGGGTCGACCCACTCTTACATGTTGTTCAAAAAAATATAAGTAAATTTTACTTTTTACAATAAAACGTAGGGAAAAACACTTTAAGAATGAAAAATATTGATAATAGAATGGATAATTGAGTCTAACAAGTTGAAAGATCGACTCTAACTAGTTGAAAAAAGTCAAAATAGGAGAAATATGTATAGATATTGTAAGAAATTGAGATAAATGAGTCTAGAACGGGGCGGGGCGGGACAGGACGGGTCGGAAGTAGATACCCATGCACCGCCCCACGCTACTGCGGGTCGGGTAATACCCGCCCCATCGCAAGTCAGGTCAGATAATATCCGCGGAACGGATTGAAATTGCCACCTTGGCCAGCTTGTTATAATTAAATGAAATGATCAAATGCAGGGCGATCCGGAAGTCGGACTGCTTGCACAAAAGAGGGCATGCTGCGTCTTGCAAATTCTCCACCAACCCTTACCTTGTAGGGATGGGCGTTGCTGAGATTGTAGTGTCCCAAATCCCAAATTTCCACAAGCTCGCCTGGCTCTCGGTTCTGGCCGCCATCATGTCTTTCCTCTACGCCTCCATTGGGCTCGGACTTGCCATCGCCCGCGTCGCCTCCGGTACTTGATTTATAAGTTTAGCTCAACAAGATCGGCCATGCTTTCTCATGCATGCACGTTATAACTCAGACAGATTAGTCAAAATCTAGATTCAAATTTTTAAAATTTTATGATTCTGGTTTCACTATAAAATTTAAATAGCGGTATATAGTACTTAAAATTCTACACTGTTCACAATTTTAAATCATTGAAATCTTACAACTTTCAAGGATTTTAACGATTTTTAGATCCATATTGAATCGATTGACTTAAATCAAACTAAGTTAATGGATTAAGGTCACATATTTATGTGAGATTAACTTATTTTCTCCTAAATTAGCATAACATGACAGCCTTTCACCCTCTTTTACTCCATCAATATTATCTAGTTCTCTCTCACTAGCCACCGCATCAACCATCATCAATTCACACCAACTCATTAATCATCATTGATTCACCACTTTCTAAAATTAATCTTGAGGAATTATTATTAATTGAAGTGTTAAGTGTCTTTTTGTTATTCATGATTTGTCTTATTAATATTATTTATTATTATTTTTGGACCTTAAAAAATCCTATTATTTTACTATTGAAATTTTACCTCATCAATTTTCAATTGTATATAAAATTCCAACATTAATTGCCTACGATGGTGTGATTTGTGCAGGAAAAGGAGAAACGAGTAGTAGTTTGACGGGAGTGGAGGCGAATGGGATGGATAAGATATGGAGGATGTGCACCGCAATCGGCGACATGGCTTTTGCTTGCTCTTACTCCGCCATTCTCATCGAAATCCAAGTATGAACAACTTTTCACTACAATGTTGCTCTTACTCCGCCATTAATTCGTATTTCTGCTGTGAATTTTAGTTCTTAGATTGATCGAAAATTCAGGATACACTGAGATCAACGCCAGCAGAGAACAAAGTGATGAAGAAGGCAAGCGGCGTAGCAGTTTCTGTATCGACAGTTTTCTACCTCTTGTGCGGTTGCTTTGGGTACGCTGCTTTCGGCAACCGCGCGCCGGGGAACATGCTCTCTGCCTCTGGCTTTTACGAGCCCTTCTGGCTGATTGATCTCGCCAACGTTTGCATTGTCATTCACCTTGTTGGCGCTTTTCAGGTAAACCTAGCCTACTTCACACGTTGCTTGAACAGACAAGTAGCACTGCAGGAAAAAAGCCTCTTTCGTTTTTGGAAATGTATCGTATTTGAATTTGCGTTTCCCATACTTAATAGTTTTAGTGACGAGAAAACTATCGTAATATAAAGCTCCGAATCTAATTTAATGGTGAAGGAAAAATATGTAATTCTCAGGAATTATAACTAGTCGTAGTATTCCTTCCCGTGATAATTTGTAATGATGAATCACGGAAAACCCCATAACTATTGTCGAATTTCGTAACATAAACCCGAGAGAGGAAAAAAAAAACACATTTAGACACGGGAGATGAGATACATCTCCCGTGAATAAAAGGTCGTGACTATTAGTGTACATTCATGACGAAAATAATTCTCGTGACTAGAAAACAGTTTAGTAGTGTCGATCGTGTTCTAAATATTTTAGGCTGGAAATCACTATTTTGCCTTCTCAATATTCGTTCTCCTCGTGTTCCAGGTGACTGCACAACCCGTGTTCATGAGGTTCGAAGCATGGGCCAGCAACAAGTGGCCAGACTCAGAGTTCGTCACCAAAGAGTACCGCGTAAGACTACCCACAGCAATATTCGGCGGCAAGTCCGCTCCTGCTGGTTTCACCGTCAACCCTCTCAGGCTGGTGGGGAGGACGGCGTTGGTGACGGCGGCAACCGTGGTGGCGATGGCGGTGCCGTTTTTCAACGACGTCCTCGCGTTGCTCGGCGCAGTCTCGTACTGGCCCCTCACCGTGTATTTCCCGGTGGAGATGCACATTGCGCAGAGCAAGCTGATTCGGCGGAGCAGTACCGGCGGTGGAAGGCGGCGGCGGCCGCCGGCTAATTGGATAGGGCTGCAGCTGCTCAACTTGGTTTGCTTGGTGGTGGCGATTGCCGCGGCTTGTGGTGCTATCCGTGGGCTGTCACACTCTCTTGTGGCGTACAAACCATTTATGTTCAAACAGTAATAAGAACCATAATCAATGTACGATCCAACTAAAAAAATATATCATTTTAAACCAAATCCTATATATTACGGATTACACAAACTACGAATCCATGAATATTCGATTGTCACTTCTTCCTGCCAAAACTACTGATGATCTTGGTCAAAGTGCTTGTTCTGTTTCGGTTATGGAAAGAGATAGAACAGGAAGGAATGCACATAAAGCTTTGGGCTATGGATGATTGGGACAACATTCATCAACATGTCCAAAGTCCATTCAAAGGCCAAATGTCATGGATGAACTAACCACAATCGAAGGTCAACGGGAGTGCTTAATTATCTCAGCTTATTATAGTTCATGAACTGTTACACTATTGGTATCATTAATTTGCAAAAATTGCAGGTAAGTAGCAAATATGTGGCTGAATTCTGTCAATGTCATAGCACATAAGCAAATCCTGAATAGCTAGTAAATCTTGACATTCTCTACGGAGTTGGTGAACAATCGTTATCTTTTTTCCAAATCAAGGGGTTGGTTTGGTCAATGTTTCCAAAATCATATTGGTAGAAATTTACTAGTTTGAACTGGTTGAAAATGGGTTTGAATTGCCAATGTTGTACAATTTACTATTTTTTTTTATGAACCATGTGTTGGGAATGTTTGTGGTACGAGTTCATAACCATCACACTGTTACTCTCATGTAAACCATATGGATACGGTTGAAGTCCTGGCTCGAGAGTCACCTGCGAAATTCTTGTTGGATTTCAGTCTCCAGAAGCTATACAGTCTGAATCAAATATTTAACTAATTATCGATCAAATGGTAATGAAATTTAAAAATTATTTATTCATGAATTCAATACTGGATTTTTTAAACTTTACAATGCCATTTGACTTCCTTTTAAAACATTATCAAGTATCAACCAATCATTGACATTTCAATTCTACCAAAAAAAAATTAGGATGATCAGTCGTCCAACCATCATGATTCATCCAATCCACCCTTCAAATTTTGCCTATAAAAGAGCAGCGTAATGTTCTCACAAAAGGCAAAAACCACCCTTCATAAATCACCTTTATTATATGCTAGCTAGTGTTTACAACAACAAAATTGTTGTTGTAAACAGCTAGCCTCTTTCACGAATTCGCAATGATGACCTATTCTCAATGTCTTCCATCTTGCCATCAATGCCCTCGCTTGCATCACCACTTGCTACTTCTACTACTTGCTTCCATCACTCCGTTCATCTGCTGCCAGCAGGCCACAACTTCGAGCAACGACACAGACCGGCTCGCCTTGCTTCACTTCAAACAAGGAATTATCGACGACCCTGACATGGTTCTCAGCTCTTGGAACGATTCGGTCCATTTCTGTAGCTGGTTCGGAGTCACCTGTCATCCTGATGACTCCAAACCGTCTCGAGTCATGTCTTTGGCCCTGAACCGCCAACGTCTAGTAGGCACTTTGTCACCCTACATTGGCAACCTCACCTCTCTTCAGGGTCTCAGCCTCTTAGACAATAGCTTCAGGGGAGAAATCCCTCAGGAACTCGGCAACTTGCTCCTCCTCCGCCACCTCAATCTCTCTGCCAACTACTTCACAGGCGAAATACCCCTCAACTTGACTCGTTGCTTCCGACTCAGCTTCTTGTTGTTGGAGCGAAATAACCTCACCGGCCCAATCCCTCCGGAGATCGGGACACTAAACAAGATTCAGTATCTCAGACTTGGAACCAACAAGCTCACGGGACAACTTCCTCCTTCCTTGGGAAATCTTTCCATGCTAATCGATTTCGGCGTTGCATACAATGGGCTGGTGGGGAGCATTCCAGAGAGATATGGCCTGCTCTCGAGCTTAAAGATGTTCATCGTAGGTGTCAATCAGCTATCCGGTGTCCTTCCTGAATCTCTTTTCAATCTATCATCGCTCAGCATGATGACACTCACGATGAACCAGTTCCAGGGGACTCTGCCATTGGACATCGGTTTCACTCTGCCTAATCTCCAGATGTTTGCCATCTCTGGTAATGCGTTCACAGGAAACATCCCTGTCTCTTTCTGCAATTCCTCAGGACTTCAGATGTTGAACATGAACCGGAACCATTTCCAGGGCCGGATCCCTGACTGCCTCGGAAATTTACCGGCGCTTGGAAAACTGGACGCCGCTGCAAACAACCTCGGGAGCAATTCGACTGGGGACTTCGCGTTCCTGAAGTCGCTGGCGAATTGCAGCCAGTTAACCCGTGTGGGCGTTGCGGAGAACAACTTGGGGGGACAAGTTCCAGATTCCTTAGCAAATTTATCGGCATCCACGTTCAAGCAACTGTTCCTAGGTGTCAATCAGGCCACAGGATTCATCCCGGCAGGGCTGCAGAATCTCCTTCGGTTAACTGATTTGGACTTGACTGAGAATCTCTTTACAGGACCCATTCCATCTTTCCTTGGAAAGCTTCCGAATTTACAAAGAGTGGAACTTGCAGGAAACCAACTCTCAGGTCCAATCCCTTCCTCCATTGGCAACCTCACCCAGCTGTTTGAACTAGACATTTCATTCAACGAGCTACAAGGGAATCTCCCTGCAGATATTTCCCGTGCTCAGAAGTTGGTTCTGTTGGATGTTTCGAGTAATAAGTTGGAGGGAATGGTTCCTCCGGAGATAATGCAGCTGGCCACCCTTTCAAAATTACTGAACCTGTCGCGGAACTCGTTCACAGGCAATCTACCTGGAGGAGCATGGAAACTACAGTCTCTAACTTCATTAGATCTTTCTCACAATAACTTCACAGGTGACATTCCTGCTGCGATTGGTGGCTGTAAAGGCTTGGTTTACCTATACCTACAGAGCAACTCATTCACTGGGACGATTCCTGACGCTTTGGCCTCTCTGGGAGGGATAGAGCAAATGGATCTTTCCCACAACAGCTTAACTGGAACAATCCCGTTGCCTCTACAGAACATTCATAGTTTGAAGTACTTGAATCTTTCTTTCAATGACCTTGGTGGCGAGGTGCCAACTGGAGGGGTTTTTTCCAACACAAGCGCCTTGTCGCTAGGAGGAGCTAATGCGATGCTGTGTGGTGGTGTCTCGCAACTGCATTTACCCAAATGCAGAGTAACTCAGGTGAACAACACGAGGAGGTCTCTCAAGGTGAAGTTGTCAATCATAATTGTTCCCTCTTTGTTTCTATCTCTGCTCATGGTATTGGGGATATTCTTCTATTACATGAGTAGAAGAAGATCAAACAAGCAGAAAGTGTTTGATGATCTTGGGTTGGGTAAAATGGCAGCGGTTTCGTACAAAGACCTCCATCAGGCGACTAATGGATTCTCTGCATCCAACTCGATTGGGTCAGGTGGTTTTGGCATAGTGTTCAAAGGTGTACTAGAGCATACTGAAACACCTGTGGCCATTAAGGTGCTCAGAAACGGGGATAAGAAAGTGGACAAGAGTCTGAAGGCAGAGTGCAACGCGTTGAGAAATGTTCGCCATCGAAACCTTGTGAGGCTCATAACCTACTGCTCTAGCTTGGACTATAAGGGCAACAACTTCAATGCTCTAGTATACCAATTGATGGAGAACGGAAGCCTCGAGAAGTGGCTTCATCACTCGGGTGATGATCTTCCCAACTTAACCATGATCCAACGACTCAACATCGCGTTGGATGTAGCAACTGCACTACACTACCTTCACGAACTCAATGGAGGAGGATCCATCATCCACTGTGATTTGAAACCCAGCAATGTCTTACTGGACGCGGACATGGTAGCTCATGTGAGCGATTTCGGCCTTGCCATGCTTATGTCAACCGAAGTTGATCACCGTAGCTCGTTATCCGGGAGCAAAACGAGTAGCCTTGGTGTGAAGGGAACGATCGGTTATGCTCCTCCAGGTAACTAATTACCATATCATACTTTAATGGGTTATGAATCACACAATTAATAAAACTTAAACGGTTGAAATTACCTTTGACAATGCAGAGTACGGAATGAGCGCCACGAATGGTACAAAAGAAGGCGATGTTTACAGCTACGGAATCCTGGTGCTGGAAATGCTCTCCGGGAAAAGGCCAACTGATGAATTGTTCGGCGGTGATGGCGGGTGGCTGAGCCTGCGCGACGCTGTGAAAGCGGCTCTGCCGAATGATGTATATTCAGTGTTGGATCCAAAGCTGTATTCACCAGAGGACAGGGACGCAGCCGAAGCAGAGGGCAGGGATGAAAACGAAGAAGAAGGAGAAGAGGGTGGAACTGGGAATGTAATGCCCACAAACAGAAGGACCACCGGTATGCAGCATAGAAATTACTGCTTCGTTTCAGTGCTGGAAATCGCGGTGGCTTGCGCTGCAGAATCGCCGAGAGAGCGGATGAAGATTGATGAAGTTGCACGAAAGCTGCTCTCCGTTAGGGATTATTTCCAGGCGAATTGCATCAATTCCGGCAGAGCACGCCAGCAGCCATCGAGAGAAAGGAATCCGAACTAATTAGAGATTGGGCCTGGCTCGGTCATCTCGAAACTATACGGCCCATCTTTTCGGTCACAGCTCGAATTACAGACATGCAAATTTGCAATGGTTAAATGAATTAAATCTTATCATTGTCAATTTGTCATGGTGTGAAGAGGAACACTAGCTTAGCTTCACACAGAGTTTTAGGGATAATAAAATTATATGTAAACTTTGTGAACAAATGCAAAATGAAATAGGTGGTAAGTCTTTAGTCTCCTTTTTAATTATCACATTTCAAATTCGTAAAGCTAGAGTTTTTTTAGTGTCTTCTCAATAATATTTTCATAAAATTGTATTGTTTGTAACTTACATAATGTTAGTATACGTGTAATTATTAACATATTAGTTGAAGTTATAGTAAGAAATTATTATCTATCAATAACCGTGGATACCTGAAACCTTATCGCATATGGTATGGTTTAGATATTCTACTCGATTCTTATATGAGTATGAGAATGGATAAACGTTGAACCATTTTGGATAGGATAATGGATATGCAATATCCATCATCTAACACAATTTGTTGTCATCCCTATAGCCACTGTACACACATATAGTAAAAGTGGATCATATCATACTTATAGTGGCTAAGACTCATTAATGTGTATGTTAAGGTTTGTTTGGTTTTGGTGATAGTTAAATCGAGGCATTGTGATCAATGCATGTATACTAGTATACATTTGATTAAGGAAATTGGTGTATTGTAGTTTACATTATATGTTTTTGTGATAGTTATTGTAGTATAAAAATAAGGGTTAATTCCACTGGCAAGCCCAAACTATCCAAAAAGTGTCATTTGTGTCCTAAACTATTCAAATTCAATGTCATATGCCACACAGATGCTAACTAAATTTTCTGTTAAATACTAACAGTCAACGCCAGTCAATATTAATGGAACCGAGTAAAATAATTCAACCTGATAAAAGAACTGAGCAAAATAATGACTAAGTTGCTTTTGATAAAGAGAAGCTAATTAAAGCTTACTCGATTTTATCCCGATGAGTTTGTTAACCTTTCTTACTCAATTCTTTAAATCCATCCATCCATATTTCATCCAACCAAAAACTATTCATTTTAAACCCACCCACATATATTACTGTTTACCCATAAAAATACCAGCTTGTACAACATCGATTAATTACAAGAGATTTAATAGATTTATAAGGCCAGCTCAACACTAATAATTAAAAGAGCTTTTTGGATTGGGTTTTTGGGCCTAAGTGGCCAAACCCCTTCTTCTATATACGATGGTCAACCCGTCTCCGTTTGACTAGGTATGGAGCTAACAGGGTACCAAGCCGGCAAGACATGGTTGGTACCCAAGCATGAAATTTGGCAAAGTCTTGAGCCAAGAGGGTACCAAGACGACAAGGGAGGGCTTGGTACCAAGAAATGAAAAGCATGAATTTGGCTAAGTATGGAGCTAAGGGGGTACCGAGCCGGCAAGACAGGCTTGGCAGCCAAGCAAGGCGACAGGGTACCATAACCCCAAGGGGGTATCAAGCCAACAAGACAAGAAATTCGACTAAGGCATGGTGGCTAGCTGAGGTAGCCACCCAACTAGGTACCAAACAGCCATGGATGGATCGGCCAGGATGCAAAGCTGAGCCCTTATGGGGCCATATGGAGACAAATTCACAAGAACCAAGACGATAAGGCAGGGCTTGGTACCAAGACATGAAAAGCATGAATTTGGCTAAGTATGGAGCTAAGGGGGTACCGAGCCGGCAAGACAGGCTTGGCAGCCAAGCAAGGCGACAAAGGTACCATAACCCCAAAGGGGTATCAAGCCAACAAGACAAGAAATTCGACTAAGGCATGGTGGCTAGCTGAGGTAGCCACCCAACTAGGTACCAAACAGCCATGGATGGAGCGGACTTATGGGGCCATATGGAGACAAATTCACAAGACGGGTTTGGTAGCACCTTCATGGGGGTACCCAACCGGCAGGGTGCAACTTACCAACTTGACGAGGCTACAAAAACTAAGTATGGAGACCAAGCCACTAGGGATGGCTTGGTAGCAAGGGGTGTCAAGTTGATTATATGGGCTTGGTGGCATGCCAGAAGGTATCAAGCCGATGAGACGGCTTGGTAACAACCAATAAGTTAATGAGGAGGACTTGGTGTCATGAGGTGGTAGCGGTCTCAGGAGCGGGGAGTCATCAAGCAGTCGAGGGTGAGATCAAGACCTCATCATGGTTCATGGAGGCTAAGCCAAGAGCCTCGACCCCATCCAGTTATGACAGGGCGACAAGACTCAACACCAACCCGACCCGGCATCGAGGCCATCAAGTACCCACCAACTCCAAGACGGGACAAGGGCCCCAAAGGCGACGGTTACCAACTAGTCACCAAGGCGGCGACAAGGACCCCGAGGCGGTTTGGAGCAAGAGGCCAGCTAGCAGTTAGCAAGGCGGTTACCAAGGCAGTTACGCCTAGTGGCTATAAATAGAAGAAACGAAGAAGAAGCAAGGGTTCCACAACCAAACATTTGACACACTATGTCAAACTTTATCATTCCTATCCAATATAGCAACTAGCAATAGCTGTAGTTTTTAGTTTCTGGAGCTCTCGCTTAACCTCCATAGGAGTTCAAACACAAGATTTTCCTCGCAACAATTACATATTTGTTTTATACAAAGCACAAATCGATTACTCCAACGTATGAAAACTCGATTGTCACTTCTTCCCGGAAGAAGGAATGCACATAACCCTTGGGCTATGGATGATTGGGACATTCATGAAGTCAAAAGTCCATTCAAATGTCATGCATGAACAAACAACCACACTCGAATGTAAATTAAATTATCTCAGTTCTCAGCTGATAATTCATGAACTATTATACTGTTGGTTTCATTCATTTGCAACATTACATGTACCAAATTTGTGGCTGCATTCTGTCTATGTCATAAGCACATGAGCAAACCTTGAATACCTAAAAAACTTTGACATTCTCTAGGAGTTGGTGCACAATCAAAGCCTTTCCTAATCATGGGTTTGGTCAATGTTTTCAAAATTAGATTGGTATGAATTTACAAATTTGGATTCGTTGAAAATAAACCGGATTTAATTCAATAATGCTATAGATTCAACTTGTTTGTAATATGAGTTCATAACCATCACTATTACTACATTGTAAACCTTATGTGTAATGGTCGAAATTCAATCTCTAGGTGTTATACATATCAAATCAGGTATTTATCTAGTTATCAATCAATGGTAACAAATTTTCAAAGTAATTAATTCTTGAATCAATGCTGTAACTGTAATATTTGAACATCACAATACCATTTGACTTCCTTTTAGAACATTGCAAATAAATTATGGACATGTCAATTCTACCAATTTGTTTTTGTTTGTTGGTACGATGATCACTTGTCCAGCCATCATCATTCATTGAATCCACTCTTCAAAATCTGGCTATAAAAGGGCCTCCCATAACCATCCTTGATAATCACCTCCATTCATCGCTTGCTATCCTTCTAACAAATTCCCAATGATAAAGCAAACACATTCTCAATGTCTTCCATCTTGCCATCAAAGCCCTCCCTCGCATCGCCACTTGCTAGTTCTACTACTTGCTTCCATCACTTCAGTCGTCGTCGTCGTGTGTCAGCAGGCCACA
This sequence comes from Linum trigynum, assembly GCA_964030455.1. Lineage (NCBI taxonomy): Eukaryota > Viridiplantae > Streptophyta > Magnoliopsida > Malpighiales > Linaceae > Linum > Linum trigynum. The sequence goes on from OZ034816.1 coordinate 1,379,247, forward strand.
GCTTCGAGCAACGACACAGACCAGCTCGCCTTGCTTCACTTCAAACAAGGAATCACTGACGACCCCAATATGATTCTCAGCTCTTGGAACGATTCCCTCCATTTCTGTAGTTGGTTCGGAGTCACCTGCAATTCAGGTGACACTCGAGTCATGTCTTTGTCCCTGGACCACCAACATCTAGTAGGCACTTTGTCCCCTTACATAGGCAATCTCACCTCTCTGCAGGGTCTCGGTCTCATAGGCAACACCTTCCTCGGAGAAATCCCCCAGCAACTCGGCAACTTGCTCCTCCTCCGCCACCTCAATCTCTCTGACAACTTATTCACCGGCGAAATACCCCTCAACTTGACTCGTTGCGTCCTGCTAAACTTCTTGTTGTTGAAGCGAAATAACCTGACCGGCCCCATCCCTCCAGAGATAGGAACACTAAACAAACTTGAGTATCTGCAACTCGGGATCAACAATCTCACGGGAGAACTCCCTCCTTCCTTGGGAAACCTTTCAACGCTAATCGAATTCAATGTTGCATACAATGGGCTGGTGGGGGGCATACCAGAAAGCTATGGCCGGATCTCGAGTGTAGAGATGTTCATCCTTGGTGTCAATCAGCTCTCCGGCATCGTTCCTAAATCTCTTTACAATCTATCATCGCTCAACATGATGACACTCACGGTAAACCAGTTCCAGGGGGATCTGCCACGGGACATTGCCTACACTCTGCCTAATCTTCAGATGTTTGCCATTTCGAGGAATGCGTTCACAGGATACATCCCTGCCTCGTTCTGCAATGCCTCCAAACTTCTGAGTTTGAACATGAACTACAACCATTTCCAAGGCCGGATCCCCGACTGCCTCGGAAATGTACCAACACTCGAAACACTGGACGCCGCTGCAAACAACCTTGGGAGCAATTCGACTGGCGACTTCGCGTTCCTGAAGTCGCTGGTGAATTGCAGCCATTTGACCCGTGTGGGTGTTTCTTTGAACAACTTGGGGGGACAGCTTCCAGAGTCCTTAGCAAATTTTTCGGCTTCCACGTTCAAGCAATTATACCTGGGTGTCAATCAGGCCACAGGATTCATCCCCGAAGGGCTCGGGAATCTCATTCAGGTAGCTGAATTGGACTTGACCGTCAATCACTTCACAGGACCCATCCCATCTTTCCTTGGAAAGCTTGCGAATTTACAAAGAGTTGAACTTTCAGGAAACCAGCTCTCAGGTCGGATCCCTTCCTCCATAGGAAACCTCACCAAGCTGTTTGAAATAGACATTTCATTCAATGAATTGCAAGGGAATCTACCTTCAGATATTGTCCGCGGTCAGAAGTTGGATCTGTTAGATGTTTCGAGTAATAAGTTGGACGGGATAGTTCCTCCGGAGATAATGCAACTGGCCACCCTTTCGATATTACTGAACCTGTCGCGGAACTCATTCACAGGCCATCTACCTGGAGGAGCATGGAAACTTCAATCTCTTACTTCATTAGATCTCTCACACAATAACTTCACAGGTGAAATTCCTGCTGTGATGGGTGGTTGTAAGAGCTTGGTGAACCTATACCTACAGAGCAACTCATTCACTGGAAAGATTCCTGACGCTTTGGCTTCTCTGGGAGGGATAGAGCAAATGGATCTTTCCCACAACAGTTTAACTGGAAGAATCCCGTTGCCTCTGCAGAACATTCATGGTTTGAAGTACTTGAACCTTTCTTTCAATGATCTTGGTGGCGAGGTGCCAACTGGAGGAGTTTTTTCCAACACAAGCACCTTATCTTTAGCCGGAGCTAACGTGATGCTATGTGGTGGTGTCTCGCAACTGCATTTGCCCAAATGCAGAGGAACTCAGAGGAACAACACTAAGAGGTCTCTCAAGGTGAAGTTGTTAACCATAATGGTTCCTTCTTTGTTCCTCTCTATCCTCGTGGTAGGGGGAATATTCTTCTATTACATGAGTAGAAGAAGATCAAACAAGAAAAAAGTGTTTGATGATCTTGCCTTGGGTAAATTGGTCGTGGTTTCGTACAAAGACCTCCATCAGGCAACTAATGGATTCTCTGCAGCCAACTCGATCGGGTCAGGTGGTTTTGGCATGGTGTTCAAAGGTGTACTAGAGCATACCGGAACACCGGTGGCGATTAAGGTGCTCAGAAACGGGGATAACAAAGTGGACAAGAGTCTGAAGGCAGAGTGCAAAGCTTTGAAGAATGTTCGCCATCGAAACCTTGTAAGGCTCATAACCTTCTGCTCTAGCTTGGACTATAAGGGCAACAATTTCAACGCTCTGGTTTACCAATTCATGGAGAATGGAACCTTGGAGAAGTGGCTTCATCACTCGGATGATGATGATCATCCCAACTTAAGCATGATACAACGAATCAACATCGCGTTGGATGTAGCAACTGCACTGCACTACCTTCACGAACTCAACGGAGGAGTATCCATCATCCACTGCGATTTGAAACCCAGCAATGTCTTACTGGACGCGGACATGGTAGCTCATGTAAGCGATTTCGGTCTCGCCAAGCTTCTGTCAGTCGAAGCTGATCATCACAGCTCGTTATCTGGGAGCAAAACGAGTAGCCTTGGTGTGAGGGGAACGATCGGATATGCTCCTCCAGGTAACTCAATGCTAATTAATTAACTACCACATCATAGTTTCTTGAGTAATGAATCACACAATTCAGTAAAACTTACATCGGCTGAAACCGCCATTGACAATGCAGAGTACGGAATGAGTGCGACGACTGGTACAAAGGAAGGGGATGTTTACAGCTACGGAATCCTTGTGCTGGAAATGATGTCCCGAAAAAGGCCAACTGATGAAATGTTCGGCGGTGGTGGCGGCGCCGAGTGGCTGAACCTACGCGACGCTGTGAAAGCTGCTCTGCCGAATGATATATATTCAGTGTTGGACCCAAAACTGTATTCACCAGAGGACAGGGACGCAGCCGAAGCAGAGGACAGGGATGAAATCGAAGAAGAAGAAGAGGATGGGAATGTAATGCCCGCGATAAGAAGGACCGCCGCTTTGCAGCATAGAAATTACTGCTTCGTTTCAGTGCTGGAAATCGGGGTGGCTTGCGCAGAAGAATCGCCGAGAGAGCGAATGAAGATTGATGAGGTTGCACGAAAGCTGCTCTCCGTTAGGGATTATTTCCTGGTAAATTGCGTCAATTCCAGCAGAGCACGCCAGCGGTCATCGAGAGTAGCGAATCCAAATGATTAGAGATTGGGCCTGGCCCAGTTATCTCGAAACCATATGGCCCATCTTGCCGAATTACAGTTCCCCCCCTTCCCGTTTCTACCTCTCGAATATGTGGCCCATTGGGCCTCTGTCCCTTCACATCTAGAAGATATACTTATACCAAATAGCACATGTTTTTATTTCAACGTAACTCTCTGGTTGCTTGGCTTAGAAAGCGAACAAAGGAGAAAGAACAAAAGCATTAACAAGTCGTTTGGATGAGGAATTGTAACGGATCAATTTGACACAATTGTCTCGTTTTGAGACAATTGTACCAAATTGCCTCGTTTGCCAGCAAAAAATTTGGATGGATCAATATGTCTGAGGTATTTTGAATTGATCAGTTTTGAGTCAATTTCAATTACCTAGGGTGGGGGCAGGTAATTCGAATTGACTCGTTTTAATTGTCTCGTTTATAAAACGAGACAATTGATCAAATGGACTCATTTCTAGATTGATCCATCCAAACGACCCTTAAAAGTTTTCGATTCAGTGCATCCATCAGCAGGGCACAAACTTCCAAAGGCACTAATGTAATTTTATTAATTAATTTTGTGTCTGAAAGCTTTGACCGACGACTTAGAGGGAGTGGGGGAGAAAAGTCAAGATTCAGCAGCTGCTGGATAGTGATCATCACATCATCCACTCAAATTAACTACTAGAACAAAATAAACAAGGAACCAAAACAAATAATAAATCCTCCCAAACGGAAGCTTCATGCTTTGGCCGCCAACCATTCGCCACTCGCCAACACTATCAGGGCTGCGGGTCCTGGATGGACCAGAGTGACCTCCGAGCAGGCAGATAACTACGAGCTTGCCATCAAGATACGGTCGCTCTCACGCCTGAGTGTCGTTTAGGGCAACGGCAAATGGATTTGATATTAAACAAATGGACAATAAGGCTAAGCCAATAACGATACAGGTTGGGGGCTTCTAGATGAAACATACACTGTTCAAGTGGCAATAATTTCCTCACAGCCTGATTTGTAATTGAACTATATTATCACATCAAAACATTAAGAATTTTAAATTTCTGCTTGAAAATAATGTTACAAATCATCAATGTGTTCATTCATGTATAAGCAATGTTATCAATACATAGTGTGGATAGAATTGAAACAATACATATAGGATTGAGTGCGATTTTTTCTCACTTAGGGGTCGTTTGGAAGTTGCGATTGTTAAATAGATGTATTGTTGAGAATGCATGTATAAATATTATACATGTATAGTCGAATTTGATGCATTGTAGAATACAACGTTTGGTATATGTGATTGTGTATGTCGCATCAGCTAAAAGCTGAGACAAAACAATCTCAACTCAACTATCTCAACAATCACAACTAAAAGTTGAGATATAACAATCACTCAAAATGAGTGATAGTTTCTGTCACATCATAGAAACAATCCATGTATTAAAAAAAAAAATCTATCATTGATCAAGAGAAAATTAGATAGAATCTAAATTCAAAACTACACAGTAATTTCCAAAAGAAATTTATCATTTGATCAAATAGAGTATCTCTAGATTAGTAAACTAGAAGCTGTTTAGGTAAACTCCTTAGTCGGACCCGTGCTAGAATCAAATCCCTGATTGTTGCCCGTTGACTGACTTTTTGGCGGGGAGAGTGATCATTGGGTCCCAATTCGATGGTTCGCCGTCGTAATTATTACAGTTTCCAGTGCCATTTCCCCCAACCCATCCCCTTAGAAAAACTCCCCCTCCCTTCTTTCCATTTCTCAGCCAATCGTCCCCGTCAGGTTGCCGGCAACTTCCCCTCAAGATACCGCCGCAATGACAAGACTACCCTTTCTCCTCCTCCTCCTCTTCCTCGCCGCCGTACCCTTCCACGTAATTTCTCAGGACGAACGGACCATCCTCCTCAACCTCAAGCGCCAGCTCGGCGACCCACTTTCCCTCCAATCCTGGACCGCCACCACCGCCGCCTGCTCCTGGCCGGGAATCACATGCACCGACGACGGCGGCGTCACCGAGCTCCTCCTCTCCAACCAAAACATCACGGTTCCGATCCCCTCAACGGTCTGCGACCTCAGAAACCTCACCCGCCTGATCTTGTCATGGAACTACATCCCCGGCGGCTTCCCAACCATTCTCTACAACTGCTCCAAGCTTCAGTACCTCGACCTCTCGCAGAACTACTTCGTTGGACCACTCCCCGGCGACATCCACCGCCTCTCCACCTCCCTCGCCTTCATCGACATCGGCGGGAACAACTTCACCGGCGACATCCCTTCCTCCATCGGCAACCTCACCAGCCTCCGCTCTCTGTATCTCTACCAGAACCAATTCAATGGGACTTTCCCTAAGGAGATCGGAAACCTCGAAAATCTCGAGGAATTGGGGATGGCGTATAATGGGTTTGTTCCTTCTCCTATTCCCCCCGAGTTCGGCCGGCTGAAGAAGTTAACCTACGTCTGGATTCGAAACGCTAATCTGATTGGGGAAGTGCCGGAGTGGTTGGCCGGTAATTTGAATCTTGAGCACATCGATTTGGCAGGGAACAACTTGGAAGGCGGGATTCCAAGCGGAATTTTCACGCTCCCAGATCTGAAGTTTCTCTACCTCTTCCACAATGAACTGTCCGGCGAGATCCCGACGAAGGTGGAGGCGTTGAATTTGACGGAAATTGATATTTCAATGAACAATCTCACGGGCTCTGTTCCCGGGGAGTTTGGGAAGCTGCAGAAGCTGGAGATTCTGAATCTATTCAACAACAAATTACACGGGGAGCTTCCCAGCAGCATCGGCCTACTTCCATCGCTGAAAGAGATCAAGATATTCACCAACAACTTCACCGGGGAACTGCCGCCGGAGATGGGTTTACATTCACGGCTCGAGATTTTCGATATCGCGACGAACGGATTCTCCGGCAAGCTGCCGGCGAATCTCTGCGCTGGAGGGGTGCTGGCCGGGCTGGTAGCTCAATCGAACAATTTGAGCGGAGAGGTTCCCAGTTCTATTGGGGATTGTGGGACTCTGAGAACGGTTCAACTCTACAGCAACAATTTCTCAGGGGAGGTGCCATCGGGGATATGGACGGCGGTCAACATGACGTACTTGATGCTGAGCGACAATTCATTATCCGGCGCACTCCCGGCCTCCATAGCCTGGAATCTGTCGAGATTGGAGATTAACAACAACAGGCTTTCAGGGCCGTTACCCAAAGGAGTCGCGAATTGGAAAGGCCTGGTTGTTTTCGAAGCCAGCAACAATCAGATCTCCGGCGAGATCCCGGTGGAATTAACCAGCCTTTCAAGTCTAACCACACTCCTACTAGATGGGAATCAGCTGTCCGGCCAAATTCCATCCACGATTCTGTCTTGGAGATCGCTCTCCTCTCTGAATCTCTCGAGAAACAAGCTCACCGGCTCAATCCCGCCGGCGGTCGGGGACCTACCCGACCTCCTCGATCTGGACCTTTCCGAAAATCAACTCTCCGGCGATATCCCCAAGGATTTCAGCAATCTCCGGCTAACCGCCCTCAATTTGGCGTCAAATCAACTCTCCGGGAAAATTCCAGACGATTACAACAATCTCGCTTACGAGAACAGCTTCGCAAACAACTCGAATCTCTGTGCCGTGAACCCAGTTCTAAACCTTCCCAACTGCAGAAACCGAGGCGGCGGAATCAACGGCGGCAGCTCGAGCAATAGACTTTCCCCAAAGTATCTAGCCATGATCCTCGCGCTGGCGGTGATCGTATTCCTGTTCGCCTCTCTGGTCACATTCTCGGCCATTAGGGATCTGAGAAGGAAGAAGCACAGACGAGATCTCGCGGCATGGAAGCTGACGTCGTTCCAGAGGGTGGATTTCACGGCGGCGAACGTTTTGGCGAGCCTGACGGAGAGAAACGTAGTGGGAAGCGGCGGGTCGGGTAAAGTTTACCGGATTCCTTCCAACAGGGAAGGGCAGTTCTTGGCCGTGAAGCGGATTTGGAGCAATAATGTGGAGCTTGACGAGAAGCTGGAGAAGGAATTTGCTGCAGAGATTCAAATCCTGGGCACGATCAGACACGCCAACATAGTCAAGCTGTTGTGCTGCATTTCGAGCCCCGATTCGAAGCTGTTGGTGTACGAGTACATGGAGAATCGGAGCCTCGACAGGTGGCTCCACCGCGGCGAATCGGCGTCGGAGACGAATGCTGCTGATGTGCTGGATTGGCCGACCAGGCTGCAGATCGCGTCTGGAGCTGCACAGGGTCTCTGCTACATGCACCACGAGTGTTCTCAACCGATCCTTCATAGAGACGTGAAATCCAGCAACATCCTTCTGGATGCTCAGTTCAAACCTCGAATCGCAGATTTCGGGCTGGCGAAGATGTTGTCCAAGTCTGGAGACCCTGAGACTGTGTCTGCGGTAGCAGGCTCGTTCGGATACTTCGCTCCAGGTAAAGCTCATCGCTCGACGTTGTTAATAATCGATCGATCTAATCGTTGCTTTCGAAGTCCTGTTTGTGTTATGGTTGTCTTATTGGAATGCATTGTGTTTCTGCAGAGTATGCTTACACGACGAGAGTGAACGAGAAGATCGACGTGTACAGTTTCGGAGTGGTGCTGCTGGAGCTGGTGACTGGAAGGCAGGCGAACTGCGGAGGAGAGAACACTAGCCTGGCGGAATGGGCATGGCGACAAATTGGAGAAGGCAAACCAGTGGAAGATTGTCTTGATCAGGAGATCAAGGAAGAGAGCAATGTAGAGGAAATGATGACAGTGTTCAAGTTAGGGTTAATATGCACAAGCACAATGCCATCAACGAGACCCTCGATGAAGGAAGTCGTGCAAGTTCTGAGGAGACTGTGTCCGATAGAGTACGAGAAGAATGGGGAGAAGAGGAACTACGACAGCAAGGGTGGTCGCGAGTTCGACGTGGCCCCTCTGCTTGGCAATGGGGTTGCCTATCTGGCTAGTTACAGGCGGAGCAAGAAGGTGACAGACGTTGATATTGATGACACCTACAGCGTATGAACTTCTGCCATTTCTCTAGACTCTAGTCTTGTTAGTACACTGTAGAATAACATCCCATGTAAGTGGTCAATAGAGAACCAGGTTTTGCACAAACGAGGGAACAGAGGGAATGTATATATTATATGGCTATGATAATAAACCCTCTCCATTACACAAGAGATATCATAAGCATCACTGTGTTCGACCCGGCTTTTTCAGGAACGCGTACTTCTAAATCGCAAGCCAGAAGTTCTGCAAGCTTAGGTGTACTTCATAACCAGTGGTTCCCTTGCGAAAACAACTCAATCTGATATCCTCTTATATAATGTACACTTGAAACGATTCCTCAACAGAGTTTGCTTGGGAAGGTTTGGATCCTACTGATTTAAAACATGAAAACATACGTCTGAAAGAGAACCAACGGACCACAATTCCAGCAGACAGAGAAAACAAATCATTTAGTAATTAGTAATAATCCGAGATGTGAATCTTGCAAGCATTGTGGCTTTCACAGGCACCAGACATACGAACAGCTGTGCCTCACGCTTTGCTTTAGATGAAGTACCCAAACCACCAAGCGATGCAGCATGCCTCAACCCAGCTCCAGCTCTACCGTGTTTAGGCGCTCACACCTGGAGGAAACAAGACGGGGAGGGGCCAGCAAATAAATGCTGCACTTACCATGAACTTCAAGCTGCTCATTCACTTTACCTCATACTGTCGATTTGAGACTCAGCCTGACAGAAGAAGAAAAGCCATAGAGAACAACCGAAACAACAAAAAAGCATAAAAGGTATCACGACTTAGCAGTTGTAAAAATCATGCCTCATCAACGGCCTCTGCAAAGAATCTGACCTCGATGATCCGTCTTGAGATTGCATAGCTGTCCCGCCAGTGTTGCACTAGAAAATATACAAGCGAAGGCAAATTAAGAATCAAAAGTTAGCCTCCTCGTTTGGGAAATGAAAGCAAAATATTAAACAGAGAGTAAATGTATCCAGCTGTAAAATATGTTCAGGTAGTTCTTTGTTAGCAACAGTTACTCGAAATATAGCACGTATAGTGGTGGTGCAGGACCTGCCACCATAAGCACCAGTTAGGAAATTCTCCGCATAAAACAAGTGGGGCAAAGAGAGAAAATAATCAAAGAAGAAAAGTTTCACATTCAACTTTGACTGGTCAGAATTCATGCAATATTCAATTGAAGGGGAGCATAAACATTATCACTCAGATTTCTGAACCTCAATAGTAGATTCCTTAAAACTGATTTTTCACTGGCATGCTGGGAAATGCTCAGTAGGCAATATGGCAATCAGGTACGAACGAGTGGATGAACAGACGTATTAGTGGAAGAAAACAATTTCAAGTCAGCAATCAAGGATTAGGACCTCTAGTTCTTCAGGCAAGCCATTTGCAATCTGTCCTTTCCCACTCGGACATCTATTCTCCAGAACAGAGCCCAAATCTGTAGCATCTTCACCCTGCAAAGATCCTCCCGTTCTCACTATCTTCCGAACTTCAGATAGCCCCTTCCATTACTTTTACATCATTAAACCCAAAAACCTTGAACAGAATTACTCACCTCACAATTGAGGTTCCGATTGCTGGAACTAGAGCACACTACATCCTTTTCCCCAAGCACTACAAAAGTCTGATTAGACGGTACAATTGGCACTGCTTCAACCTCAACTCCAACCCCTGTCAAATTTAAGAATCCCTCAGAGGACCCGTTTGCTGTACCCGCTTCCAAACAAGTTTCAACTACCCCAACTCGGCATTCGCTTGGGTCAGGATCATGCTGCCATTCAGCCACCAAATCCATTGGTTCTGGCTCATTCATTGCTAAGGAGGATATATAGTCTTGTGATGAAACTTGTCTGCTTAAGTCACCCCCCTGATCTTCAGTTTCAAACCCTTTGGAATCGCAAACAACCGGGTCTCCATTTTCACCGTTGTCCTGTCCACTACATGATGTAAATGGAGCATTATTATCAACATCAGCCAGATTTGAAGAAAAGCCCATTTTAACCACCTCATGGAAGCTCTCTAAAAGTGGTCCAGCAGACCTAGTTCTACAGAGTTCTGGAGAAACAGACAGCAGTTTCTGTGGACTTTCAGAGGCACACTTGACTCGTTTTACAGCTGCCATTTCACCATCATGTTTTCTCTTAAGCTTCTCTTCAATGGATCCAGATGGAGACTTTCCAACATCATCATTAGCTTTTCCAACCTGCTGCTGATTTAAATGCCTAGATTGCCGAGAACGTCTGTGTCCCTCCGGGAAAACATAAGTAGGAAGCTGCCTTCTTCGAACATGAGCAACAGAAATATCCATTCCCGGTTTCCAGAACACGTACATGTTTATATCTTGCCTAAATTCATCAACTGTTCCCCTTATATCAAATTGCTGGCCTTCTTGAGGACTTATTCCCTCTTTCCGCTGCAACCCCGTGAAAAAAGCACAATGAGGGAATTGTCTTGACATGTCAGCGTACACATGCGGATAAGGATGGCACTGCAGCATCCCATTTGTATCTCGCTCGATCTGCAGAACGATTGATAGGAAAAATCTCTCATTATGTAAAGAAACATGAGCATGATCTGAAACAATAATTTTAAGGTGCAATCCCTTACTTTCAAAGTAAGTTGTCTAAGACGTGACTCAACCCAGCCTTTCCAAGCTAACAGATCATCAGCATCTGCTGCAATTATATCAACCTGGAGGTAATTTTTGTATGAAGCAAAAAATGGATAAGGCTCAAATAGCGCACTCCAATGGGCCTTGCTGACCTCGATCTCCTACAGGCAAGAGAAGAAACAACAAAGGGCATCAATAGCATAATGTTAGGCGACCTTAAGAAAGATATTACAATTATGCTCTCACCTCGCAAGTCCTGTTACCAAATTGAAATTGTTCGATCATAACACGGAGAGTACTTATCGAGACGTTATAGCTAGAATTCATGCAAGGATAAGCTGGAGTTATTATAGGCATATGATGAAGTCGATCTCTGGGGTTTTTACGGGGATCCCACATTGAAAATCCGAGTTCATCTCCTTCTATTGAGCACAGCATCACAGGATTTGGCCAACGCCACAGAGTATACACTCTGAAAAATCGAGAAACCAACATGCTAGGGATTGCGTTGGGATAAAGCTGGCACACTCGAGCAACAAGAAGGGCCCAGTTTACACCACCAAGGAAACCAGTGACCTACAGACAAGTGACATGTAAAAGGAAATCACACAAGTATACTAAGAAACAACCTGACAGGAAAAAGAGAAAGCTCATCTTACATTAGAATAAACACCTCGCCTTTTAGCCCAAAACTTCAAACATCTGAGTGTTGTTCGGAAATGCTAGAATTTTATAAAAAAGGAAACAATGATCAGAATCAAATCCACTAACAAAAAAGGAAACTAGATAAAAAAGGAAACAATGATCAGAATCACCTCAGCATTTGGAACAAGCTTGAGAATTTGATCCGCTACTCTGCATCCATTAAGGCTACGAACAGTTTGTTCATCCACATCATGCAGCACGGACCCATTAGAGATGTCCAGATCCTGTCAGAAAGTAGCGTCAGGATTTAACTGGACAAGAGGAAGGGAACATTGACCAGAAACGGCAAACTCAAAAGCAGTCTCTTAGATAGAAAAGTGAAAGACTGGTCTTTATCAGAAAAAAAAAACTCCAGAAGCCAATACAGTATAAACTAGTAATGACAAGCTCTTGATAAATAAAACAGTTAGCAGAAAGGAGAGAGTGAGAGAGAGAGAGGAGAAGACAAAGAAATAGTGAAGCACACTAAACAGTCAGGTAGCAAAAACCACTAAACATCACCATAACAGGCAGCTGAAACTAGAATTAGCAGATGGACAAAGAACAAACAAATCAAGCTTGTCTCATAAGGCTCAAGCACTAGCACTAATTACCAATAAGCCCATTACAGAAGCTGAAACTCAAGATTGTTAAAAAACGACACATAGATAAATTAACTCAGTAATCAAGTGTAGTTCATGTTTTAGAGATGAGAAGACTTACCTCTGGAACAACCAAAAGAGAAATACTTGCATAAAGTAGATCAATAGATATCCCCAAGAATCTGAATTTCATTACAGGGACATGAGCATCTGGAACTGGTTGAAGCTCTGTAACTTCCTCCATTTCAGCCAGCAAATCATGCAAAATAATGAAGAAATCTTCCTGTAACAGGTATGAGAAGCATTCAAAATCAGTGAAGAAATGACATGTAAGTATGCATTCAAGGACGATAGCAAGTTTCACAAGTCACCTCACGGTTGACATAAGATGGACCCACACACAATGTATCCACATCTGCCCCAGGACCATGCACCTGCTCAATAAGCATATCTCATAATTTCCAATCAGAATTCAGGGGAGAAGGTAAATACTCTAGAAGATTTCTGAATACTTCAAGGGAAAACATAGACGAGAAGGAAAATACCGCCCTCAAGGGCCATCCATGAGTGAAGCTTACTAAGTAAAATAATCAGCGTTCCTGCAAATAGAACCTGTCAGGCTGTCCTTGCCAGTTAGTCAAGACAAGGCTTACCCACTCAACCACCACGGCACCACCTTAAATGGTCCCTATATCTTGACTTGCAGCCAAGTTATTAAGGCAAGAGAGTAACAGCAATAATGCAATATCCAAAACCTGAGCCATTTACATATCCATAGAATCAAGGAATTATGCAGGAACAAAACCAGCTTAACTTCGCCTGGGTATTATTTCATCCCAAATGCTCAAAACTTTATACGGGAAGGGAGCACACTACGGGAATAGAATATAGAAAGGTGAGAAATATAGCCTTCTCCTGACTGCTTGTAGGCGGTCTACAGTCTCACACTCAAGAAGAAGCAGAATCCTTGTATGCATTGCAATATCCTCAGTAGAAAGAGAAAAGAAAACATAACCTAGACTTACTCCAAGACGGTAAGACCCAAAAGTGAAAAGAACTGCATTTGCTTCCTCCACCGTCTGATCGGTGTAGCCCCTCAAGCGCGTCAGTTGCTTGACCCAAGCTTTGACAATCTGCAGGTCAAGGTAAAGAGCTCTCATGAAGTTTGCGCTAATTCCAGTTAACAACTGCAGACCGGCAAGGTAATATAATAAGCTCACAAGGTTACCTGATCAATCCTGCCAAGTACCTCCTGCCTCTGTTCAGCTTCTTCTTTGGTCTCATACAACCCAGAATCAACCAAAAACTGTCCAGCATCACACCAAGGAAAGACAAAGCACGAAACTTTCTCAACAGTAAGCTAAGACACGGAAGATAGGTTTTTTATCTATGGGAAAAAACACCGGTCTACCTTCTCCAAATTAGCATTCCGCTGAATATCAGCCTCTGAAGGGCCAGCAAGGAAGACTTTATTAGTAATGCCACCTCTTCTCTTGTTCCCCGATTGAGTGGACGAAGCCACCACGTTCGGACTCTGCGAACCCACCACCATTTTTTCCTTCAACTTACCGGAACCGACGGAGATGATAATCTGGGAAGTTCCGACGGAGACGAGACGAGACGTAGGGCAGCAGAATAAGAGAGGGGAAAACAAAAAGATCGGAACCCTAGATTCTGACCGGTTATGGAAAATGTAACGGGGCAGGATGAATCGAGAAATCAATCGTTTGTTCAATGGCGGCGAGCTAGAAGGGATGGAGATTGTTTGACAGTGAGAGAGGGAAGCAGTAGCGGAAGAGAAGGGAACGGAATGGAGTATGGAGGGTGGAGAAGAGGAAAGGTCGAGGAGCGACTGGAGAGAAAGGTGAAGAAGAGAAGACGGAAGTAACGGGAACGAGGGTTTTTTTATAAATTCGAAACGACGTTTCGAGGTGGGTGCCAGCAGCAGCCTTCCCGCGGATTGCCGTCCGTTTTCTCGGTTGGGAACTTGGGATACCGCGCGACTTTTTATTACGGAGTCGTTACTGTGAAACTACCTCCACACTCACCACACCCTCATATAATCGGCGCGCTTTATAGCACAATCCCCGTTTTCTACCAGCGTTTCCCACGTTTAAGTTTTTTTTTTTTTATATACGGGTAACATGTAAGGCTGTAACCCCGCGCCTTGTTTGCTTGAGGGTTTTGATCAGAGATTTGGTACATGAAACCCAAATCAAATAGACTTGTGACCAAAACCTTTGTTTGCTTGATGGAATTTGAGAAGATAAATCCATGGGCTCACAGACTTTGAGGTACCAAATTCCTGGGTCCCATGGACTTGAAAAAACCAGCCCAAAGGTGGGATTTGGGATAGGCTACAAAATCCATGATAGTTCTTTACCATTGTATCCCCACTTATTTTTCTAATGCCCAACCTATCCTCTTCCTTTTTCTTCTAACTCGTTCCCCGCATATAGGGGTGGGCATCCGGTTCGGGTTCAACTCTCTGAACCTACCTGAACTGAAGCCGAACCGACCGAAACCGAAATTCACATTGATCGGTTCGAAAATCGGAAGGCAGAAGCTCATGTTTCGAAAACCAGGGTCTGCCAACCGAACCCGAATTCCGATAGACCGAACCGAAAAACCGAACTAAACTAATCAACTCATATTTTAAGTGAAGCCCACTCTCTCACAACCCAAAATGACTGACCATACACCCAATTCCCCTCTCTACTGCAAGCTCAGCCCACTCACTAACTCTAAGAGCCCACCCTAAATTCCTAACCCTAATAGACTCTCATCCCTGCTCCTCCTCAACCCAATCGAACCCCTAGCGCCGACTAGAATTATTGTTCCCACTGAAGGTGGAATCTTCTCTGACCTCCGATCGCGACCTTTTTTCTCCAATTGCGACTTGCGACTGACGACAATCGAAGAAGAGAACAAGCTTAGTTCTCCCTCTAAGTTGTTGTCCCTGTCTTCGGAGCTCGAATCAGCGGCGACGCCGCGCTCTTGTAGTTGGAGGCGGAGTATAGAGCGGAGGCGAGCATGAGACAGATCTCGTCTTCTGCAGATTCTTCCCGGAGAGCGAGAGACACTGAGGAGGGAGATAGTGGCGACGGGGGAAGGGGATAAGCGAAGCGAGTTGTAGAAGCGGAGATCGAGGGAGAGAGCGAAGATGCCAGAGAGAGAAGTCGGAGACTGATGAAAGGAGAGAGTAGAGAGGCCAGAATCGGAGAGAGTGTTTGGTGGTGGTAAAAGGTGGAAGAAGTTGTAGAGATGGAGAGAGATGGAGAGGTGGAATAGAGGGAGAGGAAGAGGAAGCATGTCTTCTGCGTAGAGAGAGGAAGTAGCGTACATAAAAAAGTGGAAGGCAGAGGAAGAAAAGAGGAAGGCAGGGGAAGGTTGTGGAATTTCGGTTTTGTCGGGATCCTGAACCGAAATATAACTCGATTCGGCCAAACTGAACCGATTTATATTTCGGTTCGAATTCGGTTTCACATGTAGAGAGATCGGGAGATCCGATATGCTCATTTTCGGTTCGATTTCGACCGAACCAAACTGATGCCCACCCCTACCCGCAGAGACAAGGAAAGACAAAAGGAGAGAAGAAACAAACAAAGTAAAAAAAATCTCAGAAGACGAACTCGGATGGCTTGCGTCGCTGGAGAAAAACATCGCCGGAAGAGCTTGTGAACATGGATTGAAGGTTAAACATGGATTGCCACGACCATTTTGATTATATATAAAATTCTAATAACGATAATAACAGAAGGTTGCCATGACCACTGTGAGTATGAAAGGATGAGATGAAGTGAGGATTGGGACGAGGCTAAAGGGATGGGAGGCAGTTTTGTTTCTAACAATAATAATAATAATAATAATAATAATAATACAAAAATTAAATAAGGGTTAGTAAGGGCAATGAGGTAAATGCATAATATAACCACAAATATATTTCAACAAAATCCATCATGAAATCCAACAAGCAAACAATGGTTTATTCAAAACCCAAATGAACCAAGAGGTCGTTTGCTTTTGGTATTTTGGTGTTGGATTTTGGCCCAAAATCCAACATATGTTGGACTTTATAATGAATCCATGTTTGTTAGCATATAATGGATTTTGTTTCAATCTGTGGGGTCCACTAATATTGGATTATTTGGAGCTAAAATCCGTGGGCCCCATGGATTATAAAATCTTACCTCTATAGCTAGGATTTTGGAAGATAGATATAATCCATGATGTTTAATGACCGTGTTACCCCCACTCATTTTGTGTAATCCAATTTTGCCCTCGGTTATTATTATCTCTACTGAGGACTTTTGTCTACACTCTCATCTCATCAACTTTGTCTCTTCGTTGCCAAGGGATTGCAACACAGCAAAAAGCTCCGGCAACCTTTTCCATCTCTGCCTATCGTCGTTTTGTCTTCCTTTTATATGAAGCTCAACAATTAATTATTTCATGCTTACATCCTCTTTTTTTATAATCCAATCCAAACCCTTGATTTTCCTTTCGACATTATTGGTTTGGGTTGAGAGTTTCAATTTACTTTAATGGCTTCTTGCGTGTATACAATATGACCAAATAGTATGGATGTTGCTGCCATTTTTACATATGCTAATTCTTCATGTATATACAAAAACATTCAAAATACAAGTAAAGTAAAAAGTGGTTTATTAAGGATAAGAAAGTAATTTCCCCCATCAAGCCATAATTCCAACCTACTAAAAGCCATTACCAAATCCTACAAACAAACATGGAAGTTTCAAAATCCAACATAATCAAAATCCAACATAATCTCTCATATTCAAAATCCAAGGTTTTATCATAATCCCTCATTTTCTAAAATCCTAGAAGCAAACGACCCCTAACATTCTCTGAGATAGGAACAATCCCAATTCACACCATGAATCAGCCACCGATCTAGCTAGCAACCCCACCGGCCAGCTCCCATTACCAAGAACACTCATGAAGTTTCTCACTGAAATTTATGTTGATATATTTGTTTTTTTTTCCTATTAATACTTACGGTGGTGGTAGGTACCGTGAAAAATTGGTTGGTCTTGATAACTGTAGTTGTTAAGAGGGATTTACATATGGAATATGTATATCATCGTTTATGTTGAGAATAAATCGCTCCAATAATTTGAATTATTTTGACCAATCGATTTTTGACATGACATTAAAATCTTTGATCTCTAGGTTTTGTGTTTGAATTGTCACCACCCTCACTGTTAATAATTGATGTGCACGACATGGTGGGATAATTTGTTCAAATTTCAAACCTACAGATTTGACTCTCGCATATGATTGGACGTGAAAGAAGATGATATAAGATTCATTCATATGGGATACTCTCGACAATAGAAATGACAACCCTAACCACAATTATGGGCGTCCAACCCTCCTTGAAGCAAACGAGCCCTAACTTCCAATCCCTCCTCCGGCCGCCTGAGAGCCTCCACCAAACGACTATTTGAAATTCAACTTCGACGTAACTGCTCGTGACTCTGGGTACTCATTTGGTCTTGTTATCTGTGGGTCAGACGGGCATGTGGTGCTGACAGCCGATATGCGTCACCAAGGAGTAGTCTACCCCTTTCATGGCATAGCTCCTAGCTGTAAGATATGTTATCTCCATTGTTGTCTCAAGACCTTGTCTCTTGTGATAGTAGAAGGTGGTTCCGAGGAGTTCGTCACCAGATCCGTCATGATGTCATAGAAGATTCCTTTGGAGGTCCAGTGTTGCGGGAGTATCGTCAGATCGTAGACTCTTTGTCAGTTTGTATATAGTTTAGGGTGGTTCCTAGAGCCGCCAAGTGCTGGCCATAGAGTGGCATGTAAAGCACTGCTTTTGTCTCCAGTAGAGTTAGAGTCTTTCGACTTTATTTGGGTGGCTTCATTAGGGTGTCGTTTGTAGGGGGTTCCTAGGTAGTTTTGTTTGTATAATTGTTGTCCTCTTTTGATATCACTCAGAGGGGAAAAAACTGCTACCTGGGTGTCCTTTGGCATGGGTGTCCTTTGGCAAGTATGGTAAATTACATCAATTTTAATATATCATATATATGTTTTTATGTATATGATAATTCATTACGAGATTAGATGGATTGATTAAAAAGAAAGATCATTTACCATTTAATTTGAATAAGTTATTTGTAAAATAGCTAGTTTTTATAAATTTTTTAATGTAAAATTTTAACTTATTGAGTAATTTCTTCGAGATGCATAGTCAAATGATTAAACCCTGATGTGTCATTGAACATGTATATACGTATTATATATTGATAAACTTGCCTCAATATGATCTAGTATCGTTCCAATGCCTACTAAATTTGTTAGTCGCAAATTGCACAAGGGTTAAGTTGAAGAACTCTCTTATTAAAATGACTAAGATAAAATGTAGACATTTTTTGAAAAATATACAAATGAGTAGGGGTGGAAGTTTGATTTGCGGGTAACCCGCAAACCGCACATTTTGTGGATCTCCATACCCACAATTTGTGGATAGTGGGTTGGGTATGGGTAGCAAAATATTGATTTTTGTGGTTAGTGGTTAACCACTATCCACAACGGTTTACCCACAAAACCCACATTAGTTTATTTCTTCAAATACTTTGTAACCTATATTAACCACATTAGTTATATTAGTTTGTGAAACTTGGAAGACTAAGAATTAAAGTAGCTACCAAAATCAAATACACACTTATTCTATAAAACAAAACCAAGTCAATGCGCAATATTCATGTGAGATATTTTTACCAAATAAGCATTGTCCGTGTGGTGTATGTTTTTTTATGACAAAACCAAGACCATAGATATAGTCAGATAAATTAGTTGACTTGTTAAAAGAGGGGAATAATCGATAAAGGTTAGTCTGATACCCAAAATCATCTCCATTTCTCCACTTATCAAGCCACTTTTGTGTTTTGCTGTTGTTGCCATAGGAGGAGCCGTGACATGTAATGATGTTTGTCTGATAACAGGTCACTCCGCCTCTGCGTTATCTTTAAATCTCTTTCCAAATTCATCTCTTCTAAATTTACACTAATTAACTTATTGTACTCGAGATTTATCATTTATTTAACACTTTATTAACTTTTTTATTATGTATATTTTTGTTTTTGTGTGAGAAGAAACACAACATTAATATTTAATTATCATATTATTATATTTAATGTGAAATTTTGGTGGGTATCCACAACTAACCCGCACCAACCCGCAGCGGGTTGTGGTTAACCACTATCCACAACGGGACGGGTTGTGGATAACATAATTCTACATTTGTGGACGGGTAACCACACCCACCCTAATTTCCACCCCTACAAATGAGAATGAAGTATTGTATTTATATGCGATCGTCAAATTCAGGAACTCATTATATATTCAACTAGCGTGGGCCCCGACCATTTGGCCGGACGAATGTGAGGTACGAAATTTGATAATGTAATGGGGTGTACAGCTTATTGTTGTATAGTTTTTTTTTGGAAACACGTGATAAAAATAGTGAATTTTAGTAGAAAAAGAGACATGAATGATATAACGAATAAAAAGTCAGCCTTATGAACCAAAATCAAGTACCTGTTACCTTGTGAAACAATATTGTTTCTGGTAATATGATGAGGTGGAGTAAGTTTTATAGAAATCGAATTCCAGAAAGTCGAATAAAAATCGCCTATCCCGCCGGTTTTCGGGAAATGAGCATCTCACAATCGTTGCTAGCTTTTACTCGGCCCGTTGGCCGATTAATTTGCTTTATAAAACTTTCATCTTCTCATCATTGTGCTCTCTGGTTTTTTGCCAAGCCATGATAAAATCTAAAGAAATCAAGAATGAACAACACGATTTGGGATAGGAACCACCGTTCCTGTATCCCTAGAAAATGGTGGTAAACACGGACTCACCTGCCAAACTGGTTTGGATTGAGATTTTTATGGGGTATCAGGGAACCATGTGATTATAAATTAGACTTGATCAAAACGGGCCAAAACTTGAAATTCAATCTATTTGACCGACCCATGCCAAACTCTAATTATTCTTTACTTTTAAACTTTATATTTGAAAATAAAAAATAATGAAAGAAAAGAGACGACTGCAATTCACCATTTGCACATCACTGATTAGGGAACAAAAATATATAATTTCAAAAGGAAACTGAAAATATTTAGGATCGTTTTAATGTTAAAAATAACCAAATAGATCTTTCTGTTTAGTTTTTTACTAACAAATACCAAACGATTCCCTATAATATACACTATAATTTAATCATTATGATATCAAATAATTACATAATATATATTTGAAATGATAAAAATTGGACTAATTGAGTTGGTCGAGGTTGAACCATTGAATAACTTTAAAATACATTATATTTTAGCCACTAAGATATAAAATAATAGCATAATATATATTATGCTAGAGAAAATAGCTTGTTTTAGAATGGCAAACCCATGATGTTTATTTGTTTTATTTGATGGGCAAATACCGTGTAGGTCAGACTCATTCAACTCTTTTATTTTATGATTAGCGGTTAGCCCATTAGAATCCATGCATTAGTTTATTGTTATTTTTTTTTTCTTTTTAGCAATAAAAATGAGTATTGTTTTTGCCTTTTCATATATATATATATATATTTTACCACCACAGAGAAATAAAAGGACTTAAAGAAAAAAATTGACACTCCTGGACCCGTTTAAATCCGCATGTGTATGGTAAGTTGGCCCGTTCCACAGAGGAAAAAGAAAAAAATTGACACTCCTTATTATACTCTTCCTACAAACGCTCCTGAAGTAGGGAATTTGAAATGGGGAAATGGTTTTTTCCTCTCTGCAATTATATGTTTTTAATTTAAAAAGAAATAACAAATGTACTTAGTGTGATTGGTTATGATCTTTGTTTTTCTTTAAAGTGCTGATGGTTCGAATTCTAGTAAGTGTCTTTTTAATGAATAAAAAGGTAATTGTGAAGACCAAAATGTCCTTCCTACTTTTATTGTGTATATTTAATATAAAAAAATATTCGATTTAATATCAAACACGGTCCAACCGGTCAAACCACTCAGTATGGAACGAACCAAGATCTACAACCCAAAACCAATCTCCCGGCGAGCCACGCCTGGGAGGACTTCAGCTTCACGAGCGTCACTGTCCACTGTCCAGTAGCCGGCCCCTTCCCTCCCATCGACGGCGGCGCTACCAAACGGCAACTTCCAACGCCAAGCCATTAGTAGCCACCCGCAACTAACCATATGCTCCCTCGCGTCCGTCCCCTCCTTCGATTCTCTCTCCCCTTACTTCCTCCGATGGCGCCCCCCATTTCTTCTCGCGCCGCCGCCGCCGCCACTCTCCCGATTGTTTCCCTCGCCGCCGCTCCTCACTCCCCTTCTGCTTCCAAGTCCATCATTCTCTTCTTCCCTCCCACGCGGCCGTCCACCGCCTTTGCCCCGCCATCCTTCTTCACGACCAGATGCTTCCACGCCGGAGTCGTCAAGAAGATTGTACCCGGGGTTTGCGCCGCCGCCGCCGGCGGACAGAGAGAATACCGTAAAGTGAGAAGACGCGCCACCGCCAAGAGCAAGCAGAAGGAGCTGGAGCTGAGCGTTAGCATTTGCATTGAGGAGGACCTCCCCGATAACGATTCTGAAATCCTGGTAGTAACTTGTCGTTCACTTTTCGTTTGAATTGTCATGAACTAGAGCCTCCCAATAATGGTTGTTTGAGACACAAGAATGTTTATTGTTATAATGTGAAGAGTAATTTTTTGTCGTAGTAACTCGCATTGTTGGTAGAGGTTTTAATGAACGGACATTATACCATTCCGGCATTCCCTTGCGTGAATGATTATGTATTCTGTCAATTTTATGTTTGTTGTTTTGTATTGAACTCTGGAGTGGATGCCAATGTTGCAGAGTATAGCAGAGTTGCTCCGCCTAAACGTGCCCATGGCATTGAAGTTGGCACTGGATGGCCTGAAAGATTCTTCCTGCAAAACTCGAGAAACTACTATCTCGGATGTTGGTGGCTACGAGAGCATCGAGTTGTCTGTCATGCTTTGCAATGACAGCTTCATCCGTAAGCTCAACAAAGAATGGAGGGATGAAGACAGTGCTACTGATGTTCTCTCCATGTCACTGCATGTTCCTCAGCTTAATCTTCCTATTGTAAGTTGTAGATCCTGACCATTTGTTAACCGAGTCTTCTGTATTGGAAGAGAAAGCCAGGGTTGATAGTTAATTTTTCTCTTCCTTTGCAGCTTATGCTGGGTGACATTGTAGTTTCCGTGGAGACAGCTGCACGGCAAGCTGAAGAAAGAGGTCATACACTTCTTGATGAAATCCGTATCCTCATGGTTGGTTTAGTTATTAGCTTTTAATAATCCGGTGCAGTTGAGAAGACGTTTTTTTTTTGGTGGTGGTTTCAACTTTCACCTCATTTCCATGCCTAACTAGTACATTTTGCTGTTGTGTTACCCTTCTGCCCCATGTACAGGTCCATGGGTTGTTGCATCTGTTAGGATTTGATCACGAGATCAGTGACGAGGCTGAAACTGAAATGGAGAAAGAGGAGGAAATTCTTTTGAAGAGTCTTGGGTGGACGGGTAAAGGACTAATTCAAAGTGCATATGATTCATGCGAGAAAGCTAATTCTGATTCAGCAATTTTGGATGGTATTATTTTGTTAAATCTACTGCTACATATTAGTCCAGATTCTTACGCAAATCATATGCTTCCGAGTCTTTGAACTGGTGCTTTAAAGACAGGAAGAAAGAAGGTAGTCTTCGCTTCTATAAACCAAAATTCAAGTACATCTTCTGTGACATGGATGGTGAGATTACCACTTCAATGTGAATACTTCTAGGTTCTTTCTTTGATCTGTTTTTCCTTCTAATTTGGTTTTTGTCCTGAACTCTAGGGACATTGCTTAACAGCAAAAGTCAACTTTCAACCACAAATGCAAATGCATTGAAAGAAGCTATGTCAAGAGGAGTGAAGGTAGTCATAGCAACTGGAAAGGTAGGATAATAATCCACTTGAGATTATTTATAAACAGTGCACTTTGTTCCATCAGTACTTGTCTTTTTGGTCCAATGATGGCTGACTTGAGATGGAAGTTTTGCTAACTGGTCTAAGAATTCACGGAACAGGCTCGCCCTGCTGTGATAAATATCTTGAAGACTGCTGGCTTAGCTGATAAAGATGGTATTGTTTTAGAGGCCTCCCCTGGTGTTTTCCTGCAGGTTTCTTACTTCTCTCCTCATAATTCTCTACCTAAAAGTTTGGAGTTTTGGGGTCACATTTCTGCTGGATTTTCCGGTAGGATGTTTAAGAATAAGAACTCACTAAGAATTTTCCCTTACGAGCAGACAGGTATGAACAACCTTTCTATTGTTCTTCCTTTCTGCGTCCCTTCTGGATTTTTTTTGGGTTTGTCCATATAAATTTTGCAAGGTTAAGATATGTATATCTTTATCTGGAATATAGTTATTGTAGTTTATTTTTCGTTTCTTAAATCATACAGTCTTAAAACTGTTCTGTTGCTCATGTTTTGGAGTTTCTATTATCTCAGGGGTTGCTCGTGTACGGTAGGCAGGGACAGGAGATTTTCAGAAGGAATTTAGATCCAGGTGTCTGCAGAGAGGTAATCACTATGATGCTAATATCTGTCTGAGTTAGATCCTTTTTGACTGACAAAGAATCTTTTGCATGGTTTCTCACATATACAGACAAATCTATAAGCTGTCTGTATTTTTCATCCTATAGATGGCTACTCAGCTGGATTGCTTGTGATTAATTGATAAGCCTTGGACCATAAGAATTTTGGAAAACCTGAAGATATCACAATGTAGAGACAGAAATCATGTCTTGATTGCAGGTGTGCAGGTATTCTTTGGAGCAGAAGGTTCCTCTAATTGCATTCAGCAATGATCGTTGCTTAACGCTGTTTGATCACCCCCTTGTTGAATCGCTGCATGCAGTTTACCGAGCGCCGCAGGTGCCCTTTTCATGTCCCTGCACTGCTCGATGAAAAAGTGTAGGTGTTCATTTGTTACTGTCTGGAGTTATTCCCGTGAGTAATGATGTAAGACGATTTTAACAGGCAGAAGTCATGCCTTCAGTTGAGGATCTCATAGCTGCAGCTGACATACAAGTATGTGTATTTTTTATTTTATATCTATTACCATTTAGAACACAAAGAGCACTATTTTGTTATCTGCTTAAAGAGCAACAGAGGACATCAGATCAGCAGAAAATCATGGAATTAACTCGTAATTTGTTTTATTTAAAATATCACACTTGTCAGTGGCCTTAAGCACATCATTTGCTACTGTTGACTGCAATACAAACCCCAAGTTTTGGAAGTATTTTGCAATGTTTCGCATTTCCTTCAATTTAACTACTACCATTATTCCAGTCACAGATTTATTGAAGCTGTGAGTTCCACCATTTTTACATCAGGGTCAAAATGATTTCTTAGTTATCTGCTGATTAGGATTCTACCTGATTGAACATTTCAGAAAATGTTGTTCATAGACACTGCTGATAGAGTAGCAACTGAACTGAGGCCGTATTGGTCAGAAGCAGCAGGAGAGCTTGCCAATGTAGTTCAAGCTGTCCCACATATGCTTGAGATTGTGCCTGTGGGAACATCGAAAGGTAGCGGGATCCAAATTCTACTTGATCATCTGGGTGTGAAAGCTGAGGAGGTAAGAGCTGATTCAATCTTTGATCTTCACTTGTTTATTATTTTTATGCCATAAGATACATGATGGAAGTAGAGGTGGCAAATGCGTTGGGTTAAAATGGTTTCACATGTTTATAGGATACATGATGGAAGTAGTGGGTTGGTGGGGAATAATATAACTTTCTTGAAGTTTTGATGTGGTCTGGACTTTGGAAGGTGTTTTACCCCTTTCTCAGTGTAAGGGCTGTCTGGTCAGATTTTAGAAGTTTGGATACTGTGTTGTGAAATTATAGATTGTGTTTGGTCCTAGAATGTACTAGGCGAATAACAATGATCACTGGAGCTCCGATTGGACTCCCTTGTCCCAGATAATGGCCATTGGCGACGGGGAGAACGATATCGAGATGCTGCAATTGGCTGCCCTTGGCATTGCTCTCAGCAATGGTGTCGAGAAGACGAAAGCTGTGGCCGACGTAATTGGTGCTAGTAACGACGAAGATGGGGTAGCTGATGCCATCTATCGGTATGCATTTTGAACCATACCAGCATAGCCATTGATCGTTCGAAAGCTCACAGCAAGCATCTGCACAACAAAGAGGAGGTAATTTTTTCGATTGGATTGGATGGTTTTAGTTGTTTCTCTTTAATCTAGCTGAACATTTGTTCGCTTTTCGATACACAGGAACTGTATTACTACTACTACTACTACTACAGCCACGGGAAGTGGGGAAAGATGCAAATTAGCAGGACGTTCATGGGACAATAATCTGTAACGCTGAATTTAAGGCTACAGATTATAGTCCCGTTAGATGATGGAGAGCGCCTGTATTAGCTGAATATGTTGCGATTTTTTTTTGTTCTTTTTTTTTCCTTCCAATTCTTTTCACAGGGTCTTTGGTTACTTCAGTGCAAGGAATCGGATGGATTCAGTGAAGTGTTTTGTGATCTGTTTAAAAGTAGTTACTTCCCAGAATATGTTCTGATCTTAATTCCCTTTAACATATGAAAAGGTGCAACAATAATAATAACAGTGTGCAAAGGAAAGGAAAGTGGACTGGGAACCAACATTGCAAGCCAAGTCGCAAGTGGCGTGATGGTAAAGAGTAAAGAAGAGAATAAGTGGGATCCTTGAATCGGTGGGCGACGCCGCTGTTTTGCAACAGTTGTGGGTTTTTAGGGTTAACGTGGGGATTTGTTTGCAAATTGCAACTGAGGAAATGAATTCTTTCCACTATGGATGACAATCTGAGCATTCTCGCGCTGGGAAGATGGCACCGAAAAAAGCAATGTGTAATGTCAAGTAGTTCGATGTGGAGTGTAGAAATCCTCAAACATAGTGTAAAAATCAGGCAAAAATGTTAAGACAAGATTGACGGTAAGCATTCCATAATAATGAGATACATAGGAAGAAAATATGATATTTGATGAAAGAAAAAACTTTGGAGGATAATATCTAGAATTATTATGTTCATAGATATCATTTATATAAATCATATCATTATTTAATTTGGTGAAATTTTTTAATTTTCGTTATTAATTGCAAGGGGAAAAGAAGTAAATAAAACTTCTAAAATGAAAAGGAAAGAAAACGACACAAAGATGGAGGCGTATTATGTTGGTAAGGAGAGGGAGTCATCACTCGTCAGACGAAATTCATACTCTTTCCCGACTTTGCATCACCAAAAACAACTCTCCGACTCTGTCGTCTGTCGCTGTCCGTTCTCTTTTTTTCCCCGTCTCCGTCTGCGTGCTGCTGGCTTCTCAGTTCTCACTATTCCTCGTCCTTTCTCAATCACTAAACTATTAAACAGATACCAGCATTCGGACCTTTCTTCTCCTCCGCAAACCGCAAATCTCAGGCACAGCTCGTTCACCGGCGCTCAGTAGTTGCAGAGAAGATGGGCGATGGAGGTTGCGCCGCTACTAACACCAAGATAGAGGAAGGAGAAGGAGGCTATATATTGGAAGACGTCCCTCATCTCAATGACTATCTCCATTCGCTCCCCGTAAAGCTTTCCTTCTGCTAATTTGCTTTTCTGGGTTTCTGGTGTTCCTCCCACTGATTAATGGCGGTATGTTCTGTAATCTAATGAATCTGTGTTCTTTGATCTGAATGGATGCAGACTTACCCTAATCCCTTGCAAGACAATCCTGCCTACTCTGTTGTAAAGTAAGTAACTTTCGTTGATTCTAATTCCAAATCCTCCCTGCTTTCGTTAATCCCTCGCTATTGATCTCAACTCCTTCAGGCAGTACTTCGTCGATGTGGATGACACCGTCGCCCAAAAGGTAAATTGGTTGCTATTCTGCTATTCCCGGGGTTGGATATTGCTCTAATTTCGTAGCTGAATATCACATTGTATGCTGAACTGAACTCCCGGTACTGGGACAAACTTAAAAGCATCTAAGTTAGTTTCTTAGGTTTTATTTTGTTTTGTCTCTCAGATTGTGGTTCACAAGAATGGTGACAGGGGAATCCACTTCCGTCGTGCTGGACCTCGCCAAAAGGTTTTGGTTCTTCCCATTCAATCTATACCCTGATGCCACCAATCTAAGTTTACCACTGCCTACCGAATATACTGTATACATCTCGGGAAGTTTACTAGATATGAATTCTAACCTTTGTTTTGTTTGCAAAACAATTTATTCTCAGGTATACTTCAAGTCCGACGAAGTTCATGCTTGCATTGTCACCTGTGGTGGCCTCTGCCCCGGGCTGAACACTGTCATCAGGGAGATTGTTTGCGGCCTTCATTACATGTACGGTGTCTCCAAAATCATCGGCATTGATGTGAGTCACCTCTCTAACTGTTGTCCACCCGGTACTCTAAGTCGTTGAAACTCAAACCTGGTGCTTGATCCGTTCTCACTTGTTACTTCCAGGGAGGGTACATGGGATTCTATTCCAAGAATACTATTACTTTGACTCCCAAGGTTGTCAATGACATCCATAAACGTGGCGGTACTGTTCTTGGGACGTCAAGAGGAGGTCATGACACCTCAAAGATAGTGGACAGCATCCAAGATCGTGGGATCAATCAGGTTCGAATTTAGCTTTGTTGCAACTTCCCATGGGTTTTATGCTAGTAGTTCATACATTTATTCTCGGTGTAATGTTTGTACAGGTTTATGTCATTGGAGGTGACGGAACTCAAAAGGGAGCTGCGGTCATTTATGAGGTATGTTTTTGGTAGATGTTATTTCATTAGGCTGTGATGAATTCGAATTTTTATATTAGCTAGCATCACTCTCTATCTGCAAGTTGGGCAGTGTTGAAACATTTTTATTTTCGCCCTGTTTAGGAAGTCAGACGACGCGGTCTAAAAGTTTCAGTTGCTGGAATACCCAAGACCATTGATAATGACATTCCCGTAAGGATAAACCCGCCATCTTGGTCTTTCAAACATCATCCTTTCCACTATCATGGATCCTTTTCCTTTTTTGCCCCCTGGGTGCATTATATGAATTCATGCTAAATATCCGGGTTCTGGTACAGGTTATTGACAGGTCGTTTGGTTTCGATACTGCGGTTGAGGAGGCACAACGGGCTATCAATGCAGCCCATGTGGAAGCTGAAAGTACCGAAAATGGTATTGGTGTTGTGAAGCTGATGGGACGTTATAGTGGTAAGTCTTAGTTTACCTTGCACATGTCCGAAAAAATCCCCTGGGGTTCATTTGGATGTTAGTGTTAGGTATTGAATTTGAGCACCAAATCCATATGAAGAGAATTTTTCTTAGAACCCTTGTTCGGCGAGGCAGAAAAATAAAAAAATTTGTCAACTCCATGGACTTGGAAATCCATGAGGGCACCAAATCCATAAGCCTTACGAATTTGAAAAATCTTCCCCTACATGTGGGTTTTTTAAATCCATCCCTCCTAATGCTTTTGTTTTGTCATCACTACTTCAGTACCCGCGACGATGCATTGAGCCTCATTAAGCCTTCTGTTGTTGGTACAGGTTTCATTGCTATGTATGCTACACTTGCCAGCAGAGATGTGGACTGCTGTTTGATTCCAGAGTCGCCTTTCTTCTTAGAAGGCAAAGGTGGACTTTTTCAATTCATTAGAAAACGGCTAAAAGAAAATGGGCACATGGTTATCGTTATTGCTGAAGGAGCAGGACAAGATCTGCTTACAGAGAGCATGCAGTCTATGGGGCAGCAAGATGCTTCTGGAAACAAGCAACTTCAAGATGTTGGATTCTGGATATCTCACAGGATCAAGGTACACACTTTTACCATAAGAGCATCAAGAAATTCTTGAGTCTCTCTGTTAGCCCCACTGAAGGTTGCTTTGTTTCTGTTTCAGGATCATTTCGCCAAGGAACATAATATGGCTATCACTCTCAAATACATAGGTAAGCTATCTGTTTGGTGTTCTTGTGCTTCATTTCCCTTTGGGATTTTGGTTTGACAGTTATGATTGTTGCAGATCCTACGTACATGATCCGAGCAATTCCAAGTAATGCTTCTGATAATGTCTACTGCACGCTCCTTGCTCATAGTGCGGTTCATGGGGCAATGGCAGGATATACAGGCTTTACTTGTGGACCTGTGAACGGACGACATTCTTACATCCCTTTTAATGTGAGTATCACTCTCTCTCTCTCTCTCTCTCTCCTCCAGTAGAATTGGCATGAAATGATACACAGGGGACTCTTGGAAGATTTTCTGGGCATGTCGTTGACAGTTCATTTCCTGGCTTGCAGCGCATTACTGAGAAGCAGAACAAGGTGGTGATCACAGACAGGATGTGGGCAAGACTTTTATCCTCGACGAATCAGCCTAGCTTTTTATGAGACCTAATTTTGCTGGCATGGAGAGAACTGGGGAACTAGGTGCATGGGAGTTGTAACATGTTCGACAGCATCTCGCAACTTACTCGAGATCGGACATTTCCCCTTTCAGTTTTGTGTATTTCCTTTTACTAGGAAAGCAAGTTGTATGTACACAAATGTTTGTCATAGTTGGATTACATGCGTTCTTTCATTGAATTGATGAGGTGAAGGATTTAGAAATTGTCGAGGAGCATTTCACTTTGACATTTGAATGGGCAAGCACAACTAGTCCCAGAAAGAGACCGGACAAGCACGAATGACAACAGAAGATGGATACTTTTGCTATATATATTGGCCAAATGAATGAATTAACATAATAAGCTGCAACAATTCATCCCCTCGTACATAACAGGGTGAATGAAAAGAAGAGGGTATGGTCATTGTTCAACTGAGTCTGTAAGTAGTACAAAGCATGCTGGTGCCTCCAGTCTCTTCTAATGTGAGTGTGACTGCAAAGAGATTATGCTCGAGTCGTTAAGCACATACATTGATTCAGGGAGTAGTTTACTTAGCATCATCCATCTACACTTATCAACCCTTGTAAACGCCAGAGGGATCAGCATTCTGAATAATCCATGGATGTTCGAGCAGCTTGTGTAGTGGCAGACGCTGGAATGAATCCTTGACAAGCATCTGCAGATGCAAAAGAGACAGCAGCAGATGATAATAAGGACAAACCTCAAGTTAGGATGGAACCTACAGCTGGTTCTAACTTCTAAGAGATGTGGCTTACCTGACTAATTAGGTCTTTTGCAGAAGCGGATACAATAGGCTTTGGAGGAAACTTGAGATCCACTTGCACAATCCTGCCATCATTGCAACATACATCACCGGTTTTAAGTGGGGGCATATAGCACACAAGAAATGCAGCAATTCGGAAGTCTGAATGAGATTTATACATACCTTCGGTATGTGTCAGAGTGTTCCCTAGCCTCAAAAGGAGGAGTGCCGTAGAGGAACTCGTAACACAACACACCTAGGCTCCAAATATCTACACTAGCATCATGCTCTACACTTTCCACTGCGCAAAAACAAGCAACCCAAATCAGACTCGCTGCAAATGTTGAGGTTAGCAAGTAGCAACTAAGGGTCCTATGCTGGTTACATACCCATTTCAGGTGGGAGATAGTCCAATGTCCCGCACATTGTTCGCCTTCTGTTGAATGTATGCACAGACCAGCCAAAATCGGCAATCTTGAGCTCCCCCTGACAAAAAGAAAGAAGAGGAACAAGTACATGGCAGCACACATAAGCACACTATAACCCAAAAGTGGACACTTGAAATCGTTCAGAGATGCATAATAATAACTTTAATGTGTGAAATGGTAGAGCACCTGGGCACCAATCAGGAGGTTCTCTGGCTTGATATCTCTGTGGATGACATGTTTCCCATGGCAATATATCAGAGCTCGAGCCAATGACGCAACATACTGGGCATCATATACACACATGAAAAGAAGGAGCATGTTAGAATAAACATCAGACGACCAAATGGGGGTTGTGATAAAACTTCACAAAGAAGGGATACTGCAAATGATGCCATGAAATAGAGGTGTAGAGAAGAGAAGAGAAGAGAGAGAGGTTTTCTCACCGTGGCAGCACGCCTCTCGCTGAAGTACTTGCATCTCTGAAGCTCTTTGTAGAGTTCACCCTTGACTGCGTACTCTAGTATCAAGTAGACTCGCTTCTGCAAGGCAATTTCCAATGGCGGGTAAGAAAAGCAAACATCAGCTACATAAAACGTAACAATGAGATCAACGTAACAAGGAAATGCCAGAATGTGGAGGAACCTGGTCGTAGAAGTAGCCATAGAGACGGAGAATGTTGGGGTGACGGAGGTGGCTCTGGATCTCAACTTCACGGCGGAGTTGATGCTCGACCTGCGATTGCTGGAGCTGGCTCTTGAACAGCACTTTTAGGGCCACGATGTGATTGCTCTGCGGGATCGATCATGGAAAAACAAACAACCACATATCTTGAAATGAAATCGTACAAAATCAGGGTAGAATGAGATTCAATTTGCTACTGTAATTATGATTAGTTACCCTTTTCTCACGAGCGAGGTAGACATGGCCGAATTTGCCGCGACCGAGGGGCTTCCCGATGTCGAAATCGCCGAGAGTCCATCTCCTCGTCTGGTTGTTCTCTCCGCCAGATGCAGCGGCCACCGCCTTATCTTCCGCCTGCGGTTAAGGAATTGAGGATCAAGAGAGCAAAAATCAAGGGCGAAATGAAGCCCTAGGAGGCGGCGGCGCGGCAGGCAAGAAGGATCGCGTTGGCCACGCCGCCGTCGCGACAAGGGGTGGATTTGACTTCATTACCTGTTGCTGGTGGTCGGATTGGGAATCGGGAGGAGGAGCGATCGCCATTGGAGAAGAATGGGGAAGAGAGGAGAAATTCAAAATCGAATGGAACCAAAAAAAAAAAAAGGCGGAAAGAACTAAAAAGGGAAATAAGGGGGAAGTAGGGGCCGGGATCTTTCTTCCGTTCTTGTTCTTACTCTTGCGGGCGGGGGGGTCTGTCCTACTCCTATGAAGATGTTATGAATACAAAATTTTTTTATAACGGTCGACTAAGAAAAGGTTCCACCTGGCCCACGTGGAGGGTTTCAAAATTTCTCCTTAATATATTCAAATGAAATGAAAGCGAAAATGTTTTATCTTCGATGAGGATTGAGGAGCGTCTACGGGCCGAGTGGGGTATACTCACAGTCACATGAGCTTTTCAGCCACCGTTGTGTTTCTATTCCCTATTTAAACGATAAAAAATATAAGAAAGATGAGTCGATTAAAAGCAATAGGATTATAGGTATAATATGTCCATCTACTACGACGGTTTATCAAACATGTTACTCTATTATTTTTTACATCAAACATGTCTCTATACTTTGACAAAATTGTCAAACATGCCCTTATGCTAAAATTTCCATTGAAAAAATCGTCAATCATGGTTGAACCGAGATTTAGACGATCCGACATTGGCATGTAGGAGGGAAAATATCAGTTTTGTCCCCCGTTTTATTTCTCTGGGTCTCTTCAAAGTGAAATTATTTGAATTATTTGGCTATACAAAAGAACCAAAAAATTCTAAAGTGAAATTATTAGGAATATTTTAGATATTTGTGTCGTCCAAATCAAAGTTCGGCGTTGATTAATTGTTTTTGGACGAAAATTTTAACAAAAGTGCATGTTTGATAATTTTTACAAAGTACAGGGGCATGTTTGAGGTAAAAAATAGTAAAGGGGCATATTTGATAAAACATCATAGTAGAGAGACATATTATACCTATAACCCAAAGCACTATAACCCAAAGCAATATGAAAAGAGTTTGATTGCGAGGTCTTAATTATCAAAATTTGAGAAAATAATGAAGAATTTTTAGCTACTTATTATAGATGAAATAATAAAAGTATGAACGTATGATAATTAGGAATTTAGCAATAAGCCATCTCGAACTCGTACAGTTTTATTACACTTTTAATATTTTTCAACCACATTGAATACGATACCGATCCTCCCTAATTTCAACCATGGAGAAGGCTGCCACTCCTTCCTTTCTCCTGTTCTGCACAAAAATGCTAACAATGACAATTAAAACCTAAAAGCTTCCATGATGACCATAGAAGGAGCTTCGACAACCCAACATCCCCTCCCTGCTGCTGAATCGGTTCTGAAAACTTCCTACTCCTAAGATTCTTTGGCAACACCTTCGTATGATGATGATCTGGAGCTTCCGTTTTCAGGCAGCACGAGTGTTGGGAGCAAACGAGGAATGATGAATGCAGCCACTAAACATAGCAACACCAACACTCCCACCCACCAAGCCTTGTGTGGTATACCCAGCAACAATTCATCGCATACTGCAATACAATAATCATAAGATTACTACACAGAAAAAGCTACACAAATAAAACAAGGTGATGTAGTTGGATTGTAGAAGAAAGGAATGCAGAAATAATCACAGGTAAAAGGGAGAAAATGTGCTCTTAAGCAGGACTTATTTAGTGAGGCATCCATGTCAAGCAACTTCGGAGTTCATACTAATGGAAGAGACACCAAGCTTGCAGATCTCACAAGAACAATCCTAGGCTCGTAGGTTAGCTGCTATGATTAACGCAAACAAGCAAGCGAGATAAAGAGAACTCAATAGTCTTACTGCCTGGATAAAAACCAAACCTTTCTACCATGTCACGGGAGAATGAAGACAGTTCAGAATCAGATAAAATCCTAAACAGTCATTCGGATAAAGATTCAATGACGTTATTTCAGAAACTTGTATGAAATAAACTAATAAGTTGACAGAGAGTTTATTTACCTATGTTGAAGATGATTGTTTCCCTCTCTGGTACATTACGTATTGCAACCACCCCCTCCGGCTCTACAGTTACCGATACATACAACAGGTTCTGATGAGCAGAGAGAAACACATCAGTAAAAAGAACAAAAATAAAACAATATCAAGCAAATATGATCCAGATCAGTAGGAAAACTACACCTGTGTGCCACTAAACTCATCAGTCTTGAAAATTAATTTCTCTGTGTTTAGTATTCTTCGATTCCAGTTCATTCCCAAATCAGAAGCATCTTTCTTCAGTTGTAAAGTGAAGCTAGCAGGTATCTGGAATGTCAATCCCAGGGAGAAACAAAGAAGATTTTTCATGATGGGGATAGTGTGGACATCAGCAAGTCGAAGGGACAATCAAACTACATACATACAGAAGCCGGATAAGATATCTTCACTTCATACCAAGTGTTCGATTTCAAGTCCCGCAGTTCATACAGACGAGAACCTCCCTGCAAGGAAAGAGTCTCCCTCCACAGTTCATTTCCAGGAATCAATACATTGCTGGCAACCCTTTAAGAGATAGTGCCAGATGAAACAGTGAGATACATGAGAATCGGGCAACTTGAGAATGGAAGTGCACCGAGCCAAAAAGAAGATGAGTCCATACTCTATTCTCCCAAATGTTGGAATTGGGTATCCAGCAACGAAGGTGAATGCACAGACCCCAAGGAAAGAGCTACAAATCATGGCTAGCATGCCGTTGAAGCTCTTCATCTTCTTCCTTCCGTTTCTACAACCATGACCTTCTACATAACCGCAACCACAGGTTTCAGCAGGCTATACATTGTATATTGGAGAATTCACCCTAATGTAGTACATAACAAGAACAACTAACGGAATTGTCCTAGTTGAATTTCACTTTTCTGTGCAGATTTACTGAATTAGCCGAGACCGGAGAGATCCCCAAGTAAAGAAGAAGAAAAACGAGGTCGTGGGATTACCCTAATTGATAAAATTGAGCAGTTGATGAAGACTGGCGATGCTGAGGCCTTCTTCTCCTTCGATTGATGCTACGGAATCAGCAGATTTCAGACTCGGGACATCCAGGCGGGAAGTCTGGAATTGCGGTTGGATATTGGAGATCTGAAAGGAAGCGTGGAACTTGTAAGTTGGAACTAAAATGTAAACATCGACGGCGCCTCCGCGACGGCAACCGGGGTGTGGTGGAAGGACTGGCAGAGATGGGTATTGGGATTTGGGTGGGTTAAGGACTTGAGGTCGATGGGAAAAGGCCGATTGACTTCTTTCTTAATTTTCCGTTGAATCGGAGGCATGGTTGTCATGCCGGTGGCATGTCACCCGGTTGAACCTGGTTCAACCTGTGCCGGTCATGAAACCGGCATGACACCATCGTCCACCGGTATGATCGACTTACGCATTCTAAGTAAAATGACATCACTTTAATGAACTTAATGAATAAAAAAATTAATTTATCGTTCATTTTATGAATGTAATAGCTAAAAGTTGATGATATTTGTTGGATTGTAACTAAATTGTCCACAAATATGTTTTATATATGATTAAATACATTAGATATTAATTGTTTTCACATTTTTTTAACCGGCATGAACCGGCACAAACAGGTTATACCACCGGTCGTACCATTCCACTTGCAAAACCGGCACAACGATATAAACCGGTTTGACAACCTTGATCGGAGGAAATTGCGTAATAATGATTAATGAAACAGCACCGTTTCGCAGCAAAAGCAATAAAACGAACACCTCCCTCTTATCTGGGCTTTAAGCCTCTTTCTTTAACTGGGTTGGATCAGGCAAAGAAAACGCAAGGTAACAAACCCGAACCTCAAAGGCCCAAGGCAAAGGAGGATTTTGCTTGGCTCTATTACATTTTACAAATTTAGTTTTGGTTTGGTTTGGTTTATAAAAAACATTTACCGTATAAACTAAACTTGTTCATACATATTCAGTATATATCTATAACTTTTATGTAAATTTATTTATGAAACAAATGCATTTATGGCAAAAATGGAACTTATAAATTTAACGAAAAAAAAAAACAAGTTTAATTTGTATCCCAAAATACCAATACTTCATAACACACTTGAATGACTCAATTGTACTTATAATTTTTGTCTAGCTTTTGTGTGAATTAAGTTATCCCCTTATCATTCAAATATCTCTCATCTTGTGAAAGAGTGGTTGGTTTAGTGCTACACTCTCGTTTTTTTGTATGGAGATCCAAAATTCGAATTTCCGTGTGAGATTTCTCTTCCTCCGCACCCTTTTCTTCAATAGCATGTCAACAAAAACAACTTTATGATCTTACAAGTTACAACCTGTGTTCTTTGGCAAAAAAAAAACCTTTTTACTCGTTCTCATGTGTAAAATCATATACAAATAACATTCTGTATAAATATGACCTTGTCATACAACGATATTATCACGTGATAATTGCCCATTCTGCAGCATACTAGCACCATTGCCATCGTATGATTGCAGTACCAAATGTACTATGAGTCCATGTCTATGCCTATTGCCAAGAAGATGCATAGTGGGTAGGAATGGCAATGGGACAGGTCCGGGGCGGGTTTTTTGGTATCCAGACTCGCCCCGCGGCAGGTTGACCCAATAAGTATGCTATTTATATGAAAAATATTAGAAAAATTCGTTATTTTTATTATAAAACCAAGAAAACAAACATATTATGATAAATGTAGTTAACTTATTAGAGAAATTGAGGTTTTCACTAATTTACAACTATTTTATAGTTAAATTATGATATAATAAAAGAAAAATTCTAAGTATTTTGACTAAGATTACATGTAATTTTAGGCAAGAAGGGGTCGAGAATGGGGCGGGTTAGGGCATGTCGGGTCGATGAGAGTACCCATGCCCGCCCTGCCCCAAAACAGGCCAAACAGGTCGGGTAAAACGGATTAGGTCGAAATTGTCATCCCTAGTAGTGAGAAGCTTTCATAGGCATTATGTATACGTCGTCCAAACCAACCAATAAATTGTGACGGCAATGTATAC
The DNA here is from genome assembly GCA_964030455.1 of Linum trigynum. Lineage (NCBI taxonomy): Eukaryota > Viridiplantae > Streptophyta > Magnoliopsida > Malpighiales > Linaceae > Linum > Linum trigynum. The sequence continues at coordinate 1,416,230 of OZ034816.1, forward strand.
CAAAGTGGAATTAAGACTGACATTAAAGCTTTGTGGCGTAGTAGGTATCTGTTGGTTCAATGGAAATGAATTTCCCTCATTGAAGGCTCCCTCCTACCCTTTTTTACAATAGCAAATTGTCAATGGAATCGACGCCAATTGAATGAGGGGTATAGAGAAAACTGACTGGTGGCTGCTCCTTTAGTCCCTACAAGGGTTAATTAGCCCTACTAGATTTCCCATTTGTGGTTTGGAGTTTGGAGCTAGTCCTCTCCTAACCAACCCAAAAAAAGGGGGCCATGATTTACATCTCTTCTTTCTCATTCTCTTATTGAATGTAGTTTTAAGTGAGAGCAACTTGTGATCCAACCCCATAGGAAATAAGGACCACATGTTATATAGCATATATCCATATCTAGTGACCCTCTCATTCGTATTCTCTAAAATATCCATGCTCAACTTAGTCAATAAATTAGAACAATATGTATTGATTAAATTAAGGATATGATATGTAAGAGAAATACTTACATAGAGGATTGCGAGATGGGATCAAAATGAGTTTTTCGTGGTCCACTATTTATTAATAATTAGATACAACATACACTGATTATGTCCTTTTGGTATTTGGATATAAACACACCATATTCTGAACATTCTTCATTCATAATCAATGAGAATTCGGATAGCTCCCCACAATCATACAATGTCCAGTTACAAAGTAACACGTGAACAACACAATTAAATATTCAAGCCAACGATAGCATGTGTCATCGACTAATTAGACAACCCACACTCTTATTGAATTTCCATAAAAATGAGGATGATAAAACCTCCCAATCGCTATCCAACAACTAATGAAAAACGATAAATAATAGCTATATTCTGGTGATCGCTCCAACCAACACTCTCAAGTAACTCAATAGCTCAATAAGAATCTAGATTCCTCCATTCTCATACTTTAGTTTAACTTCCCATCACTATAAACTAAAACACATGTTCACTTCCCATTTTCGTTTCCTGTTTCTTGTTTTCATGTCATAAATTTGGCAATCGAAATGAGAAAACTTGTTTACTTTTAATTCTGTTTTCTATTTGTTTCCAATTATGAAAACAGAAAGTGGTAACTTCCTGCTGTTTTCGGAAACGAAAAAATGTTATTTTCACCTGTTTTCAACATCTATTTTCTAAAAAACATGAAAGTAAAGGAACTTATAAAACAGCTCTTCAATAACCATTCCATACAAAGTTGGACAAAAAAACACAAACCAAAATAGTCACATGAAATCTTTGTTTAGAAATTCTGGTGTCCGCAAATCACCAACAGTTTTTCAGAATTGGTAAAAAATCTATCCCCAAGTAATTAGGTAGATTTGGTGGATCAAAACCAAAAAGGACCGACCATTGCATCGTCCTCCAGCCTGTTGAAATTTCCCCATATGGGAACGGAACGGAACGGAACGGCTTCACCATCAACCAACCCAACCAATCTTTTCCCTTTCTTTCCTTTGATTTCAAGGTTCGTATCGTACCCACAATTCATTCCAAACCGCGTGGTAGCCAAAAGCTGAAAAGGGAGAATTCATTCCTCAACTACACTTCTTTCTCACACTACTGTTTCTCTCTCTAGCTGACTCATTCTTACGTTCTCGGCTGCAATCCCATGAGTTCACTCCAGAGACATTTTCTGGTACCCACTAAAACGTTATTTCACCCTCTTTGGTTTCCTTTCCAACCATGACTGCGCACGTGGCCGGTCTTCGTTCGTCTCTCTCTTTCTATCTTGACATTGAAATCAAAGTTTCAAACGTTCCCCAAATTTTCAACTGTCCCGCATTGTATGAGGGAAATGACTTTTCGGAATCCTTGCCTATAAAAAGGGCGGCTTCGGGTTTCACTTCTTTCATTCTCAGCTTCACCAAGCACGACTCTTTTCACTCTCTCATTGTTTTTTTTACCGTAAAGCTTTGATCTTTGGTGGATTTGCAGAGAAGGGTTGTTCAGGGTGTTGGTAGAGAGAGGAAGAGTCGTTGGAGTTTGATTACTGAGAGGAAAATGGCTAATGTTGTGAATGACGGTGGTGATTCGACGGAGAAGATCGTCAATGGCGCCGTCGGGGGTGGTGGTGGTGTTGAGGACGTGTATGGTGAGGATTTCGCCACGGAGGAGCAGTTCCTAACCCCTTGGGCTGTCTCCATTGCTAGGTAACAAACAAACAACATTAAACAAATAGTTTGATCGTCTTTTCTGTTTCCATGCGATTAATTTATTTTGTGTAGTCTTCTGTATTTTACTGCAATGCCTTGGGCTGTTTAATTGTTTAATGATATACGGTTCTCCACTCCAGTTATGTTCCCTTGATTTGCTCAAGTTAAGATAGGATAATTCTTGAAAATGTCAGTTTGGATAGGAAGTTGGGATCTTTTTTCTGGCATTTTTATTTTGCTTGATTCAGGTGGAAATAATCTTTCTTCCCCAAGCATCCCAATCACAGGCTATCAAGGAGGCTATAGTCTTTACTCTTTAGTTGTGATCACAGACCCACTAATGCACCAGATCCCAACATAACTCCGAACTTGATCGTGTTTGTACATTAGTTATATACACTAATATCACTAAACTGAATGATCTCTGGAGGAGGAAAAAAGCTCCAGTCTTTGTGGGGATGAATTTTACATCTTGCCATGGTTTTAATTTTACACCCCAAATCCACACTGGGTTTTTAACTTTTTATTCACCTTGTTTGTTGATAATCTGGCAGTGGGTATAATTTGATGAGGGATCCAAGGCACAACAAAGGGACAGCATTCACAGAGAAAGAGAGGGATGCTCATTACCTGAGAGGTCTTCTTCCCCCAGCCATATTCACTCAGGAACTTCAGGTTCAAAAGTTCATTAAACTCAGCTCCATGAGATTTCCTTTAACTTGCCGCTGATTGCTGATTCGGGTCTTTCAATGTTGTGACTTGTGATGATTAGGAAAAGAGGTTGATGCACAACCTTCGTCAGTTCGAAGTTCCTCTCCAGAGATACATGGCCATGATGGATCTTCAGGAGAGGAATGAAAGGTTGTTCTACAAGCTTCTGATTGATAATGTGGAAGAGCTTCTGCCAGTCGTGTATACTCCTACAGTTGGCGAGGCTTGCCAGAAGTATGGCAGCATTTTCAGGCGTCCCCAGGGGCTTTATATCAGCTTGAAAGAGAAGTATGTGTGGCTATATCGGAGTTGCCTCTCGAATTCTAGCCTTGTTGTTAGGAGTGCTGAGATTGGTTTTTCTGTTTTTGGGTATTTTCAGGGGAAAGATTCTTGAAGTACTTAAGAACTGGCCAGAGAGGAACATTCAGGTCATTGTTGTTACTGATGGTGAGCGGATTCTTGGGCTTGGAGACCTTGGCTGCCAGGTAACGAGTTGATTACTTATTCCATAAGGCATTCATTCCTGCATTTTACTTTTTCCCACTTTTCATATCATTTGCTTGTGTCAAAATGTTTCAGGGAATGGGAATTCCCGTTGGGAAGCTTTCTCTGTATACAGCACTCGGAGGAATCCGTCCATCAGCAGTAAGCTTTTGCTATACTATTCCAGCTTCTTGTACCTGATTAGTGAAATTATTGAACATCGCTTCTGTTTGCAGTGCCTGCCAATCACAATTGATGTTGGTACAAACAATGAGAAGCTGTTGAATGATGAGTTCTACATTGGTCTTAAACAAAGGAGGGCAACAGGACAGGTCTGAAATGCTGCCTTTGCATCTCTTCTTCTTCCGTCATTGCAAACTCAGTATCATCTTTCTGAAATTTCTTATGTGATTTAGGAATACGCTGAACTTCTGGAAGAGTTCATGACTGCAGTTAAGCAAAATTACGGGGAGAAAGTCTTGGTACAGGTAAAGACATTGATTTAGTTTGGCAGGAGCAGTATCACGGATACTTAACATTTTTCATATCTTACTAAGTAAACTTCTTTTTGTAGTTTGAAGACTTTGCAAATCACAATGCATTTGACCTTCTAGAGAAGTACACTCGGAGCCATCTTGTTTTCAATGATGATATTCAGGTGATTTCTTTTAGTGCAACTGAAGCTGTTTGGTTCATTAGCAGATCAAAATTGCAGCTCTTCTGATCTTTTACTTCGGATCATTTCTTCCAGGGCACGGCATCTGTAGTTCTGGCAGGGCTAATTGCGGCTCTCAAGTTGGTTGGTGGAACCTTAGCAGACCATAAGTTCCTCTTTCTGGGAGCTGGCGAGGTGAGCTTGCAGACAGTTTTTGTTTCTTCTTTCTTCTCATTTCTCAACTCTTGACAAGTTTGAGGTCTCTTGCAGGCTGGTACTGGCATAGCTGAGCTTATAGCACTGGAAATTTCCAAGCAGGTGATCTTCGTTTTCCTTTTCAATGATCTAACAGTTGAATTATTTGTGAGTTCAATTCGTCGCCCAAAAGGCTAAACTTACGATCTTATTGGTTTTCCAGACGAAAGCTCCTGTAGAAGAGACCCGGAAGAAGATTTGGCTTGTGGATTCAAAGGGGCTCATTGTTAGTTCTCGCAAGGAGTCCCTTCAGCATTTTAAGAAGCCCTGGGCTCATGACCATGAACCTGTGAAGAACCTCCTAGATGCTGTTAAGGTGTGTAAAAAAAAATACTGTAATCTCTAACCATCTGAGAAATTAGTCAGCAGCTGCTGATATAATCCCGTTTTCTTTATGCAAATGTTGTTTTAGGCAATCAAGCCAACAGTTTTGATAGGATCATCTGGAGCTGGTAAAACATTCACTAAGGAGGTGGTTGAGGCAATGGCCTCCTTCAATGAGGTAAAACTACCGTCCTGGAATAAACCAAAATCCTTTTGTTTTGACAAAAAACTGATCGAATGTCTGTTGAATTGCAGAAACCACTGATTCTTGCTCTCTCAAATCCCACGTCTCAGTCGGAATGTACAGCCGAGGAAGCATACACATGGAGCCAGGTAAACCACAACATATCATTCATCATCTACATTGTGAGACAAGGATAGGAGAATCCAGGTTAAGGAATATGGAGAACTGACCATTGTGTGAGTGAGTGAGTGAGTGCAGGGTCGTGCCATCTTTGCTAGTGGAAGTCCATTCGACCCGGTCGAGTACAATGGCACACTGATGGTGCCAGGACAGGCAAACAATGCATACATATTCCCCGGGTTTGGTCTTGGGCTGATCATGTCTGGGGCGATCCGTGTCCACGATGACTTGCTCTTAGCAGCCTGTAAGTTTCTTCCAAACACCATAATCCTCATCTGATGTCCAGTCATTGGCCTGGTCTTCTCATATGCTGCTGTGGTTTCTGGAACAGCGGAAGCTTTGGCAGTGCAGGTAGAAGATGAGCATTTCGAGAAGGGACTGATATATCCACCATTTACCAACATAAGGAAGATATCAGCTAATATTGCTGCAAAGGTTGCTGATAAGGCTTATCAACTAGGTCTGGCCTCCCGCCTTCCTAGGCCAAAGGATCTGGTGAAGCACGCTGAGAGCTGCATGTACAGCCCTCTCTACAGGACTTATCGTTGAATCCTGTTCTGGAATGGATATTGAAATTTTCTAGGGCCTATAACTCTATTATTATTAAGTATTCAACAATGTCGATTGTTTAAGTTCCTAATCATGCCTTGATTCACCTTATTTGTTCTCCCAAAAGTTTGTTCTTTCGTATGTGACACTTTTGGTATCTTGCTTGTTAGTGAAGTAAGACTTCCTCCCTATGTTCATTAGGTCTTCAAAGTAATGTAGAAGCCAGGCGCTCTTGTTTCCAGAGATTCTGACCTATTTCTAATTTGCCCTATGTTCATTAAATCAAAAATAAAATTTTGATTATTGGGAGTGGTATGAATTGAACACAAGGGGTTTCTATGAAAGAATATAATATTATAAAAGTTTAAAATTTATTGATTATTTATTTTTCATTGTCACGTCACTCGTTTAACCGTCAACTATCAAATTTGACTGTCACAAAAGATAAACTTATCCGAGTCACAAAAGTTGAACGATTGAATTAATTTTAGTGACCATGAATGTAATCAAATGTGGATTTATTAATAACTAGTGACCATACCTACAATTTACCCCCTAATTTTTTTTTAATTATTTAATTTTTTCTTAAACAAGACAATTAGCTCAAAATCTGTACACGAAGTCATTAACCCTCTGCCGCTGCAGTCTGCAGAAAGTAAGGAGTGATGACTGACCCATTAGCGCATAGGATGGTTTGACAGAAGGAGGCCGGCGTACGTGGAATAATTCTGGGCCCAAAGCGGAAGGCCCTCCCGCTTCACCGGCCAAAAAGGAATGGCGCTCAAAACATAAACCAGATTGATTGTGCCAATCTCCCGTTTTCTTCAAAGAGTTCAAACTTCAACTCTCTCTAATCGCGTCTGCGCTTCTGTTTGTGTCTGCGTAACTCCTTTCACTCCCAGCAGCTTCTCCAATAACCACCCCAAAAGAAGGCGCAGCGGAGTACACTTCCCGGCAGCAAGCCAGAAACAGAGAAGCTAGGGTTGTTTCCTTTCAGTTTCGAATTCTCAACAGTCGTCCATCGTCATCCATGTCTCGGCTTCGTCCGAAGCTGGTTTTCTCTGGCTTCACCAAGGCCGAGGTATTTTGCTATCTTCGCTTACGCCAAAATGGCGATGACTCTCAGTTTAACACTTCGATTGTCAGCTTCCTTTCTTGCTTTCATTTGCATGCACAATTGATCTGTCTCTTTCGCATCCATGGGCACAGTCCGAGAAGATGGAGAAGTTGCTGGATGATTCGGTCCAACCTCTCAACACAAAGTTCTTTAAAAATCTTGCTAGAGGTTTCAAGTGAGTTGCTCTTTTGTGAACTGTACATTGAAATTCAGCAACCGACTATTGATTTGACTTAATTAGCGTTAAACTAAATGCTGTGGACGAATTTCAATAGTTGGTTCTGGATCTAACCCTGTTTTATCTTCTCTTCAGCCAATCTTCTGGCCGTGCGGGTAAACCAGTTGTGAAATGGACCGAGGTGTAAAATCTACTAAAGCTTGAGATTGTAAAGCTTCTTTTTGGTTTAACACCTCTTGTTCTTTGGTTTGCATCTCTAATTATTTTGACTTGTTTGATGATGGTTATATCCAGGTAGAGAGTTGGTTCCGGAAGAGGCAACAAGGCATCACACCACCACTTTGCTCCGAAACTGGTGCTTCGAAAGATGGTTCAATGTTGCCAGGGCCTAGTCCTGCGAATGAGTCTAATGGTACCTCCAAAAAGGATACAGGTGCTCCATTTCTTAAGCTCTTTGGATTGGGTTACATTACACTACCTTCGTTAGTGTCTGTTTGCAATGTATTGCAACCTTTTGTTGATTTGGAAGCTATGAAATAAAATTCAGCTAAAGTGTTGTGAGGTGCTCCAACTTATAGTGTAAAGGATAAGGTAGAACTAAACTTTGCGGATCAAAGCGTAGTGTAGGGAAGAATAGTTGGATATTTCAACTTGTGCAATACAGAGATAAAAACTTTCTTAGTATTGAACTCTCTGCAAAGAAACTTGGTGCCGACGAGCTATTTTGCTTAGGAAAGGCAAGTGTACCTTAGATAAGCTAGCATATTGGCACAAGGTCGTATTTCTTGGGGCTTAAATTTCTATCTAGTCAAGCAAAGTGGTTTGATTTGAGTACTAACTAATCTAATTTAAACAAAGAAATAAGAAAAACTAAACTAGTGGAGAATCACAAGATATGAGAAGTTGCTTATAGTTGAATTAAGATGCAATTGAAGAAGGAATTGATTTGTACACCTGAACTTGATATTGTGGAGACCCCTATATAACTCATCATTAATGCAATTATAATCCTTTCAGTTAGGCAACTAAAGCTCACTTTCATGCAACTTAAACTCCCAAATTGAAGCTTTCAAACTATTTGGATCCCACTACTAAGTTGCCTTAGTCCACCAAGATGGTAGAGTTCACATTCATGCAATTTAAACCCATACACACAAGCCTACACCCCTAACACTAATTATTTCTGATTTGTAGCAAAACTATAGCTAATCATCTCCTTTTTTAGTTTCTTTTCCTAAATCAATGAAGAACTCCTTCGTTATCATATCTAAAAGTTATTATTAGAAAATATAGGTGTTTAATTTGTCCATAATTGCATACACATCCTCTGGTTGAAGTACTATTCATGTGATTGGCCAATGCTATTTGAAGAACAATTAGGATAGCAATAATAGCACCTTGCTTGCATCATTCTTGTCTTCAAGACTGTAGAAACTAGGTAGCTTGTGCTCTCCAATTGAAGATTTAGAGCTTTAGGTTTGGAGAATCTTCTGGAGAAGGAATGATCGATTTTTCTGAGGCTTGCACTACTCTTTGCTGAGATATAAGTATCCTTCAATAGAACTTTGAAGTAACTGTAGTCCTAGTATAGTCCTTAATTGCTTGCTCACCACGGGAAGACATTGTTAAATTTTTTCATGAATATTGGAAGCTAATAAACTAGTAAACATAAAGTTACCGTTAATAACTTCTTCAAGAGTATGGGAAGCTAATAAACTAGTTAACATCACATCAGACTAGGACAGCAAGAATGAAATGACAATGAGGATTGCATCTTCATCTTATAACCTAATACTTATCAGTGCTTCTGTGTTCCAAATTATTGGTGTTTACTTTGAACTTGTGGTTAAAATGCTCTCACAAAATCAGAATATTGTCATAGCATCCAAACAAACTTAATACAAACAAGCTTCCATGCTTCTTTTTGCTCCATCTCACATTTCACTAAGGGAAAAGATAGCAAAGTAACACTATTAGTGTTGTTATGGTGCTTAAGCCAATCGGAGATATTGGATAAATAGATTAATTGTTTTTAATTTGTTGGCCAATTTTTAAGTATAAATTTTAATAAGAGCAATTAATTTTTAGCACCATAACAAGATCAATAGTGTCATTGTCTATTCTTTTCCCTTCTCACTAAACACAAGCCTCTACCTGTACAACTAATTATTTTGGATTTGTAGCAAAAATTTGTCTACACTTCAATGAAAGAACTCCATCCTGTCAATATGTCTGATTGACTGTTATCCATTATTCCATTATCTAACCAAATAAAGTAGCGTGCCAATTGCAATTTCAGTATATTACTAGGTCAGTGCTAAATAATAGCAAAAGATTTTATATAGCATCCATATCTTTCTTCCAAACTAGCCATAAGTTGACAAAGCCTCATTTTTTATTTTGATTTTGCATGAGAAATCATGATGTTTTAGAATTTATTTTCATCTTTCCATGCTATATTGACTTCTATATGTCCCAAACAGGAAATATGCAAGACCGGTCGACCATACAATTTGAAGCAAAGTCATCAAAAGATGGTGCTTGGTAAGCGGAATAGAGTATGATATATGGTGGGATGAGATTATTTTCAGTATTGACACTAGAGATAGAATTGATGGCACACTCACTTGAACAATTTGATATCTAGTATTTTTTTTTTTTTTTTGCTTTTTATGAATGATTGATGTATTGGTAGTGAATAGAAGAATGAGGAACAAAATACAAGAAGAGAGCTAAATTGGCACCCTAGCTAGAACATCATGGTGCAGTACTCGGGATAAAACATTGAATTAAACGTTTTCGAGAGACTGCGGGAGCCAACTTCAACTTGATATTCTTGTTAAGAACACCCTAGAAGAGTTGTCTAGCTTGACGGAAGATGTAGAATGGTTGAATCATAAATTGCCTACTACAATCCTTCTCCAATAGTCATTTTTTTATGAAATTCTTCAATAGAGTTCTTTAGTAATTGTGGTAGTCCGTTGGATGATGCATTAGACAAAACATCTGAAAAATCCAGAAGTTGCTCTCCTTTCTTATCGGAATTTAACTACAATAATATGCTATTGGGTCTTTAGGCGAAAAAAGTTAGATAGGGTCATTTTCTTGTAATGCCTCTATCATCTCTTATCCAATAGCAACCAAGGTTTCCTTTTGCAGTGGTATGTCTTCTCGAGTTCTTTCATTTTGGAAACCATTTCTTGTTGGGTCTTCCACTGCTTGATGAAAGACTTCAATCATGTGACTTTTCAACTTTTTCCATACAATGTGTTGTATAGCTCCCTTATTTGGTCTCTTTTTTCATTAGCCGATGTGATATGTAGATTAGGGGGCATTAGCTTAAGATTTAGTGATCAACTCCCTTATGTGATTTCTCAACCCTTAGGTATGAATTTTGGTTGGTAGCTCAACTTAGTTGGGTTTGCCTAAGAGTAACTGGATGCTAAGTGCTTGTTTAGAGACATGGGATAGGTACCATGTGGTATGAGACATGTCACAATACTTTTGTGCCGACACATCAATGAGGTTGCACCACCTGTGTAACAAGTGGGCCAATGGAGTGGTAACCCGCGAGAAAAAGGATAAGAAGTGGTGGTTAACTCTTGCCAATAAGGATGTGTGGTTATTTGTTTGTTTTAGTGGAGGGGATGTTTTTAGGCTTCATTTAGAGATTATAAGTTGAATCAAGAATATTTTGCACTTTGGGAATGTTCAATGCTTGCGTCCATTGCTTACATCGTTAGACAAATGCACAACAAAGTGTTGAGTGTTTTACTAGATGTCTGGAATTTAAGTTCAATGCTTTTCCCCCTGCTCTCCAGGTATGATGTTGAATTGTTCCTTTGCAACAGAAAACTACCATCAGGAGACCTTGTAAGTTGTGTTAGTATGACTTAGTTTTTTTCATGTCAGTTCCCTTTGATTTTTACTTGTCTCATCGATCATGATCATTGAAGATGGAAATAATAGTCAAAAGGGCAATCGAAACTCAATATTATGAGCTGTGTTTGTTTCAGTTTTTCTAAGATAATTAACTTCTTTTATGTTTCCGTGAAAGTAAGAAAGAGTGGGTTGATAAGGTTTATGGAAAACTTAAATTAATGAGTAATGAAATATTTTGTAGTAATAAAAAAGTAATTGTTGTAATGACAGATAGTTTGTTTGATGATAAATAAATGAGTAGGTTATGAAAAAAGTGTGAGTATATAACTCTTAAGAATTTATTTGTATTTTGAAGCATTAAGTAAAAATGTAAATTTGTTAGTGTGGAGTCTACAAGTACCATGTCTAGTAGTTCTAGAAAGTTGGAAAAACATATGTTTGTTTTAGCTTTTAACTCTAGTTATTTTGAAGCCGAAATAAACACATCCAATGTCGTTTCAACAAGCATGGTAGAAGCATCAACATAACACTATTAGCGCTTGGACAGATAAACTTATATACATTTTATAACATGTTGAAGGAAGTTCGTGTCAGATTTGAAGGATTTGGGGCAGAGGAGGACGAATGGGTAAATGTAAGAGAGGCAGTCAGACAACGGTCTGTTCCCGTGGATCCTTCAGAATGTCATTCAGTGAATGTTGGGGACGTAGTATGCTGCTTTCAGGTGAGTGGCGAAGTTGCTTGCCAGTATCTCCCAAATCTTGTGTGGTTTTATAATAGTAAAAATGTAAAATGAATGCTACTATGGGTATGAAGTTCATTTCATAGGGGGAAGGTAGAAATGAAATTTATTTAGTGGCAGATTTCCAGCTAGAGTTATTTGTAGGGTTCATTATAAATGGTTCTTTTTAAAAAATTAGATTAATACTTTTGTTTCAGTTTTTTTTTTTTTTTTTTTTTTATATGGGTGATATAGGTTTCATTTGTTTCGGCTTTTAAGTCTGAGTTCTTCCTCAAGTAACTAGCTATAACTAACACAACCATTTGACAATTTGCCTCTCACTCTGTTACCAGGAGAGGAAAGATTATGCGATGTATTACGATGCTCATGTGATCGAAATTCAGAGGAAACTGCATGATATAAGGGGCTGCAGGTGCATTTTCAAGATACGGTACAATCATGACAACGTGGAGGTCAGAATCTCGATCGTTGTTCTTCCCCGGTAGTTACATTTCAGCGCCCGCCCCGAGGGGGAGCGGGGCTTGTTAATATTTGGGTTGTTGCTGACTCTGGAATTGGTTCTTTTGCTGTTGTTGCCAGGAAAGAGTTCGTCTTAGAAGACTCTGTTATCGCCCAACACCTTGACGCTAGAATTAAGAGAAGCTATGGGGAGCGAAGCCAGACCTCTCTCAAGTGTATAGTAGTCATATATGCCATCCAACAGAATACCTGTGCAAAATGAAAAGCTTTTGTTTCCTCCTTTTGATGCTTTCAGTAAATGGGAAGCTGGCATTACCTTCCCGCTTGTTGAAATTTGACTGTAGTCTGCGCAGTAGGGACTTTGTTCAGAGTCTAGAGAACTTCATGGTTGCGCATAGCAGAATGTAGATGGCCAAAACTATTGAGGCTTTGGGGGGGGGGGGGGGGGGAGAAACTGTCGCCAGTAGCTTTCTGCCTGGTGTCCCGGTACCAGTTTTATCAGATGTCGCCGAAGGGACAGGTCTCCTGGCTGCATCAAACTGATGCACAGCTTATTTTGCTGCTTAGCTAGTGCTTGTTAATATTGTACAGGACTGGTCCGCTGTACCCGTTATACTGGTCAGGTCTTTTACTAGTCTGGAGTTTTTGTATCGACAATGTGATCTCTGGTACTGTTTTACAAAAAATGGTGCTAATATTAGGCCATCATTCTTGCTCGCTGAGAGTTTCACTCGTGATGCATTGAGGCTAGTGATGATAATTTCGACCCGATAGGTCCGATATGTTTTGGAGTAGGTCCGACCTGTCGGGCATGGGTCTTCTCATAGACCCTATCCGTCCTGACTCGCGCCCATTCTTGACCTGTTCTAGATTACATGTAATTTTAGTTAAATTACTTAATTTTTTCTTTTACTACATATTTTAACTATTATAAAGTTGTAATTAGTGAAAATCTCAATTTTTTCAATAGTTTAACTATATTTTATCATATTATGATTTGTTTCTTGGTCTTATACTGAAAATATTTAATATTTTTAATGTTTTCAATATAAATTACATACTCATGGGTTGACATGCTCCGATTCGTGTCCCATGATAAATTATCCGACCTGCCACGGGATGGATATGGGTATCGAGATACCCGCCCCGGACCTACCCCATTGTCATTCCTATTCTTGAGACAATCAATGTGGCTACAGTCTTGATACCTATGGTGAAACCGTAGTTCAACGATTAATACGACTAATTATCGTCTACCGATTAGTCTTAATATTGGTATTTTGCGGTTGAACTATTGCTAGAGTACGTTCTCACAAACCATGCTACAAATTTCTATAATAAAAAAAAAAAAAAAAACAAAACCATGCTATAAATATCCTCCATTCCTCCTTTGATTTCCCATCTAGAACTTTCTCTCCCCTCCCCTTTTGTCCATCTTCCTGCCTTTGGAACTTCTAAAATCCAATCTTCACCGATAACTTCCCGACCCTCGATGAACGTTCTCTTTCTTGCTGGAAGCGTGGCACCACCGTCATCTTCGCTCATACGATCCCTGAGCAGCGAACTCGCTCACCCCAGAAATCGGCCGTTTCAGTTACCTCTGCCGAATGGATTGAGCTCGAAGTGGATTCGAATGACACCATAATCGCAGAGGAATCTAACACAAACAGGATCGCTGTTTTTTTTATGAGAATCAAAATCTTGCGAGTCTGGAGTTCTTAATAAGATGGATGAGTACGACAGTGGGGAAAGGCCCGAGCCAGAGGACGAGGGAAGCACAGCTCCTTTGCCTGAAAAGGTTGGTTTCTCTCTGCCCGCGCCATTTTGCTTGTAGCTTTCCGGGGGTTTTCGAAAATTGTCATTGCACTGTAGCCTGTAGGCTATAAGCTTCACTTTGCTTCACAGGTGGCTGTTGGTGGTTCCCATAGACGGCTTGGGAAAGGAGGGTTTGGACAAGTCTTCGTCGGTAGGCGAATTGGTGCTGGCCCAGGTGCAGTAGAGGTGTGTGCATTTCGGATGTTTGAACTTTGAAGCTGTCCTGCAACTTTTGTACGTACACCCTTCGGCCGGGCTTATATTTGGTCTCTGAATTTCAGGTGGCGTTGAAGTTTGAGCATAGAAGCAGCAAAGGATGCAATTATGGTCCACCGTACGAGTGGCAAGTTTACAAGTGAGTTCCTTGTAGTTCCTTCGTAGTATGTCTGTTAGTGTGAACGATTGTGGATGTGATTTGATGAACTTATTAACCCCTTGACCCTCTGGTAATGCTGATAGTGCACTTGGAGGTAGCCATGGCGTGCCACGAGTCCATTTCAAAGGCTGTCAGAGTGACTACTATGTTATGGTATGTTGGTTGCTTGACTGCTTGTGTTCATGAGATGATTAGCATTTTGATAGACAGGGATGGTGAAAATGGAGCCCGTGTTTGCTGCAGGTCATGGACATGCTTGGTCCGAGCTTGTGGGATGTTTGGAATAATAATTCACAAACGTAAAGAACTCTTTTTGGAGTTGGAAATTCATGTCTTTTCCCCTCACATTGGAGTTTGTCGTTTGGGAATTCTCATTATGCTAACCCACTAGGTTTCTATTTCAGGATGTCAATTGAGATGGTTGCCTGCATTGCCATCGAAGCCATCTCCATTCTGGAGAAGGTGCACTCTAGAGGGTAATGCTTTCGATTTGACTGACTTTTTTTCATTGCTTATGTGAACTTGCCTGTTCTCTTGTGGCTTTGGCTTGGATTTCATTGGTTCGGTGGGGATTGTTATAATATCCTACTTGATCCATAATATAGGGACCTTTTCTGTATTTTGATTTTGAAGGTCGAGTCTGGCTTCTTAGAAACACAATGCTGTTTAGTTTGGCTGCTGGTTGGGATAGCTTTTCCAAATTTTTAATGTTGGTTTTGCAGATATGTTCATGGAGATGTAAAACCTGAGAATTTTTTGTTGGGGCCTCCAGGAACTCCTGATGAGAGAAAGTTATTTCTTGTTGACCTTGGTCTGGGTAAGTTCTATACTTTTCTCTGCTGGTAGTCTGTATTCTAAGTTCGAAATAGTTCTTTCTGTGAATTGACTCTGCCTGATGATCATTTCAAAATGGGGAACAGTGGTGTCACCAAGTTAGACTACAAACTTCTGCTCCCCCTTGACGTTCACAGTGCGAAGAGATGTATGCACTGGAACGCAGTTGCTTTGTCTTCCTAAAGTGGACCAAGGAAATGCTTACAAGTTACACTATGCATTTGTTTTAACTTTACAGCTACGAAATGGCGTGATAACTCAACTGGTTTGCATGTTGAGTATGATCAACGGCCTGATGTTTTCAGGTAACTTCTTGTTTTTGTTCCTTCGATATAAACAGGATAAAGTGCCTTATTTCTTGCTGTGCCTCAGTGTTAAGGTGCATTATTTCTTCCTATGATTCAGGGGAACAATGAGGTATGTCAGTGTTCATGCTCATTTAGGTAGAACTGGTAGTAGGAGAGATGACTTGGAATCTCTGGCCTATACACTTGTTTTCCTTCTCCGTGGTCGGTTGCCTTGGCAAGGATATCAGGTCTGCATCTTTGAATCATATGATATCACCAATAACAGTGAATTTTGTTTTCTCTAACATTAGCCTTTTTAGGGGGAAGATAAAGGATTCCTTGTTTGCAAGAAAAAGATGGCTACTTCCCCGGAAACTTTGTGCTGCTTTTGTCCTCAGCCTTTTCGGCAATTTGTCGAGTATGTGGTGAATTTGAAGTTTGACGAGGAGCCAAATTATGCCAAGTATATATCCCTTTTTGATGGGATTGTTGGCCCAAATCCAGATATTAGGCCAATTAACACTGACGGTGCTCAGAAGGTACTTTTTGTCTGCTGTTTTGATATGATTCTTCATTTCATGAATCTTCTTGTATTAATCTACGAATTCGGTCATGTGAAGCTTATATATCAGGTTGGACACAAGAGGGGACGATTGACAATGGAGGAAGATGGACAACCAAATAAAAAGATCCGAATGGGAATGCCTGCAACACAGTGGATCAGTGTCTACAATGCTCGCCGGCCCATGAAACAAAGGTTTTTCCTTCAAAAATTGTGGCACTAGCTCCGATGTTCACAAGACAAGTAACTAATTCTTTGAGCTTGTTGCAGGTATCACTATAACGTGGCTGATGCAAGACTCTCCCAGCACGTAGAGAAAGGAACTGAAGATGGGTTGTTTATAAGCAGTGTGGCTTCATGCTCAAATCTATGGGCCCTCATTATGGATGCTGGCACTGGGTTCACTGCTCAAGTTTACAAGCTTTCTCCTCAGTTCCTCGACAAGGTTGGTTTTCAGTATAAGTTTATGATGGAAATATGTAACGAGCAATGTAATGCTGCAATGAATGTCGAAACTTAGGCTTTGGTCTTTAAATTTGTCACTGCAATAACTGGTTTGATACCTTTTCTCCAAAGGAATGGATTGTGGAACAGTGGGAGAATAATTACTACATCAGTGCAGTTGCAGGAGCTAATAATGGCAGCTCGCTGGTTGTGATGTCCAAGGGTGAGTAGCATAGCCTTAGCTGCTTCATTTTTGAAGGTTTCTGATGCCTTTTACTAACACATACGTCTCTTATTGAAACAGGTACACAATTCTCACAACAGTCTTATAAAGTTAGTGATTCGTTTCCTTCCAAGTGGATTAATAAGAAATGGCGAGAGGGATTTTATGTTACTGCCATGGCCACTGCTGGAAGTAGATGGGCTGTTGTTATGTCTCGTGGTGCAGGGTTTTCGGCTCAGGTCTTGTGGTTTTATATGATTTGCTCTTTATAGATTCCCCTATTGGTGAAAAGTATGGTTGTTCTGAAATCTGAATGTCGTTTTCACTTGTAGGTCATTGAATTGGATTTTCTTTATCCTAGTGAGGGTATTCACCACAGGTGGGATAGTGGTTACCGTATAACCTCAACTGCTGCAACTCGGGATCAAGCTGCCTTTGTTCTTAGTGTCCCACGTAGAAAACCAGCTGATGAAACTCAAGAGACCCTTAGAACGTCTGCTTTCCCAACTACACATGTCAAGGTCTATTCGTTTGTCGCTGTCTTATAATTCGTGGTTTCTATGTGTTCCTTCCTGACACTGGTTTTATTTACATCTATCTTCCTCTTTGTTCCAGGAGAAATGGGCAAAGAACCTCTACATCGCCTCTATTTGCTACGGCAGAACTGTCTCTTGAACAGCTGGAATTTTGTTGAATCCCATCAGGTCTCAGAATTTTTCATGACTTGGAATTATGGTGTTGACAACTTGCATTTGCAAAATCATACTGTTGCCATTGGTTAGCATCCAGGAGCTCAGGTGCACGCGACCTAAACTCTCGCGAGCTAGTGAACCTTCTCACATTCCATTGGGTTTGAGATGAATTGCATTTCACCTAGAAACTCCATACAAAGCTGGTGAACAACAGAACAGGCCTTTGTTTCGAGGGTCTGTGCACAGGTCCCTGCTCCATTGTTGATGTTCTGCCGTAAATCGTAATTGCAGTGTGACTTCTCCAGTGAGCTCTCAGCTTTCATTCTCAGAGGCTCATGTCTTAGGCTTCCATGCTCTTCGCCACAGAAGGCGGAGTTGTTTGTCAGTCCACGTCCCTATGGTTTTTGGGATGTCCCGAGTGCGGTCCAAACTATCGGAACTTGCTCAACTTTGTGTACTCCATCTCAAAGAGCAGATGTAAATTATGTATTCACAAATCACAACTAGTCCCAACAATCGGAGAAATGCAGCCATGCAGGTACTATATGCGGTCTGTTCTCTCCTTTTCAGGTCCGGAGTAAATCACGAGTTGACAAGAGCAAATCCGAAGCAGGTGTAATTGTAACGTCGAATTTTGAACCTGGAGATGGTGGTTCTAACCTAAGCCTTGTATGATTCACCTTCATCCTCTTCTCTGTCGTCCTGTCGAAGCATCCATAGTTGCTATCAACTGCAACTATCTATCGACTTTGGGAAATCAAACCGTTGTGGGCAAGACACGATCACATAGCTGGTCTAGTGACGTTTAAGGTTACTTTAGACCTTTCTTTGACTATTTTTTGTTTAGAATTTGCTAGTATAGTACTACACTACATTTGTGGGAAGCATGTTCCAGCCATGTATATTTAATTGAGGCGTGCAGGATATAATGCAAAGCGTAATCATTGTTTCGTTAGAGTCGGTTAGTGACTGGAAACATCTTTTCTTTAGCCGATTGACTATACGTATTATAAGTGGATCAGATCTTGTGCTACCCTTTACTTTTTAGGATTCCCCCCCCCCCCCCCCCCCCCCCCCCCCCCTTAATTCACAAAAAGGACGCATTTTCCCTCTAATTCACAAAAAAAGATGCAATGTAGAATGTTTACCGGATGGCTTGGATGATGGTTTTCGAAAATAGTCAATAGCTAATTAATATCGATGAAAGAGATTTTTTTTTGTCACTAAATAAGTAGTTCAGTAGAAACTTGAAACACTTATGAATAGAATATCATTAAACTCTCCATCAAAAAGAATATCATTAAACTCATCAATAAGAATTTAGGATTTTGTTATGGTGACATGCATGTCACCGCGACATGGACTTTTCGGTCGACCGAATTGACTTATTTGGGCAGCACGAGAAAACATTGCGGTCAACCTAATTCTAACGGCGGTCGACCTCAATTCATAGCATAATTGATGAGTCCTTGTTATCGTTATTTTTGACTAGTTATGATGGTTTAAAGCGTAATTTAGACGAGCAAAAGAACCACACAAATCGATATACATAAGCAAAAAAGACACGGGGCATAGGTTGACTTTCTTGTATTCGGTCGACCTCGTACCGGATTAGGTCGACCTCGACACCAACACTTGATCTTCATTTTACGTCAAATGATTGGATAAATTGATAGAACACTTCTCGTCTATCTGGTCGACCTCTTTCTTTATCTGGTCGACCATGTTGTTAATGACTGCCATCAAGTGGTCGACCTATATACCTTTACGGTCGACCATGTTGTTTCTGACGCCAATGAAATGGCCGACCGAGGTTTATTCTGGTCAACCAAAAATAACAACTTAAACTAAGAACGGTCGACCAGGTGGTCTTTGAGGTCGACCGCAATGCTTTCTCGTGCTGCCCAAATTAGTCAATTCGGTCGACCGCCTTCAGGATTAGGTCGACCGAAAAGTCCATATCACGGTGACATGCATGTCATAGTAGGCATACCCTAAGATTTAAACTTTCAATAGAAGTACTCCAAAGGTCTATCACAAGAATTCAACACATTGTTGAACTCACTAGAAGACCTCATATGTGAATCTTACAAAATCCCAACATGGTTATCTGTGTCATAATTATTTTAATTTTTGTTAGTAAGGACCCAATACATATAATAAATTAATTACGATAGATGACAAGTATGTTACAAGTCATTATAAACTACTGACCGTTGTAGTTTAAAAAAAACCCAGAAAATAACGATAAAATATTGAAAACATTTTTGAAGTCTACGAAATAAAATTCATCGTATATAATTGATAGAATTTTTATACATATGTTTTTTATGGGGTTTAACACATAAAGCGTCGTAAAAGAAATGAAGACAAATGAAATGCACCACTAGAAGTTAGACCGTGCTTCCCACGGTATAAGAAAGTCCACATTCCTTTGGATCATACTTTTTACAATATATCCGACGGTATAAAAGACGTTCTTACGACCAATCCCCTTGAAATGCCAACCAAATTCAATTGAAATGATGCATTTGTTTAGTCCATTTTCCTTTTGGGTTTGAAAATTAACCCTAGGCCTACCCCAAATCGGCAAATCCTAAGTCATAGAAGGCAACTGTATATATATTCTTGCATACTATTTCGCACAGATATACTTAAATAGACTGATTTTCGGATACGAGACACAATCAATGTCATTATCGTTGGGTTAGTCGTTAATCTTCAAAGTTAACTGCTACCCTCAAACATCATACTGACAAATATGCCCTAAAGTCGTAGCAATGATTATAGCTACAGTTAGCTTGCAGAGTGATGGTCTTAATATACTGATAGTTTTCAACTTAATTACGTTAAATTTTCTTCTTGGCCTAACTAGCTAATAAAGGCTGCCCTAAAAGAGAACATAATTTCCCAATGATCATCCAAGTTCTGTTTTGACCGTTCCGGATCTATCTTGGTTCTGTTGCTCGTTATTTTTTCCTATATCTAACATCAATCAGCCAATTCTCCAAATTGGGTCGTTTTGTGGGTAGAGTAGCTATGGATTGTGGATAGGGATATCAATTTTACTCAGAAAATCGTAAGTACTCGTCCACTCATATACTTATTCATGACTACAATTAAGTGAGTTGAGTGACATCAGATCGATTAATTAGTTTTATACGCGACAGTTTTCTTTACTCATAGGAATATGAAATTCGGTGATAAGACACCGAAAATTCGACCTAAGATGAAATTGAGTTCTGAGTTACGTTTTATTTTTCCTCTCAATCAGGGTGATACTAAAGGAATGTTGTGAACTTCAATCTTCATGTTCTTACAATAACAGTACATATCGCAGTAACGAGGGTTCTTGACCTATAATATATCAGACCCTTTGACCGAAAGTTTGTTATCATGAGTGCGAATTATGATAACTCAATGAGCGTTTAATTGATTCACAAAGTACAATGGGTCGTACAATTTCCAAATTTTCGTTTTAACAAGCACGTGATGAGACGAACTCGGTTTGTTGCTAGCTGTTGACAACAAATTAGGCAGGCAGATCTAGCATGTATGCTACAAAAGCCTTTACAATGAACAGACCAGATCTGGTGTAGCTCCATACAGAAAAAAAAGCCCAGAAACACCGATACATGGAGAGGAGAAGATCAGCAATAAGAAAGCAAAGAGAAATTACACAATATAAGTACAGTACGAGGAAGAAGGGGGGGAAGAAAAAACAGAATGAAAAATACAGAAAAGAAGCACATATCTATCTATATATATACTACTAGAGCTCGATTCATGACACCCGTTGGATCGCCTTCTCCTGCGCGTTCTCGGCCATCGGATCGGTAGCTAGCTTACCTTGTTGTGATCATCTTCTCGGGGTTAATTCAGTAAATACCATTATGGACATGCTAATACGTTCGTTGTTTCTGTTTGTGGCGCTGTTCGTGATAACCAGCCGCAGCCATCCACTTCTGCAACCTCAGATCCGTGTAGAATCTCTGAATAAACCTCTCCGCCTCCGTGTCCACGTGGCCTTCCACGTGTCCCGCGCCTGCACCGCCACCTCGCATCGACGAGAACGGCGAGTCCGTGATCCTCACCTCCCTCACCAACGGGCTCCACGACCCTTCCCCCGACGACGAGAACACGGAAGAAGAAGAACACCCTCCCACCGTCGACGTGGCGGCACAAGACTCCGCCACCTCAAAGCCGCCGCGGCCATCCACGTCACCATGGTTATACCTCGCCTGTGGCGGCTGCCTGTAGTACTGGTTGTAGCGGTAGGGCTTCCGCGGCGGGGGACGCCTGCGGCTGCGGCGGGCGGCGGCGGAGGAAGGGCTGTTGCTGCAGCAGCTGAACTGGTAGTCGCGTGGGGACACGTAGGATAGGCGGACGTCCACGTGGCCGGCGCCGCAGCTGATGGGGGACAGGAAGGAAGCTTCCGGGTCGTCCGGGCGGCAGCCGCCGGGAGGGGAGATTTGGTGCTGAGTCATCAGGTCCTTGCCACGTTGGATGATGAGGTGGAGGTCTAGGGCGAGCTTGGTCTTGGAGTTGGAGACGCCCTTTCGGATCATCACCATGGCGCACCGGAGGATGGACTGGAGCTTCTTCCGGCTGATGACCATCAACGGCGGTGGGTTTTTGTGATTGTGATTGTGATTGTTGAGCCTCTCCATGTGGTGTAATGATCAGTGTAATTAGGGATTAAGGGAATAGGGTTTGGGGCTAATTATGTTTTGGGGAGTGGGGGAATAAGGAACATGGGATATAGGAAGGAATGATGATGGCTTGTGGTGGTGGTGGTGGAAGGTGCAAACTGATTTAAGTATTTAAAAGGGGAGACAAGCTAAGGGTGTAGAGTACTCCATATAACCTTTTTATCAATTTCTAATCCCTATGGTTACCATGTTGTTTTAACCAATGTGCTATGTTGTTTAGTTCCTTAATCTTTAGGTACCTACGATGTGTTAAAGACGGTGTGTGCGAATCTGTTAGTAATGGAGTAGACTCATTCTCAGTAATTTCGATTTAACTGGTCATTTACGATGACATCGTTAGGTATTTGGATGAACAAATATATAGTAAACCGATCGATGAGATCATGTGAAATTTGAAATCAAAGCACGAGATGTGAAACATGAAAATTTGCTAGGGCGTTGTGCATCGGAAACGAAACTCGTGCATGTAATTAAGCTATACCATGACAGAAGTAAAATAAATATTATCAATGTGAATGAGATTATATAGTGTGTACGACATTGTTAGATATTACATGAATTAACAATATATGGCTTTTACATGATTGAATATTCCATGAATTCCATCATATTCAACTTGAAATATCGAGAAACTTTTCAATGCATGATAAATATATGACGACCAGAAAAAAATGCTATAGTATCATGACAAACCATACGATAGTTTGGTAACTCGTACATGATTCAAACGATACAATCGAACATAATGTATGTTAGCACAAACAGTCAAACACTACGAAAAGGGGCCTGAATGAAAAGAAATTACAAAATTGAGCTCTAGGGTGTAAATTTAAGACCTAATTAAAGCAAACAAGAACTACATGGATTAAGGCAGTAATTTAACGCTATCATTATCTTAGTGTACTTACATATATAGTTGTGTATATATAATGGAACAACAAAGTCCAACGTAATGATTCATTTTTGTATTGTGTTGTCTTCCTTTTCCTTCCTTTTGCACCTTTCTTTTGCTAGTTAATTAATTGTTGTAATAATATCCTATATTTAAAAAATAATGCTTTTGGTTTACCACTCAGCAGTAGCATCTTTTAGACTTTACTCTGCTGCCAGAAATTTGCTTTTGCCACTTATATATAATTGGGTTATAATTATCTACCAGCAAGCAATCTTCATTATTATTACTTTTGTGGGTCGATCTTTCATTATTTTGTACTGAACTGACATGGATAGTCAGAAGTTTAATATATTTTTTTTTTTACAATAGAAGTTTAATCATTCATTATCATGCCTACATATGATACGATGAAGTGGTTTAGATATGCAACTGATCATCAACTGCAAGCTTAATGGGGGTGTTTAGGCACATGTGTCTAAATTAATCAAGAAAATAGATCTAAATTAAATGAGATTTAGCATGGAGCTGGATAGATGGAGTTCTCAAATCCATAGAGTCTGAGTTGTGTCTCGTCTGAAGGGATGAGCAGACAGTGTACTTCGACGTTGGGTCGTGCTTGGAACGACACAATATGAGCTTACCCGATGCCCATTCACAATACCAGTCAATTTTAGGGTCATGCAGTGTGTTAGCCATTTTCAATGAAACGGAAGAAGACGAAAAAACTAGAAGTTTCAGTGGGAATGATTTGTTCTTTGTGTCTTTTTTTAGTTATTTTCGAATTTTGTTATGTTAGTAACCATATTTAATATTTTATGATCATTCCTAAATACAATAACTTATTACTTGTGTAGTTATCTTTAGTGTTTTATGAAAGAAGTATTTGGTTTGTCACGTTCTAACACTCGTAAGGAAATATTAGGCCCATCATGTATAGACTGTGTTGTGCCCATACTTGTGCTCTTATCCATGATTTATAGCCTGTAAAGTATTCGTGCTCGTGTTGAACCGTCTCATATATTTTGCGTCCGTACTCATGTTGTGTCATAATGATTTTGTGTCGTGTTGGCCCGTGGATGGTTTCTTGATTTGGCCACGTCATTTTTGTTGCCTCTGGTCCGTTTAACCTGAATGTGTTGATGTATTTGCCATGGGAGTGAATCCATGGAATAACCCGTGAAGCCTCGTCGCTTCATCCTCAGGTCATTTTTTAAAACTTGGCCCAAGTCATAACTGTTGACTAGTACTTTAGAGTGAATGTAACGATAATTTCTAAAATTTCGAGCTAAAGTAGCGGGTTTAATGGAAGTTTGAAGGAAAAGTATAGATTATCCGTATCCACAAAAAATACATAAACAATAAGAAAGGAACTCGAACGGGCCCGGGGCAGGCCCATGGAGGAGTCTGGAAGTGAAAGGGAGAAACAGGCCGGTTAGTGGAGCCCATTAAGAAACCAATTAACAACACACAAAAAAAAAAAAAAGAGGATAAACGGGAACATAATGTGCATATATATTAATTGGGGAATTCGGCAGGAGGTCCAATCCAAGTTAGGTATAATAATACAATATATCACAAATATACCCTTTGAATTATTATAAAAATATAAAATAAAATATAACCTCAAAACTAAATGTGCATCTTTAGCCTTTAAACATGTTTCTGGTCCGATTTGATCATCATCTACTTTTATATTTGATTCGATTTGATTTTGTCCCGCCTTTGATTAAATTAGGGAATGTAAAAAGCAAATATTTATGTCGAAGATTTCTATAAGAAAATCATATATATATTAGTGTAACCTTGTTTTTTTTCTACAACGTGCTTTTCATCTGATTCTCATTTTGCGTTATTTTTTTCGATCCTATTCCAAATCGATCGATGACCACCTTCAATTACATAATACAAAACACAATTATATTTATATCCTTAAAATGACTATAAAAAATAATATGCACCCTTAAAACTAAAGGTGCAACCTTACTTTAGCCCTACATCTTCCCCTCCATTACAACCCAACTCTTTTTGAATTTAAAAATCATCCCATGGTCCAAAAGAAGGGTTTACATTACAAACAAGCTAAGCTTCTTCTTTTTCCACCCAAGCTTAGTGGGTTTGTAATCATAACGGGAACAGGAATCCAATGGGGAATTTTCATGCAATAATGTAATCCAAAAAGGGTACTGTTGTTGGATAACTCCATCAACCACGGATATCAGCTAATTAATTAGTTTGACTGATTACCCGTATTTTATTTCGATTCTGCAAAAGCACAAGGGCACATTTCAGAGCTTTATACAGTCAGCTCATCACTCACTCCAACAGCATCAACCATCGGATCGGATGTGCTCCTATATATAAAAAGTCTGTACATAGCTAGCTAGTTAGTCCATTTCATAGTGATGTTGATTTGATCAAATAATGGTTTTTTTTTTTTTTGTGTGGATTTGTAAAGCAACGTCTGTGGAGCCATGTCGATGAGAAAATGTGGTAAAGAAGTTTGGGATACTTAGTAATTAGTTGGGCTTCTTTAGATTGTAACGAAAATTGATAAGATTGTGTAATGAATCGGCACCAACGGGCCAGCCAGGCTGCATCCGCTACTGCTCCGGCTTCTCCATCCCTGTCGCCGGCGGCTGCTCGGCTGGCCAGGTCGCGAGCTGGTCGAAGGAGAGATTGACCGCCGTCGATCACGCCGGCGCGCGTTCTGAGCTACGAGATGGTGGACTCAACATTGGGTTCAATGGGTACGAATCGACGGTCGAGATCGTTCCTGACGGGACAGGGTGCGTGATCGAGTGGGGGGTTCAGCGTTGATCCTGTGGAGAGATGGACACTGGATGATTTGGTGAAGAAGTATGAGTTGGTTCTGGTATCCGCGGCCCGGAAAATGGAGGATTCGGTTGGATCTGTTGAGTAGTGGGCCTTTGAGGACGGCCCATGGTGAGCTTAAGAAGATAATGGGTTGGGTCTGCTGGAGGTTCGTAAATTCAAAGCCTAATACAAAAAGCCTTTGAGCTCTTCACATTTTTTTCAACTGAAAGGAAGTGTCTTTATACTGTTCTTCTGCTACTAGTTTCAGCAGAAGCAGAAAGACAATTTTACATACAGTTGGCAAAGTGTAGCAGCTAAAAAAATAGATATTACGACTGTAGGATAGAATTTACAGAAAGAAACTGTCACATTCAAGGCCAAGAAACAAACGTTTTGCCAAACGCAGCCTTGTGGGTTCCTAAATCTTGTAGGATAGCAGCTGTTGCACCTACTTCGCATCTGCAAACTAGTCTACCCAACGTCTATAAACACTTATTTCTTCAGAATCCAGCAGCAAGCTTCGTTTCCATCCAGTCGATTATCTCCTGTGCAACCTCCTCCCTCTCCGGTTCGAAGAGAAGGTCGTGCAAGAACCCTTCGTAGAGCCTAATGTCCTTGAACTTGGAGGCGGCTTCGTTGTAGAGTTCCTGTGATGCTAAGGGATCAGTGACTCTGTCAGCCGTTCCATGAAGAACAAAGAATGGAACCGTGACGGATTTGATGTTGCGCATCAAGTAGGATGAGATGCGTAGTATCTCGTGGCCCGTTCGGACTCGTATGGGACCGGTGTAGACCAATGGATCGGAGTACTTGGCCAGCAGTGCTGCAGGGTCCCTCGAGACTGGAATGCCCCTCTTGTTGGCTCCTTTGAACTGGAACCTTGGGGCGATCAGCGAAACAATAGGAGCCAGGGCCTGAAAGAAGCAAAACATGAAGCATGATGAGAATGCGTGTTTTAGGCAACCACAGAGCGTGGAAAGAATCATGAACTTGTTCATCCCGGTAACAAGTCGTTGGGGAATGTCTAAGAAGGGAATCATATAACTATTCCTAGAAGTGGCAATGAGGCAGGGCAAGTAACTAGATACTCATACACATTTTGTATAGGATATCTTTAGCACATTTTTAGTTACTTACCGCAACAATTGGATGTGCAGGCTTAACACGCAAAGCAGGCGAGGTTAGCACAATGCCCTCCACCATCTCTTGAATACGAGGATATGAAGCTGCCTGCAAACCATTATTTTCTGCGTCATTCAACAAACCATATCTCCCATGTAGGTGTATCATATGGTAAGCTTAAAGATGGTTACGTTACCTTCAAAACCACAGCTCCTCCAGTTGAGTGACCAAAAAGGAAGCACGGTACTCCAGGGTTATCAGACTTTATCTTCTCCAAGAAAGCCCCCTGTTACACAAGGTGTTACAGACCAACCCTCCACTGTCTAGGAGTTGCATGAAAAGTTCCCATAATACAAGGATCTCAATGTCGTCCAGCTAATCTGGAAACTGCACACTTAATCACGTTCTAAGAGAAATTGAAACTGCAAATACCAGGCTAGTTGAACATGCATAAAGAGTTGCGAAGAAAAGACATGCTTGAAGGAGTTGAAAGTACTGAGAAAATCCAACTTGACACAGGGCGATCAGCGGATCACAATTGAACTGAATGCACATTAGTGGGAACACTGAACTTACAGTATCTGCAACGACATGGTCGAGAGAAGGAACATATCCGTGCAATCCATCGCTTCCACCGTGACCTAAGCCATCAAAGAGACAAATGGAATAGCTAATCCAAATGAGAGAGCTTCCAAGTGTGATTGTAAAAGACATTAGTTTTTTACGTTTCATTTTCATTTCATTCTACTGTCTCGCGATAAGAAAAAGAGTTGCATACCTATCCAGTCCATAGCATAGACTCCAAAGTTCGACGAGTTTAGCTGCTTCGCAAAGTGAGCATACCTTCCACTGCGCATTACACAACAAACCAGAAGTAACACTAATTAGAAACTTCCACAATCTCTGCATCGTCACCATGTGTAATGAGAGAACTCAAATTGCCGAATCAGGATATCGAATAGTTACCCGTGCTCGTTAAGCCCATGGATGATGACCAAAATTCCCCTGATATCACACACGCACCCACAGAGGATTCATTCGTCAGCAAAAGGTTCAACACGGAGAAGACAACATTGAAAACGAGAAGCAAAACTTGTTCACCCTAAACATGCATTTGATTTTTTTACCAAACACGACCTTACTGAAACCAGCCTTCTTAGGTATCACCAGGAATATTGAATTTTTCCGGATATGGAAACAAGAAATCCGGCTGAATCTAATCGCAAAGGAGAAGATTCATCCATACAAGGAAAAGCAGTGCCCTAAGATTATAATTTTCCAACAAGCAAAAGGAATTCTCCAATTCCAACTCCAAAAATTCAGACGATCATGAAACACGCAACCAAACAACAGAATATCAACCAAAAGGTCGGCAGGAGAGACAGGGAGGGAGGAAACCTTACTTCAAATCGTCGTGAAGCGGGAACCAGGAGCGGCAGAACAGAGCATTCCGTTTGACGCCGAAGAACAAAGAGGTGCTCCACCGGCACCGAGTGTCACCGTCGACGGTCATATCGATGACCTCGGCAAGGGCTCTCCTCCGCAAGGTATCCTCCTCCTCCAGCCTCCACATCGATCGGCGCTTCGAGGAGTTGGAGGAGGCGGACGAATCCGCCGACGTAGACGAAGAAGAAGGTCGGCGGCGCGGGAAGAGGACAAGGAGGAGGGCGAGGAAGATCGATTGGATGAAAATGAGGGATTTCCTCAGGACTCTGAGGATCGGGATGATGCGATTGCTCGCGCCGGACGTCAGAGGTTCCATCTCCGCCACCGTCGACATGGCCGAGACGGAAGAAAAAAAGCGCAAAAAAAAGTTTTAAGGAAAAAAAAATTAACAAAAGAAGAAAATGAGAACGGAAAGAGAGAAAGGGAAAAAGGGAGAAATGGGTTTCCAGAAAATAAATAGGGGAACGAAAACGAAGCTTGCCAGTTGCCCCGAGTCCGACCCGGCGACTTAGTACATGACGGTCCAGTCCACATATAATAATAACGGGCATTAATTATAAAAATGTACACCGTGCACGTGGCGTGCTCTGATTGAGAAGAATGGGACCCATTTTGCGGATGGACGGTGCAGATTGATGCGGGAAAGGCGGGGAGGAAAGGAGAGGCTGGAGTGCTGGAGGCGAGAAGATGCCGTGAAGGTGACGGGACGGCGCGCTGTTCATCTATTCCTTATTTGAATTGGGCCAAGTCAGCGGACAGATCTGTTGGGCTACCCATCTGCCTTCCCGCGGCTTCGCTAACAAAATCAGTGATTTTATTAGGTGGAGTTTGAACAGACTTCTTTTATTTTTTTCAGTTGGACGGATCGGTTCAGGTGAGAATTTTTTTTTTTTCAAAAGATATCATATATTGATCATTGCATAAAATAGTTACACCCTGGAAACCAGCCAGGTCTGGAAATCAAAGAAGCGACTCATAGTCGGGTACCAAGAAAGAGCTTTCCTAGCTACCAAATGAGCTACCCTATTGTTCTCCCGACCTACAAACCGCACACTAAAGCCAGACTGAGTACGAATATAATGAACAACCTCTTCAAGCACCGCACCCAACCGGCTATCTCTTGCGTCGGCCTGATTAATTTTATCAATTATCACCTTCGCATCGCCCTCAAAACGGACAGCCGACAAACCTTGCTCCATACACCAAATGATAGCCTCACGAAGCACCAGCAATTCCACCACTGCAGGATCATCTATTTGAGCAAACTGGATCCCTCTAGCCATTAAGAGTGTCCTCGTGGGGTCAAAAAGAACCATCCCACCAGCCGAATGCGACCCACCCTTAGTAGCACCGTCCCACATGCAGACCAAATGGGAATCATCCAATTGAGGTGAATATCGCATTATCTGGACTTGTGCCCTAGGGACCTGGTCTACTGGGAGACCCACCCATTTCTCATACTGCTGGTTAAACTGGCGCATAAGAGCTGGGATCCCAAATTGTTTGCCCTCAAAAACCGGTTCAGGTGAGAAATCGGAGATTTTATTAGGAGGATTCTCCAACTGTTCATCTTTGAACTGTTGCTTCTTCTTCTTAGAACCGATCCGTTTCTCTGTTTGTTAGCTGAGAGTGAAAGTTCCAGATCTGGATTTAGGAGGATACTCCGATTTATTGATTTCGATAGAAATGCTTATGATTGATCGTATAAATGATATGTTGGAAATGCTATTAAGAGTTGATGTATGTTAGGGTTTTGACATTTTGGCAGATAAACATGCTGGAATCAGACAACTTCGTGGAATCACATTCCATGGTGGCACAATGTCATTTTGTCTCACATTGTTCTTATTATGCCTTAGGCATGATAATCCAAATCAAGAAAAAGAAGAATTTTACTAAAGATGCCCAACGAGAGGCTTGGACACTGTCAAGTAGGCTATTATGCCGTGGGTAAAAGAGAAGTTGGTCTATCAAGAAAATTAATGTTATGCAACGTCGACTTACGAGGAATTTTACAATGCTATATAGTATTGGTGCTATAGGTTTTTGCTTTTATGGTACAACTTAAAATTGTACATTTATGTTATGGTACAATTTCAGATTGTACCTATACTGTTTGTACAAATTCTTTTATGGTACAACTTGAACTTGTACCTTTATGTGATGGTACAACTTTAAGTTGTAAAGTTGTACCATAACATAATGGTACAAATTCTTTTATGGTACAATCTAAACTTATACATTTCATGTTATGGTACAACTTTAAGTTGTACATTAAAGTACCAATACTATATAGCATAGTAGAAATGCTCGTCGACTTATATATTGTGGGGGAGTAGGGAACTATTTGTTGTTTGCTAGGTGTAGCTTGGCCGTAGTGGTTGAACCTGTTAAGACAAGGTTCGACAAATGATCAAGATGGAAATTGATACAAATGACCATGTGCTTAGTGATGACAATTAAATCTAAGATTCTGGAGACCGATCGCCCAAATTCATTCATTTTGCAAAATTCGTGTATTGATTGGGTATGGGTTATCCACAAGAAAATTAATAGAGATGGAGCGTGTATAGTTTTAGTCTCTCTGTTTCATACCATATCCATATTCATACAAGGCCCACAAATAATATCTCTCTATATAGCAAAAATCTAATGTTTGAATGCTAAAAATAGTAATTATATTATGGGTTAGTTGATGTTGTAGGATTAGATGTTTTGAATGTGAATTAAAAATGGTTATATCTTTGTAGACTTCATGATTTATTAGCTCTATTGTATTTTATAATTAAAATTTTACATATTTATCCAATATTATAAAATCATGTATAAGGATGGGTTGCAAAAACTTTCTCGATCGGAGTATGAAACGGGTAAGAAGCGTATATGAATTTCTGAAAAAGGGATGGGGGTGGTTTAAGTTAAAAAAAAAAAAAACTCATTGTTAAGCATGAAACCCGCCCATACCCGCACCTCATGCATGCCCCCGTTATCATCCCCTTGATGTGCTAATTAACAACGAGATTTTAATTAGGTACGAAATGTCATCAAAATATATCCGATTCATCGTATAGGCAGAGTCAGTCACCTTTGCCCTTGTCCCAGGACAGAGGTAAAATTTGGGGCTCGAAAAAAATACCACTCTTACACGTAACATAAGAATATTTTGACATTATACCACAACTCATTACTTGTTCATGAATTGACAAAAAGACTAATTAATTTATTGGTTCCATTCATGATATTATTATTCGACAACTGTATGTTCATGATGAATTATCTTGAGTTAAGGTAGAGATATAAGTGTATGTCATTTTCTTAAGTTTATTTCCTTCTAAAGGTAGTTTTGATTCTACCATTTGCAACTATAAGTTAAAAAAAAAACATTTTTTAGCTTGAGCTATATTAAAAACAAGCTTCGAAGTCAAATTGGTGATCGATTTGCTAATGATTGTTTAGTGGGATATTTTGAAAGAGACTTTCTTAAGAGTGTAGACGATGGATCTATTTTGCATTTATTTTAGAATATGAAAACTCATTGTGATAGTTTATGCAAATAATAATTGTATAGTCGGTTATTTTTTTATTTATGAATGTAATATCTTGGTATTATTAATTATTTATATGTTTATATTTTGAAAAGAGGACAGGGGTAGTTTCTAATCCTGCCTCCGTCACTGGTTCATTGTATAACCATGCAGCTTCATCCTACCCTTACTTCATATTGCAACTGATCTGTCGACCCTTGTTCACTTTTTATCTTTATTTCCATATCTTGATTTGGTTGTCCAACCTAATTATCTAAGTGACTGCAACCGTGACAATTGACCTCCTATCTACACTATAGCAAACAGCATATACATATATAGTTAACAGTAGGTCGGTCGATCGATGTCCCAGCTGGATATATAACGTCAATCTTGATAGCACTGTGCTGAATCATCGTATTGGATAATGTTTGATCATCACCAGCCATGCATGCACATATATTAATCCTGACTCTGCAACTGCACAGAAAATGATTTGAGCTAACATATAACATAAACATATACGGTGCGGCGTGATACCACGTAAAAAGACTGCAGACACCTTCCCTTCTCATCCTCATCCTCACACTCTCTTTTCCGTGACACCCTTCCCTTTGAGTAAACTCGGCGCAATCCTCGTTTAAACTACGCTTTCTCTGTATTTTATCTTTACGTAGCCATCGCCATGCATCACGAGTTCCACATAAATGTCCTCCCCAGTCCCCTCCTTTTTTTCCATATAAGCTGTAGCATCGGCACACAAACCGTGAAAGGAAGCTAACCAACAAAAACCATGCAGAGCCTCCAAAGAACCGTGTCGGATTTTTCCTTCCACCTCACCACCAAGGAAGCAGCTGCAACGGGCAAGCAGCTTCCGGCGATAGGAGAGGCGGCGGCGGCTGTGTTGGAGGAAGGGGAGGAGGAGTTGGCCAAGTGCGAGTGCTGCGGGATGGCGGAGGAGTTCACGCCGCAGTACGTGAAGCGGGTGAGAGACAAGTTCATGGGGAAGATGGTGTGCGGGATGTGCGCGGAGGCGATCGGGAGGGAGGCGGAGAAGAACGGCGGGAAGAGAGAAGAGGCGGTGAAGGAGCACATGAAGGCCTGCGCTAGGTTTAACGGCCTGGGGAGGAAGTATCCTGTGCTCTATCAGGCCGATGCGGTGAAGGAGATACTCAAGAAGAAGCGCAGCCAGGCCGGAAAGGCCGCCGCCGCCGCCGCCGGTGGTGGTGGTGGGCTTGCTAGGAGCTCCAGCTGCATGCCGGCCATCGCTAGGGATCTCGCGGCGGCGGCCGGCCAGCGGCGGCAGTAAATGCATACTTGATTATGCGGAACTAATTAAGAGAGTGAGGATATGATCGAACATGAAGTTTATAGGATATATATAATATTGTACTTAACACTTGAAGGTTACGGTGTTAGTGTAATATTGGAGATGTATGTTTGTTTCTGTAAACTTCCCTTTGATTGCTTTGTTGTATTAACTAATTTCACCATTGCCAAAAAAAAAAATGTTATATTGGAGATGTATTATTATTGCTTAGTTATATATGTATCATGTGAATTGTACTTCTGTCGTTTTTGGGTTGAAGGCAAAGTAGTCTATGTAACAATGATATTTTATTCTCATTATATAATTCTTTGATTATATTAAGTCTATGTTCGTGGTTAAGAATACGTTCATCAAAATTCGTCACTTTTAGGGTTTATTCTTCAAAGTTATCTATTAATTGACGTGTATAATCTAATCGTGAAGTAATGAGGAAAAGTAATTAATTTATATGTGATCACAAACCTGTACCTGGGTCACCAAATTAGACAAACCCTAAAGTACGAACCTAATTGTGAAGTAATGAGGATTGAGGCCGGGGAAAGTAATTTATATATGTGATCGTAATTCGTAAACAAATGGGTCAAACTAAAGATACAAAAGGTTCTCAATTTCTGCTCCATTAAGTTGTTTATTCACTAATAAACCATTTCTAAAATTATTAGACTTTTTGGGTAATGTATGAGAGAATGGTATACAAATTTGAGTTCGGTATTTGATATTGAAATAAACAATCATTATGGTCTGCACTCTGCAATATAAAATATTACATTGGCATAACATTATGTTTACCCTCCATAGATTGATATGTCATTGTCACTTATAATTCAGTTGATCCTACAATATAATTTGCTAGTTTAGAATTTGAAAAAAAAAAAAAATTCTTTAAACTTTCTATTTCAAAAACGGTATTACTGCAACAAAACACTGGTGTATCACTAAAACTCCACAGCACTAGCATTAGATCTCGTCATGCTGAAGACCTACCAGTTTGCATGAATCAAGATTAATCATTGAAGAAGAAAAAAATCACTCGTGAGGCCAGCTGAATTGAAACACTTGATTAGACCGTGCACATCCCACCTTGTTTATTTATTTATTGTTGCTCACAATTTGCTGTAGTGGTCATTGATTGTGGGTTCTAAGTTGATTGAAAAGAGATACATATCAAATCATGATGAAAAGGGTAAAGTAAAGTATATACTTTGTGCCCATTGTCTCCTCCAATCTAATTTGACTGAATTTTAGTGTTTGTTTGGTTTTGGTGATAGTTTGGTTGAGATAGTTACAATTAGAAATGATAATGGGGCATGTCTGGGTTGGGTATCTCGATACCCAGACCCGCCTCGTGGCAGGTTGGGTTCAAGTCGGGTAATTTATCATGGAGCACGGGTCGGAGCAGGTCGACCCAATGGGTATGTAATTTATGTAAAAAACTTTAAAAATATTCATTATTTTCATTAAAAGATCAAGAAATAAACCATAATATGATAAAATGTAGTTAAAGTATTGGAGAAAATGAGGTTTTCACTTATT
Source organism: Linum trigynum (assembly GCA_964030455.1). Taxonomy (NCBI): domain Eukaryota; kingdom Viridiplantae; phylum Streptophyta; class Magnoliopsida; order Malpighiales; family Linaceae; genus Linum; species Linum trigynum. Next base: position 1,450,741 of record OZ034816.1, read on the forward strand.
TACAACTTTATTATAGTTAAAATATTAGGTGATACGAGGAAAATTCTAAGTAATTTGACTAAGATTACATGTAATTTAATTAAGAAGGGGGCGAGAATGGAGCGGGTCAGGGCAGGTCGGGTCGATGAGAGGTACCCATGCCCGCGGCCCGCCCCAAAACAGGCCAAACATGTCGAGTAAAACGGGTCAGGTTGAAATTGTCATCCCTACTTACAATGCATCGCTTTTTTTTTTGCACAAACAATACATGCATTGTTTGCTTCTTCCAACTATGTCCCTATATTTTTTATGTGTTGGTTTTTCATGTTAAAATCATGTGTAAAAGTAATTAACATTTCACTCAAAAAATATATAACTGATTTAAATGCTACAATAACTATCACCAAAAACGATGTAAACTACAATACATCAAATTTTATATATATATATATATATTATACATACATTAATTACAATGCATCAATTTAACTACTATCAAAACTAAACCAACCCCAATCTACTTCTTTTCCCCTATCTCATTCCCATCTTTCAATCGTGTTTCATTGATATTCTTCCCATTACACATTTGTGAGTTAGGCATTTGTGGCTTTTGTGGATCGTCATGATTCATTTCTCTTCTTTTTAAACAATGGAATTGGAGGGGTAATAATGAAGAAGGGGAATGGTCCAAAGGTTCCCCCCAATGAATCCCACAATTTCATGAAGTTTTAAAGTGCCTTTGGGGGCTTTGGCTGTGGGCTATGTTTACTAGCTAGATGGTCCAACATGGCAAAATGTCTGTCACGGTCACACGTGACTCTCACACGTGGTCACACTCCCCACTCTTCCATTTCTTTTGTTCAATAGTAGTATCTATCACACACTTCTACCACGATAATGATGATGATTGACTAGCTATAGTAACAATATGCTTGCTACTCTCATGATCAACACATGTTCCTTTGTGATTTTTCCAACTTTTGATATGTAAGTGCTAACGATGTACAAAGCTCTCGATAACTTTTGATTACCCATACATGTATAATGATGATTGAAGAAAAATCTCGTGTCTGAACAACATGCCGAGTCCTCAAATCTCATTTCGCGGAAGAGATTAGCTCGACTCCTCCAAACACCATGATCATCACTCCCCCAAGAAACAACATTCACAAAGAAAGATCGGTGGAGGAAAGATTGAATATTGAGCTATGTGAACAAAGTATTTTATGCACAGGAAATCTCATAATTGTGGACTAAATAATAAGTGAAATTAGAATGGTGACCTTAGTTTAGGGCCATGTGCAACTCTATCTTGGAAGCAAGCAAGTAACCAAACCTAGGAAGCCAGCAGCTTGCCCTTCCATCTGAAAATCACACAGCACGATTTAGCTAATTTCCTTTCTTTTTCTTTGTTAATTAGCGTTGTGGACCAATGCCTGCGCCCGACATTCATACATCATAATTGTGTTCACAACATTAAGCTCGACCCCACTCTTTTTGGTTTTCTATTGGGAAAAAAAAGGGGGAATCTCTAACCAAAGAAAAAGACGCAAATTTGTGTCTTATCATCATCATCAACAACATCCAAAAACGGTCTTTGTCGATGAATGAATGGTTACAAGGATTAATTAAAAAGAGGATGTACAGGAAAATTTGGTGTCTGTCGTTTCTAGAGATATATACCCACACATTGTACTTTGAAGGAACATGTAGATTTGAAGGTGCTGTTAGAGCTAGCTAGCTGCGACGTCAGTGCTCAGTCATGCATGGCTGGAATATCATTCATATTTCATCATTAACAAAACCTTAGCCGTCTTTCGCACAGCTTTGTCTCAATGTTTTGTTTGAGAAGTGCTAGAGATTGGTATAGAATCCAACGTAACCTTCTCCTAACAACTCGAGTTATTGGGAGCAAATGGTTATTGACTTGGTATCTGTTGTGAGACAATCCAAATACCACATTGGTAATACAAGGGAAGGGACTCTGTATATTAGTGTCCACCTAGGCCAATTAGTACGAGGCCTTTTGGGGAGGATACCCAAGGGTAAAATCGTGCGGGCTTGGCCCAAAGCTGGTTTTGATTAAAGCACAAGGTATGATGGGTCTGTGCAAACTTCAAGCCAATGGATTGGCTTTCGTTTGGGGTGAGTTAGAGAGTGGTATAAGATCCAACTTAACTTTTTCCCAACAACTCAGGTTATTGGGAGCAACTAGCTAGTTCTTTATTGTCATAAACCAGTTAGTCACGTACAATAACTCGAGTTGTTGGAAGAGGTTCAATCGTGCATCATATAACCATTCACTAACAAGAAGTACGTAGATAATTGTGCAGTTGATTCATTACAAGTGCATGTGTCTTATACTGAATTTTAGTTTTTTGTCACTGATTCTTCACGACCTTGTGAATGAATATATCTAACAATCCCACTGCTTGTTTTTAGCTTACATGTCCAAAGTATTCTCCGTTACTTTATTGATTGCTAATCACATAAATTACTACATTCACATTGGCGGCAAATTAAAAGAAATATTCGCGAAGATAAGACATAGAAAATGTGAGAGACCACTATTCCAGAGAAAGGGGTTGGCTGCCGCCCGCCCAGATTCAATCAAATCCGTAAGTCCATTACAGGAGCAATACTATGACTAAAAAAAGAATTAGGCTCATCGGCAACTTTCTTTCTAACGTCTATATACATTATGTTAGTAAATTACGTAAATTTGTTTAATATTTATTTTTATATATTATCAATTTTCCAATCAATTATAACAGCTAGACATGTAAGAAATAGTAATCTTTTTTCACAAAGTATTTGAAGGAATAAGATCTAGCATAAAAGAGAGAAGTGAGAGAGCCATTTGAGACCAAGGGAGGTACTTGACACCAAGTGCAACTTTACCCACAACCAAAACACTGGTTTTGTGAATTATGAGAAGATCATGCTTCAAAATCGGGATGATTAATTAATGAATTCTGTAAGGTGTTTTAAGAAAAAAAACATTCTCGATATAATTTGCAGGATGAATATAGTTTTTATATTCTTTTCATAATAATATAAGAATACATTGTGGGTCATTTTTAAATACTAACAATAGTTTTTTTCTTCTTCTGTCGGAATTGAACCCACCTTGGATAAATTTATGATAAGGCCACTTTCAACATCTAAGTTGATGGACAGTTAGTTAGAGAAGGATGAGGACAATCGGATGATAATATTTCAACATCTAATGACTTAATGGTGGGAAGAGTCCAACTACTTTTGCTTTCTCTTTTTTCACCTAGCTATCTATCATCCATTGAATCAAAATACGAAAAAATAATAATACACATAGCTGGAAGTGGGTTTGGAAGGTGGGTATATATTTGCATATAATTGAGACGATAGTGGTTCTGCCAATTTCCCATATCTAGAACCTAATACACATATATATGGAAATGGAATGTGGGAAAGCCGCAAATCTTGACAGAAAGGCAGCAAGTAAGTCGTTTTGCTAAATGAAAAGATATATCAGTATATTATTGGGCAACTCTGAACTGATGAAATTCCATTCCATCACGCTTTGCTTCAGCAGTGCAGGACAGGGAAGCAAAGCACAGGAGGCCACAATATTGCGCCCTTCTGAAATTCCATTACCGCATTTTGTTTTTGTATCACTTCAGATATTGTATAGTATAGTAAATTAGTAGTAGGTGCGCGTGCGCTGAGAAGCTTATTAGTGCGCCCACATACTTGTACTGACGGAGCTGCACAGCACAGCAAACCATCCTGCCTAAGTGCATGGACGAGATAGGTTATGCGATTAGTTTGAAGTTTGCACAGATTTTCTATATATTGCGTGTATGTTTGAATAAGTTGTTAATATCGAAAGTCGTAATAATGATTTGAATACATGATCTTTTTTAACGGAGCTAAGGACCGATACTCTATATATATAGCCTTCTCTATTAGGCAGGTAAGGTTGTCTATCCGCAAGATCCAAATAGATCGACCAACAAATCAGACCCTCGAGTTGACAACCTTTGCTTATTGTAAGGGAAGTTGGTTGGGTAAATTAAGAAGGAAAATAACAGAAAGAAAAGGTTGAGCAAAGAACGGGGAAAGCATGCATTGCAGCTAGCAGGACTATGGCCTCTGGTCTGTGGTCTCAGCCACTACTATGACTAAGACCATTCACTGCATATTCTCTTCCAAAAATACGCAGATCGATCGATTTAAGGTCCCACGTTCTCCATATAGTCCATTAATTCCATTCTCTCTTAATTCCCTTCATCATCATTTTCACCAGCCAAACTTTTCACATCGCGACAAGGAAAAAGGACAGCGATGGATGGATGGATGGAAGAAGTCGTGAAAGAAAGCTGGCGAAATGTGGAACGAAGAAGAAGAAGAAAGCAATATTCAGAGACAGAGAGAGTTGAGGATTTTGGGTTGTGGGAAGAGCTAGTGATGAGCGCACGAGAGAGAGCATTATCATTCTAACCTATCAAAAAGAGATTCCACTTTTCTCAATTCACTCCTATATGTCCTTCACTTTTCCCCCTCCTTTTTATGTTCTTCCCGTTTGTTGGAGTCTCGAAATAAGATGTGACAATTCAAACACGAAAGCTTCTGATTTTCATTATCATATACATAACTATTGAATGTTGAATCTCAGCTGTTAAGAGAGAAGCAAATACCAACCTTTTGTTAACCACGTAAATCAAGGTGTTTAGGAAATATATTATAACATATCAAATATATAATTGCTAAAGTGAGAGCAACAAATGACATATATAACGTATTTATGTGGTTCACTACTAGCACAACATTGTGCTAATTAATTAGCATAATCAAGAAGAACTAGAAGGTTGATGTAGAAACTTTCTCTAAACCCTAGATGAATCTCCTATTAGCAGTAACCAGCCAATGTCCATAATGTAATCAACAAGTCATTAGTGTACTTACCGAATGCTGTATTACTCATGCAAATGTTATTAGAGATTATTAATTAACCACAATGGGTGGTCCAGCAAAGTCAAACACTGCCTAGAAGGGGAAATCATGTCAGTCAAAAAGAACAAAGTAAGGTATATACTGTTGAGACCAAAAGCAATGGAAACTGAGTTCTTATTTTGCCACACTTAAGTACAATACAGCTCTAAAGGCATCAAGAGAAGAGAGAGAGAGAGAGAAAAAAAAAAGAAGGGTGGAAAGTAGGGGAGTGAAAGAAGGCTAAATGTCTTATTGGTCACTAAATTATGGCATTTGTAACACAATGGTTATAAATGTCAATCTTTTTCTTCACTCCATCTTCCTTCGTTGGTTATATGGATTGGTTACTAATACTTCTCATTAATCCAATCAACATCCCACACACCCATCTAGCTCATCCTTGATTTCCAATTTGAGGAGATGGGTTGGATCGATACACGAGTTTATTTATGTTCTAGGTTCGGTATCATTGGCCGACTAAATATCGGGTTTGTTAAGAGATTGAGGTTAAATTTGGTAGTTTAGGTTGGCGACATCCAAATGATCACAAGACTACTCGAAATGCTAACACATTCACACTAGCAACAAGTTAGAAAGAACAAGACGCTTAGTTACTCTTTCTTTTCAAAGTTGCTCACGTTAAATTGAATTTTACTAAAGAGTTTAAAGTTAAAGTTACCAATTTTGTTAACCATGTAACACCATACAATCATCAACTTCAGCAAAAAGAAGATCTCTATTGCTGCCTGCCAGCCATGCATGCATCCAAGTCCACAATCAAAAGTCCATCAATGAAGCTTTTCAACGGTTACAAGGAGCCCTAAAAATGGTGTCACTCACTAACCCCAAGAGAAACAAAAAAGAGAGTCATCTTCCTCTCCTCCTTAGGGCATGAATGAATGAATGAGTCAGTCAAAAAGAAGACATTCTTTTGGGGTAGGGATCATCACTCTCTTTTTCCCCAACCCCAACATATGTCCCCTCCTCCCTCTTCTTTCAGCCGTTTGTATTCAAACAAAGGTCAAGGTGCCTTTTCGTAATTTTACCATCCGCACTCACTCACTTCCCATGCATCCTTCTTAACTCTCTCTAACCCATAACACACACACACACACTCTCACATCACCTTCTTCTTCTTCTCCTCCTCCTATATATGCATTCAAGGTTTTTGTCATGCTATCCACTCCACTCCACTCCACTCCATTTTCATTACATTATAATTACTCCTCCTCATCATCAAACCCCATTACTTATATTATGAGATGAAGATTAGATGAAGAAAAGCTCCCTTTCTGTCAGAGTTTTGTCTCCATTAACATGGCAAGCACCACCAACATATCCATCCCAACATTCTTCTTCTTCTTCATCACCATCCTCTTGTTCACATCCTTGCTCGTACTGAATCCTCAGTCGGTCCTTGCTCAAGACCAGGAATGGGTAAGAAAGGAAGCTGAGCTTCTCCTCTCCTTCAAGTCCTCAGTTCATGACCCCTTTGGCCACCTCTCCACATGGAAGAACGACACGTCTGCTTCCAGTATTTGCAGCTGGGATGGGATCGTTTGTGATGATGTCAATTCTTCTCGCGTCCGTCTCATCAACTTGCCAACGAAAAATTTATCGGGTGAACTTCCATCTTCAATCTTCCAACTCTCTTATCTGGAGACCATCGATCTTTCTGGCAACCAGTTTTATGGCGAGATCCCAAGCTACGTGTTCTCGAGCTCGTCCTTGCGACATCTCAACCTCAGCAACAACAACTTCACTGGTGAGATTACGTCTGGAATCTCTTCCGGTGTGCTTGAGACGTTGGATCTCTCCAGTAACATTCTGACTGGAGAGATCCCGTGGGAGATCGGGTCGTTCTCCGGTTTGAGGTACGTGGACCTCGGAGGAAATGTGTTGGTTGGGAGGATACCAATTTCAATATTAAAGATTTCGAGGTTGGAATCGCTGACCCTAGCAACGAACCAACTCGTGGGGGGAATCCCGAGAGAGTTAGGTCAGATGACGAGCCTTCGTTGGATTTACTTGGGATACAACAATCTCTCCGGTGAAATCCCGGAGGAAATTGGGAACTTGACTTCCCTCGAACATCTTGATCTCGTCTACAACAATCTCACCGGTGGAATCCCTCCGTCTTTAGGCAACCTCACCCATCTTCGGTACCTCTTTCTGTACGGAAACAATCTCGCCGGTTCAATTCCCGGGTCGATTTTTGGCCTACGGAATTTGGTCTCTCTCGATCTCAGCGAGAACTCGTTGTCAGGTGAGATCCCGGAGAGTATATCTCAACTGCAGAGCTTGGAAGTTCTTCATCTCTTCTCCAACAACTTCACCGGAGAAATCCCAGCCGGATTAAGCGCCCTGCGGCAGCTTCAGGTGCTTCAGCTCTGGTCCAACCGGCTGACCGGTCAGATACCCAAAGATCTCGGTGAAAAACAGAGCAATCTCACTGTGCTGGACCTTTCCACCAATTCTCTGACTGGGAAAATTCCGGAGACCCTTTGCAGCTCCGGCGGTTTGTTTAAGCTCATTCTTTTCTCGAATTCTCTGGAAGGCGAGATTCCGGAGAGTCTGAGCTCTTGCAGGAGCTTGAAACGCGTGCGTCTCCAGAACAACAAGTTGTCAGGGGAATTACCGCTGAAATTCGCCAGGCTGCCACTTGTCTACTTCATGGACATCTCCGGCAATAATTTTTCCGGCAGGATCGATCACCGGCAATGGGAGATGCCGTCGCTTCAAATGCTGAATCTGGGAAGGAATCGGTTCGTCGGTGGCCTGCCGGAATCTTTCGGCAGCGACAAACTGGAGAACTTGGACTTGTCGGAAAACGAATTTTCGGGTTCGATTCCGGCAAAGTTCGGAGCTTTATCGGAATTAATGCTGCTAAAGCTGAGCGGAAATCACATCTCCGGCGATATTCCTCCGGAATTTTCTTCCTGTAAGAAGCTTGTCACTCTGGATCTCAGCCGAAACCAGTTGACCGGTCCGATCCCTGCAGAGCTCGCCCAATTGCCGGTTCTCGGTCAGCTCGATTTGTCCGAAAACAAGTTGTCAGGAGAAATCCCTAATGGTTTGGGAGAAATAGAATCGCTGGTCCAGGTCAACATCTCTCACAATAATTTCCGCGGCAGTTTGCCGGCGACGGGAGCTTTTCTAGCACTCAACGCCACCGCCGTCGCCGGAAACAATCTCTGCGACTTAACTACTTCCACCGGGTTGCCGCCTTGTGGAGGAGCTAACGCCAAGCGCTCCCTGATTTGGCACAATTACTTGGTCGCCTGTATCTTAGGTACTCTGGCTTTTATCGCTCTGATCGCTTACGCCGTAATTCTGATGAATCGAGGACGAATGTCAATGGAGATGAAAAAAGTGGAGAATCTCGAAGATGGGTTGACGTGGGAACTGAGGATCTTCGATTCCGGCAAGGTTTGGAGATCCATTTCCATGGATGAGATTCTGGGTTGCAGGAGAGAAGAGAACTTGATTTCCAAAACAGGGGACTCTGTTTCGTACAGGGGGGATTTCTCAGGGACTCTGTTCGTGGTGAAGGAAATAAGGCGGGAGATGGTCATGATGAGTTCGATTCCGGCGAGTTTCTGGACGGAAATTGGAGGGATTCAGCATCCCAAAGTGGTGAAATTGATTGGAGTGCTGCAATCGAGTAAGGGTTTAGGGTTTCTGGTTTACGAGCACGTTGAAGGGAGGAAGTTGATTGAGGTGGTTCGGAGCTTGAGTTGGGAGAGAAGGAAGAGGGTTGCGATTGGTGTGGCGAAAGCTCTCCGGTTTTTGCACGGCCATCGGTCGGCGAGCAGGTTGGTCGGATGTGTTTCGCCGGACAAAGTGATCGTCGACGGGAGAGATGAGCCTCATATGGAACTGAGCCCACTTGATTTGGTCGGCTATGAAACCAAAGGGTTCGTTTCATCCCCACATTTTGGTCCAGGTAATAATATACACGTTAACATTTATTCTTAATATTGAATTAATAATTCTATTAATTGAAGTTTGGACTGGGCAGTGTTTAGGAAGAGTATTTTGAATATTTTTCAATGTCACTTTCATTAAATGTTGGTTTATCCGTTTGAATTTATTCGACTCTTAAATCATATATTTTCTATTATTTATCATACATTCTCGAATCGCAAATTTATTAGTGTTTTGCAACGGAGGAACAAAAAATGATAGGGTTTTCTTGTCATTGTTTTTGCAGAAAGCTTGGAAATGAGAGAGAAGAAGGATATCTATGGCTTTGGGCTAATCCTCATCCAATTGTTAACTGGAAAATGCCCGAACGACGTTGAAGCGTTGGGAGTGGAGGAGGGCATCGTGGAATGGGCTCGATATTGCTACTCAGATTGTCATATCCAGACGTGGGTCGATCCCATGGTGTTGATGAAGCAACAAAATGAAGTGGTCGAAGCCATGAACTTGGCTCTCCGTTGCACAGCAGTTGATCCCATAGCTCGACCGTGTGCAAAAGATGTGTTGAAAACCCTAGAGTCGTCTACCTGTTTGCTAAATTCTTGTTTTGCCTCAAATATGTAGTTCTTGTGACGAGTTCGCAACAATTGGGCTAAGGTGCAGAGCGGTCGGGCAAATCAATTCCCTACAACCATGCATGCAAAAATACAAACAGTCATCTCATACATGTGAAGTTTATTTTTGGACGGTTGGATGACAAGTTAGCGACAATTTTGTTGCCAGCGAAAAAGATGGAACGTTTTTAGAAATTCAGTCGCCTCCTAGAACTAAAAGCTTGTGTCTCATGCATGTTGAGGAAGACCGCTCTACACCGTAGCCTAATAGAATTCGTAGCTTACTATAAATCTTCCGTGTTTAGGAGTTTTCTAGTTGTTTTTATCTTGATCGTTTTTTATCTTTTTTTTGTTGTTGTTGTGGTTTGTTTGTGTTACCCTTTAAGTTCGAAAGAAAAATGGATGATTATTTGTTCCACTTAAGTTGTATCATATTAGGCGCTTAGCAAGGGAAGGTTAAATGGAAGATGGAAAACAGTATGAAAATGATTTAGGTTTGTGGGTTATTGGCTTTTTGCTTTAGGGTATTGCTAGATAGAGGTTGATGATTTTTGGTTGAATGTATATTGTAACTGCAAAAATATAATGTAACTTATATTTTCTTGGTACATGAATGAAGTAATTGCAATTCATGTCAAATAGTATTCATCCTTGCTAACTTTCAAAAGCGACGCCTACGTCGATTGGAGTCTCCATCGCCCTTCTGTTCGGCGGCAGCGTCTCCGTCCCTTCTACTTCATATCAGCAGTGATCGTAGGTGGCAATTTCAGACGCGTATCACTGCTGAGATCCGACGGAATAGTAATCGCTTCGTGTCACTGCTGAGACGGGACGGTTACGGTATGAGCTGAAACTGCACAGCCGGTTGGGAAAAGTTTCCCCGCTGCCAGATTGCACCGCCGATAGAGAAGACGACTGGAACGACGCAAGTGCCCAGGTCCGACGATCTGCTGCTAGGTTAGGGAAGGGAGTTAAGTTTCCAGAGGAAGGCGATTGGTGGCACAATTCCTTATTTTCTTCTCCATCTGGTCGCTTCAGTGTATCAGAGCAACGGCCGTTCTCAGGGGAGGGTGCCGACGGCTTCAACCTAACAGCGGAGCGCTGATTGTTTTGAGGGCTGTTTGGTTGGGTTGGATTTTTCAACTAAAGAGGTGCAGATCCACTTGAAGACAAGGATACACGGTTTACCGGCTGTAGAGACGGCGACGATTTAGATCTCTGTTTTGGTATTCGGATTACCATCAGTGGCTTATGGGCCTGATTGACTCCGTTTTTAGGGAGATAATGAGTGTCATCGAGTGGCCATATTTCGTTTGTTTGTTTTGCAGGCCTCACCAATGGCGGAGCTGCTGTTACAGAGACACAAGGGCTGGCAATGGCCAGTGTATAGCAATGGCGCCGATGTCGTTCCCTCTTCGTACTTCCAATTCCGGCATCCAAATTTCGGTGGCAGTTACAAATTCAGACCCTCCAATCCTAGATGTGGAATGCTTCAGACGGTTACAAGTAGATAGGCGATTACAATTACAAAAGCGGTTCATAACCACGTTCATTTTAAGACTTTTAATTCTTACTCAATGACATATTTAATTATGCACATGTGTTTGGTATTTTTGCTTGGTCTTGCTTTGCAGGTTTTGTATTCAGCATAAATCGGCTAATAGAAGGCTCTCAAGAAGTTCGCCGAAAGAAGGCCTTTTTTGCGTTTATTCATTTTTTTTTATATGTTTCTAGGCATACTAACAGGGCTGCCCATTGCGTGGCACAAACGGCCCTTGCGGTAGCAACCCATTTGGTTGACTACCGCTCTTTCCTTTTCACCGCATTGTAACACCCTATCTATTACGATCTATCTATGAAAAAAAAAGAATGAAGTAATTATCACCGTAAGAAATCTTTTTAATCTTCAGGGTCCTACCAATATATTTTTATTGCACAACAAAAATACATGATTTCATCTACAAAATCAAATCATATCTTTTAATTACTCAATATGAGTCGTTGTTCACATTTGTATCATTAAATTTATCACATCTGAATCGAACAACTATACGCTCATCAAAAGTTACACCAAATCAGCATATGACTAAGATAAGGAAAAATCTTCAGAATATGAGTCTTCACTACAACCTCAAGATGCTAATTCTCACATCAAACCGGCCGGGCAAGAGCATCAGAGTCGATCGCTAGGTTGGTTCGATTGAACCGGTAGGTCGTGGTCCCTTTCCAATTTTGCAAAATCCCCTGTTTTTTCTCTGCACAACTTTCCCTGTTCTTCCCTTCTGTTTGTCTAGTGTAGTAGTGCTCTTTAGCAGTCAAGTCATCATCATCCATCGACCATATATCAGTCTTTCCTTTCTGCCCCCTATACTTCTTCTTTATCAAATTTCATTTTGTCCTTTCATGTTGAGCCGTAACGCCTTTTCTTTCCATAAAGATGATCTCTTTCCTTCTGACAGCTTCATTCTTCGTTTGGCTTTATACACATACACACATGGACACTTCTTGATGATGAGTAGCATCACTGGCTAGCAGGAATTGGATCAATATCATGGTTGAAATTACTCTGAATGTACATAATTGACTTCTATGTTTGTCAAGTGGGGTTCATGAACCCACTATCCTCTCCACTAGATATATGAAATCTGTGTGTATGGAAGGTGTGGAGAAAGTAAAGAGGAAGGTTAAATGCAATACATTAGTTAAATCATACGATGACAAAAGACGAGAGGGTTCCCGAGATTCATTAGGAATAATTCAACTTTAACTTACAAGACAAGACGTGTTTGAGGTGAAATGAAAAGAAGTTTTTGTAAGAACTCTGAAATTAAACGCACTCAATGTGGAGCAACGCAAAGATGAGTGATCTCTTGGGAAGTGACTATGATATGCATCAAAAGCGGACACTACTTTAGTAAGAAAATGGGTGGATGTTTACAAGTGGTATTAGAGCCTCTTCGAGACCATTTTGAACGATAGATGGTGGGCAAGAATGAAATAAAGAAGTTCTCATGAAAGCCCTGAAGTTAAACGCAGTGCAAGAATGAGTGAAATCTTGTCACTATGACATAAGAGGTGAGGAACACCCCTTATATATATATTTCTTGTTTCTCCTTTCCTTTTGGCCTCTCATGGCGTTCTAGAGGAATGAATGATGCCCTTTGAATGGTTAATCTAAATCACTTTTGCTTTGGAGGGCATGATTGATTGATTAAAGTTTGCATTTGATCACCATGCATGCATGTCACAGTCTCATGCAGTAACAAAAACAGTGTAATCATTCATTCATTCTACAGCAAAAGTGAAAGAAGCCAACCAGGCTGTGTAATTGCCCTTTCTTTCTTTGATCAAATCATCACCACTTTGTGTACCTTTTGATGAAGGGATTGTCGAGCAATTGGATTGGTCTGCCCAACCAAAGCAGCTCCCTGCTCCCAATTGCATAATCATGGCTGCACGTTAGGCTCCCAATACGTGTGTTTCACTGATTGCGTACTTTATGCATTGAATAAAAAAGAAAAAAGAGAATTGCGTCTGCCGGGAGTCGAACCCGGGTCTATTGCTTGGAAGGCAATTATCCTAACCGTTGGACTACAAACGCTTGTTATGCAAATAATCGACTAGTATTTTAATCAATATAAAGTCACAGCAGAGAACCTGAGCTTCTTGTGGGTCTAGTAATCCGTTGCAGCTCACTGCATCTTTTTTCGTACGTGATTGATCAGATGGAAGAGAAAAGAAACAATCTAAAATTTCCCAAGGCTGCTGGTTGTTCGAAGCATTCCCCAGTTCGGGTCTGTACTGTAGAAACGTTTGTTTTTCACGAAGAAGCTAAGCACACCACATTGAAGTCAATTGCCACGTTATGATTGTTAAAGAGTTATTGCTGGTTTGGTTGCTTTTTGCTGCATCTTTGGTGCTAACCAATATCCCTCGAGAAGGAGCATTAGGGGGCTATGCTTTTTCAGTTTGATGAAACGAAATGATCCTCTAGTAGCTAGCAGAGTAAGTTTTCACTCTCTGCTTTGGATGCCTGCTAGAAATTTTAAGCTTCTAGCCAAATTTCACTTTTACTCTACTGAATCATAAGTTTTCAGTACAGGTTCCTCATCCTTTTGTCAGTTTCTGTTACAAGTATGGCAGGAAAAAAAATAGAAGAGTGCATGATGCACAATGTATCAGTTTTTGAGATCATTTGAGTCTGTTAAAGCAGAGCAAGCAACACACAGATAACATCATACAAGGGAATCTTCAGTGCCTTTTTTTCTGGTGTCCTGTGGCAGCGCTATGAAACTGAAAGTCTGTAGAACCAGTGGCAACTGCGCAGGGGCATACTACATACGACACGTAATCTATCGACGTAGCTGTGTCTATTTTCCATTTACATACTCAAGGAGGAGCCTGTCGAGTTCAAAATGTCGAACAATGCGTCCCTGCATGGAAAATAACAATGATCAGGCATCTCATGTTGGAATATACAGTCTGAAGTCAAGCAATGACCAATCCATACATGTAGTTGTGGAAAGAAATTTGATATTTCAACAAACCACTGAGGAAAACAGGCATAGAAGGGAACTGAAGAAGTTTTCCAAATGTGCAATATGCAAAGCGTACCTTAGTTAAAGGAGGGTAAGGAGCTTTTGCTTCAAAGCCCCACTCTGGAAAACGTGCGACTTCAGTTGCATTTTCAAACAATATATAAGTAGGGAGCTGGTTCATTCCTCCTGCAGAGGCAACCTTCCTTATAGAACCCACTTTCGATAAAATATGAAGAGAAGAAAGACTTGTACTGGATTTCTTTCAGTTATCTTTACCGCTAAGTGATATTCCAAATCTCTCTGCAGCATTCGGGAAGAGTCCGAGATCGACTGATCCAAAGGATAAGTTCTTGTTTGAGTATCTGCAAATGGTAGATCATCAGGTCTATCTAAATAATAAATGGTACTAAGTAAGACATGCATAGATGTTTCTTTGTCAACAGCTAAGGTCTCAACAGCTACAAAAAAAAATTGAGAATGGAAAACTAGATTAGTGAACGTACGTGACAGAAAGTTCAGGAAAGCAACGACTTGTACGTATGCAAGTAGAGGAACACTGTGCACGAAACTCTACCTGCAACAGAAAGCCCAGTCAAAACAGGATTAATCAAGCTCTTAAAGGAGATGCCACTCACTAATACAAGCAATAGGTTTCGCTTATCATATCCTAGTACCAAGAGTTTCAGTGCATCCAGTTTACACATGACTGATTAAGACATAGAATGCATGACAAAAAAAATTTACATTTAGATTCTTCTCCCAAGAGAAACCGGAAGACCCGGAAACTGACCTCTCTTTCACAACTCTAACAAACAATGAGATAACCAAGGTGCATTGGCGTGTCGTATAACCAAAAGGAGAATGCTTAATCAATTCTAACAAATTGAACCGTTTCAAGAGCAACCAATCTACTTCGATAAGGTAACCGTTACATATTACAAAACACATTGCACGAGAAGATCAAGGACCAGTGAAAGCAACGAACCAACCAGTATCTTGACGTATGCCCCTCTGTCAACAAGGTTTCCAACTGCAGAGGTGTTAACTTATTCACATCACCTGCAAAAGGAAAATCATTTAAAATACGACGACAAGAACATAAAAAATCTAGAATTATGAATGGTAATGGTAGATGCCCAAATACAATAACAGCCCATTCAGCTGTTAAGTACCTAGTTCTTCGAAAACAGGTTGTTGTGCTAAGAGATAAATCACTGCAAAATGCGAAAGCCAGTCCAAGTATCAATGACCCTCTTCGCAACTGAAGAGTCAATATTACAATAACAGTATCAAGAATAGCAAACGAAAGGCGGGCTACCTGAAAACAACACTGTATACCAAAGAGCCAGATGGTAATCCAAAACCAATGAAATGGCGATGAGAAAAAGCTGAAAACCCCCATTACATTTACAGGCTTCATTCAAAGTCAGACGAAATAAGACCAGGAAATCAAAAGGAGAGGGAGAGCATTGAAGAATTCGTCAATCCACACCTTGGCATAGAAGATGGTATCAGCAATAAAACCCTCCCATGTTTCTTCTTTCACCAACTGCCCAAAATCCATCAGCAATCAACTCAGCATTCAAGATTGTAGCAATCAAATCAACGTCACTTTTAAACCCGGTTTCATTTATCAGATTCATCGATCGATTTTAAGAGTAGTACCTTGACAGCAGCTAAAACGGCGAATCCGAGAACGGCTTGAATCTCCTGTGCACACAGATGATCAATTTCAGAAACCCAAAGAAAGGAAGCTAGGAGGATCGGAGAGGGAGAGGGAGCGCGAACCCGACGCAGGAAACGGAGGGACAATTGAGGGGAGAGGACCTGAGTGGCGGAGCTGCGAACCACAAAGTAGGAGAAGAAAACTAGGAAATGGAAGAGATAGTGTGGCTCCGAAACAATTTTATTCAGCGCTTCGAACGCATTCGTTCCGCCGCCAAGCTTCTTCTTCACCATCTTCTCCGATCTCAAGATCTCTCAGCCTCACTGCGATGGCGGTTGGTTCAGGTTGTTTCAGTTTCCAACTCGGCAGTTGCAGACTTGCACTTAAGCCCGCTCAGCGCTTAACATCTGCAAATTCATCGTTTTCGTCCGTTCGGCTTGGTACAGAGAGACGGCCCACTCATATTCTCCTACATTTCAAAGCCCAACAGGACACACAGACAGGCCCAAAGTTTCAACCGGGCTAGTCAAAGCCCATTTCGTCTACGAAATTCACCCAGCCCACATAACACCCATATCCGGATATCCCTACTAAGTACTACTAACCAACGAACGAAGGGCAGGAGGACAGTCACGTGACTAATGAGAAAACTGGTGACCACCACGTGTTGAGCTTCGAAAAGAGGTGGCCGCCGGCGGCAAGCGGGTCAGCCGGCGAGCAGAGTCTTGCAAGATAAGGGAGGCATTTATATTATAAAAATTAACATCGTCTCCGGGGATCCGATTGCCGGAAGTCCAATTGACGAGGGTGCGCGGTGGGATTGATTAAAGTATAATAATTGACCACCGCCGGTTTGGGGGGTTTCTTTTATGACACGATTGGTGGAACGTAGAGCCAAATCCAATCCCACCACCACCTCTGTCACATGCTCCCCTGACACCCTCCCCACCCTCTCTATCACGTGTGATTCCGGGACAGCGTGACATGGCGGCGAGTTTACCGACTAGTGAGGGTAATGAGTCTTCGCAACACATATATACAAGGAAAATATCCTACTCGCCGGAGTAAATAACGGCGGCTGCCGCCACTCCTCGCCTCCATCGCCATAATGCACCGCCACCTTATCTGATTCGGCTTTGGTGCAGGGTTCGTATATGTGTTGTTGATTGGGCGCGATAAAGAACGGTTCGAGTTAACTCGAGGTAGGTGCAAGTACGAGTTTATGCGTCTTATTTATTTGTTAGTTTTACAATTAGCTGGTTATAGTCTTATAGGTATTATAATCTTTCATTTTCTTCTATTTTATTGGTGTGCATCGCAATCATTCGGGTGATAAATCATGTAACTGATAAAAAAACGTAAATACTTGGCAGTTAGAAGGATAGTCAGATTTCAAATAAAGAGGCTTGTTGCACTAAAATTATATAAGAGATTCATAGTGGAGTTTCTTCGATCCCAACAACTTAAATTATCGAAACCAAAGAGTAAAAATAAATTATATAAAACACATATAAATACCTTCGAACATTTAGAGTTATAAATCAAAAATAAATAATTCATGAAACCCATTGGCCATATTGCCACACCATTTTAGTACATTCTACTGCCAGCTGCTTCCCCGTCCTCTTACTGTGTTACCAAGGATATTTGCGAGGTAATTAGGCACAGAACTGACAGCACCAACTGTTGCAGGTAATCCCAAGAAAGAAATTTGTTAGATTAGTGGGGAGCTATAGCAGAAACCAAACGCCAGGTAAGTAATTTGATTTTATCTTTGTATTCTTGTAATCGTGTATTTAATTGTAAGAACTATGTGAAAAAGAAGTAAGAACTACATTAAAAGAAGAAAAAAAGTTCATCTCTTTGCATTCACTATTTTATGTATTGTTTATTTCCTGTGATGGATGCAATATTCCATAGTTTTTACTTTTGTTTAAATGGGATGAAATATTTGATTTTTTTTTACATATTTAATTCTTTCGTCTGTAAATGTAACCATATATTCGAGCAAGGATAACATCAGCTCCATGTTACAAGATTGATTCACCAAGTACATGATTAGGAATAAGTGCAAGTGTAGGGTTTGTCAATCCAAACCTTGGAATAGAAGATGAACTTTTTATGGAGAGGCATGGGCTTTTTATGGGCTCTTAACCTAGTGAATTTACACCGTTTTAGTATTATGCTGGTAGAGATGGATTTGTCGATCCGTAATACATAAAATTGAATCGAGAAAAAGACACGACTTTGGAGATTTTGGGGAAGGAATTGAAAACAAAGGACACATCATGTTATGGCTCGCACTAATTGTAGATCATATTTACATTTTACCATCAGACTGCAATGCTTTAATTATGCTACTAACCTCTTCGAACTAGAGCTATTCCTTAATATCAAACGGGAAAAGAACAAAACCCAAAGGGATCAGAGATTAAAATGTTTTTGTGGCAGGAGTTGGGCACGTTGAGAAGATCGCAGCCGCCCATCTCACCGAAGTCGCGCTGTAAGTAAATGCAGCCCGTCGTGCTCACTGGTGGTGGAGCTCAGTTTAATGTTAATGATCTGATCAGATAAATTAATTAAGTTTGATGCTGCAGGGAGTGTCAGGTGTTTGCTTTTCTTTTCTTTTCTTTTAATCACCTCTTAATTTATTCCCCTCCTTTTCTGATTGGTTAATTAAGAACCTTGTAAATCCTTTTTCTTTTCAAGTGTAAAGAAGAAGCTAATGAGTTGGGATCGTTGTAAATGTCAGTGTAACTAGTGGCAAGGTGAGAAATATAATATAATATTTAATGTATATTAGTTTCGAATTCTAAGATTAACAATCCTTACATAATATTATAGGAATTCAAAACTAAATCTTTGTCACATAAGCACATAGATGACTCTAATTCTTCCATGGTGGACAAGTTCTAATTATAAATTTTTTCCTTACACTTAAAATCATCATTATTATCATTAAAATGTGCATTAAGTTAATAACAATGAATGCAATCTTTTGGTTTGTTTCTATTGATTTTCCAGTGTAGATGATCTAAATAAAATTGGATATTGGAAAAAAATAAAAGATAAAACATAGAAATTGGGTCAAACCCTATAAAACAAACAAAACTCTTTTCTTATTTACTCAAAATTTTGAGATTTCTAGCATTTCAGTTTTCTTCTCTACTATTTTATGCATAGATACATCAACATGTAAGGAAAATGGTAAGACATATAGAGTTTTTTTCATTGCGTCAGTTACAAGAGGCAGCAATTAGATGAGAAACAATTGAGTAGTTGTAATATATTGTTCCTATTGGCAAAAAAGTTCTTATCATTGCGAATACGAAGTAAACCAAGCCAAGTATTATCGACAACTCCCTATTCTACCGTGATCCGCAGCTGATGACTGACCTCTCTTCTCCAAGGGTATTTGGCTGTTTGTGATTAACTGGTCGGGTTCTACTCTTCTTTCCATTTCTTAAGTACTTTCATACTATGGTGGCAGGGTTATAAATTGCCCTACTTGATCTACCATTGTCTTTCATCTTCGCTTTAGGTACTATTCAAAACTAAATTACTGCCACATCAGCACATGGATAGCTCTCATCCTTTCATGGTGGGCAAGTTCTAATTATAAATGACGTACCTTATGTTAACACTTTCAATCGTCATTATCATTAATAACACATAAATTTAAGTTAATAACAATGAATGCAACCTTTTAGTTTGTTTCTATACGTTTTTTTCTGTATAGATTAGCTCTCTAAAAATAAAACCCATCATTAAAAAGAATAAAATTAATTGAGTGGGTCAAGCCCTGTAAAAACAAACAAAAATCATTTCTTCTTTGCTCAAAAGTTCGAGATTTCTAGCATTTCTCTTTTATATTATTCATTGGATGCTAAAATGGAAAACAAATTGTGAGGATTGTCACCTTACCATGTTCCATCAGAGGATGTTTTTATATTTATTATATTCATGAGTGGCTTGCTACTAGCTAGCTTTACAATGATGATATAGTCAGTAATTAGTAAGTAGCAGGGGGTTATAAGTAGAAGGGATGTGGAGTTTTATAAAGGTCACAAATAAGAAATAAAGTGGTAATGGTGGTCTATGGGTTGTCTATGTCGATGTTCTTTCAATTTCTTAAAGTGTGCAATGTCATTTGTTTTTTTTTTCTTACCGTGGATTGATGCATCAATCCAGTTCATGATTGAGGAATTCATAAGATGGAACGAATTGAGTTGTACTGAAGTTTGCAACTTTCACTATTCGTCTATGTTGTTATTAGGTAAAAAAAATATTCGTTTTGCAAAGGATATTTAGCCCTCTACTAAATATCAATTATATTTATATGTGCTTAAATTTGCTGAAAATATTATTGTAATAAATTAATGATAGTTGACGGTTCTATTTCTGGTTGGTTATGCTAGAACATTGCTAAGGTAAACTAAAATGGATAAGCAGAAAATTGATTATGTGGATGCTAATGAGATTTCTTGCTCTATCAAAATTACATGGATAACTTATATTGCATGGTATTCGTAGGATCTAAAATAATAATAAAAAATAGTAGATACAAAATAGTTTACATAAAATAATTTAATAAAATTAGTGTTTCAATAATAAATGGAAGATACAAAGGGTCAAACAATATCTTCTTATGAAATAAGGTAAAGGAGATTGAAATTTTCATGTATAATAGTGTAACATACATGAATCATCAAAAAATAAAATAATACAATGAAAAATAAATCTATTTGCACTGCCCAACGGCGGGTAAAAAACTAGTCATACGAAAAGAAGAACGATGCAAAAGTTCGTTAGTTACTACTTGACTCTTCATATTATACACCTCCCAAAAAAGTATGGTAATTGTTGGATTTATTTAGAAACAAAGTCAGCCCCAATTCTAAGCATATCTCGAATGCTCAAAATACGGTTTTCTAGTGTTAAAATTCATAATTATTGGAGAAATTTAAATTTTGGATTTAATTCGATATGAAATCACAGGCTTTGTTAAGTTTGAGTGTAAAGGGGATCATGATCAAACCATACAACTATAGAGGAATTTTACCATACTTTAAGGCATTAGTGCTTTAGTTTTTGCTTTCATGGTACAACTTGAAGTTGTAACTATGTCGTATAGTACAACTTCGGGTTGTAGTTATACTCTTTTGTAAAATCTCTTTATGGTACAAACTATTGTACTTTTATGTTATGGTACAACTTTACAACTTGTACCATAACATAAAAGTCAAATTCATTTATGATATAACTTCAATTTGTACTTTTAACGTTATGGTACAACTTCAAGTTGTACTTTAAAGTACCAATACTTTAAAGCATAGTAGAGGTGTTTTACAGCTATAATGTCATGGTGCACCGATCTCTAATAGCATGGCGGTTTCTAGTTGTTGATTGCTTCTATTTCACATCTATGTCATATAACGATTATATATATTCGTCTAGTTCGATCAATATATCAACTCAAATAATATTATTCAATATTAATGTTAACGATAATTAATCAGAACTTATTGAAAAATAAGTAAGCACAATTGCATTCTATGAACATAAATTTCTCAATAGTGACTCTTGCCCTCATATTTGCACATAGAGCTTTTCTCTTCTGTTTTTTTTTTTTTTTTTTGTCCAAGTTGCTCCTTTCTTTTATCTTTTTTTTTTTTTTAACAGTGATTGGGGAATGGTGTAATTTTGCGGGAAATTCACTTTTCCTCGTCAAAATGGCACCTCCATATTTGTAGCTGTCCTCTCTGTCCCCCTTCTAACGCAAACCCAAAACTCTCTCTTTCCCTCATCACTGCCTACAACCTCGCTTTCCTTCCTTCCTTTCCCCTTCTCTTCTTCCCCCATTGCTCTCTCTCTCTCTCTCTCTCTCTAACTCACTTTCTTCTCCCCACTTCACTCCCTCTCCCTCATTCCTTCCTCCCTTCTCCACATCCATCCAGCAGAATAACGGGGGGAAATTACCCACCCCTGAAAATATAGCAATTACTTACAGGAGGAAGAGAAATTAGACAAAGAAAAAAAGGGGTCATGGAAGAAGCACCAGAATTGTACCAATCCAACAATGGCGGAGGAGGATTCTGCACTACCACTCCTCCTCCTTCGTTTGGCGGGAGTAATAATAGTCAAAAGCATTCTAGTAGTATCGATAATTCCAAGCCCAGTACTGGCGGTGGAAGTGAGCATTTCGTCGTGGAAGACCTCTTGGATTTCTCCAACGAGGACGAGGAGGACGACGACGCCGCTGTACTCGCCGACACCACCACCGACTCCTCCACTGTTACCGTCGTTGATAACAGCTGCAATTCCTCCTCCTTCTCCGGCTCCGACCCTCCCTCCGGCTTCAATAATCATCCCCCTCTTCCTCCTCCTCCGGCTGCAGCTTTCTCCGACTCCCACTTCTCCAACGACCTCTGCGTCCCGGTAATCAATTAACCCATTTTCCCAATTTAATCGATAGGAATTAGCAACCCATTTCCTGGGAACGAGTCAATTCTTTCTGTAATTGCGTGAAACAGAGAGCCATAATTTCCATTAATTCAGATTGACGGAATTACCATTTATCGGGAGGTTTGTTTTTTTTTTTTTTTTTGTCTTTTCCGGGGGACAGTACGATGATTTGGCGGAGCTGGAATGGCTATCGAATTTCGTGGAGGAATCGTCGTTCTCGAGCGAGGACCTGCAAAAGCTGCAGCTCCTCTCCGGGATTAAATCCCGCCGCACCGACGATTCCTCCGCCATCACCACCACCGGGAACAACAACAGCAGCAACAACCCCATTTTCGACGCCGACGTCTCCATCCCGGCGAAGACGAGGAGCAAGCGGTCCCGCACGGCAGCCTGCAATTGGGCGTCCCGCCTCCTCGTTCTCTCCCCGACTTCCTCCACCTCCTCCTCTGCCGCCGACCCGCCGGAAATCGCCGTCGCTCCACCCCCTCCTCCCCCGCCGGCGCACCAGCCGCCGCCGACGGCCGCGACGTTGTTCCACCACCACCCGGCGATGATGATGACGACGGCGAAGAAGACGGTGAAATTGACGGCGCCGAAGAAGAGAGACGGCGGCGGGGGAGGAGGAGGAGGGAGTAACGGCGGGGAGGGGCGGAAATGCCTGCATTGCGCCACCGACAAGACGCCGCAGTGGCGGACGGGCCCGCTGGGCCCGAAGACGCTGTGCAACGCGTGCGGGGTCAGGTACAAGTCCGGGAGGCTGGTGCCGGAGTACCGGCCGGCGGCGAGCCCGACGTTCGTGCTCACGAAGCACTCCAACTCCCACCGGAAGGTTATGGAGCTGCGGCGGCAGAAGGAGATGATGAGGGCCCACCACCCGGTGAGTACTACTACGACGTCGTCTTCGCATCATAGTCAGCACCAACAGCAACAGTTCCTGCACGGCCATTCTCATCATAACAACCAGCAGCACCACCATCACCACCATCAAAGCATGGTGTTCGATGTCTCATCCAACGGTGGCGGTGACGATTACTTGATTCACCAACACGTGGGCCCCGATTTCAGGCAGCTCATTTAGAGAGGGCCCTATTTTTTGGGTTTTTTTTTCCCTACTTTTTTGTCCTAAAATTAAAATTAGCATAGGCGGAAAACAAGTCACGAGTTTAGTGAATTTCGCTTAATCTTTTTTTTTTTTTTTTGTTACTTCTAATTTTCTTTCTATTTTTGGGTTACTTTTAGGCATAATTTCGATTTTTGCTTTTTTGTCTTGGATTTTGCTTAACATTTTCCTTGAATTTTCCATAGGGTATAAATCATGAATTTTCTCGTCCATGCACCATGCTATACGATTCGATTCTTGCTTGATTTATTTGCCAAAATAAGTGAGTGAGTACTTAATTGTGTAAGAAAAACAAGAATCCTCCATGCATGATTTTACGTAATGAGATTAGCTATTTGCATGCAATTATAAGTTTTGTTTGGTTCTTTATTTATTAGTGCATGGCAATGCGAGATTGCGAGTAGGGATTTGCGATGTGGAGAATTTGGAAAATGTGAGATGATGCTCTAGATTTTTGCCAATCTTGGCATAAATATGAGTTTTTATTTGGTTAGGCCGTTGGAGAGTAGTTGGAATCATCTACCAAACCTCGTTGTTCTGGAACGGCTACGGTGCTAATTGTACAATAGTTAGCACCGTCCTAACCAAGGGAAAAACTACTACTAGTTTGAATTAGTAGTGATTTAGCTTAGATGTTGTATTGATTTTATAATAATCCGTAGTGATTTCGTTATTTTTAGTAGTGATTTTTGCTAGTTATCACGGTGCTAACCCCTATAAGGGTTAGCACCTAATCCCATCCCTTCTTATTAGGGTTGGTACTCACCACCTTTGATAGGATTTCGATTGCGAAGTGTAAGAATCATGTTAGTTTCAGTAACTCCACTTGTTGGTAAGGATTTCATGGTTCGGGTTTTGAGGTGTGTCGCGGTAAACTCAATCCTTATTTTAATTTTAAATATCTAAACTCATGTTCTAATTTTCATATAAGTGGAGCTTTTTCATCATCATTTTCGCGATTTTCTGATACGCCCGAATAATTCTCATTCTGACTCGAGCATTGTATGAAAATTGAACTTGAACTTAATGTAATTAACTTGAAACACATGATTGTAGAGCTCAAACCTTGAAATGAACATTATATATAACAAACTAACCACAAGAGCACGAGAAACATAACCAAAAATATAGATTGTTTACGGAAGAAGGATTAAAATGTGACATATGTGTCTTTAACTCCTTACGGAATTGAAAAGGTAAAGTTCGTGAGTTGATAGTTGTGGTCTTTTGAAATTTCACTGGAGGACATATGAATTAAGATAGCATGTAATTGATTGTCATATGAATGAATATAGGGTGAATATGGGTATGTATGTGGATGGCGAGGGAACCTAAACTGATCATACTAGACCCATCCCGCCACTTTATTTGTTGATATTACCCATATACTTGCCCGTACTCAGTCAATGTGGGATTTTCCCTCGTTGACTGTGTCAAGGAGGGTTGGACGCCCATAATTGTGGTTAGGGTTGTCATTTTTATTGTCGAGAGTATCCCATATGAATGAATCTTATATCATCTTCTTTCACGTCCAATCATATGCGAGAGTCAAATCTGTAGGTTTGAAATTTGAACAAATTATCCCACCATGTCGTGCACATCAATTATTAACAGTGAGGGTGGTGACAATTCAAACACAAAACCTAGAGATCAAAGATTTTAATGTCATGTCAAAAATCGATTGGTCAAAATAATTCAAATTATTAGAGCGATTTATTCTCAACATAAACGATGATTTACATATGTAAATCCCTCTTAACAACTACAGTTATCAAGACCAACCAATTTTTCACGTACCTACCACCAACGTAAGTATTAATAGGAAAAAAAAACAAATATATCAACATAAATTTCAGTGAGAAACTTCATGAGTGTTCTTGGTAATGGGAGCTGGCCGGTGGGGTTGCTAGCTAGATCGGTGGCTGATTCATGGTGTGAATTGGGATTGTTCCTATCTCAGAGAATGTTAGAAAACCAAAGAGGGTTTTTGCAGCCGACCTATAATTTAATAAACTAGCAGTTTCCTTTTAATTAATCTCCTCATTTAGTTGCATGAATTTCCCCAACTTCCTTTACAAGTTCGAGGGAGAAGATAATATATATATACATAAGTTTGAATTTTTTATTCCATTTTGCTCTTCTTCACAGTGCAAAATAAAAGATAATATAACCGTAACCCTAATTTTTTTTATTGGTCATAACAATTAACAACTATGGAGTAGCACAATGCACGATCCTATGCTGCATTTTACACTAATCCAAAGACCGCAGTGCACACAGGAAAATATATATTATAATTATATTTATATGTATGCATATATGCCCAATTCAGTGCACTCTTAGTAGTTTCATTATCAGCTTATTATTATTATTTTAACCCCAATTGCATTTGGTGATGATTTGTTCTCGTGCAGTCGAAAAGCTAACTCGTTGTTTTGGGCGGAGAACAATTTTTTTCTTAAAATGGTTAAGATGTTTAATAAGTTTCAAAATTGCACATTTACTATTCACTACATGTACCATGTTTGTATTATTCAATTTAGTTTTACGACTGATTACGTTGCACCGATATATACTCGTATCGCATATTATTCAAAAGTTTAATCGCTATGTATGTCGTGTAAACTTATTGTTTGGAATACATTAAATCTATTGATTTACATATACCTCACAATCACTTATAGTTATAATTTGTACACTCCCTCAAAACTAGGACAATACGTTCTAACAGGTCGTGAATATACATAACTATTACAGATTATGTTATTGAACCGCATTATGTTTGTATAATTTATTTTCCTACTTTGTCTATCGCTCAATTAAGTGCAAATTTACTTGGAATTTACCGCAGAAGTTTTATATTATAAGTATTGCTTTGGAGTTAAAAATGGGGATGCATACATTTATTTATTTCCTCTCTTTTTTTTTTCATACCATACATCAATTTTATTTATTTCTTTTGTCCGTACAGGTATTTATTATTAATGAATGTTGAAGGGGAAGCAAAGTTCGCGGTGCTCACGTGCCCCTCCCTTCGTTCCATCTGAATTCTCAGCGCCTTTATTTATATGCTCCCACTAGCTACTGGTATTTTTTTACAGTAAAATGGTGTTTGTTACTGCGGTAGAAATACTAGTTCAAGTCATTGGGGCGAATGAAGGTCATAACTTTGTTTCACTCATACATATACTTTTTGGGCAACATATTTATGTATCAGTTAATTAATTAATAAGCATTTGTGCTTCACAGTTGAAATGATTTGTTACTGGGGAGGATATACGTAGAGGTGGCAAATGGATTGGATTGGTGGATTGGATTGGTGGATCCATGGATCAAACGGATTGGATCTAATGGATTAGTGGATTCATGGATTGGATCAAGTGGATTGGTGGATTATCCATGAATCCAAATGACATCATCAATCAAGGACCAATATGTAAAATGTAAAAAGTTTAGGTACTAAATTGTCATAATGAAAAATTTTAGGTACCAAAAAGTAATTTTCCAATGATATTTTTTGTATAAAAATTTAAATTTTAGGTACCAAAATGTAAAAATAAAAATTATAGGTACTAAATCGTAATTTGCTAATGATCCATGGATCCAATCCAATTGGATTTGGATCAAATAGATTGGATTTAAATGGATTGGATTAGGTGGATATTTTTAATGTCTTCAAACTAATTAACTTATCTCTCAATTAATTAACTTAAAGAAAGAAAGGGGTTTAATTGGGTCAGAGATCACGTGCTCCTTCTCAGAGGGAGGAGCGATATTCATGGGTCATGTTTAAAAAGGTAAACCAACAAATGCATAAACAAACTCAAGAAAATATTTGAATTAGTAATGGTTAATTAAGCAAATGTTAAGGGTTTAGTCGGTGATTGGCCTATTATTAATTTATTAAATTGCAAAGCGGGAAAATGGGAATTAAAGTAGAGATTTAGTGATGTTAGGTTAGCAGTTGGCTAGCTTGTATTTTAGTCAAAGGGGCTTCTCTTCTCTGAGCAGTTTCATGTGCAGCAAGCAAGCAAGCTGAGCTAAGCTACTACTGATGAGTGGCAGAGGATTGATTCTTATTCCATCAAGGGAGGCAGGAGGGTCCATGGTGCACAACGGTTAAATCATTGTTCGAGTCGATGCGAAATGTTCAATAATGAACTTGGTGTATTTATTATTCTCTTACGTTACGTGTGTATGAGTTGTGAATATAATATTTAGAAGGTTGATCGTACCAATGCTTTTGTCGATCTTAAAGGTGGTTCACTAAACCCAACATCAAACAGTTATGTTAATCTCCGAGTACAGTAAGTATGTAGCGAAGGAGCTAGGTTGAAACAAGAAGAAGCTATAATCCCCCTCTAAGTTGAAATGTGGAGGAAATCACATTGTAAATTTCTTTACAAATTTTGAAAATAGAATAGTCGGTAAGATATTAGTCCCCCACCTCTCCACTCATCCAGTTATCCCAGTTCAATACAGCCCGCTCATTCAAATTTCTGGCTCCGCATGCAAACTCTCATGGGTTGTAAGAGAATCCATTTGTTGAATAAGAAAGAAAAAGGTCAAGAAATGAAGGGATGTACTGATATATATATATATATATATATATATTTTTTTTTTTAATAACTAACTGTGAGGTTGAAAAGGAGCTGTCAAGAGAAGAAAAGGAAAGATGAGAAAGCAATTCCACTCTCGGCCCGACTCCTCCACACACAAAAGCAATTTCACCTCAACATTTCTTCACCCATTTCCCCCCTCCATATCAGAGAAAAGGCAAATATCTAAAGCATATGAGTAGTTAAACTACAACATAATTGCATGCATGAGAGCTTCCCAAGCATCTATGAATGGGGGAGGGATGCATTTCCATGTGTGGAGCAAAAGTGTTTGTTCCCTCCTTCCCTTTCCCCCACAACTAGCTAATCTTCCTTCTCAGGACCATGACTTTGCTTGCCTGCCTGCAACTAACCGTACTTCCACACACAAAAACTGCCTAGACATGACCACAAATGGAAGACTCATCACACTAAACCAGCTACCTTTCATTGGACCGATCCCACGACAAAAACGAACAGAGATGTGTGTTCGGCAAACATCAGTAAGTACAAGGACGAGGTAGCTAGTTAAGCATGAAAGCAGAAGAAGTGTGTTTGGTAACTGATGTAAAAAAAAATGCAGAGGGTTGGTTAAGAATGGTGAATAACTCATTTGGTTGATCATGGAAACATAAAGAAGATGGAGACAGATACAGACGCACCTAAGGTAATATATCACCCAACAACTTCCCTCCCCATGCCTTATCTGTTCCTTGTTCAATGACAGAAACTCAAACCACTGCTGATAAAATGGCCATGCATTGTTGCCTCCTGATAGATAATGGGAAGATATGAAACCAACCACCCAGACGTTTTTGCTAGTGTCAGGCCAAGGACTGCCCATAAGTAATCAATGGCAGCTACAGATGGAAGAGAGCATATGGTTTGGTTTCACTACCAGCAGTGTAGTAAAAATAGTATGATGATATTCCTCTTCAAAGTTTTTGAAGATTTTTTTCAATTCAAAAGAAGTGATGTGACAACAACCCACAAAAGTGCAGAAGAATCATATCCAAGATTTTGATTGTTATTCCCCTTGAGACGAAGACGAAACTCTAGCGACAGAATGTGAGTTCACAAAGAGACATGTTCTTCATCTGACTAGGTTCGTTATCGAGGCACACTCAATCCCAGCTCTGCAAAACAATTAGGAAACAAAACCCATCTTAGAGTGGAATAACTGGCATCACATATTCACTTGAAGATGTTCTAATCGAGATGATTGAGGAGCATATGATGATTAGAAACAAGTGTCAATAGAATGCTCTAGCAATCAATTTCGCCAATAAGGTTTAATGCACACGTATAAGTTTTAACAGCCAGAATGAGATACAAATTGATAGTGAATAAGATAAGATAGAGTCCTAGAGATCTGTTTGGGCCATTCACAAGTAACTATGGTACCCAGTCCCCCAAAAGTGTGGACCGGATTGGACAGGAGAGGTCTTACTGCATTGAGAATCAGAGGGTATCCACCTATTTCAATGCAAACTGTAAGATGAACCTAAAGACAGTAGTTCCAATAGAATGATTGATGTTCTTCAAATGTTAATAATCGAGACAAATATGTATCGTGTTGGGATTAAAGAAAACTGTGAAAATCCCACCATCATTCAAAGCTACACTATGAGGACAACAACATTCCAATGACCTCATCTCCAACTAAAACCCAAATTAACTGAAGTTGAAGAATGTATACAATTCGAGCACTAGTAAATCATGACATACATGTAGCGATATACCTAGTTGTGTCTTGCGAAGGAGCACACTATATTTCTTTTGAAGGAATAGCTTCAGAATAAGTACCACACTATTTGACTTGTAAATGCCTAGTATATCCTCCTCCGTTCCTAAACAAAATAAGGGAAGTTGTTTGGCAGACTCTATGCACTCCCATATGCACAATTGAAAAAGGAACCCGTGCAGTCCCTATCTACTTTGTGTTTCAAGTAGATACTCGAACAGTCAAGTCATTAACTTTTCAGCTCCAAATTGAGATTATCTAAACCCTGAATAAGGAGACATCAAAATCAGTATGGCCTAATTTTTCCCAAATGCTCTCTCTACTAACTTGTATCAAATGTATCATTCTCTACCACCTTCACATCTAATACATGCGATTCACCGGTCAATTGTCGTGGTTCGTGGCATTTCCTATCCAGCACTAAGTTAGTAGAGGCCATGGCAATTCAATTGAAGTGCTATAAACATACTAGAACGAAGTAAAAATACATGGAACTGAATTCAAGAGTAAAAAGTTGCTTACAGATAACCAAAACTAAAAGATTTCGGAGAGATTTATCAAACTCCTGGGTTCGCACTGCAGAGCATACCCTGAGACAACGACCGTGAGCTGGTGGAATCGATGCCAAGACACGATGTGAGACGAGCTGAAGCAACGGCGGAGTGTAGAGGAAGGAGCGACTGAAGAGCACCCAGTTGAGCAATTGGCCTGAGAATTGGAAAAATCCACAAAGTTCAGTATTCACAGAACTCCTCATTGAATTGAAATGCGAAGGAGCATAGTGCTTGCCTTGAGAATGTAGAAGAAGGGCGAGCTGGGAAAAGAGAAGCGGCCGAGGTGGGTGTGGGTTTAACGCCGGCCGGCTTGTTGACCGCGTGTTTGAAGAGAGAAAACGTTGATTTGGAAAGAGCTCTGTAACGAGTCGCCATTGATGCCCGAAGGTGAAGACCCAGGACAGGAGGAAAGTTGCTGACTTTAGGGTTTGTGCGGGAACAGAATCAACGGAAGTTCCAGATTTGGGGAGGATTGCCGAAAGGGGTTTTTGTGGGGTTTTACAATTTTCTTGTCGCTATGAATCCGGCTTACCTCAGAATGATAGAACGGCGTCGTGTGCGGAAGCGACCAACTAATCACCCCCTTCCCGCCAAGTCTCCAACCAAAGGAGCTTGGCCGGTTGAACCTCTGGCCCATTTTTGGTATAGCAGTACTGTCGGTCGATCTTAGGCTCGAGATCACAGTCTCAAAGCTTCATATTTATTTGTTACAAAGGTTATGTCAAAGGACGGGGTTGCATGTATTGCTCTTCAAAGATCAAGGATAGGAATGTCTGCCTCCATATCAATCCAGACACAATGGTTAAACAGAGCGAGGAGAGCCACGAACCATATGCTCAATAGCAAAATCACATGCAATAATCTACTTTAACATCCAAACAAATGATTTGATACAGATCCCAAACGCCAATTCTCGTATCCTGGCGAATGCTAATACATCAAGATATTCAGCGGACTAAAGCGACAGAATCAGCTTCACCGAGTGCCTGATCCCATACTATGATGATGATGATATAGACTTGACTAGGCAGGCAGCTCGTTCGCTCTTCTCCCCAGGTTATCAGAGAAGGCGTAGTTTCCCTGTAACGGAATCCACTGATGATTTTGGACCTGCTCATCAATGGCAACATCGATCACTCTTCCGGTAATCAGTTCAAACCAGAAGCCCCTTAATTAAATGAGTTAATGAAGAATTGGTTATGTCATACAACGACTGCAGTTTTCTGAAGCCAACAGTAAAAACATACCAGGTCCAACAGCCATAACCGTGTGTGAGCCGGCAGCAACCTGTCCAAATTTACAGCAAAACAATGAGCTTTTCTATTTGTATACAGAGTTCGACAAATGTATGATCACTTATACTTATTAGATCCATTTGCAGCCTGGAATCCTGAGAACACTACAAGTTTAATATTGGACCATGCGATTACTGGAAATTTTGGGCACTGAACTGTCTCCCGAGAGACAATGAAAACACCGAAATCGTTCTAATAAATCATGGTTAGCATTTTCGTTTCCTCCCATAAATTTTCGCAGTTGTGTTGCTGATGAATTGAAGGATGCTACATCAGCAACATATGATGAAAGCTACAGGGAAAACGGGAATGGCAATAGTGACTTATCAGGGCAAGTTTTGTGATTTAGTTGTCCCACTATCCCAGTTCAGTCCCCAATACGATGTACACGGACAAGTCCCTAGATGAAATTGATACTTAATCCAGCATAAACATATAAAACTGGGGTGAACGTGCAGCAGCTTTCAAGCAATACCATATTCCCCATCACAAACTATGAAATATGGTATCACTACTAACAGCATAAGCCCACATAAAAAGACTTTGCAAGCGGACTTGGTGTGCCTAAGACTTGTCTTCAGTCATCATTTGTGTCGTTCCGAAAGCTCTAAAAGTCACAGTTAGACACCAAGATCTGGAAACCTAACCTTGCACTTAAGATATCCAGGCTTCACTTTATTTGGACAACTTCTTTCCATAATACAATCAGTAAATTGATGAACCAATTTTTCGAAAGTCCTACCTGTGTTCTTCCAGCATCAGCGACCACGAATGTTGGGAGGCCGATGTTCTCAGCTGCTTCCTTGAGCTTATTCCTGATGATCAAACACATCTGAGCATCATCTATCCGAATAAGCAACTACCGGAGATATCTTGGCAATTTCAAAACCAAACTTTCTATTTTACTTGTCAGGAAGTCACTGTTTACATTTCTGTTTGATTTTTGCAAGTAACAACTATTTTAGCCTGTCCACACTGTTCCCACCGTCTCAGAAGCAAGCGATCACTGCAAACCACACACGAAGAAAATGTGTCTCATTTCACTTCTTAGCAATACCGGCACAACCCCACAGTTAAAAACCATACAAGTTCTTTCGTGATATATCTCACACAGATGAAGATATGCAGCATCATTTGGACAATACACATTTCATAAAAGAAAACCAGTGAGGCATTGAGTTCTGAACGACGATAAACGTTGTAAGACAATTGATATCAGTACTAGACCAACCTCTGAAGGAGTTCTGAGTATAAGCCAGTGGATGCATCTGCAAGATGCTAGGTTAAAAACTCAATCAGAAATGATATTGCAGCAATTGAAGGAAGTGGTGCAAATGGCAAAAGGGATAGAGAGATTTTCTGAAGCTATATTCAAATTCAAGCATGTCTTTTTATTTATTACAGTTCAAGCATGTCTTACGAGCACACTGCGAGGCAATCTTTCCAGTACCCATCTTCAAGTCTTGCCTAACCACCAAAACCTGCCACCCCCCAGTTTCCCCCAAGTTCATCAAAAAGCTTAGGAATTGGAACTATACAAGAAAAACCCAATTCCAATACAACAAAAAAGCATTAATTAAACGAACCATTTTAAGCTCACGGTTATTGTCACCGTCAGAGGAGTCCGGATTTTGCTGTTGGGGTTTCCCAGGTAAGAAATTCTTCTTGGTGGCAGTAGATGATGAACCTTTAAACGGTTTAGTCGACAAATCTATGAACAGTCCGAGAATGAAACCGATTACGAGCCCCGGGATGAAGTTCTCAGGTTGGAAACCATCGGACAACCCACCGGTTTTTCCCTGCTTCTGCTGTGGTCATGCCAGAGATACGTACGAGCAGTCAGTAACCGGAGCTGAGAAATCAAATTCAGGGGATTTAGAGAGAAAGGAGAGAGGGGATTTAAGAAGGAGTATTACCTTGCCGGAAAGCTGAGACTCTCGGGAAGAAGCCCACATGGCAAGTGAACCTGCAAGTTGCTCCGGCGAACTTCAGCCGAATTGAAGAAGAAGATGAAATGAGACTTGTGAGCAGTTCGCTGCCTCGGCACAGTGTATAGATGGCTTACGAGTTAAGAACATGACGAACCTGACTACGACGCCGTTTAAATTTGTTGATCTCGAATAGGTGTTTTGAGTGAGATAGGTTTTTTTTTTCTTTTTCTTTTTTACAAAAGATAATCATTATATTGATTTAACCAAAAGATCGTTACACCCTGGAAATTAACCAGGACAAAAAAGCAAAAGAACGACATGAAATCGGGTACAAAATATAATTATTATATTGAGTGAGATAGGTTAATACTTTATTAAATGTTTGTTATGTTCTTTAATTTGAAAATTAACACAAGTAAGATTCATATCGATTTCTCGTATTTGTTCTCTCACATTATCATAAAAAGACGGGGAAGTGTAGTTATATATTGTTTTGGGCACGTAGATTACGAGTAAGGTTTTAAACCTTCGAAGGGTCTAATAACTAGCAATGATTGACTCCAAACACTTCTTCAAAACTCGTCAACTCATGACTCCAACCGTTGTCTAATTGACATAAGAGACTAGTTGAATTTTATGTAATTAATCAACTCATCTCCCTCATACAATCAATATACATATAGACTAGTGACAACACACAATTATTTAGAATAAGTCATCTTATGTGATGTTTGCTCGAGTTGCTCTATTTCAAATCCTAAACTTTCAACTAACTATTTTTATTTCTCAACCGTCCATCTATTCCAACAATTTACCATTTAATACAAATCCTAAAAACTATAATATCCAATTTCTTATCGTTATCCTTCGAAATAAAATCGTTCAAATCCGATCTCACCTAATTAACCTAGCATTGTTGGAACAAATATGAA
The DNA here is from genome assembly GCA_964030455.1 of Linum trigynum. Classification (NCBI taxonomy): domain Eukaryota; kingdom Viridiplantae; phylum Streptophyta; class Magnoliopsida; order Malpighiales; family Linaceae; genus Linum; species Linum trigynum. The sequence goes on from OZ034816.1 coordinate 1,485,075, forward strand.
ATATCCATCACTCCAAGCAAGACCGTTGTTTCTTTTGTTATATGTTCTAATCGACTTGGATAAGTTCATACCGTTAGGGGGAACAGAAAAAAGACGAATATAAAATCACGAAGAGGACGTGGGCAAGTTTTCATTCATGGCTTTGATTGGCTTCCTTTTGGCAGTTAACTTGTCCCCTAGAACCGCTATCAAGAATATCCCTTCCCTTTTCCCCGCCATTTTGCTTTCCTTCCTTCTCCCCCTTCTTCTTCTTCCAATTGATATATACAGAAATCACAAAACGACAAATCAATCTTCCTCTGCAAACCCAACAATGGAGGAAGATCTCTTCTCCAGCACCGGCTCCTCCTCCCCTCCGCCGCCGCACCCTGCCTACCACCGCTCACGCTCTCGCCCAACCCAGCCTGCCGCCGCCGACAGAATCTACCGCGCGCTCCGCCACCACCTCCGCCTCCTCCACCGCTCCAACTCCGACTTCCACGTGCTGGGCGCCACGGGGAACGTCTACACCGTCTCCATAACCGCCGTCCCTTCCTGCACCTGCCCCGACCGAATCTCGCCGTGCAAGCACATCTTCTTCGTCCTGATCCGCGTCCTCGGCCTCTCCCTCGACGACCCTTCCCTCCGCCGCCGCAACATCCGCCCTTGCCTCCTCCACCGCCTCCTCTGCACCCCTTCCTCCCCTGAATCACTCGCCTCCCCCGCCCTCCGCCGCACCTTCCACCACCTCTTCCAGACCCGACTCCGCCTCCAAATGGCGGCGGAGGCGGAGGAGGATGGAGGCGGTGATCCGGCGAATCGGCGGCGGAGTGGGGTCGAGGTGGAGGAGGGCGCCACGTGTCCGATTTGTCTTGATGAGATTGTTGCTAAAAAAACAGGGGAAGAAGAAGAAGAAGCAGAGGAGGGGTCGTTTGAAGCGTGCGGCACGTGCGGGAATTTGGTGCACGAGGAGTGCTTGAGGAGGTGGAAGAGGAGCCGGGGGAGGCGTGGAGCCACCTGCGTGATTTGCCGGTCGAGGTGGAGAGCCAGAGGTCACCGCCGCCGGCGTCAGGACAATGATGAGTACTTGAATTTGGGGGCTTATGTTAGTGAAGATAGTTCTTCTACTTGTGGGTTGGTAATGGGCGATAGTGGCGGTGGCCGGATTTTCTTCGCTCCCTGAATTGATCATATCGTGATCCACAGCTGATGATTGTAATCTGTTTATTGTTCATATTAGTGGATGGTCGTAGCTTAATCGCGATTAGTTGATCCTGTGTATGCAATGTTGTTGACTCTGCTATCCAATTGTAAATACTCAGAAGAATGTAATCTAGACTTGGTGTGTGTTTAACTATTTGTGAATTCATCTGACACAAGATCCATCGTTGTGCTATTTTAGAGTTAATACTGCATTATGTTCGATACGAATGCATACAATTAGGCAGCACGTATTAGCTTCGTATTAATCTGTCGAAAAAAAGAGTATGATCAGACATGTACACACAGAAGCTAAGCAGGTTTTTCAGAGCAAAGTATCTCTAGTGATGATTGATTTCCTTTACAATCTCTTGAATCCTCTTCTTCAGCAACTTATCCTTCACACCTCCCAGCATTCCTTTGTACAACCTCTCCAGCTTCATTAGCTTCCCACGATCTGCGGATTCCAACATCTCCTCCCACTGCCTCGCAACATCGAGGCCACCACCAGGATTCTGCCAAGACGAGCTAGTAGCAATCTCGTGCTCTCTAAATGGTTCGCCGAAAATCAGCCCATGAAGCATACCTGCATACTGCTCCATTGCTGTGTACTTGGATTGCAGGAGCTTCATCTCATCCATTGCTGCAGACAGTCTTTCGTCGTCTGTGTTCTTCGAAGAACCGTCTTGGTCTCCAACGTTTTGCTCGGATAGTGGAGGCCATAACACAATACTGGGAGCGTAAGAATCAGCGGTGTTGCCAGTTCCAAGCACTCCACTTCGTCCCCTTCCCCATGACCAAAGCCTGTATCCACCATCGGCAACGAGGACAGTGTGTGCAGCTCCACAAGCTACTTGAACTGGATTGTGAAATTTACTGATCGGCAAGGGCAATGCTGCATCACCTGCAGTATTTGTGGTTAATCAAAGCAAAAAAATGCTAATGTAAAATCAGAAGACCTGAGAAAGACTCCAGTTTGGTTTTCGGTTAAATGCAAGATGAAAACTAGTTAGCCAGCCTTACCTGCATCTGTCCCAGTGAAGGTAGCATCTGGGCAGAGGCCGAGACCCTTTTCCATCCCCCATGACCACACATCTCCACTCGATGAAACCACGCTAGTATGGAACAAACCACTGTCAACTGACACCAGGTACATTTGGTTTGGCAAATCCTTCACAGGTTCAGGACTTGACACACTCTGAGTGGTTCCATGTCCGAGTTGTCCATTATCTCCGAGCCCAAATGTCCAGCAGACACTTATATTGGTACCATCATCACCTGACACTCTCGTTCTATGGGACAACAAAGCAGTGTGGAATGCCCCACAGGATACCTCGTAGACAGCCGAAGTTTGAACAACTTGTGGATGGACTCTGCTCACTCGATCTCCCAGTCCTAACTGCCCGTGATTATTGTTACCCCACGAATAGCATACTAGGTCTTGTTCCTCACCACCACCACCTTTGCTGTTTGTTGTTTCTCCTCCAACACTTACAAGGGCTACTACATGTTCATTCCCACAAGCTACCTTCACAACCCTCTGGCCGCCTTGAAGATCCCACACAGGAACTGGGGCGAAACTGCTGACGAGGGAGAACCCACCCTCGCTGCTACTATTGCTGTTGCTGCTTTCCTGAGGGCAATTACCCCATATCCACAAGCCTCCAACGTTATCAATCGCCAGTGACATCATTCCCCCAGCTTTGATGGAGAGAATCTGGAGCAGATATTGCAATGTCCAATGAAGTCTCTTTCTTCCAAACTTGGCAAAAGTAAGTAATTTAGTTCATTAGTTGTTACCCTCAGTGGTGTTACGCTCTTAGTTTCTGTGTCCTCAGATGGAGAAGACAGGTTGTGGAACTGGTCTAACAACTGTGGTACAACAGGGTTCTCTCCATTGACACCAATTTGGCCATCCATGTATAAAGTCAAGGCTGTACTACAGAATGCTTGAATAGTAATAGCAGCCTACCACTGGCAATACATGAGCTTAAACATCTAGATTATCAACAGTGCAAGCTTTTAATCAGACGACAATGACTAATAAGCCGGAAATTTTAAGAAGGATACAGACATTGTAACCCCAGCACCAGACCGATCCATCATCTGCCAAGACATGGACATCAAGGAATTATATAAGCAACTTTACCTGCCAAAAGTATGCTCTTTAAACCATCCAAAGGCAGTTTGAATACATCTAGAGCACAAACCCCCACAAGCAACAAGCAACTGTGAACCAGAAGTATGCATTAAGCTCACATCATTTACGTTCAAAAAAGCCTAACTAAGAAATTGAAGCCTTACTTCCACTCCTTTTTCCATCAAAATTAGATAGTAAATTTTGAAGCCTTGCAACCACAAGCAACTGTGAACCAGAAGTATGCATTCAGCTCACATCATTTACTTTCAAAAAAGCCTAATTAAGAAATTGAAGCCTGACTTTCACTCCTTTCCCATCAAAATTTAGATAATTAAGGTTCCTAAACCAAGAAACAGCAACAGAAGTAAAGAAAAAGTAGATAGAACCTGCTAGAGCGAGACTATGATAAGCACCAGCAGCAATTCCGACGAGCTTGATGGGAGGTTGATCACCGGAAGGTTCAAACTTGACTGGAACCGGGAAGGGCTCGTCTTGCTCAGAACCAGTTCCCAGTCGGCCAAACATTCCTCTTCCCCATGAATAAACGCGGCCATCCCCTGTAACGGGGAGACGAAAAATCCCCAAAGCTTCATTCCTTCTTCGACTTACTTACAAGAAAGGAATTTAAGGAAAGGGAGCCCATATGGGGAGTGAACGCAAATTACGCAATAGCTGCGGCCTGCGGGAAACAAGTTAAATTGATAAAAAAATATTTACCAGTCAGGGCGAGTGTATGAGCTTCACCAGCTGCGATGGAGACGACTCTGCGAGATAAGTCGGCCGTCTGAGGTGCTGCGGAGTCCGCCATTTCCGCCCGGCGGTAAATGGAAGTGCCCGCCGGAGTTCTTAGTTTGCAATGGAATGGGCTTTTGTTGGGTTTTCGCAGAATTTGCCCACTCGGCGCTATTCCCTTCCACTCCTGACTCCTGAGTCTATCCTCCTAATCCCCTTGCTCTCTCTTTATCCGGCAAACTTATTCATTTGTATATTTCTATAGTTCTACTTCTATCACTTTTTTCAAAGGATAAATAACATGTTTGGTCATTGTAATTTATTTCATGTTTATCGTTTAGAGATTTTAATTAATGTCCTTTCTAATTGAATTAATTTTTTTAATTTAGATCACTAACCGTTTGTAATGGAGTGTTATTGTTCATAAACAGTATTCTTTTAGCTCAAATTATCGGACCAACTGGTTTATGACATGGTATTAGAGCAGGTTTATCAAGTGACTGTGTATTCCAAGTTTCACGATCCTAATATAATAGTTGATTTAAGCATATGATATGGTGGAGCTGTGCAAATCTCAAACCTATAATTGGTTTTTATTTGAGAGATGAGTAAAAGAGTACATGATTCATAATTAACCTTCTTCTAACTATTCGAATTGTTGAAGCAACCGGTTAATGACAACATTAACTTTCGTCAAACTCAATTAACGCGATCGGTATTTTGATGAGTTGCGTGACAGATGATCGTGACAAGAATTGCAAGAGACCTCCCCCCACTGATTAACAAACTAAGCAAGCAATACAAACCCAACAACAAAATCAATCAAACATCAAACACTACCTACAAATCTACGATTGAATTTGATAATGAAGCATCGATTGATTTGATCCAGATATGGACGATCACTGATCACCACCATCCATACACGACCCTGGTATAGCTATCCTTGAGCCAGCGGAAGCTGTTCCTGAACGTGCCCTTGACTCTGCCCTGTGCGCTGTACATCTTGTAGCTAGCCACCCTCTTCTTCCTCTGCAACTCCGGGTCCTTCACGCTCCACGACCTCATTGCAGTCCCAGCAGCAGCAGCATCCTTCTTCTTCTTCTTCTTCTCTTTCTGCTGGTGGGACTTACTGTGGCCATGTTGTTCTTGTGGATGATGATCATAGTAAGGAGCCACCTGGTAGGAAGAAGTGCTGTAGGATCTCAGCTCGTAGCTAGAGGCAGAGTTGGTCGCGGAAGCGGCAGGTAGCCTGCTTGGTCGGTCGTTGTAGTTGGAGCAAGTGTAAGACCTCGATCTGTTGTAGTAGTATTCCTCCATGGCTGGCTGGTGGTGCTGGAGGAGAAAGGGCAGGGCCAGAGCCCAGAAGGAAGAAGATGAAGAGGAAAGAGGCAGGGGAGGAAGAATGAATGAATGATCATTTGAGGTGTTGATTGATGGAAGGAAGCATGCTATTATAAAAACTGGAAAGGTGGGGAGTGGGTGGGTGGAAGCCAGCGTGGGAAATGAGACAATGGAGGTTTGTTTATGGCGTTGGGTGAAGCTTTGAAACTTTCTCGGCTACTTCGTTGTGTGTTTGGGGGCTGTCACCAGGTTGGGAAATGGCGTGTTTGGATTGGGAATCGAGGTTGTCTGGCTTTGCCTTATCACTTGGTAATTGGTATTATTGAATTTGGAATCGTTTTCAAATGTATACGCTAAAGTTTGTTGTTGTTGAAAAAATAAATATATTGTTAACTATGGTTTTGAAATTGTGAATTTGTTCCATTTCGGAGTGCTAGTGTTAGAGATATGAACGTAGCATCAAAATTTTGACTTGTCGTATGGTGGATCAGTTTGGTGCTTGGAGGTCATAATGCATGTACAACTGTTACACATTTTGGTTTAATAAGTACGGTCATAAGTTTAAGCTCGTATTGATTCTTCGTTTATCTGCAAGCTTGTTTGGCTAATGTTGGTGTTCAAGCATTATGTTGTACAACCTTGACTTTTTATATGAATGGTTCAGAGTGGTGAGGACAAAGAGGATCTCGTGATGTTGCACTTATCAGAACAGTTTCACGATTCCGACTCTTGGGACTGGTTCTACATCTGAGAACACATAAATATGTTAAGTGTCAAGCAATGGCTACGTCACTCAATTTTCTTAACCCTAAGAGACATATCATCAAGTCTATTAGTAGAAGCTTGCAAATCGTTAGAGCTCAAGAATCATCATTGGTATGATTTTTATGAGAAATAAGATTATGTTACAAAAAGAAAGTTTGGTGATCGGTCTTACCATGTCTTAAAATTCAGGTATTTAGTATCTAACTCAGAGTCTCAGACTTCCCCGGTTCCGGTTAGCTTTCAATTTTCAGACCTCACTCAAACAGTCAAGTCGCCGACTTTTCCTCGTCAAATCCCGCCATCCCTAAACCCTAGTTTCCCACTCTCCGTCTACAATGCCGGGACTCGCACCGGGCGATTCCGCCGGAGGAGTGCCCGACTCAGTCAACGGAACACTCGTCCCTTACTCGTCAGATTCTCATGTTTCAGCTATATACCCGCTTCGACACGGTCTGAACCCACCAATCTCCCGCGTCTCCGTCTCATGGGGCCGCGGCAACTCGCTCCGCGTCTCGGTATTCCGGCAGCCGGATTCCGATCCCAAATCCGATGGAGAAGTCGGCGGTAGAGTGGTGGAGGTGACTCTGGGAAAAAGCAGGGACGGCGAGATCAGTGATGCCCAATGGCGCAAAATTGCGTACGGTTCCGTCTCCCCCTTCGCACTTCTCCAGAGCCGGAAAAACTCGACTGCCAGCTTGTCCAGGATGCAATTGTCTCCCTCTCCTTATCACCTTGAGTGGTGAGCTCCGCTCGAAAGAATGCAAATTGTGCTTTCCCTCTGTTTGTTCTTTGCTTCTCTGATAGCTGCAAAAAACGATATGTCGATATTCAGGTGGGAGTATGTAATGGAGTACAGCAAGGACATAAGCTCGCTTCTGGGGGATCCCAAAACTGCTTTAGCTCCTTTGATTGAAGATCCGAATGAGGTTTTCCCAAAGGTGAGCGATTGGATTCAGTCATCGTTGGACTAGAAATTGGTTGTTTATGAATAGTGAGTTACTCAGAATCTTGAATGGTGTTCGGTTGTAGAAAGTTGAGGAGCCAAGCAGTTTGAAGGCAGCATGGGAACTGATGGAAATGTTCTATGTGGATAAGTTATCTCAAGCATGGTTACCTGAACGCCTTGTTGATTGGTTAGCTGTAATGTGTCTCTTTTGAGCTTTGTCTCTTTACTTTACTATCTCCAAGCCTGACATCGTGCTTTTAAATCTTTGGTTGTGTGATTCTCATGATTTGTTTTATGTTGCAGGACTATGATAGCCTTATATCTATCGATCTGCCAACTGTTCACTCAAAGCTTGTGGAGTTTCAAAATCAAATTGTCACCTTACAGGTTTTACTTCTTTTTTCACAATTCTGTCAAATTTCAAAATGAAGCTTGGATGCCACCGTCTGCTAGCTTTGTGATGTATCATATCTTTGTGAACTTTATTGTATAATTAGACGCTTTTATGTTTGTTCTGTAGGTGATTGAGGATGATCCCAGGTATTGGGACTTGATATCATCAGCACTAGCTGTTGGATGGTTGGAGATTGTGGTAATTGTTACCTCATTGCAATTAATGCTGCATCCATGTTTCTTATTTTTGTAAAAATAGATGATGAGTAGCTCTACTGGACCAAGTTTGAGAAAAATCCGACTCAAGAATTGCATTTGCAGGTTAAGTTATTGCGTTTGCATGGATCTTATCGACTGGATCAACTGGGCAGAAGAGAGGTTAGGAGTCATTTGTCCATGTTTAGCTATGCCATGAATTCATTTCAATTATTATAAATAAAATGAGGTAGGGGGAAAGAAATCTGATATGATGCTACCTTCGTTTTGCCTGTCACCGATTAGACAGAGAATGGTCTTGTAGAGGCTGTTGCTGTTCTAATTTCGAAGATGCCTCGCATGCGTCCGGCTATAGATGCTGGAAAAATTGGCGAATGCTTTAAAGCGAAGCCTGATTTTGTGAAGGTAAAATTTTGTGTGGTGTGCTTAGGGGCGTAATAAATTTTGAATTATCTGTTCTTTCCAGTATTGTTACTCATACTTTGCGTCACCTTTTGAATTTTCCTAGGCGTGGGAAAGATGGCGTGCACAGATAACTAAATTGGATTCTAGTGCATTCTGGGTCCAGTGTGATCATCGTCAGACCCGGGAAGGATTAAAAAATATGCTCCAGATCATGCTTGGAAATGTCGATGTTCTCTGCTCTTCTACATGTCATTGGATGGAGTTATATATATCTCACTTCTTGTACATACGACCTTTCACTGCTGTAGGTTTCCTATTACTTGGTTGTTCAAATAGTTCTGAAGTTCGAAATGTTGATTTTCCTTTTTATGATACACTAGTTTGATGTTCGTTTCATTCAGTTCTATTTTTATGCATCAGGGACTTGAAAGCATGTATAGCTTGGCCCAGAAATGTATTCGATTGAAACATACATCCAATCCCCATAAGCTGATGCGACTCATGATTGGAATTCTGGGGGAGAATAATGAGGTGATATGCTGACAGAGCCTGTGAATTTAACATAATTTGGCTCTATTAATTATTTTTGCCTGAAATTTCTTCTATTTCCCCTACTGCTGTAGGTTGTGTTAGCAGAATGCTCGAGAGGGTTTGGTACTTGGTGAGCTCTTTTTCTATTCCCTTAATTAAGGCAGGCTTCTGAAGTATTCATGTTTATTCATAATCTGTTTTGGATGAATTCTACCCAGCTTTTGCTCTTGTTGTTGGGGAAAGCACATTCAACTGTGATTTAAATTGGCAGCTCAGTTCACCTATCCCAGTTTTCCGCTCTTTTATATTATCAGGAGAACTTTTTGACAAATGTGCTAATGTTTCCACCATGTTCCAGGATGGTGGCCCATGCCATAGAGCTTTTGACTGCTGGGAGTAACGAAGCTGATATTCTTGTACATGAGGAGCGTGAAGACTTGGGTGGGATCAGTTTGGAGGAACTCCATCGGCTTGTTTATGCTCAACTTCTATCTTCTCATCTATTAACTTGGCAAGTAAGGGAAAACTACTGCTCTGGACACTAGCCAAAACCACAATACTGAATAGAGTTTCATTAGATAATTTTTTGTTCACTCGTGCAGTTCAGTTGTTACTGAGGCTTAGTACCTAAAGTACTAAAGTATCACTTCTGCAAACTATACTTAGGAGTGTGATGCTAAAGTCTGTCTTGACTGTCATTCAATTCCTGAAATTAATGGATTCTTATCAATCTTCTCATTCTAATGCTTGTTTGTTCTCTTGTGTCTGCAGATTGCTCCAATTTATTTAACATCGTGCATGAGGCAGGGAATGGGTTTGCTGGAAATTTTATTGCTCAAGCAGCCGGTTCAGGAAAATCAAATGCTGCTGAAGGTAACTTCTTAGCCTTTTTGGTTTTACCCTTTAATCTTAAAGTTGTGCCTTTCTATGCTTTTTTCTAGTCATATATATATATATATATATATATATATATATATATATATGTGTGTTTCTGGTTGTAAATCAGCTGTACTTTATTTGTGCAGAATCTGGAGATTTGTAGGCTTTATGAACTTGATGGTATCAGCTCACACCTTATGGAGGTACAAGGGAATAAATAGCAGTAATTAGTTCTGTCATGAACGAAACATCCTCACTCCTAATCTTCGACCATTATAAAATAACTCTCATGGATTTAGGAATGTTCTCTTCTCAACTCTCCTATTACACTTCTTTTGAATCCAGATTTCTGGAATGTACCATTGGAAACACGGTAGGAAAGGATGCGCTGTTTTCTGGCTACAGCAGGCACATGATGAGGTTCGTCTCAGCAGGATTGCTAGCCAGTTGTTTGATTCTGTTGGAAAGTCAATATCTGGAGAAAGCTTCAAGGTAATGTAAATCGTTGAGCTGTTTTACATACTCAGCTTTACCTAGTCTTCACTTCTAATTTTGTTTCTTTTGTCCATGCCAGCAATGGGAAGGGCTGATTGAATTGTTGGGTTCAGAAGGTCAGTTGGCTGGTGGTCTCAATTTCCTCCACAAGTAAGAAACTTTCCTGTAAACAATAAGTGGGCAATTGCTTCAACTTCAAACTTTATTTTCCACACCCACTCTTGATTCTGACCTGTTTCCGGGTCACAGGTACAGGGATTTCAAGAAATGCCTTCAGCATGCTGAAAGCAGAAAAGATGCAGATGCTGCTCGTCAAGCAGTGGAATCACTTATGTCGGTATGTTGCTATGATTTATATCCAGTCTCGTGTTTTCTTTTCCACCCTCTTTGCTCGTCCGTGGTTAGTATCCGTTAACCTGGTGTAACTTTACGATGTGTGCAGCTTATGAGGAATGCTTCGACACCTCAGCGTTTCTGGTTACCCATTCTCTACGATGCAGTGAGCTTCCAATCAATATCATTTGCATTCTTATGCTGCTTTGCTCTTCATTTACTAACCCTTCTTTGTGTTTAGGTGAAGCTGCTAAGCTGGGACGAGGGACCTCTTATAAATGTTAGCCAGACGAATCTATTGCTCAATAAACTACAAGAGTTGTCAGTAGCTAGACTTCGTCCGGACTTTGTGGAGCCCGAGTTGCCAACCCAGGCTCTGAACCATGTTCGATACTCACTGGGTACTAATCTCGGGCGTGCCATCCTCGGAGAATTGTGATTGATTGGCATGCTCTTTCCAGAATGTGGAGAAGGAGAAGGGAACGTAGGTAATAGCCCCTGCAGGATCTGAGCTTCACATATGGATTATGTTCAAAGAGATAGCCAGAACCCAGGGTCCCAAAGACAAGGAAGCTAGGTGTTTGTTTTGTGTTGTTGAGTACTTGATTTACATGAGAATGGTGCATAGTCCGAAGGACGGTTTGTTCAAGTCACGGGTCACATTACAATAGTGCGTAAAGGACAGTATGTTCAAGTCCCGACAACCCTCTAGACCTAGTCTTTTACAATCTCTTTACGTTGTTGCCAAACATAAACAAAATCCTTAACCTTGTCTCAATCTGTTAACCAAGCATGCAACATATAATGATTGATTACATCAGTTAGATCTTATATCAACGAACAATCAGATATATCACAGTTCTGTTATTATACTTTGAACTGGTTGGTAATCCTGCAGCTTTGATTTCTAAGTTACAGCTAACAAGTTGGCAAACCGTCACAATTTGCATGCATCGCGAATTGAATCTTATGGTAAATCATCACAATCCAAGAACCAAATATAGTTTCTCCCCACTATAATAGATAGCTAATTAAAGAATGATAAGTATAATTTGGTTATAATATATACTGTAACACTATGCTGCCGGCCATCAGAAACCAGGTAAAAAAATCAACTCACTCAATGACAGTAAAGGGATAAAAAAGAAAAGCAAGAATTCGCAGATAATAAACAGCAGAAGATCAACTCACTCCATCGATTGACCGACAATGTTCTGTACAATACCTCCGGCGATCATTTCCCAGAACCCAACTTGAAGCCAACTAGAGCTTCTTTGGCAAGTTATAGGTCTTCTTAAGAAACTTCGACGCAGCATCATCATTCCGATAACACAACACGCGAAGAATGGTGTTTGGTTCGGTCGGATCCCACTGCCCAGAGGTCGGAGGAAGTGGAAGCCTCGATCTCGCAGCTGAACCATACGCCTCCAGTGTCTCCCTCCTAAACCTCTCAATCAAGCTCTCCGTATCGGTCCTAAACAATGGCAGAACGCCTCTCACTGTGGCTGCAAACTTATCTACCAGTTCTGCTGGTAGGCCATCTCCATTGGCCCAAAACAGATCCTTCAGAGACTTGAAGTCCTCTTCGATTATCGCAGAGTCCTGACGAGTGAAGCAGCGAGAGGGCCCACCAGCGAGCAACACGAGCAAGAACCCGTCGAACGTTGCCCTCATTACATCTGCAATGACCCGGGTACGAACCTTCTCGTTAACAATGTCCGAGATGATCGTCAGGTTCCGCTCAAGCTCCTCGAGGCAAGGCTCGATTCTTGAGGACGATGGCTCTCCGATGTATAACCCGTCGAATAGGAGGTGACTCAGGTCGTGGAAAACGACTTTGTAGCCGAGTGACTCGCTGAGCTGCTGGACTCCTTCAACGCAGGCAGAGGGTGTGAGCTCGAACTTCTTGGCCAGTCCGTTTGAGAAGTCATGTGCTTCTGCTGATTCGGAGTTCCGGAGGTGTGTAATGATTCGCTTCTCGACCGTGTCCAGCTCGGATCGGATTCGGTGGAGCGTGTTGATACGGACGCATAGTTGAGGTGTCCCGGATGTGGCATTGCTGCCGTTCATTGTCGTTGCGACCTGGGAACTTGACCTCTTCTGACCGTTTGTAGTTGTTGATGACGACTTGTCTTTCTTCTTCCACTGGAACTTGGATCCAGTTTCGCATCTGGTTAGCGCGGGCATGGTAGGGAGGTAAGAGCTTCGGGTTCCTGAGCATGGAGTTTAGAGAAGTGCTTAGTTTGCATGGTGGATTGACAATCATTTCTGTAGGGGATATATGGTTGAGTGAGATGCTAGGGATGAAAGTAAATTACCACAGCCGGATTTGGCCTTGGTTGCGTAATACTGAAGGCATCTATCCAGGCCTGTCATTAAGTCAGGCAGCAAAGCTGGATGCATTGGTATTGGGAGCTGGAAATATGCGTCCAGTGTTTCGTCTATCAAACGTAACACTTCCACTCCTGATGGAGCAAACCCTTCTTGGCTTGCCTGTGGGCTCCAAACCTGCGGATCACAAATCAAGCTATGAATCTTAATGCTCATAAATATTAACAATGATATTCATCAGACGAGTATTTACCTCTTGTTGTAAGCTTCTGTCGATCCATTCCTTCAATCTGTCGAGTCTAGACTTAATCCATACTTTCACCAAATTTGCAATTGCAGCTTCAGCCTCATAAGGAGGCATCTCACGAATGATAGCTTTCCCTCCATCATCACTATCCACAGAATCTTCTACAGCAATCTGCACCAGATCCTGCTCCAACTTATCTGCCGCCCTTAGTACTTGCACGGCCTCTGGTGTCAGTTCCGTTATCCCAGAAATGAATTGTTTCAACTCATTTCCATAGCAAGCATGCAGTGTGGCTACAGCCAACCCTGCTGAAAATGGGTGCCATCTCTTGAGTATTGGACTAAACATTCGCTTTTCCTTAACCGCTAGCTCACCAACATCTTTGGCAAGGATGGCAAGGACAGGAAGTGGATTCGGCTGGTTCTTGGTTGCTCGCCTGCTTGAGTCAGCCTTCTCCATTCTCTGTTGCATCAGCAGTCAAACACATTGACACATTCAGTCAACTCACCAACTCAAGAACAGTTCAAACAAATATATGTAGACTATTCATATCACAATGAAGTCGTTAGCGAATTTAGTTTCCCTAAGAAACACACACCTGAAATTCTTACATCTAAAGCTATCGCCTTTCTGTCTTTAAGGTTGAATCACCTTAAGCTACTCACGTGAAATGATGTACCAAGCAAATGACAGCAAATATAATATCTTTATACTTATCCCGCCTTCTCCCGTATATCAAATGTAATGCAGATATAGAAAGATATAGACTTGCCTGAGCAAAAGCGGTACGGAGGGATGACCTGATGTAAGTATCGATCCTACTACGAGCAACATCAACATCGTTCTTCCTCCTCCGCCGGTACTCATTCGATATATCCTCGACCAAAATTTTCGCAGCAGCCACTCCGAGAGATACGATGCTCTGCATGGTCTCGGAATTTCGACTGTCGAAAGTGTCGTGATAAGCAAGCAGCCTTTTCTCAGCCCAACCCATGATCGCAGTCAAAGTGGAGCTCAAAACTTTGGAATACTCAGCATCCTTTGTCGTCTTGGCATCTTTGGCAACTTCCAGCAGCTGCCCATCAGCAGCATCTAACAAGTCCGTCTCCACTTGGCCAGTAGCGACAAACCGATGAAACAAAACCCACGTAAAGCACAAGTTATGGAGCATTTGATTAATCCCAAGCACAGTCCAAGTCTTCTTTATAAACTCCATGAGCTCGTCCACTTCATCAATGATGGATGTGTCGTCATGCACATCAAAGCAAGCTTCCAGCAGCATTTCGTACAGACGAAGGTTTAACGGAATCCCATCAGCCCAATGGGCAACGTCCAAAACCGATGAGCCATCAGATCTACTAGCGAGAGAGGTCACCGCGCTGCGAAGAATCTGCATTGACTCGTTGTTACGCCCGGTTTCCATCTGCTTGTTCAGAGCTGCATTGATGATTTGCCGCAGCCGCTGGGAGGTAGGGTTTGACTTGTCGAGCGGAACTCTAGGGTGCGAGAGCAGCCCGAGCTCGAGAACTTTGAGAGTCCTCTTCTGCCACGATTCGAATTCTTGATGATCGGTGAAATCGGAGGATTTCAGCTGCTGCAGAAGCTCCAGCGGTAGCACCACCGTCTCGATTCGCCGGCCAACCTATCGAATCCGCATTACCACGACAACGGCGACCAATTAAGAATCCCGGAAATGGTGAAAATTGAAGCGAGCGCTCAAGTCAAACATAGATCTACCTTCAATTGAAAAACAGAAAGCTGACCTGACCAGCGGAAATCCGCAGAAGAGCTCTCCGAACCCTCGAATCGTCAGCCTCCGGTACCCGCATTTGAATCCTCATCAGCTCACCGACCGTCAATGGCTTCTTCGACTTGCCCTGACCAGAGCCAGACCCAGACCCGGGGCTCTTTTTGGAGCCGGAGCCTGGGGATTTCAAGCCAAGAGCTTTCTTCATCTTGCTTGCGGCGGCGGAAGTGAGTGAGCGCTGGAGTGACGGAGACGAGTTGGAGTTGGAGCTGGAGTTGGGGGAGTGAGGCAAATGGTTGTGGTGGTGGTTAGGTGGGTCGGTGGTGGCGGCGGTGGAGAGGGGCTTGGCGGAGGAAGTGCGGGTGAGGGCGAGGAAGATCTCGTAGGCGGCGGAGCGGAGGTCGGAATCGGGGAGGTGGGAGGCGAGCTGGCCGAGTGGGCACTCTAGATCGGCGGCGACTGGCCTGACGGACATTATCGGCGGCGGGGGCTGGATTTGGAGCTTTGGCGGCGGAGAAGGAGTGGACTCCCTCCATGATTGGCCTAAGGAGAGGTCTCTGAAGAGAGAAGCCATGGCTTCCCGGCGACAGAGACAGGGAAGAGAGAGTGAAAGGGGATGTGGGAAGAAGACGATATAGAAAGTCCCACACGCTACAAAAGGGACGAAAAACAAAGAAAGCGAAGTAGTCGGCAGAAGAAGAAAAGCAACTGAGCAGGATTTTATTTTCCTTTTCTTTCACAACTAATCTGATTAGGATTAGGCTGTGTTTGTTTGCTGTTACCACCAAAATAAGATCAACAAGCAACTAGGCAAGTTGAGATCAAGAGTTGTGGGTCCATATACATTATCGTAAGTTGGTTTGTTAATTGATATTACAAATGTCACGTTCAGTTATTTTTCGATATTCGTATTGTAGGTTGAATACATTTCGCTATTATTCGAATTCGGTTTTGTCGACAATCATACTAGTTGTGGTCGTTCTGATGTGGCCACATTTATAAAATGATCAAGGAGACTATCTTGATCAGACAAGATTAACATATTAGTTTTTACATGATACATCTAAAAACATAACTATACCAAAATGACCAAAAACAAATAATATTTTTGATGAGACAAGAAGTTGAGAAGTTGTGTTTAACATTGTAAATAAAACCCTAATCTCCCTTCTCTCCCTACAAACTCAAATTGAAAACAAAGCAATTTATTGGCATCTCAAATAATTTGTATGCGTTGCCGATTTTCCCAAATACACAAGATGGATGATAAATGCATCCACAACGGTAATCTAATCTCTAGGGCTCTCTGTGATAATTGCTTATTTGAATCACTTTTTGATCAATTAAAACCTTAATCTATTTAATTAAATAAAACAGTATCAATTCATCAGTCTGAATTGAAAATTATGATCAACTAATTCCAAATTTCCAATCATATCGATAATTGTTGAAACTTGTTGCGCAAAAAAAAAAAAGAGTATAAAGTATAAACATGTATTATGTATATGACTAGGTATGTGCATGATTTGTTTTTGTTCATTTGTTTGCTCTGCTTATTAGCTGTGATAATCTGGACAGGTATTTTTGCTGAGTGTAAAATGACAAACTCAAAGCTGATGCTTTTGGTTAGTGAGATTGTTGTTTTATAGTCAACTTGCTAACACATGCCTTAGACAGACAGAATAATATAATATACATTTGTGTATATATTTATAGACGAAAGTTCTCTAGCTGATATTTTACTGATTACTATGATATCACAGTATGTTAAAATAATGACACTTCCCTAGTAGATGCAACAAACCAGCAACTTGACAGCTCCAATAATAAATTACATAATTAACTTGGGGTCCATGCCACCGTATCGCTATTAGATCATGATTTATGCATGACACAGATCATATACATCTATATCGATATGTATAATTTTTGTGTCCGTATTTTGAGGTAGAGTGTGGTCACGTAGATTAACGTCTGTGTTTTCTTTTCTCGAACTTTAATTTTATTAACAATAATAATATTCATCGTCATCAAAAATTAATACACAATTGTTTGGTGTCGAATGTGATTCATCATTCATGGATGATATTTGTTTAAACTTCGTCTGAGCTACAAAAATTCCTAACTGATTCGACTTTACGCCAAATTGGACTCTGAAAACTTATCGAAACAACAGAGTGCAGTGGCCCTATCGGAGCTTGGGCTTATAAAATGGATCCTGGCAGGCAGTGGCCCACAGGGCGTAACTTGGCGGGTTTTAACTGAGACACGAGTATTGGCCCAGCCCAATAATAACCACGACAAACAAAACAAGCTTGTTGGGTCGAAACTCGAAACTAGAATGAGCAGAAGACTGCTCTGAAGATCACAGCTCCGTTGCCAATCCATGGAGAATTGGTAAGTACAGAGTCAGCGGCCGGCTTCTTTCTTCTGCTCGTGGCTGCAAATCCAAACGATGAGAGTAGTGGGCACAGTTCTACAGAGATTCTCCATTGGGACCTCCTCCAAGCTCCCAAGCACCACCGTCTCCTCCTTTCTTCTCCTTTCTCCAAGTAATGTAGCATTCAACAACTCTTTCTTCTTCCTTGTTTACTAGAGCAGCAGATGATATGAGTCGCTTAAATTCCACAACGTTGCAATTTTTTTTTCCCCCCTTCAGGATGTCATCTTCTGGGCAGGGCGGTTTCATCTTCGGCATTTTGGTCTAATAATGCTTCGCTGTTTCCGGGCAAGGAGAGATGTGCGGAGAAGGATCATATGGGCAACTTCAGAAGAAGGATATGGACATCCCCTGTTGTTTGTATGGGTCGGCGTTCCAGCAAAATTGCTGGCAGGAAGGTCTCTTCTTTCTGACCCCTTTCGCCTTTATATTAGTCTCCCACTAAACCCATCGGTCGTCCAACATTGGGTTGTTTTGGTAGTGTTGATACTTCACTAGTGAATGAACCACATTGTGTTTTTTAGTACTTCCTCACACAGGGATTGCCTCACATTTTAGTATCTTCTGTTCATTTGAAGTGAGATGGGTGTATTTGTCTTTCCTGGTCTAATTTCGGGTGGAATTGGTCTAGGTTTTGCTTGTCATACGATGTCCAGTGGCATGCACGCCATCTGTTTGATGAAATGCCTAAATGGCTACTATTGTTGTGTAGCTCTCTGATAGTTATCCAGTTCCTTCTCACTATTGTACTCCCTCATGGTAGGATCCAGGAAATTTAGGTTTCTGATGGGAGATGGACATTCTTGCTCATCGATATTGTTTCATTATGTGCTAAATTTAGGGAGCTCAAGATGCCAAGAAGGCGAAGCTTTATTCAAGGATTGGAAAAGAAGTCGTATCTGCGTAAGTAGAATTACTGTCCAAAGAATCATGACTTGTATGATCTCCTCCGATGGGTTACAATTTAAGATTCCTATCTGTAATGTAGTGTAAAGAAGGGTGGTCCTAATCCAATTTCAAATACAGCTCTTGCTGCTGTACTTGAGAAAGCCAAGGAGCTTGATGTACCCAAGGAAATTATGGAGCGCAATATTAAGAGGGCTTCCGAGAAGGGGCAAGAGGCCTACATTGAGAAAATTTATGAGGTTTGTAAACAATGCTTGTTCTCCCTTGATGCACATAGCAAAGGGTAGTTGGTTTCCTTCCTGGTTCCTCTATAACGTTTGTGCTTCCACTTATAGGTGTATGGCTATGGGGGAGTGAGCATGGTTGTGGAAGTGTCGACAGACAAAGTAAATAGATCCGTGGCGGCTATTAGAGAGGTGGTTAAGGATTATGGAGGGAAGATGGCAGACTCAGGATCTGTTATGTTCAAGTTCAGACGTGCTAGGGTTGTGAACGTGAGAGCGAACGATGCTG
This sequence comes from Linum trigynum, assembly GCA_964030455.1. Lineage (NCBI taxonomy): Eukaryota > Viridiplantae > Streptophyta > Magnoliopsida > Malpighiales > Linaceae > Linum > Linum trigynum. The sequence continues at coordinate 1,503,617 of OZ034816.1, forward strand.
ATAAAGACCAGCTGTTCAACATTGCTTTAGATGCTGGTGCTGAGGATGTTATTGAACCTTCGGTTTATGATGATGAGAGTGATGAAGATATGTCCCAAAGGTAACAGTTCTGTTCCTTCAGAATTTCCTCGTAGCATCAGTTATCCTTAGTCAAGGATTTTGCTACTAAGGCAGCAAGTGAATTATGCTGACTTCCTGACAATTCCTTCTCTTAATTTGATATAGCTACTACAAAATTGTGAGCTCGACAGAGAATTACACGGCCATATTATCAAAGCTGCGTGAAGAAGGAATTGCTTTTGAGACAGATAATGGTTCCGAACTGATTCCCATAGCAAATATTGAGGTATACAACACCATCGTTGTTGATTCTTTTTTTTTCTTTTTCGGCAAAATACCTCAATACGACCCAACTTTTGCTCATTTGGATGAAAAGCTACATTTTTTCCCGAAATGATGAATATGGTCCAAAAACTGAAACTGTTGAGATGAAAATGGCCCAGATTTCAAATTCCGTCTAAGATTCCATCCAATCTTTCTCCTGCGCTTCTGCTTTGGTCCTGGTACCTCAATTTGACAGGGCTTCATATTCTGGTTGAACAGAACAAACCAGAATTTGAATTTCTGGTAATTTTCGCCTCTATAATTTGAGTTGTGGGTCATATTCATCATTTTCTTCCAAAAGGGTTAAAGGTTGAGCCACAGGGGCGAGTGTTTACCCTTTATCTCTGCGGGGGAAAAAAAAAAGTCTTTCTGGCAGGTGGCAGCTATCTTCATCACAGTGACTTTGACATTAACCAACTGATCATGATACGTCGGAAAATCTGTGTTGTTATGATCCTTTTTCCAGGTAGACGACGAGGCAGTAGACTTGAACAGAGAGCTCATGTCCAAACTGCTAGAGCTTGACGACGTGGATGCCGTTTACACAGACCAGAAATGATGCTCATCGAGAGACCCTTATCAAGCAGACTGTTCACCTCATCAGCTGAGCTCGACCCATATCATAGTTTACCACATCCATTTACACTCTGCATGTCGTTTATAGCAACAGGGTCGTCGTCGTTGTCATCCTCAGAAGTCATCATGCCTTTGTTTTGTCTCAAAGTGATTGTCTTATCCACTCTACCGCAGGCATTCCGATTGATTCGGTAGGAATTTCTAGTTGAATAATGCCAATCAATGGCCAATGATATTTGCAGTGAAAAGGATGGGGCTTTGTCAGTTTACCTTTAACGTTGAGCAGAGCTGGCCGCCGGCAATGATTTTCGTTTCTTACTTACCCTCTGTGTTTGACTTGATAGTGTATTTTAGTTAAAAATATCTGCGATTTAACAGAAAGTTAGTAATTGACATTATTTGCATTCTTACATAATTCATGACTGCTACATCTTTCTATTCTTTTTGTTCTCCCAACTCGACTTGGATTCAGCGAAAACGGCCAAGCTGCATCAATCATCAGTGTGAAAACAAACTTAAGTTGGGTGAATTACCTAGAAGTTAGGAATAGGATGGGCGATGGCCACTCAAACTAATTTCTTAATGAATAATATCTTTTTTATTAGTTGAAATATTAAATTTTTTTTTTTTTTTGTGTTGTCTACATTCTGATATGCGTATTGTGAAAATTATTCTTGCTTATACATAAGAGAGTAATAACACTTACACAGCAGTGGCAGAGAGCCCCAACTTTTAAATGTAGATAAATATATATGTAAAATTTGTAACATAGATTGAGAAATAAACTAGTTGGTAAGACTCTAGTCCCTTCCCCAATAACCATGGTTCAAATTTGTCGAGTACAATTTTTTTTGCTCCTTCTTGCCACTAAAAAATTTAATTGCTTTAGTGGCCACTCACTTTACATATTAGTTTCACAATTGGTCACACTGACCGTTAAATTCCGTTAACTTTGTCCGATGAGTCTTAGCTAGGAGTCAGACACATTCAATTTAAATCTCCCAACTTGACAATGATTTTTTCCTGTTAAATTTCATTAAACTGCCATGTTTTTTTTTTTTGAGCAAGACACATATTTACAAAGTGCTAATTGCTAAGATGGGATATCACCCTATCAATAACATGTTATTTTTCTCTTTCAAAATATATCATTGTAGATATCATCTTTAGTTTACAATTAATATGACTTTCTAACAAAAAAAAATATTAGTGAAAATGAATGGGTTCATCATCTTGTTGCACCATTTTCCGTTTATAATAATTACTCTTGTATGGATTAATTAGTTATTCCACTAATTAGCACATTAATGTAATTTTATCGAAGGCAACATGCACAAGAGACCAAGAAGAAGAAGAAGTGAGAGATTTGCACGTAATGACCAACTTCATTGATGAACTTACAGTCATTTATATACAATAACGACGACGATATCCATACATGAAAGGAGATATATAGCAGTTGATAAATAGAAAGAAGCTGCCTATCTAGAGCTACACGTCTTTCATACTGCTGCCTCCATTTGGTGCATACATACACAAACAGTAAACACCCACAATGAACACCACAAGTACTACCACTTTCATTCTTGGGCAAAACCCAAATCTGCAAAATCTACACATTCTCGTATCTTACTCTTCCTAACAAAAATATTAACATCACTAACACAAATTAGGAACAGTAAGATACAAGATTTTATAGATTATGCAGATCTAATTTTGCACAAGTTCCTTCCCACTTACACTAGTATCCCAAATTATGTATTATGGTCTATAACACTAACTTCTTTTTTTTTTTTTTTTCTCATCCCGCTATATGGATAATGAGCTTCTCGTGACCAGAGCCATTGGTCACAAAATCAACAAAATGGTGGCCAAAGAACTTTGCCGACCATTTTACAGCTTTTGGTAACCGATACGGCAGTCGTCGCAAAAAGCTCTCTCTTACAGCATTTTGTTTAACTGGAGCTAGGGACCCAGGCTCCATGGAGGCCGTAGGGAAGACCGTAAGGGAATCTTGCTCTTGCAATCTCTTCGAATGTGGAACCATCCAACAGCACCGCGTAACCTCCTCCATCTGCCTCGCTCACCATCGATATCACAACCCCTAATCATAATTAATAATCACCACACATTAATCACAAAATGATTCTGTCATTAAGCACCCTAATATTTGAATCTTAATCCATCATTAACGCGCTTAACAAATTGGAGCTAGCTAGATGGATGTGTAGCTCACCATCATCTTCCTCTGTTGCACCTGGTCGGGCCACGAAGAACGGCTCTGACGGAATGGTGCCCTCGTCGTGCCAGTTCTTAGCCTTCTTATCCATCAAATCAATCTACGCAACAAACACAGATGTGTAATTAAAAATCCATAAGAAGATGAGGTGACAAGCTCGAAATTCTCTTTAATTTCTAACATGATGAAAGTCGTTGAACATAAGATGACGTGACAAAACGGTTTAAGATAAGCTGCGATTTACCGTCGGATCTAGTACTACTACTAAACATACCTTGGTGAGTGTGTTTGGGAAATTGCATGGACGTTCGGCTCCACAGGCATAAGCATATCTATACTTCTTCCCCAAGAAAGCAGGGTTGATGCTGCACATGTCCATCCCTCTCCCGTGCTCATCGGGGTCCAATGCTGCATCCAACTCCCCATTCGGACTCCCATCTAACGGAATCCTGAACCTCCCCACCCTGCGTTACATAATTCGAAACACACGTACAAGTGGTTAAAGTATTTGGACTCGGTACGAAAAATTCGAATCACACTCTAATAAGAGTCGATCACTTTGATGTGTCACGCACCTAGCGTCTGGAAGCACATCCACGCCCGTAAAAGACCGCAGATTCTGCAGCTTCAGCTTCTCCAAAATAGTCGTGTCAGCCTGATGCTCGCAACAGTCGACAATCACGTCCGTCACGCGCCCATCCTCGTCCTTCTCCTCGTACGCATTGATGAAGTGGAACGTCACAAAAAGTGGTACCTCCACGCTGGCGACAATCTTGCCACTCGCCTTGCACATGACGTGCATGTACGCGCTCGACTCCGGGTGCCACTCGAACTTGTAGAGTGGGGTCGGTTCGGCCTTGAGCAGGTTCCCCGCGCAGTACCTCAGCGGCATCTCGGGGACCACCACGTAGTGCTCGGTCACGGGGAACGAGTGGACCCACCCGGGGGCGGGCCCGCCTCGACAGTCCACCCGACCGATCACTTTTCGCTCGTTGGTCCCCGGTTCCATCCGGACCACGAGGTAGCCCGGTCGGATCAGGTCGGGCAGGAGGGTCAGGAACTCGGACTCGGTCACGATCGGGTGGGCCGAGTGGATCAGCCCGCCCAGGGAGTCCGTGTACTCGAACTTCCCCAGGGTGTCGAGGGTGTTGGGGTCCACCACGATGGACCCCTTCTGGGTCTCCGTCAGGCAGACGACGCGGCCGTCGCCCAGCTTGACGACACCGGTATTGGCGTTGTCGGTGAGGGAGGCCCCCGACAGGAGGTTGGCGAGGTCCCCGATGTAGGACAGGAAACTGTCCGTCTTGGGGACCTCGGAGAACTCGCGGTAGCAGAGCTTGTTGTTCTTCGTGGCGGCCTTGTAGGCCTCCGACTCGATCTGGCGGTGGCCGAAGACGAGGCGGCCGTCGCGGAAGTGGAGCTTGACGAGGGTGGCGTAGCCGTCGAAGAGGTGGCGGAAGTTGTAGTCGCCTAGGTGCCATAACCCTGGCCCGTTTCTGAGGTACGTCCCACTCTGCAAAAGTAATGAAAAATGCGGTTAACTATAGACATATTAATTCTTTTTTTCCACTATGATTGGACATAATTAATTATTCATGTTCTTGAATTTCCCTTCCGAGCGACAAAATTAACCAGTAAGTATCATTCCATCCGGACAATTTGTTATTAATTAATGTTATCGTTTCAAGGGAAATTCTTTTGGAGCATAGAGAGTAATTCTTTATTATATCATTATAGGTATCCAATGAAGATGAATGAGATTGCTAGGATTATTTTAGGTGATTTCATGAGTATTTTAGGTGTGTTGGATAACTTTTTCGCAAAAGATAACCACCTTGAAGGAGGGAAGTAAGGGATGATGGTGTAATAGATCGATGTTTTTATCTCTATTTTTCCCCTTCTTCAAGATAAATCTAAAGGTTATTGTTCTAGCAATACACTTATAAGATTGACAAATATAGAATACAGTAGACTGTATGCTACTGAAATATCGATAAAAGAACCTATTTGTCACAAAAGGTGACTCTATGAAACCTCAAAAGTGCAAAATAATACGAACGAAACGAGAATGACCCAAAAAAGATGTATACTTCATCCAGAAAAATGTTAGGCATATAATATCCTATAAAGTGAGTGTTTAAATTTTTAATTTGTATAATTTGATCATTTGAAAGTCGAGGATATGTAACGTTTAATTTGATCGTAAATCCCAAACCATATCCTTTTTCTTTTCTTGAACTCTTCACATATTTTGTCGAGTTGTAAATATTTGATTTCCATAATTGACCACACTTGTTATTGTTGTTTTTACTAATAAAACCAATAAAAAAAAAAAAAGTGAACTACTTACGCGAAAAGGCCAAGAGAAAGAGCCGGAAAGAGAGAGCATGTATATCAATATCATCAAACTATATTCAAATGAGATATTAGAAAAATGTATATATCGAGAGTATCTAATCTAATAATTAACAATATAAATTTCATTATCGCGGGACGGGTGGATCATCTTAAGAAAACACGCCCAATAACGTACAAGAACTTGCATCCATTTTATCCGCCCGCTAATTGAATTGGTTGGTTCACATTCTAATGACTATGTCTATGTACGTAAATTTCTAAACATATAAAAAATCCATTTTGAACTTTACTAAGTCATATACAAAAAAACATAATTATTAATATTTAAGTATATTTAGGAATTACCAGCCAGAGAGGGATTTGTCCTTGGACAGCCAGCTCGCCTTCCCACCGCTCCTGCCGGACGCTAGTCCACGCCGTGTGGTTCTTCACGTCGGCGTCACCAGACGGCGAAGGGACGAAAGCCGCCGGTGCCTGGGTGGCAGCGCCAGCGACGACAGCTTCCCGACTCCCACCGCCGCCGGCCGCCTCTCGTTTTCTAGAGAAGGCGGAGCCACCGTCGGCAGGAGTGCTGCAGGAGCAACGGAAAAGGGATGGAGCTTTTATGGAGGTGGAGGGCGGTGGGAAGTAGCAACCGACCGTCGCTGAAAACGCCGTCATGGAAGCCATTGTTTGTTTAACGACCACGTCGTTAAGTGAGGTTAATTTAGCTTAAGCTAATTATGATGATCAGACACTTCGAGGAAGGAGGGATACTATGATTAGAGAGAGAAGAGGCAGTGGATTAAGGTAGAGGGAGAGAGTGCGGTATTTATAGAAAGGCAAGTGGTGATATGGTAGTAAGAGTAACGGTAGAGAGAGTGTGTGGGAATTCTCGATTAATTATTGCCTTTTAGTTTAATTATCTCCCGTTAGTACAACTCATATTATAATTAGGGTAGGTTAGATTAATTAATGCATGTTACACGTACTTCTTGATAAGTCTAATAATGGTATGTTTTTAATTTCAAAAGACAATATAAATATTCAAATACCATAATATTTTTATTTTTATTTTACTTCATGAATGAAGTTTATACAGAATAAGTATAATAATGTGTGCTTAAACATTATTGATGAGATATATTTTCAAGGAAAAAAGTTTGATCTTATTCCGAGACTCAAATTCGTGAAGCTTATAAGTTTTAGAATGTCGACGGTTGAAATGGCATATGATGGATCTAGCCGTTCTCCCTCCTCACATGACTCGTGCATGTCATGACTCGAGCTTATAAGTTTGAGAATGGTCGGCAAACAACACTGGTGGACACAAATATTGTAATACGTATTTCGTATATGCATTCAAAATCGACGGTGTACATGATTAGTACTACTCCAACACTATTGTTTATTTATCAGTAATTAATTGATGATGGAGTTGTTGAGTTACATAATTAGTAGTGTTATGACAGAGATGTGGTGTTGATATTTGTTCATTTAGAGGAGGGAGAGGGTATCTTCGTGTCCGGTATTCCTCTGCACTACAAGACACTATAAACTTGCTTGATTCCCCTGCGGTCTAAAGCAGCCAAACCCTCTTTCTCGTCAACAAAGGGTGGAGTAAATTAAACCCTACCAGCTACGTACTTCCAAACCTGGAGTTTCAATACGTCGTCGTCGTGTGTTTGGGCAAACCGATGCCAGAGTCTTTCTTGACATCATAGGAAATCAATGTCTAAAATCCCCATTGGTTTATATGGGAACATCTTTAATTTCTTTGGATGATTGTTAATTGTTAAATGTGACTGGAAAAAGTTGATGATTTGTGCTCGATTTGAAGTCACGGGAATGTTGTTGTATGGGCTTGTATACGTTTGAGCTTTTGGGCTGGATTATGGTTTATAACTTTATTCTTTATAATCATATTGGATTAAGGTTAGGCCGTTTGGAAAAGTACTATAAATATTTCTCAGGTTAGTAATCTGTATCGAAAGAATCTCTTCAAGTATAGTGAAGTTGGCTCTCTCCGTGCACTGGACTAACCAACAGACGTTGCGTTGGTGAACCACATAAATCCCTGTGTTCTTTACTTTCTTGCTAATCGTTGTCTTTTTTGTTTTTTTTATCGATTTCCCGGATTCGTGCACATGATATTAATCAAAGCGAGTTGAACGCAGTGTTGAAAGTTTAGGGTCGCGAGTGAGTTTTATATATCCACTTTTGTATCTTTTTATCTTTTTCCTTTTGGTTGAGAATGACAATTGAGTCCAAATGCATGAGTATCCAACCTAATTCGACCCGACCAAAGCAACTTGAACCTGGTGTTTACAAGTTTTCGGCGAGAGCAAGTTTTATCTGTTTTTGTAATTGTCGGGTTGTGTTAGGTGTGAATTTTCTCGAAACTCGGTTCCACCGGGTCAAAGCGAGTTGAACCTGGTATTGACGACTTTTGAGTCGGTAGCGAGTTTTACCTTTAGTATTTTTCATTTCGCCTTTTCCTTTTGTTTGAGAAAGACAATTGAACTCAAATTCATGGGCATCCAACCTAATTTGACCCGACCAATGCGAGTTGAATATCCTCAAATCTGCAATCAGTCCCAAAAATTCATAAACGAGAACCACGATTACCTCAAACAAAAAAAAATAACCAAAAGAGTACGACTATGTTACCTTAAAACTATTACTCTATAAAATATTTATTTTTATGATACGCGAAGCGATAGCGAGCGTGCTTTTGCTAATGTTATTTATAAAAAAGGTTATGAGAGGGTCACACATGCATGCATCCTACAACAACCAAAACTCTAATCAATTGTTAATGATGAACTTGTTTGCATCTTGCGAACAATGACTTGATCTAATGGTATTATCATCGATATTGAATCTGAAACACCATGTTCTAATCCCTGACATATGGAGCTTATTAACTATAATAACAAACTAACTTATATCATCTTTTAAAAAAAACTTTTTTGCATCTTGCCCCTTTTTTAATTCTTCATCATTATATGTAAACCCTTGCAGCAAATCACAGGCTCGTATGACAAGCATTCAATTTTCACCTCGATCGAGCTCACAAATTTCATCAACTAATTATTCGTGCCATCTCTTGTGGCTAGCTAGTTAGGCCTATTGGTCTAGTTTGTATGATTCCTACATATCTTCTTTTTTTTAAGGTAACTTAATTAATCCCTACTCACTAGCTAGGTAGTAGAGCAAATGAAATTGAACTAATATTGTTTAGCATTCAAACATTCAGTATCATGGATCCATCTGTTGATGACCGAATTAAGAAACCATTATAATAGAGAGAGAGAGAGAGAGAGAGAGAGAGCTTAATTAATTAATTATTAATGGTTTAAATGATCTGCTGGATGATCGTAAGGACAGGATGATCGCTTGTATGCATTCACACGTCGCCGTGACTGGTAAAGATTCCCGATCCACTGGGACATAAAGCTATTTGTTATTAGCAGCAGCGAATGAAAGAATCAGAGGCCGCAGGCATAATCATGATGCATTTGTCCAATTTTTATTCGGAATTATGGTAATTAATGAATGATTAAAACAAGGAAAATCCTTAACACGATTGAATGTTGTTTGTCGCTGTGCGGGGGAGTGGTTGGTTGGTATATGATCCCAACAGATAGGACACAGGTGGGGTGATTAGCGATGATCATAGCTAGCCTGGCTATAGCTAGTTGCCCTGCTGCCAATTAAGCAAAGATGGTGAAATTAGGCTATAACTTATATCTACAGCAGTTTCGTTGGCGTTGGGCCATACCATATGTTCGATGATCTCCTTCCTCGTTTTCACATTTCGATGAACCACTTAGTTTCGATTGTTAAAGAATCCGTTCGATTCTAATATTTCGAGTTGTTGGGAGAAGTTCGATAATGGATCATATACCATTTACTCAGCACATCTCTTCAAACGAAAGCCATTCATATAGGTTTGAAATCAAGAATCATTTGGTCCCGATAATTAATTCGAGTTGTCGATCGGGAGAGGTTTGATAATGAATCATATACTGTTTACTTATTAACACACCACATCAAACGAAAAAGCCACTTATACAGATTTGAAGTTTGCACATGTCCGGATACTAATGTGCTTAATAGAACGGATGGGGGTCGTTGGGATTCGAAGAAAAGAGCTCTCGGCCGTCACAGAAGGCTCTGATACCATGTCAAGAACCAGTTATTCTCAATAACTCGAGTTGTTGGGAGATGTTCAATGATGGATCATATATATACCATTCACTTAACACCAATAACTCGAGTTGTTGGAAAAAATGGGTTTGTATCAAACCCCCTCAAATGAAAGTCAACTTGTGGGGGTTTCAGCTTGCTCAAGTTGATCAACATATCATGTCTTGTGCTAAACCATCAGGCTTACGGTTTGCAGACATTATATTATAAACATATCATTCCTTGGGGTAAACCAATCGTTTATATTGGAGGGTTACAAGGATTTGAACCTTTGACCTATTGATCGAAGGCTACAATACCATGTAAACCAACAAACCACTTTGTTTCAATAACTCGAATGATTTGAAAATGGTTTGTAGAGTTTTTTTATACAAATAAGCTCTAGCCTATCGCCACTCGCCAGCATGTAAAACACTCGCAGACAAGAGGAGGAGAAGGAGGAAACGCACAGCAGCAAAAGAGTAAATTAAACGGGAACATATTGGGCCTACGACAAATGATAATTAACATTAATGCAGAGATCGATCCCAGCCACAGTAGCAATTAGGGTGGAGTTGACTCGATTGATTTGGGCTAATTTGAACTCCATCTGTAGCCCAAGTGCTGCATATATAATGATGTTCCCCATTAGCAAAGGAATCCCTAGCTCGAAAACTGCTGATTGGTTTACGTTTCATGTTGTTTGGTAATCAATATAATGATCTCTGTATTATGGGTTATAACCCACTAGATTTGGTTTCTTAGTCTATGCCCTTTCGGGAAAGTGGGAGGGAACCCTAAAACAGTATATACCAATATCATCATCATCATTCGTTCGTTTTTTGCTTTACTTGCCTGCAATTCATTGCTGCAAATTTGCAATGTATGCGTAGGCATGATGATTAATATATATATAGGAGCTCCCACAGTTGTTGTTTAATGTCTATGAGTAGTGCTCAAGATTGATCATCAGATCAGGTGGGTCACTAATTAATCTGCTTCCCACTAATGATCATTATTCTGCCTCCATTTCTGTGATTGTTTGTTAATAACCACAGTTTTGGAAAACCAGCTAGCCTCGATATATATACGTAGTTTTTCCATAGTCTTGTCCTATCATAATTTGTTTAAATCAACAATTGGTTTTAGAAGTCGTGAATATTCGAAGATGAGAGCTCTTGATTAAGCCGATTTGATTTCTTTTATTTTTTGGGTATGTGCATCTATCATTTATACAAGTTTCTGAAATTACTAAATTCATTAGAAATTAAAGAAGAAGAAAAAAAGGAAGAGTTGATATACGTACTGATCAGCTTTGATGTCTACAGCATATGACTAGTTCTTGTGTATTAGGTATTTCTTTATTTAATTAAGTACTAATGATTTCATTATCAATTAAAGATTTTAATCAATATGGAAGAATGCAAATGCTTATTTTACTTGTATATATGTGGCGGACAAAATTAGGGTTTCCCATTATGGTTGCACATAATTACGTGGACCCATACTCGACCCAAGTTTTAGAAGCCCATTGTTTTTTCCATATACCTGTTTTCTAATTATGTGAGGGACTGAGGGTCGACTGTAGTCAAGATACTATTTTCTTATGTATTATTGGCTACCATCACTAATAGTGTGTTTAATTATAGTACCCTCCCTAATTTTATAATACATAAAATTTATGACAGGTTTACGAATTTGATATATGTCATTTAGTATAAACCTTAAACCAACCACTCATAAAAAAACTAATTACCTGTGTTGTTTATATATTAAATCTCGATCTGAGATTTTCCGAATAATATTAACGTGATTTGACAAATCTTGTAACATTTTGAGTTAGAGTGATATGTTTCAGCTACATATCTATCCGAAGGATAATAAAATAATTGAGCTGATCCATTAATTTCAGCCAAATAACAAAGTTTTTTTTTTCTCTTCGTAACATTTCAGACAAATACCATATTGACAAAGCACGAGTGAAATTTATAGTTCATATGAAACAATTCAATTTTAATTAACAAAACGTGTTTTGAAGTGAAATGGAAAAGTTCTTGTAAGAACTCTGAAGTTAAATGTGTGCTCAGCGTGGAGCAGTGCAGAGATGTGTGACCTTCCGGGAAGTAATTGTGATGCACTCAAAAGCCAAACCATGCGGGGTAGGCTCAAAGCGGACAATATATTGGTCAGAAAGGGTCGAGATGTTACAATTGGTATCAGAGATCTTCTATACGTCCCTCTTGAACGATGGTGGGGCAAAACCTCAACAAGGACCTTGCGTCCTTGGGGGAGGAGGGTGACACTTTAGGTAAATCTCACTTCGACAAAGCATGAGAGAGATCTATGGTTCATATGAAACATTCCAATTTTAACTGCAAGAACGTTTTTGAATAAAATGAAAAAATTCTTGTAAAAAGTCTGAAGTTAAATACAAAAATAAAATTCTACAAAATATGACAAAAACAGACAATATCTTAACGAGGAAAGCTTGTATGCTACAATATTTTCGCCGGCTAGTGATGAGGTGCACGTAATTACAAAAATTTCACCGTCGTGGGACGCCATTATTATATAATCCACCGGAGATTAAGTGGAGGGTCCAATCCAAGGTCTGACCATGATTAGATTAAAATGGTGTGGACAGGGTGATGGCTCTTCTTTGTCGCCTGCTCCCTCAGCATATTTACTAAACTACCTTCTTTGTTGCTGTTCCTTCATCCCAGAATCTTAATTAGTAACTTAAAATTCAGTCATTATCCCAGCGGCAATAGTGAATTAAGGGGAAGAGGAGTGGAGGAGAGTTGTTCATTAGGGTTGGGAATCCGATCAAACTGTATGGGAAACTGTGGTTTAAAGTTTAAATCAAATCGCATGGTTTGATCTGGATTGTGAGACAAGAATTACGGTCAAGTCTGGTATGTGTTCTCCCTTTAACGAAGAAAGAAGTTTATTTTACTCGTTTCGTTTGCTCTCGTCGGGACTCGTCTTTGAAATCTTGAAAGGAGAAAAATATTCCTATGATGACGTAGTTTGGACCGCGAGAAACATCGGTTTACTATGGCAGACCGTGACCCACTACTCACTAATTCGAACAAAAAATAACACTAAACCTCCATTTCTGCGTTTGGAAGAACAACTCAAGCCTGATCAATGCAACCATGGCGAACAAAAAATATGATCTTACTATTATGGATTTCAGTACAAGCACAACCAATATATTGATTCCTCGTCCAAGTGAAAACCAAACGACTACTCAAGCAATGCCTTTTGCGTTATCTTCTAATGAAAGAACCACACAAAACAAGAAAATATGAGAAAATCATCTCCACTTGCCATGATTAAACTCTGGAGTTGATGATATAAAAATGCAAAACAAAATTTATTACCTGGGTGAGAGATAAGAGAAATTATGTCGAGCAAAGTGACTAAAACCCAGTTGTTTGAAACGGTCTCGAAATCTTCGCGATGGGAATTCTGATTGATAATCTTTCGGCCCACCTGGAAAAGGGAGAGAAGCGATTAGCACAAAAAGAGGGAGAGGAATTTATTTGTTGTATACTTTATTTTAAGTGAATACCATATAGAGTAGTGAAAACTGTAGTGGGAGTAAGAAATCAAAAGAGTCCACTACTCCCGTCATATTTCTTCGTGGGTTAGTTACAATCACTAAATTTTTTTCACTATGATATTGGCACTAAACATTTTATTTTTATGGATATCAGGGATGATAAGAGGAACGAGGAATAATGAAATTTTGTTGAGCATGGTTTGCCTAGCCCATACCGTATCGGACCACACCGTATCGACGTGGTCTAGACCGCATAGCATATGATCTTGTTCATGGTCTGTGTTCTATCCTCTCAATCTAGACCGCAAATACTATGTATAGAATGGTCTGGTCCAAACTACACCGTTTTCCACAACCACTAACCATCATGGATCTTGAAATCAGGATTTTGAGAATGAAATGTTTAAGATTGTTTAGAACAAGAATTTGGATAAAAAATAAATTTTGGCTCTCGAGAATGAACAACCTGTTAGGAAAGGCTAAATTTTGATGAAATGGAATTCCAATTCTCAAACTTTTCATGATTCTCATGTTTGGAAGTAAAAAACTAAAAAGAAAATGGATTTCCAAAAGGTAAAAAGTTGGAAATTCTAAATCCTACCAAAAGTGGTCGGAATTGGTGGAGGGAGTGATGGAATTAGTGGACCCCACATTAATTTTGACTCATCTTTACAAGAAAGCCCTTACTACTTTTGGATTTGAAATCATTAATACCAAAGATATTATTGTAAAAGCTGTTGTAAGAAATCATTTCCATTTTTTCAAACATAAAAAGATGAAATCATTTCCCAAACTTTTGGATTTGCTCCAAACATAAACTCTTGAAATGAATTCCCACTTGAATTCAGATTCTCACAAGAAATGGAATTCATTTTCCAACAGAATTACATCCAAACAAGAAAAAAAGGATTTGAAAATTTTCCTTTAAAAATAAGTAAATTAAATGAAAATAACAAAATACTAGAGGGAAAGTACAGTAAATCAAAATTTAAACCACAAATACTAATTAACACAATCCATCATAAAATTTATAACGTTCAAACAACAAAATTTTCTCAAGTCTCAGAATGAACCAAATCCATCACCAATACTTCATTTTCAAATCCTTGATTCAAACAACCACTGAGTTAATTGGACTGGACAAGATTTGTTGTAATTAAACTAACACTCATAGTTAGTAAAATACGGTACAGACAAGTTACATATCAATTATATACGTGAATTTTACTTCGTCTCTAAACTTATGATACGTTGGATAATATGTTAATAATCATAAAATATATAAAGTTAATTATTATACCAATTCATAAATGTGTAATTAATATTTGAATTATCAATTTAATTCACTGCATATGGATACTAAACGCAATGTATGAATGTTATAACTTATAAGTATTTAGTCGGAGAGTTATCAAATAAAATAAATAATTAAATAGTAATATGAAAACATAAATTTTAAATGCATAATATACATAAGTTCATATATTTAACGAAGTATTTACTAACTATTAGCTACCGTCTCACTCAAGCCTTAGTGATTATTACTGATTAGTATTGGGTTGGGGCCAACAACCTACCTCGGAAACTAAATTCGAAGAATGCTCTTGCAACTCGAGCACGCCTTTTCTCGCGCGAGTGTGCTCCAGCCTCCACCTGCCCTTTATGCAATTATCAGGATGAGACTGTTCTCCATTGTTTTTTTCATTGTCAGCATGCTCATAACACATGGTTACTCTGTGGATTACTGACAACCTTTCCTGATCCTTATATGTCCTTTGCAGAGTGGTTCTTTAGCCTCAAGGATCAAATGTCGGATGAGCAGATTGCCCGCCTTGTCTGCTGTTTATGGAGTATTTGGAAGGCTCGAAATGGTTTCATCTTTGAGAGCAGGGCTATTTCCCCAGCCATCACGGCGACTTTAGCTAATCGTGAATTCATGAACATCAACGAAGCTCGAGAGACAACCTCACTGTCCTCGATCCTGAGATCAGCTAGTTGTCATTCTCAGCCTAGGGGATCCCGTCGAAACCCCTCACCACCGCCTGGCCCTTTTGAACGAATTGTGCACTGTGACGGCTCCTTTGTTTCGGAGTCTCAGTTGGCGGCTTGTGGGATTACCATTGCTGATGCCCACGGTCAGGTGATTGACGGCAAGGCTGAGAGGTTCTATTGTTCCTACCCGATTCAGGCAGAAGCATTTGCTATTCTGGGTGCTGTGGTGTTGGCGGCCCAAGTGTCATGTCCGACGTGTATCAAAAGCGACTGCCAACGTTTGATTGTGGCTCTTATTCAAGACCCCTGCGATTGGCCTTGGCAATGTCGTGCAACCGTGGCCCGGATTGTGTCTCTTCTTCAGGGGGCTCCTTGGATCAAGTTGTCCTTCGTTCCTCGGCGATTTAATTCTCTTGCGGATTGGGTTGCTAGGAATGTCCGACTTGATCTCTTACCACAAGATTGGATTGTCATTGCAAATTTGATTTCACCCTTGTTGTAGCCTTTTGGTTCTGCTTGTCTGGTTTGGTATAATAGAAGATGTTCCATTGTCAAAAAAAAAAAAAAGTGATCCACTTTCTTTCCCCTTTCTACGGCCTTGTTCTGTTATCTGACGGCCCAAACAATTAATTATACATATTATGGGCTGGAGTGGAGACATTCACCATATTTGCGTCCATGGGCTGAACGTTAAGTAGGTTCAAAGGGTTAGAGGGATGGTCCTGTCCATCCCAATGGATGCTGCCATGCGGGCTGGGCTCTTCGTTCGCAGTTTGGACCAGCTAAACTAACTTGGCTGGTCAGGTCCAGACATACTGTTAGTCTTGGTTGGGCTTGTATTATTTTTTGGTAGAAAGATACACGCTAATTTGCCTCCTAGTGTCAATTAGCATTATTGTCTTAGACAATGCCCATAATCCACATAATTTTGGGTCGCTCATTAAAAGGGATAAATGAATCATATTAGCTAAATAATCGACTGCAAAGGTGCATTCTCTATACATATTGTTAACAAACACAGTCCGATCACTACTCAAAAGGTTATCAATATGCTCCACGAATAGTCCATGATTGTGGTCATCAATCATCCTATTTTTATCATGCCAACTGCTGTCGAGGAGTCTAGGGCGAGGGAAATCTTTCGATACCCTTTTTGTCGTGCAAGAGCAAGACTCAGCCCCTCTACAACACCCTTTAGCTAATTAAGCGCTTGTAATAGAGAAAGTCTCCAGATTGTGAACAAATTCACCGGTACACCCACCCAAGTGATCCCTCAACAACCCTCTAGTAACAACTTGTCCTGAGTCGGGCATCACTAATCCGTCAATTTGGATTTGGATCCACCCTTCTGCTAGTGATTCCCTAGTAAGAAGTTGATTAGTCTTTGGTACTTCATGTACGAGAATGCTCCTCTTTGACACTTTGTTGTGCTTGCCTAGTGTTGTTGAACCCAACTTCGATTCTACATATAAGAGCAAACTCATAAATAAACCTTACCTTTTATACACTATGAATTCCTTTGTTCCCCATGGGCCATGAGAGCCAAAATATTATTTTGAAATCCACATCATTCTCCTCATTAGTCAGATTTAAAATCATCCACTTTTGGAAGGAAATGTAATCCCAATGCTCCTTTGAATGAGCTTCTACCTATATTTTGTCCAGAATTCCTTCGATCTCGTGTAAGTTACGAAGAATATGCTTTGTTGTATCTTCTTTGCTAGTGCAGTGACTGCAAATCCCATTCGTAGCCAGTTCCACCTCACTTTTTCATGATTTGTAAGGAGGCTATCATATAAAAGGGGAGCCAAAAGAAGCTTTTTCCCCCCTCTTGCTTGTTAAGTTCACAACTTATTAAACCATAAGTACATATCAAAGTCTTTGAGATTCAATTAGATGAATGAGGTTGTGCTAGACTTCGATTCGACACTTCTCTCTAACGCATATATAGAGTAGAGCCACACATCCCTCACACGCTATTCACCATCTTCCAACATTCACCTCACTCTTTACATGCCCATAAGTATGTTTGATCTTCAAGGTTCATGTTCCTTAAACATAAAAATCTTTGAAATATTGAACATACTCACGCCTCTATCGACTCGCCTATGACTTTAACCCAAATTTTATTTTATTTTTTTGATGTAAAATGTAATAAGTAATAGCGGATTGACCCTCAATTTAGAGATTTAGAGAATTTTGATATTTGACAAACACCATCCGTAAAATAAAAAAAAAATAAAAAAAAAGACAAACACCATCGTTGATTAGTAGCATGTTACCTCATCCATGACAACATTATATACTCTCACCATCACCACAAAGTGATCGAGACAAAACGAGCACTAAATTGCATATTGATTCTTCTTTATAATGTTGAGGCTTATGTAAACATGACTCACCTCTCATTTGTGGGTACCAAATTAAATACTCCATTTTACCCTAATCAACTAACAACTAATTTTATTTATTAATGATTAACCCCCTTCCATTATTAGCAAGTGGCAAGCCTTCCCTTTCATCATCATCTTGTTTTCCTCTTTTGGCATCAACATAGACATACTGTTAGGGTGAGATATTAAATTTATAATACAAAAATGAGACCAAGCCAAATAGCATAATTAATTACTATTTTAATTGTAATATATCGTAATACAGAATCTCGATGATTAATGCCCGTATAATTATTTATTGATTAATAATCATTCCTACACAAATTCGTCACCATCAGTTGGACCTGTTTGAAATAAGGGAGCTTTTGTTTGTGTTTGTTCAATAATTGCAATTGATACCCCATATACGTGCTCCTTTTTGTGCCTGTTATTTGTTTCCGATATTACGGAACCAACTAATATGTTCACGATCGAAGGAGAAAATAGGTTTAATTTTATATCATCTGACGGGATCGATAAAAGTGTAGGCTTGAATTGAGAAGGATTTGACGTTCGAGTTCTGATAGTCATTATATTTGTCCATTTAAATCATTTTTATGAATATGTCAGATATTTAAAAGAGTCGAAATTTATCGTATTAAATAGATTTTTCAACCTAAAGCAAAAGAAGTAGTTATTTTTTTTCATATGGGTTTGTTAACGGTATGATACTCAACTTCTAAGCTACAGCTCGTGGTTTGAACTTTGTACATATCCATCATAACTAAATCTAATGTTAATATTGGGAGTTGTCATGATCACAAGATTTTTTGGTTGAAGACTTTAATACTATCTCTAGAACAAGTTAATCTATATACATCGAGTTGTTAAAATCCTTTCAAGTATCAATCTTATACCACTTCCTTACAAAGTTCGCTTTAAACCCTGACTTCTCCACAAATCATACCAATCAAGTATGATGTTTGGTAATGATATGAATTAGAATTGATGAGTAATATTAACTCGAATTGTTGAAAAATGTCGAAATATATTCAATCGCGTCTACACTTGTGCCTAGACTGCCCCGTTTTTCTATGCTTTTATGCACAGAGAATATGCGTTGCTGAGCTTTCCTGGCTTCAACAACATAATAATGGCGCATCGGCATCGAGAGAGAGAGAGGTCGAGAGAGAGAGAATCAGCGGCGAGAGAGTGATTCTATATATTGCAGCGATTTCAAGTTACGAACTGGGAATCGTACACACTGATCATTGCCAGCCACTCTTGTTTAATCATTTGAGTTATGATACTGATGGATTTTTGACCGACTCATTCAAGAACTCTAGTGTTCGGATACTTGTGATTAGTGGTTGATTTAAGAAACATAGTACAATAAAACTGTACAAATTTCAAACTCATGAGTTTCGTTTTAATAATAATATTTCTAACACGTTTTATTTGAGAATTATATGTACAATCCAAAAATATCCTAAATTCACTTATCGATTCCGCATGCTAAAAGTTTATGTCTCAAAGAAAACTCGGCTTATTTCTAACTATCTCTCGCCCTAGGGAACGAATCCCGCTCATAACCTACCCATCAATAACCATGCATTACCTTACGTACTTACCATTTTTGGAAGATAACTAAATTTTTTCAATTAATTTTAACGAGCTATTACTCTATTGTTTTAAGCCATAACCTTTTTTTCCACAAATTAAATCGTGCTTTTTAAAATGACAACGAGTTTGATATACTTTGGAACAGAAACAAATTGAGATATTTATTACTAGTCCATACCATAGTGGTAATACTAGGATACAAAAGATTATACCATGTGGTTTGAAACTATATCATGAAGCTATGAATACACCGTAGTCTAAAATAATTATATACATGATAGTAGAAATATCTACCCATTTATCACTCTTCATACCACTTAAAATAGAAAACTTAAATCTAGTTATACAATAATCAAGAATTATGCACGGTATGTTAGATATTTGAGCATGTCCTGAGAAAAGCCCCTCAACTCTGAGAAGCTATAGCCTAGCTTGGCCAATTTGTTCTGTTGTACCATTGATCTTCACGAATTTGTTGCTTAGTAAAGACTAAAAGACAAAGCATTTTCAGCCACTAGAGACTCTGGATCTTACATGATGGAAGTCTGGAGGCACTTTTTTTCTTGATGAGAAAGTGAAGAAAACAGACACCACCTAGCTGTATCTGTGTACTACTACTCTCTTTGCCCCTCTCTCTATCGTTTCAATGGCGGTAGCATAAAGAGGGGGGGGGGGGAAAAAAAAAGAGCAAAGATTTAAGTGAAGTTTAATTTCCACCAACCAAAATGAAAACCCACCATTTATGAAGGCCTCAAGCCCTCTTTCGTCAAACTCTCTACAGTAGTCACATGAATTGATGTCCGTTACAAGAGAACTAGATGCGGCCTGATTTGGTCTGGTATGGACGAGTTCATTTGAATCACGTATACTTCCAACGAATCTAGTATCATAGTAATTAGTTTGTGTATTAAGATTGGCTGGTTTGATTTGATTTATTCGGTTAATCGAGATTTTTCTTGTTCAAGATTACAAAATCCTTATGGTCTGATTATAAACCCTACTCACCGGTCAAACCAATTAGCTACATGGATATTATTATTTTTATAGCATAGCATAGCATAGCTACATGGATATGATGGAGGTTGCAAGGGATACTAATGATGGTTTTGGTGGATGATTAAAAACTAATTGTTAATTATGGCAACTTTGGTGGGTAATAAAAGATCTATGATTAAAGTAGGATGACAAAATATGCTATACTTTGGGCAAACAAGATAGCCGATCAACCAAACTAATTAAATTCCGATTTGTGATTTTGGTTTTGGTTTTTACCTTGTCAATTTGGTTTGAGTTATTTTGTTCAACGATGAACACTAACCAGCCGAATCCAATAAATGGTCTTGAATTCATTCAGTTTAATCAAAGACATAAAATATTATTGTAAAGAGAGCAAAAATATACACATTGATATCATTCTCATTACATTTTAGATTTGAAGTAACACAAAAAACGTCATTATTATTTGCAAATCTCATACATTTACACATCCTAATCAACAATGTGTACGATATTTCATATTTGTAACGCTATGATTAACCATTTTCCATACAACAACGATCACATTCACATATATATTCACATGAAACACGTGACCCCATCCTTTGTACAGCTTTTTAGCCCCTTTCTAAAAAAACCACAAAAAGAGGCTAAAAATATCGTTCGTGTCAGAGAGAGAAAGAAGAGTGAAAACAAAAAGAGGGAAAGAAACGACAGTAACAAAAAAGAAAATAATAAAAGGGGAAAAAAGGCCGTCGATAGCGACATTCTCACAGGGACACGTCACAGCAAACACCATTACTCTTTTTTTTTAATAATAATTACAAAACAATCCATCCCCAAATCCGTTCCCGTCACCACCACAAACATACCTACCCGCCGTACCACCACCGTCGTCCGGCGCCCACAGCGGCGGGTACAGCCACCCGTCCGCCACCGAGTCAGCAAAAACGAACTCACTCTTCAGCTCGCCCCCCAAATCGCCCAGTATCGGCAGCTCGATAATCTCGCTCAACCCCTCCTCATCCTCCTCTGCCATCGACGACAGCGAAGATGCCGACGCCGACGCCGCCACGGCGGCGGAGGAGGAGAAATCTTCGTCCGTCATCCGCTTCCCGTCGAACTCGTCCATCAGGGCGGCCTTGGTCGCCGCTGCCTGGACGTCGCGCGGCGCGACGGAGGCGGGCCGGGGCAGGGAGCTGACGAGGTCGGGGAAATTGAGGATGGCGGAGCTGCCCTTGATGCAGAGCGCCGCCACGTCGTGTGCGCGCGCCGCCATTTCAGGGGTCGGGAAAGTGCCCAGCCAGATCCTCGACTTCTTGCGGGGCTCCCGGATTTCGGATACCCATTTCCCCCAGCTCCGCATCCGGACTCCCCTGTACACCGGGTGCTTGCTGCAGTCCCGTATCCGCTTCATCTTCTTGCTGGAAGATTCCGGCGAGTCTCCATCGTCGTGATTATCCTGCTCCTGCCGCTGGGAATTCCTCTGCCGCAGGTGTTGTTGTTTGATTGGGGAAGGCGGCGGAGGCGAAGAGGAGTATGAGAATGAGAAAGAGTTGGAGCTGCTTTCCTGCTCTGTATTTCGTCGTGGTTGAGGCATTTCGTCGAACAGGTTTTATGCAAGCCAAGAAAGGGAAAAGGAAGACGAAGCACGTAATGGGTAGTGACCAATGTTACACAGAGATAGAAAGGGCAGTGGGGAAACCAAACTTGTCGTTGGATGGTGATCGACAAATGGAGAAAGGGACTAGGAAGGAGCTAAATAGAGGTGTTGTGGGCAATGATGGGCAAAGCTACTACTTTTAGTAACCCAGTAACAGTTGTGGCAGTGTTGTTATCAGTGGGAAATGAAGAAGACGAAGACGGAGAAGAAGAAGGGCTAAATCTGATAAAAGGGAAAGAAGTTCGTTGGTGGGTAGTGATTTGTTTTTAGCAATTTCGCAATTGGGCATTGGAACAGAGGCAACAGTTTATAAGCAGAGTAGGAAAGGGAAGGGCAGAGGGAGACCGCATTCGGGCCAACTGGACGGGGAAATGATGGGTCGCTC
Source organism: Linum trigynum (assembly GCA_964030455.1). Taxonomy (NCBI): domain Eukaryota; kingdom Viridiplantae; phylum Streptophyta; class Magnoliopsida; order Malpighiales; family Linaceae; genus Linum; species Linum trigynum. The sequence goes on from OZ034816.1 coordinate 1,525,943, forward strand.
TGCCCCACCACCCCTTTTGCTGAATGCTCCATTGCACAATCCTGGCCACTCGTGCATCAAACGATCATATAACCGTTTCGGATACTTAGCAGAAGTAACCTAATTCGATCTCAAACCAGAGATACTGAGCAAAGTCGTTTGCTTTCTTGTTGATTATCAGAAGGGTTGAAGTGGCGATCATCAATCACCAAATCGTTCATTGAAAGCTCACCGAATGTCGCTTATCCTCAGAACATATGCAACGAGTAACGTTCGTTTGTGTCTATTTACAGACCGAACGTTATGAATACCTACTCTATAAAGCGTCGCTACAAGTTCTGCTCAATCAACCATACACACGACACATAGTCAATCCATTGAATTGGGGACACCTTGTCTAATTCCCAAACATAATAATACGAGTTCAACCGCGTATACTCAGATCATGATTCGACAAAATCGACCGACCCGGTCTACCCGAGATCAACTTTTTTAGCAAGTTGGGTTTGCCACCACCACCATGCAACATCCATCCCATCCCACCCCACCAACTCAACGCCAAATAATGGAAGCCAACCCGTGGAAACTTATTAACAATGAAAAGCTTTTTGGTGAGCTTTTCACCTCTTCTTCTGTATTAATGAACTGTGTGTTCGAATTGACCGATTTGCTCCTTCTCTGGAGTCTCTCATCCCCGGTTCTGGGCACCAATTATTTCCCCATGCCGACGTAGAAATTTGCATGTCCCACTAGTGGACTAATGGCTAGCTCCCTGTTTCCTAATCAGTTTACGTTTATAATTAAAAAAATATGTCTCAGGATCTCCTGTGGATCTTTGAACGAATTAATTATTTGATAATGGGATATGGCAGCAATCTTTTTAGGCTTTTCTTTTTTTTACTGTCTAATCTCTCAGTGTCACCTTTTTGTCTCTTAAAAGTATTTGTACTTTGTAATTTGTATCTGTATTATCTTGTAATGGGTACACGACACAAAGATAGCCAGAAGTGGCTGTTGATATTTTAGTGGTACCGCTGATACTACAAAACAAGTGAACGAGGGGGAGTTTTGTCAATGCCTTTGCTTTGGCTGCTACTCTCTCGTTGTTTCCAGAGGCCAATAATTATTTTGGTTTTTGGTTCCTGCTGGTTGGCAGAATAACGGAACAAAAAAGAAGAAGAAGAAAAATATTCAGCATAATTAGCACTTGACTTTTCAAGAGTCAAATCGACTCTTTCTTTCAGGATCAAATCTTGCAAATCTATAGTTTCGAGTAACACCAATTTGCTTCAATCTGTATCATATATGGGTTTCGATCGAGGTGACTAATAAGTAGATGTATAGACACGCTTAATGTTAATATCGTATTTTGTGCTTGGATGTGAATTCATTTTCTTGTTTGTGTTTTTTTTGTCTTCATTTTACTCATTGTGAGAATCCGAATGATTCAATTTGACCTTCTGAAAGTTACCCTTTCAATCTTCACCCTTCTTCTGCGTTACACCCCAGGGTGAATAAGAATAACCCATCGATTCAATTCAACGACCCTTTTCCCAACTCTCCTTATATCTCCACCACAGGTTCTTGTCGAACTCGAACTTGAACATCATCATCATCATTCATCACCACAGAAAGGAACTCGGATTTCACCTCCTTTTACTCTGTTTTTGTCTTCACCTTTCCTTTTTCAGGGTCTGAACAAGAAAGTGGATAAAAGGCAACAATAAGAGGGAGAGGGGGGGGAAAACATTTCACCTTGTCGTACGAGCAGCAGCAGTTCTCTGCAGGGCCAGCTGCATGCTATATCATCGTCGTCGTCGTCGTCTCAACTCTCAACATGGGGTTTGAATTCGATTGACGTGGAGATGTATGAAAGGGAAAGCAAAGCCTTCAAAAGAAAAAAAAAAAAAAAACAGGGCAATGGACGACACTGACTGACCTGTGATAGATGAATGAGCAGAGCATTAGTTCAAAAACTGTATTGCGAGTACTTAAGTACAAATTTGGCGAAGTAGGTAGCGAAACACAAGCTATAGGTAAGCCTAAGCAGGTAGCTAGGGAGAGATATCAGTGTCCAGAATCTTATGCTGTAGCCTTTTAGATCCATGATGAAACGATGATGATTTCCAGGCATCAATTACCAGAATGGCCGGCAGGTTTCATTTATTGCACCTTTTCCAAATTGGTGAATGGGGTGGCCACTCTTGCTAATTCTGTCTGATGTTTCATGAAGCGTATGATAGATCAATCAACACCTAAAATGAGGCATTGTCACGCCTTGTTGTCATTCCAACTCGAACCGCGTCAGTTGCCCATCTCTTTTTAATTAGTTGAACCCGAAATCGACTTTGACCTCATTCTCTCTGTCACGACTTATCGTTAGATTGGCAATTATGCAAACCGTTTCCATCGAAAGATACCAGTCATGGAGTACAAACAGGACAAGTGGTCTCAATTATGGATGCGGTGACTCATCTTTCTCATTCACATAATTCAATCATGCAAACCCAGAACCAGGAAACGAAGAAAAAAAGGGTAAAGAAAACAAAGAAGCTGTCTCCTTCCCCTTCACAATCAATAACAATCAGCAATGGCCTTTGTCTGGCCCAAATGGATACCATGTACTTTTCCCACCCTTTTACCTCATGCAAGGTCTTCCACTGGCAGCAGGAGAAGAGGACCATAGCAGCACTCTAATGTAGTAAAATATCTCGTCAAGACTCGGGCATCCGAAGATTATACGATATCATCCCGTATGAAACAATTATCATCTCTAAAGTAGATGCCTAACAAAATCTCTGACCTAAGTAAGTTATCGATAACAAATCGTCCTCCCAGCGACGAGCATGACAAGTCTGGACAGTTTATGGCTATAAACAATGAGTAGCAAAGACAATGAAAGAACGGGGATATGACATGTCAGCAAACCCTGAGGGGTTGACTCAGTGGTAGTAATATGGAGATGATACAACACAACATTCATAAGGTTCTAACCTTTAGATCAAAGATATGATATGTCAACCGCGTATCGATAAGGTGTATGAAAACTGCAGAAGCTTTCATCACACATCATCAGATCCACGGCAACACAAACAAGGGGCATGATGAACATGAAGCCAAAAACCAACCCATCACTTATGTTTTTTCACTCCATGTTCCTTGTCAGTGGGTGAAACTTCCATCAGCTTCTGACGATGGGACTTGGATCCCAGAAACTTATTGAAAAGTTTCAAAAACGGATCAGAGGAAAACTTTAAAGTCATTCCATCTATATGACACCAGTAGTAGCAGCAGTAGTCTTTCATGTAAAGCGGATTCATTGCTTGTTTCGTCACATGTACTGCCTCCCATGCATACATAAACGTTTATGGTCTCAACCCACATTGAATTTCAATATTATGCATAGTACTGTGATAAATAACTATGCCCCCACCACCAAAGATCTAAACTTTTTTTTTTCACAGTATACAGCTGGTAGTGGTGGTTCCCTTACCTTTGCTCACGTCCAAACAAAAACCAATTAATACTCGTGTATAGCGATAGATAGCAGCTGCAGTGATCTCCTGTAACTTTACTCACACCACCACCTGTATTACCATTTCCCCATCATGAATTGAAATGTGAGAAGAAGATGAAGAGAAAGCAGACAAACGAGACACGGGTCGTATTTATAAGTGTAGGAAAATCTTACTTACAGTGGTGGTTGGCTGCATGAGAGAATGGAAACCGGCTACCTGGAATATTTGCAGCCTCTGGCATTAATGTTGTATATACGTATAATGGACTGTATTTTTGCGTGTACACAATCTCTAAAACACATGGCCAGTTGAGGAAGAGATGGAGAGACATAACTGCAGTCTTCTTCTGCAACACCTAACAATAGAGGTGGGTTCCAGAAGAAGGAAAAAAAACCTTGTGTGTTTACCCAAAGAGCTCTATAACAGCAAAATCTCCCTCGATATGGAATCCTTCCTACTTGCTATAGATCAATGGCTATAGTATGCAAAATGATACATGAGTGCCCAAGCAAGGTACAGGGGTCAAGACCCCATTTAAAGGAGAGGCATCTCATTCAATGGCTCTATATGTCATAAATTTGTCGATGGACTCAATAAATATTCAGACCATTGCCTGTTATACCTGCTGCAGTCATTAGAGATAAAATGCATAGACTATCTGTCGCAGATAACAATGCTACAGTTATGGATAGCCAAGCAAGTGGTGAATAGTAAGCTTATTGGTATACAGGAAGAGTAGGGAAAGAGAGGAAGAGTTCTGTTAAAGAGTGTTAAAGTAGTAATAAACTTTAACTCTATGCATTCACTCAGACATTCCGTTCCTCATTCACAAGTAACCCTCCAAAGAGGTTTACTTGATTGTAAGTTCCAATTCATGAAGCATATCATCTACAGCAGGTCATTCAGAATAGAGAAAGGGTATCGTAGATAGATAAGAAGCACATCTAATAGAGAATAAAGGCAGGCAACGAACAACTGCTCCATTCAAGTCATCAAAAACTGAAATGGCAAACAACAAAGGTGAGACAACAATGCTTGTTAGGATGGCACAACCAGCTACGATTTACCAACAAGCTTAAATGGCAGGACATGAAAAGTACCAATTATTGTCTCTGTCAAGTGCAAAGCAGAACAAGAACAAGAATTAAGAAATTTAAGGGTGCTTATATAATTTCTGTTCTAGAGTAAAAAGAAATAAAAAGGTAAAAATTGCCTTGATCTATGAGGTTCCAAAGTACTTCACAACCAACAACGCTTGAAGATTGAATACTTTCCCTGTTCCAGTCTAAACTAAGCGGCTATCCAGAATCATGATGTTTTCGTGCTTACCCTTTCTTCCTTTTGGCACTTAATACGAGATTATAGTCATCATCACTGTCATCGACTAGTCTTTTCTTGGATTTTATATCACCTTTGTTTGATGATGCTTGTTGCTGCCTGTGAGAAGAACTCTCGGGTTTGCTTGGTGTTTTGGCAGATTTAATGGGAGTGCCCATGCGTTGCATCTTTTGCTTTCTCTGTTTCTTCACGTATGCCTTCTTAGATCTCTCAGGGGACAGCAGTCCATGTTCCATCATCCTTCATATTCAACCAGTTTAGCCTCAGATTACTCATACTTCCAAGAATTTTACTCCCATCTAATTACATTTCATTTCTATCATGTCCTAGGTATCTCCTTAGGATAAGTGTTCCTACATTTCTGCATTCGTAAAGAGAAAACTAAGAGAAGTCGAAAGGTAAGAGAACCATGAAATATACCAAGAAAGAAAAACAGCAAACAAGACCAGCAACTCACTCAACGTGCAAGGCACAAACCATCAACCAACTTAAACTTAATGGTTTTCAGTCAGTCAGTCGGATCAACAAAGGCGAAGAAATATATAAATGTACAATGATGAAACTATAAATCAAGGCCAACAGAGGAACTATCTCAAATAAAGAGGGAAGTTAAAAATTGCACCAAAGACAGATTAACCACAATTAAAAAGAACACATATGAATAGATTTCTATCCCACCATCCATCAGTCTCACCTTCATCTAATAAAAGCTCCAAACTTTAAAGAAGTGAGGCGCCTTGTAGGATAGTTATCAGGCAAGGATGACTTGTGATTTGTGATCATATGAGTCATATGATGTACTAGACAATTTAAATGCAAGAAAACTTCCCTCAACTGGCCAATTTCCGATGTTACAATGGTCAAGGGAAGAAATAACATCTCTAAACTAGTTTGAACTTTGTTTGAGCAACTGAAGTGAGTTAGTCTGTTCAAGAGCCAAAGTATTAAAGCAGAAGCATCCCCTAGGTGGGAAAATGAAAAGCAGCGAGATCCAGCTCAAAATTTCATTCGTTTAATAGGGCTCAGGCTCAACAAAGATCCCTAACGAGAATGGAAGGAAACCATACCAAAATTCTGCCATTTCACTAGACGGAATTTGTTCAGACAACGACTCGTAGAATATCCTAACAGGCTCTCTCTGCAAAAGAAGTGAAAGCAAAATCAAACAGCCATTATTACGCCGCCTCATTGCGCATAATTCGTTATGAACATGAGCACAAAGACAGAATGTTATGAACATGAAACTACTCAGAAGTCAGAACCTCTTCAGGGGGATCATATTTCTGGCCAGCCAAGGAGAAGGCTTTCTTCACTCTGGCAGTTTTGGTCGTGGCAGCTTTCGATGTACTCGACATTGTTGATTTCGAAAATAGTTGAATCAATAAGAACGAAGAACTTATCAAACAAACAAAGCCTGATCAACACAAACCAATTGGGGAACTCAGCTCAAAGGGTAGAATTTAGCTCAAACACAGGAAAAAGCAGACGAGATTCAGCTGACCAATCAAAGTTATACTGATTGAAATCGTCAAACCAATCGAATCTCAAACGGTTGAACAGAGAAAAAGGAAAAAATAAGGAGGGATATTTGAGATGAGTACAGAAGTTGAAACGGAATTGTTCTTCGAATCAGCCAATTGTTTGCTAGAGCTCTCGATCTTCTTAATCCTTGAACCATCTTGATAGCTACCGCCGCCCAGCTATACCTTGGCCACGGTTTGCTTCCGTCTGTGTGGCCATCTCTTCTATGCAATCACAAATTCACAATCTTTCTTCCCATCGCCGCCTACCAAATTATTGAATTCACAATCGCCATCCTTCAATCTGCAGTCGAAAGGAAGGGGACGGTAAAAAGCTGTTCGTTTGTCGTAAAATCCGCCGCCAATATTTTCCCTGTGTTGGCCTGTTGGGTTGTAATCTTCAGGCGATTGCGTAACCGGAGGTTGAAAGCCGCCGGGCAAGGGAAATACCAGATTTGACCCTATACGATCTCAGTAGTTTGTGTGTTCAGGCGATAGTAATGAAGGCTAAAGTGGTACTTAGCGGTGATGGTCACCGTAAATCTCGTGCCTTTTTTTTTTTTGTTTGTTTTGTTTTGTTTTGGAGGACGGGACTGGATAAAATTGACGGTAGATGGATCGGACGGTAGATAAGGGAGGTGCAGAGAATCCACGGTGGGAGGCGTTGCTTTCGTGTTAGGTCTTGTCAGAGATCAGGACACGTTTACGTTAACGGCTGTGTCTGTTACTCTGTTTTAGTTTCTTTCCCTCTCATTTTTTTCAAGCAAAATAGCATCTATAGTTGACAGGTTAAGATGCTTACTATAAACTAAGGGCAAATTGAGTATAACAAAAAATTTATTAATGATCTTTTTTAATAAATTACATTTTAGGAAATTACATAAATATATTAAATACAATGTTTCTCTCTCTTTCTCTCACTTCCACAATTTTTCAGCCAGATCTCTCTTCCTTCTTTTTCTCAATCTTTCCTTGATTTCGTTCATCCAAACTAATACCGTTGCAACAACAAAACAATAAATCAATACCAATCCATTAAAAAAAATACTACCATTGTACAAAACATCAATACCATTCAAGAAATACAAACACTACCATTTCACAAAACATCAATACCATTGCAGATTTAATCACTACCAATGCGACAAAATCAATACCAATGTAACAAAATCAATACCAATGCGACGAAATCAATACCAATGCGACAAAAACAATACTAATACGACAAAAACACTACCACTACGGGGAAAAATGACTACCATTTAAAAAAAATCACTACGGGAAAATAATACCAATCCTTCCTCCTCAGCGCATGGCATGATCTCGGACAGCTGCCGCGGCGGTGGAGATTCTCTCATTCCTCCCGCCGGCTCCGTACGACTGGCAGCGGCAGGGGAGGGCAATTTACGGAAGTTGTCGCTGCTGTAGAGGGAGATTGGAATCGTCTTGATCATCGACTCGTCGAGACCGTAGGGAGAGGCGCCGACGTAGATGTGGTGGAATCCGTCGGGAAAGTCGAAGAGCGGCGGGGGCGAGTCGAGTTAATCGTCGGCTCCGTTGGTAGACGGCGGGGAATTCAGCAGGTAGGATCTCCGTCGAGGTGGACGACGATGTGGTCGGGCTGCTCGGATCGCCACCCATCCGACTGGTGACTCGCCCGTGGTCGGAGAAAGAGGCGCGGAAGGAGTCGTCGGACAAGCAAACCCTTAGCCATCGTCGGGGAGGGTGAGAGCTTGCGGCTATGGCGGGTTTGGCTGTAGAAGTAGGGTTAGGGTAGAATATATAGAATAATCAAGTGTGGTCCTTTTTTTTCTTCCAAAATTATCCTGAGGCAATCTTAACCGTAAGATTAAAAAAAGAGGAAAGAGAAGAAAATAAATGGTGGATACTAATGTAGCAACAGTGGCTACTAGAAATTCAGTTTCCACCCTAACGCTTTCCCATCTACAGGCTACAGAGGTGATGACAAGTGGTTAGCTTCAGTTTTGACGAGTGAAGCTTATATCGGACTTTTGGTGTTTTTTTACTTTATTATTAGAGTATTAATAGAGTTGTCTATTATGTGGCACAAAAGACTTTTTCATCGACATGTTGATTTGCATTGACTGTTATTCGTTTCAATCTCTTGTACTCGATTATCGATTTACAATCTATCTATGGCAAAAAGGAAAAAACAACATCTACAAGACTACAACCAACACCACCTTAACGGTTAAGGTCCACAGACTATTACTCTGTTATATTTTTTTGTCATTTTTTGGTCAATTAACTATAAAAAAAAGGTAATGTCTATTTTTTATTCAAATCTTTTTCAGATTCTTTTATATTATCCAAACCTATTAAAATATTATTAATTAGCCAAATCTTTCATAATGTATCAACATATTAGTCATTTTTACGTTATCTTCAATAATTTTGTAACTCTTTTCTTTGTTCAAATACTAAATTTTGGAATGTTAACCTTCACGCATCTCTTCCAAGTCAGTATCATGTTGCCAAATCAATAGTACTAACAAAATTGCTAATTGAAAGTTAACATTTGGCTAATTGTTAATATTTAGATAGGTTTGGATAATATAAAAGAATCTGAAAAAGGTTTGGATAAAAAATAGACATTACCCAAAAAAGAAATTTGGATGAAAGAATACGTTTGTTACATTTTTGTAATAGAAGTATACATTTGTAAAAAAAAATGTCCGAGTAATATGCCTATTAACTTGCAATACAGGGAGATATAAAGTGCTATTAACCCTAACTATCTATAATTAAAAAAAATTCCCCTCGAATCTACTTATAATAATTTTATGAAGTCTTAAGTCGTTAATATATAATTTATGCGGACAACGGTCAAGCCCAAATATAATTATCCTGCTAAAAAAAAATTCCATTTCAAAAAAAAATTCTTATCACTTCTAATATATTTACCTAAATTTTATTTTGACCAGTTTAATAGAATTTTTTTGTGAAGTTTAATAGAATTTCTAATTAAGCTGATACATTTTCCAAATTATTCCGGCTAAATTTTTCCATATATAACACAACAATTAAATAATTTCCATCACATGACCAGAATGAAATATCCCATTCTCCCCATGTTTACTTTCTTCCCAATTCTTTATCAATCAAACCCCTATAAATACCCTTGTTTGGTCTCAATGAGGAAAACATTCCAAAGCCAAATAGAACTTTGAATCAGTACAAACAAAAACTAAGAAGCAATAATCTTGATCATTAGCATGGCCAGTGGAGGAGCGAGAGTTGGGTGTCTTGTAATGCTTCTGGTGGCGATGTTGGTTCTCGGCAACAACGTCTCAGGTACTCAATTTTTTGAGAATCGTTTGAGTAACGTGACCATCGATTCGATATGTTGCAGAGAGTAATATAACATGGGAGAGTGTATTCCTGGGCAAAACGACGCACCTGGTGGGAACTGCTATGAGTTTTGCATTCAGGAGTGTAAAGGTGCACTCTGCAAGCAAACCTCCGAAGGCCACCACTGCCATTGTCTGTGTTGATGATGGAGGATATTGACCAATATATTCATGCATTCTTTTTCTTATAAAATTGTTGGCCAGATTTGAGTAATAGACTCTTGATGTATTCATTTTGATTTTGATGTAGTATGGAGCTTTAAAGTGATACCATTAAGGATTGGTTAGAGATGAATATATCACAATAATAAAACATTAGAAGCATTGTTTTCTTCTTCAATGGTTAATCTTTAAGATTCAATCAAGCCAAATAAAATCTAATAAAATCATCGTGTGACCAAGTCTATTTATCATATCTATTGTCGATGCTACGAGCTATATCTAATAAAAAAAACCAAAGGCATAACAAGTAGCAAATCACTTCCCTTAAAAAAAGGGTTACAGACACATTTGGTCACTGAGATTATAAAATCGGGACATGTTTAGTCACTAGAAAAAGTTAATATCAAATTTGGTCATTACAATTACTAAAACTGGACACATTTAGTCACTCGCCGTTAGTCTCCGTCAAAATCCGTTAATGAAGTCCGTTAAGTGCTGATGTGGCAAACAGAATTGCCTAATCAGCTGGATATAACCCAACAAAAATAAAACCCGACCCGCCACGTCATTATAACCCGCCACGTCATTAAAACCAACCCAACCCAACCCATGACCCAACCCCACCCAACCCTTCTTCCTCCTTCTTTCCCCAAAACCACTCCCTGCCCGCCATTCCCGTCGCCGCCGCCGTACCCATTCTCCTCCTCCCTTAGCTGCGGCCACCCCGCCTTCACTCTCAAATGCGCTTCCCCTCACTCCATCCTCTCCCTCGCAAACACCTCCTTCTCCGTCCTAGCCTTCCGCCCTAATTCCTCTTCCCTTTCCCTCTCCCCTCGTCTCCTTCTCCCCCGCCATAACTGTTCCGCCCTCCCTCCCTCCATCCACTTCTCCGGCTCCCCTTTTCGCCTCGCCGACTCCTCCTGCTCTCGCCTCTCCGCCCTCCGCTCTTGCTCCCCTCCCAGCCTCCCCAATTGCTCTCTCTGCCCTTCCGACTGCTCCCTCGTCAAAACCCCTCTCCGCCTCCTCCCCGCCTGCTCTTCCGCCCCTCTCCGCCACCCATCACAGCAGGGATTTCGCTCCGCCCCGCCGCCCGGATTTCGCCATGGATTCGCGACGAGGATACGAATCGGATTGCGATCCTCTGCTCGATTTTCACGGTGATGTGTTTGCTTCTCGTGGTTTTGATTGTGGCGGCGGTTTTCAGGTCCAGGCACTTGAAGGCGCTTGTTGCGGAGGAGGATTCGCGAAGAGGAAGATTGGGGACGGTGGGTTCGGGTCGGTTTACTTGGGGCAGCTGTTCGACGGGAGGATTGTTGCTGTGAAGTATCTCCATAAGTAGCACCACCACGCCGCCGCCTTCTCCGCCAAGTTGTTTTGTAACGAAATCTTGATTCTGGTTTGCTGCCTAGTTTGCTCTGTGCTTTCCTTGGTCTTGCATTTCTCTCTGATGCAATTGTGAACATTTGGGGGATTCTTTGTGAACGTCAATGGCCTCGTTGGTGAAGGATTGGTCTGCTGGGTTAGGTCGAACAGGTTTGCGGGAGGAGGTGGGAGGAAGAAGGAGAGCGGCGGCGGCGGTGGTTTTGGGGAAAGAAGGAGGTGGGAGGTGCCGAGGTGGGAGGAAGGAGGAAGAAGGGTGGGGTTGGGTCATGGGTTGGGTTGGTTTTAATGACGTGGTGGGTTATAATGACGTGGCGGGTCGGGTTTTATTTTTGTTGAGTTATATCCGGCTGATTAGACAATTCTGTTTGCCACATCAGCACTTAACGGACTTCATTAATGGAGTTGGACGGAGACTAACGGCGAGTGACTAAATGTGTCCAGTTTTAGTAATTGTAGTGACCAAATTTGATATTAACTTTTTCTAGTGACTAAACATGTCCCAATTTTATAATCTCAGTGACCAAATGTGTCTTTAACCCCTTAAAAAAATATACAAAAAACGAGTAGCAAGTCACTCATCTATACACTATTCTTTCTATCAACACGTTCAACTTCATAGTTCTTACAATTTATTTGAATATTAGTTTTTGGTTGTTCACCACAAAGTTAACAAGTAATTTGAACATTTTATCACTACAACAAATATGGTCTTTTGTGACCATTTCCATGCAACTAAATTTTTTTGGTCGGCAAATGCTTATTTTTTATGACCAATTATATTTTAGTAGTAAAATTTTTGATGAATTGGTCACTAACTAAAAAATAGAGTTTTTATAACCAAATTAAAATTTATATGACCAAAAAATTATTAATAAAATGTTGAATTTTTTTCTAACCAAAACTATTTGTCTATTGTCCTTAATGCTTTTTAAAGTAACTAATATTTTTGGTTACATAAACATGCTAAAATAGTCACTTACAAACAAAACAAATTTGTGACCAAATTAATACTAAAACTATTGGTAATAAAATAATAAAATATATTTTCTCACCAAATTTATTGGTTATGTTTGCTAAAAAAGTTAATGATAGTCTATATATTTTTATCTGGCAGACTGTTTTCATATCTTACAGAACTAGCTTATAACCCGGCCCGTTGGCCGGGGTAGGTTAGTCAATAATTCTTCATTGCAACTTTATTACTTAGCAATGATAATTAGTGATGGCAATTTGAACCCATCCTGTGGGTATTACCTGAATATCAACTTCCAACTCATTTTGCTCCGCCCCGTCTCATTCTGCTCAACTTGTTACCGTATTTATATATATTTCTCCTATGAGGCTGTTTAGGAATGCCGGTTTTGGAATTAACTAAGTATTTCTGTTTTAATCCTTTGAGGCTTCCTTTCTTAAATTTCGATCACTTAGGAAGACAAATTAAACGTAACCATTGTTAAAAATATAACTTATAAGAAGATAATAGTTGAAGACCAAAATGTCCTTCCTACTTTCACTCTCGTTGCAGGAAATTTGAAATGGGGCTCCCGTTTTTCCCTTCGGCGTATTATATTATGTGCAGATTGATTTGTTTTTCCGTCTTTTATATTGTTGTAGTTTATTAATCGAGAAGTATTTTTTATCTTAATGCATGTCATGAAACATTGATCCATTATAGGTTAATTTGTCAAATAAATTCTCAACAAAATAGTTATAAGTTCTTAATGTAAATGATATCAACTTATTTGTTCTTAATGTAGATGTTCTAAATTTCTTAGGGCGCGAGCCATTATCAAAAATATTTCTTATGCCGCGATCTTTGCCTTTGTTTCGCGGTTTGCTTTCTTGGCCGTGATCTTCCTTCTTGAGGTCATGATCATCAGCTTCCTACCATTTTGCTACCTTTATGCCCTTTTCGTATCTAATCCGCATGTATTGACTAAAACACCCTAAAATCACGTCATAATCAAATAAGAACGAAACATAGATGCAATCGACACTATTCTTCTGATTATGTGCATGAATTAGCACGAAAAAAAACTAAATATGAAAGCTAAATGAAACCAATTTGAGTGTTATCAGCCTCCAAGATGATTTCTTTGAAAAATAACTATTAGTGTTTGTTTCTAATCCCAAGATGAATCTTCAAATGTATGAAAATCATCGTACACACCAAACCCACCCGCAAACCATACTAAAAGAACCCAACTTTCCAATGTTGTTTATTCGGGTGGGTGCGGGTCATGTTTAAATTCACCTAATTAGTTGTAGTTGGCTGAATTTTCACCTAAAATTTGTACAACTCAGTAATGTCCTAAGAAATTCCAAAAGAAGTCTTGCCAAACTTTCTCAAAGGCGAGAATTTTCCATAATATTTTACATCATTGGACTTCCACATTAAACCCGTCTAACTCGCCTAATGCCTATCTACACTAATTAACATGATGAGTCCTAGTAATAAAAAGAGTATCATGTTGGCTAGAGTAGCTTGTCATAATGAAGCTTTCCCCTCTCTTCTTCTTAATGTCCATAATACACATAAAAACGGTATCATGTTTGCTCATTGAAGCATTTGATGAACCACATAAGCATGAGAGCAGGCAACAAAGCTAAGATCAGAGATTCAATACAGCATATGAGCAGAATCCATTTAGCAAGAAATGGGTTAATAGAAAAAAAACAAACATACCACATGTAGAAAATACTACAAAAATCAGCTTAGAGCCAGAGACAAATACAGTTTCTATACATAAAACTGCTAGCGACCATTATAAACTATACTTCTACCATAACCAAAGCATATAATCACTAATGCAAAACTCAATCGCAGGTTTGGATAGAAAAGGTTGAAAGCTTTTTGTTGTTAACCCCTGACATAAAAAAATCAAAGCAACATCAGCAAACATAAACCCCAATAGCAATCCTTAACTGAGAATCCCAATAATAAGAATACCAATTCCAACCTTCCCAATCCTATTCTACTGTGGAGCCAAGAACCACGACATACATGCTAAAAAGGCTTAGCAAGATACCACTTCTACCCTACCAGGATACCTCTTAAATACAAAGTGGCCAGTTTGTATTCTGGGTAAAAATTAATTGCTTTCAATAACATACAAAAGTGGAGAAGTCCAAGGAAATCACTGATACATGACCTTTCCTTCACTGAGATAGGACTTCACTGGAGCGAGAGGAGACTTCTCATTCATTCTACGAATCCTCCAGCAAACAGAATTGTGATCAGAATCGATACACCAAAAGGGTACATAAACTAATTTTGAGCAAGCAAATATGAGCAACTAATTGCAATTTCTTTTACAAAGCGGTTTCATTCATCAACTAAATGCACCTACCTCGTATATGAAAAGAGCAAGCATATATCAAAAGAGCAAGCAATCACAACACTCTGAATTTAATTGCTTTTGCATACTGGTTTTCAACCCTGCGTAGTGCATGATGATTATGAGATCAGTATTATAGTCAAAGCAAGGGCGTACAGGTCTTGCTCCTAGCTCTCTTGAAATACAGTTTTCCTAAATAGTTGGTTCATAACATCCAAAATTTTCCGCTAAGGCAGCAGAGAAACAACATGGTCATGAATCAAATTCAAGTAATTTTTTTTTAAGGATTCTCTACAATAGCTATAGAAGTAAGATCAACTGTAACATTAACTCTTGTCAAATTTGATTTGATGTTTAGAATAACGTGAGCTTCAATTATCTCACAATCACCAACCACCAAACGCTAAACCAAAATATATGTTAATGAATGAGAAAAAGTATCACATTTGGTGTCAGGGAAGAGAAACTTACGCGATCTTCAATCAGTATCCAAACTACTCACCCAAGGTCAGGGCTCGGTGAATTAATTAGTGGCCAAATTCCTATAATATATAAAGATTTTAGAGTTAGTCGAAGAAAATTAATCACTCTGCATTTAAACATCATAATAGAAAAACAACAAAGTCCGCAGCACATTATACTTGTTGTAGGTTCCAATTTCTGCACCATGTTTCAGGTTATATTTGGTTGGTATCGAACCTCATAAGGCTTTTGTCACTTTATTTGTCTCCCCACTCCTTTTTCTATCCTTTCTCCTTTCCTATTAATTAGTTTGTAAGAGGTGATATTAACCTAGGATAGAGAAAAGACATAAGTTAAAGCAATGAATTCAAAAAAATTAGCTAATTGTATTAACGAAGAAACATAATATATCACACTGACTTAAGGGGAACCATAATAAATCAGCAAATTTACCCAAAAAAAAAAAGAAGAAGTAACAAAGCAGCAAATAAAGGACAACATCCAGGGTAAGAACCAATAAAAAGATGTTGTTCTTGAAAAATATGCACACTCTGATGACAACAACGATGATGCATGCAGAGCATCTATCTGAACTGGGGTTTCAACTTTCAAACTCTAAACACCCAAATTGGTTGAGCAATAGATAGGTATTCTCAATTCGGAGGGTGCATTCGAAAGAGCAGCTACCAAAACCAGAAAATGCAATCGAAAGAGCAAAAAAAGAAACTGCATTCAGCCTTTCAATTACCTCGGATGATGAAGCGAGCAAACTGTATCAATTTTCATGAATAGGGAGCAAAAGATCAAGCATCGTGCCTCTTTGGCTATGGTACGTCTGGACTCAACACAAAAGACATCAGCTTTTTTTCTCTCCACTTTCCACCCAGATTTGATTGAATTAAAGGAATTACCCGATCTCTGTTCTTTGTTGAATTGGGATGATGACTTCAATTCGATTGCAGATATTGGTGTGATAACTGGGGCTTCACTTGTTCATCTTCCCTCCCTTCGCGGCAGGAGCTCGAAGCAGATACAAATGCGGGAATTAAAGCAATTAGCTTCGACGGCGTACCGCGGCGTGGCTGAAATTCCTTCGACAGACTCGTGGTAGAGATGATGGGAGTTAGGCGACGGGCTATTGTATCGGAATTTGGTGGAGGAGAAGAAGAGGTTTCTTGAACCCTTTGGCTGCTCCGCCCGTAACTGAACCACCAGAGAATACCTAGTCTGGCGTTGCTCGCGGTAGGATCGACGATCAGTGAAAGTGAGCGGGGAGGGATAAATTAAATGGGCCGGAATGAAGGCCCAGGTGTTTGTTTTTACATTTTGCGCGCAGCCCAGGCAAGGTGCAGGCCGGGCAGACAACGGAGAATTTTTTTGCCGCTACTTCCAAAAATACCCCTCCGAGAAACGCTCTGGAAGCAGGGATTTTGAAAGGGAGTTGCTAATTGTCGCCCTAACTTAACGATAATCGCCCTAATTTACAAATTGCTATTGCCCATTTATCCTTCTCGTTTTTTATTGTCAAAAATATTTTATCTAATAAACAAAACCCCGTACAAATTGCTACTATAGTTTTGATTTCAACCACCGCCGACCCTGATCGCCGGCCGCCACTCTCGTTACTCTCGTTACTATGGTTAGTGCAGCTGCCGATGAAGTCACTCTTCAGTAGGGATGGCAGTTCAACCCGGACCCGTGGGTACCCGACCCGACCCAACCCGGTCAAACCGGGTAAAACCCGTGTTGACCGGGTTCGGGCCGGGTTCGGTTTTAAACCCGGTGGCTGGTTGGGCGGGTTGGGTCGGGTTCGGGTTTGGGGGAACCCGACCCGTGGATACCCGGACATAACCCTACAAATCAAAATTCCCCCAGCCCAGACCCCCACTCCCCAGGCCCAGCCCACTTCCCTAATTCCCTTCCCACCCTAATCGGAAATCGCAGATCACAATTCACAAATTCACAAACCCTAATCGGCGACTCCTCTCTTCCTCTCTTCCTCTCCGCGCGAGTGACTTCTCTCTTCTCTTCCTCTCTGCGAGGCGCGAGCTGCGACAGTGCGACTCCTCTTCCTCTCCGGCGAGACCAGCACCGCGACTCCTCTTCTCCATCTCCAGTCCCGACTCCCAATCCGACGGCCGCCCTCCCCCTGCTCTTACTTTGCTCCGGCTCCGCCTCTCCGACACCATTACCGGCCGCGCCTCTCCGACTCTCCCTGCTCCTCTGCCCCGACACTGAGACACGCCAGTCGTCGACTCCGCCGCCAGACGCCACTCTCCCTGCTCCTCTTCTTCAGGTCGTCCAATCCACCGGCATCCGGCGCCACTCACCTCTTCTTCAACACGGCTGTCTGCGTCTCTCTTATTCCTTCCCTTTGTAAGAATCTAAGCCTCCAACTGGCTGATTTCATAAATACTCTACACACTATACACTGAGGGATATATGCCCCCATAGCAAGGAAACGATTTATCTTTTGTTTAAAGAAAGTCCTGCGCAAATTGCTTTAAATTGGTGACGATGGCGGCGACCGCGGCGGCCAGCAACTGGCTGAACTGGAGGTTCTTGCTATGTTAATAGTTTCTTGTTAATTATTATTTTATAAATATTTTACCAAAAAAACCCGCGGGTAACCCATCAACCCGCGGATACCCACCGGGTTGGGTTGGGTTTGAGTTTTTCAAACCCAGCGGGTTTTACCCCGGGTTTTTTTGACGGACAAACCCATGGGTTTGGGTTCGGGTTTGGCAAAACCCGCCCCAACCCGACCCATTGCCATCCCTACTCTTCAGTGAGATCTCCACCTATCGCTTACATACCCATATTCCAAAATAGAAAACATACAAACCCATCATCATATTGATCATTGGAGATCACCTCACTACGCTAAATATCAAACCCAGGTTCTCCCCATATTTCTTAACAGATTTGATGTTAATTGTGGCAAATGGAAGGAAGGGCTTAGCGCTAACTATACCCGCTTAATTATTAGGACATATACCCCCTCTCTCTATTTTTATCACATACATTATATATATAGCGATCCCAAACAAAAGTCGCTTGGGGAGGAGTGACGACGCGTCGACGCCGGTCATTAGGACAGAGAACGGATGGTGGAGGAGGCGAACAGTCATCTGGAAAAAAGCCGACAGGGTTGGAGGGAAGACGGCGGTCAGGACAGAGGAGTCCGACGGTAGGACAGAGGAGGGTCGATTGGAGCCCTCTCAGTTGGCGGCGGGAATTATTATTAGCAGATTTTCGGCGACGGAGGTGGCTTGAAGGGCGCTCTCGTTGGAAGAAGATGGAGGCGGATTATAGAGAAATGGATTTTGGGTTGTTTGTTTTGTCATTGTTATTTACAATTGAGTAATTTTATATTTTAAATTAGTGCGATAATAGTAAAGTTAGGGCGAGGTTTAGCCATTCAGTAAATGGGGGTTCTGTTTTTTGCTTCAGCGTATTATAGTATGTGTTGATTGGAAGTTTTTCTCATCATTATTTTTCTAACTAAAATTGGGATTTGGAAACTGGGAAACCATTATGGTCCGGTCCGCTGGTTCTTCCAAATCCCTAGCCGTCGCCGCTCACTCTTCCAACCAGTGAGATCGCGGCCGCCGCTCACTCCTTCTCCCAAGATATCGATGCCGACTCCTTCGCCCAAGAGATCGCCACCGACTCTTTCGAGTCCGCCGGGAACTGCGTTCCGTGAAGCCAAAAATGGACTCGAGAAAGATCCTCAGGTGCTGTGGAGGAGGAATCACAGTGGCGACGATTTGAAATTGAAGTCGCTGAACTTTTGGAAATCAAGCAGATAGGCACCTCTCATCTCCGATTCAGTCTCCACTCATCATGCGATGCTCGCCAGGCAGCTCAACGACCGCGTCAGGAAGGCATTCAGTGTTCAGTTGATTGATTACTCGTGCTGCGATGTTCGGAATCGCAGGTGACTTTCTCATCCATTGGAAGTTAACTGTTCGAGTTTCTTGGTTATTGTCATTTTTCTGGTGTGGTTTGGTCAGTTTGTCAATTTGCAATTCCATTTGCGTTCTACAAGGTCGGGGTTGGTGGCGAGGACTCCAGCGACGGAGGTGGAAGCGGGGGATTGGTGAACAATATAGTGAAGGGACCTTGGTCGCGGGAGGAAGATGCGTTGCTAGCTAAACTGGTGAGCAAGTTCGAGCGAGGAATTGGAGCTTGATCGCTCGGGGAATTCCATGTCGGTCCGGTAAATCTTGTAGGCTTAGATCGTTGTTTGAAACGCAAGCCTTTGACTGGTAAGCTTTTACGGCTCTTAAATCTCTCCAGCGCTCTCGCTCTCTGTCTCTGCCTTGCATTTTCCATCTGGAGGGGATTTCGGTTGTCTCCAAGGGTTTTTTTGTTCGATATCCATTTTGCTAGCGTTTCTTGACTGGGAGAATTTGCTTCGGGGTGTTGAACTGCCTGATTGTCTTAGTTTGCATCTTTGCTTCTTGGAAGTGATTATGGATCACGATGGTTTGAAGATCATTCAAGGTTGTTCAAATGGATTTCTCAGTAGCTTTGATGCCGAGGATGAGTTTGTTTTAGGGAGGTAACAAATTAAGATGAACTTATTCTTTTGGTGGTCTTCAGTTGTCATTTTCTTTCACCCATCTTCCATTGATTCGTTATCTATGTCTTCTTCAGACATGCTGTCAACAAGTTTCATGAAGAACAAACTGCCCAAGAAGCAATAGCAGCTGAAGAAGAAGGAGAAGGTGAGAAGGAGGACGAAGGACAAGTTGGGCAGATGTCAAAGTATGACGATGATCTCATCATTTGAAGGGTATTTTGACTCTCCTTTTCCCCCCCTGCTCCTTCATGTGCTTGCGTTATTGATATGGTTTCAGTCTTGTTTCTCTAATTTAGCTTGTTTTGCTGCTCTGGGTAGTGAGAAGTCACTGCCTTTGTCGGAGTTTACATTCGGTTGCTTGGTAATCAACATGTTACAGACTTTCCGATGAGTTTTTTGACAGCTTCTGTACTGCAGTTTGGATGTTGTACTTGGCCAGTTGAAGTCGAGTTCATTTGGTAAGTATCTGTATCATCCATATGCATGCCTCATAAAAAGAAGGAATTAGAAGCATTAACAGTTTTAGGGGAAGAAACATGATAATCTATCTAATGACATGTACTTATGTAGACTAGATGCTGCAACTAATGGTGTTTTAGGGGAGGAAACAGATCAAGTTACCTGCAGACTGCTTGTCTATGGCGCTTGGTCTCGTGGATGACACAATTAATGCATCAGCACTCCTCGTGATGTTGATGGTGTCATCGAAGATAACAGGTATTTATGCCCAGGATACATATATTGCTTAGATTTAGGTTTTACTAGCTACTAAGAGAGGACTTGTGTTGATTCTACGCATCCTACACGAGTGAACTTCGGTGACTTTATGAAATATGCAGGGTGAACATAGTGGAGAGAACACGAGAGATGTCTTGGTTGACATCGATAGAAGGCTTGTCCTATAGCAAAACACGAAGCTTGTTTTGGTTCCAGAATGATTTTGAGAGGTAATTTCACTTTTGTCCTGTGAAATCCTTGTCTATTAGACTGGGCACAATCTTTAGCAGTCCTTTGTTGTTTACTTTGAAGTTTAACCATTTCCACCTAATGCTGCTATTGTTAGAGCTCTCATTTGCTTTCACTTATGAGTTTTATCAGTGGACTTAACGACTCTGCCTTTTGTTTTGATGTTAATAGGTAATCTTGGTTTGTTATGCTTCCGTGAAGCAGAAGGTATAACCTTAACTGGTAGTTGTGAAGGTAAGTTCCTCTCCATTAACATTATGGCATACCTCTTATGTAATGTATGAGTTAGATTAGATCATATGCCCAGATCTGACCGTGCTTTTAGTACACCCAACTAGTGATTGTATATGGATTACCCAAGTGGAACTGGTTAAAGTGTTATTCCCATTGGCTTAGCCTCTAGGATATAAACTGAATTTATCTAAATTTCAAAACATAAGCCAAATTGAAGTGCAGCAGCAGAGGCTCTTTGTTAGTTTTCAAATTATTAGGTTTAGGTACACTCCAGTGGGGATTCTCATGAGTTTTTGGTTGTTTTGCAGTATGGGGTTGTTGTGCATCTGATCAACATGGCTAAAGCGCACAAGATGGAGTTACAGATCTTATTGTTATCATTTATCAATAGAATGACACATTTTGGGTCAATGTAACAAATTGTTCAAAATAATTCCTTTTGACAAATGTAAATTAATGTTATGATATCAATATATTGATGCATTATGCTCTTTTTCAAACCAAAATCAATGGTCACATTTACTGCAGTATATCAGCTGTAGAGCATATAGTATCCATAAATCTCGGTTGGAAATGGTTACTTTGTGACCAATATAATATTGCTTCAGAACACGGAAATTGGCTACAAAATATTTTTAACGACCAAATAAATGGTCACAATTAGAACATATGGTAACCATAAATTAATGGTTGTGACAGGAGTTTCATAACTAATACTTTTGGTTACTTAAGGTGATTAAATTAGTTTTGAATCATATTTTGATAACCAAATTTATTGGTTTTAAATAATTGATATTGTGACCTTTACAGTTGGTCGCTAAAAGAGAAATAAATTGGTTTGATTTTATAATATTTGTGACCAATTGCATACTTTTCATGACAATTTTGACAGGTTTTTTTAGACCAATAAATTTGGTCACATTAACATTTTATTATGTGACCATTATAGTATTTGGTCACAAAATCATATGTTTTGTGACCAAATCCAAATATTGGTCAGAAATTACTTTTCCTAACGGGGCGAATGTGACCAAAGCTTCAACCAAAATAAATTGGTCGCTAAGTTAAGTTTGTGACGAATATTTGACATTTGGTGACCATATTCTTTGGTCACAAAATCCTATTTTTGTTGTAGTATATATAACGAACGTCAAAAACTTATTGGTATCATTGAAATACATTTTTCTTAACAACAGCTAGCGGACACTCGATATCACCTTTACATTCGTCAAGGACAAAAAAGTAAAAACTACATTAAAAAAGACAACGCAAACATAAACACATTTAAATTCAAACACCGAATTATATTCTTCATAAATATAGAAAACACGCTGAACAATAAGCATCGACCTGCATCCAACTGAGTCTGCACTTCAATCGGTCTGGGTTCGAAAATCCAGACCCCTGCTTTTAGACAACATGATCACCGGGCCTTGCACAAGCACAGCAACAGGCCACTGCTCTTCGTCCGACCTTACACAACTTTCTCCCATGCCAGATGAGAAACCGAAACGTGTCGAGCAGACTAATCACCAGAGTCAGCACCAACCAGGCGCCTAGAAGATACAACATCACCCACCCGACTCGAACTCGTGCATCGTCCTTAGTCGGCGTCACCAACAGCGCACCAAACGCAAAAGCAGCCGTCATGCACCCCATGGCCCAGCAAATAGCTTGCGCCAGCAGCCACACGAAGAACTTCTTCCTGAGAGGAAACCCGCCGATGATGAGAAGCATGACACACAAAGATGCCCCAAACGCCGTCGTGTTGAGCCCCATGAAGATGTAGAGCACTTCCGGGTCTCTGTAAGCGTGGACCGAAGTCCCAGCCATGCACAGGGTGCTGTTCGTGTCCTCGCAGCCGAAGCCCTCGGTAGAGTTGGACACGTTCTGCTGCCACACGCCGCCTGGCGGGTTGGTTGCGGCATGGAAGCTCATCTGCGCTATGAGGGCGGCCACTACGAGGAGCGATCCTTTCATTTCGTCGATCCACTTGGTGTCGTAGTCGAGGAACTTCTTGAACCGTCGCCCCATCGACTTCATTGGCTTGCAGCACGACTTGTTGGCTGCTGATGATGTGGATACTTGCATTAATACAGCTGAAGGTTTTTGTGGTGGAAGACGATCGGTGCTGCTAGTCATCTCCTTGGCTCGTTTACCGCCTACTTCGACGAGGAGGTCTCGGATTCGTAGGCTCTTGAAGTCCTTGGGACATAGCTCCAGGCAGTCCAGGGCTGTCGAGCCAAATCCATTCAATGAATTCACTGCTGCTCCCATGCTAGGTAGTGAAACCAGGTAAATTGTTGTCTGGAAAAAAGGCATGCATGGGATTAATTTGACTTGTGAGAATTAGTAGCTAAGACAAATGAATCGGTTAATGCCTACTTAATTAATTATATCCCTCTAAGTCTGCATAAATATTCACTGGTCGGGTTTGGTTGGGCCTAACTGGCCGGGTTAGGTCAGTTTGTCTACGTGGTTAGTTTAGTATTGAATTATCTTTTGCTTTTTTAAAGGTTTAGGGTTAGGTTACTTTTTGTCCCTAGCTATGACGCATATCAACAATTAGTGATATGAAATTGTTCATAACTTTAGGGACAAAAAGTACGTACCTGAACTTGCTTGAACATGGCTGCAGCATGCAAAATGGTGTTCCCACCTTCATCTCCCGACCTGAAGATGGATTCAATCACATCCTTCTTCCCGCCGCTACTCACCATCATCTGTACCAACACCTTCAGGGCCTCCAGATGGCCGCACTTCACACACAGATGCAAAACAGTCTCTCCCCCGTCCAGCTTCACAAGCACAGACTCCGGCCTCGCACCGACCAGCTCTCTGACGACATCGTTTCTCCCTCTCATCGCCGCCAAGTGGAGAGGAATCCTGCCGTCCACGTCGCGAACCAGGCAGGCATCCGAGCCGCCGCCTGCAGTGTCCAACAACGCCCTGACAAGTTCCACGTGGCCGGCAGCGGAAGCCAGGTGAAGCGGGGTGCAGTTGGACGCGTCGACTTCCATCGCCATTCGAGGTTCGTGGCGGAGAAGCGCTCTGCTGAAGTCGAGGTGGCCGGCGAGGACCGAGGTGTGGAGAGGGGTTTCGGTGAAGGAAGAGAGCGGGAGTTTCTTGAGGAGCAAGGTATCGCTCTGGAGCAGGCCTTGGAGGGTTTCGGTGTCGCCTCTCATTGCGGCGTCGTAGAGAGCCGTTGCATCGACTTTGTTGGTTGGGTTGATGATCTCCATTATATTGTTGCTTGTTCTAACTTCTAATGGTGGGTGGTGGTGGCTCTCTAGCTAGACAAAGACAATGCATGCATGGTCTTTTATATAGTGCCACCTAGTTCATCGTCACGTGGAAGCAAGCAAGTTGGAAGCCAACAGCCAATGGGATTCACCGGCCGGTTGTGGAGGAATGGAACCCGCCGCCGTGGGATCCACCGGCTGCGGGAAAATGTAACCTAGCTATGAGGTGCATGGTATTTTATATAGTCACGTGGGGTACAAACAAACAAAAGGGCGAAACAAGTTGGATTCCAAAAGCCAATGGGATTCACCGGCCGGTTGTGGAGCCGCCATGGGATCCACCGGCTGTGGAAAAGTGTAACCTATGACGTCCTGCATATTTCGTCTGATATAGTAAGTACAGCTTTAAGGCAACGTTGACGACGACGAAGACGAAGACTTCAAGGGATTTTTCCCACCCCAAAATATAATGCTTACTATAACACTAAAATATTGGAAAAAGTTTTTGAACTTGGCCATATATATATATATATACCTTCGGAATCTACCTTTTTCTTTCAAATCAAGAAGGCTCCTGGGAAGCTGTTGGACGCTACTTTTGTTGACCGTGGAGCTGTCCCAAAGATACTTCCTGACCACCATCACATTGGTTTCTGCGACGAAAGGTATCAGCTTGGCCTTGTCCCAAAGATATACAGTCACCAAAGGGTCGGAGCTTCAAAACCAATGTTGTCAGATTCGAATCAGAACATGACCGACGTAAGTGGATATTGGCAAACAATAGGTCCAACGTATTCGGCCCTTAAACAAGTGGATGTCAAGTATGGGCTTGCTAATTGGGTCTGTGCTTCATGTTCTCCTCCTTCCATGGGCTTTTGTAACTTTTAAATGAAAGATTAATAGGGGTTGATTGGACAGAGGCCCATGTTCCAGGAGGGGTTACATTACGGGTATGCAACCGGATAAAAACGACATTTGAACTCGATCAATACCGGAATCGACTGCGATTCGGTTTTTGGTCCATAAATTCTATAAATAGAGAAGAAAAATGAATTGAATTGACTTTTGGACAAAACCAAAGTAGAATGAAAAGCACTGTTGATCTAATTTTTTATCGTAAAATGTCTTTCACTATGCCGAGTAATATGCCTATTAACTTGCAATACAGGGAAATATAAAGTGCTATTAACCCTAACTACCTATAATTAAAAAAATTCCCCTCGAATCTACTTATAATAATTTTATGAAGTCTTAATATATAATAATTTATGCGGACAACGGTCAAGCCCAAATATAATTATCCTGCTAAAAACAGAATTTCCATTTCAAAAAAAATTCTTATCACTTCTAATATATTTACCTAAATTTTATTTTGACCAGTTTAATAGAATTTTTTTGTGAAGTTTAATAGAATTTCTAATTAAGCTGATACATTTTCCAAATTATTCCGGCTAAATTTTTCCATATATAACACAACAATTAAATAATTTCCATCACATGACCAGAATGAAATATCCCATTCTCCGCATGTTTACTTTCTTCCCAATTCTTTATCAATCAAACCCCTATAAATACCCTTGTTTGGTCTCAATGAGGAAAACATTCCAAAGCCAAATAGAACTTTGAATCAGTACAAACAAAAACTAAGAAGCAATAATCTTGATCATAGCATGGCCAGTGGAGGAGTGAGAGTTGGGTGTCTTGTAATGCTTCTGGTGGCGATGTTGGCTCTCAGCAACGTCTCAGGTACTCAATTTTTTGAGAATCGTTTGAGTAACGTGACCATCGATTCGATATGTTGCAGAGAGTAATATAACATGGGAGAGTGTATTCCTGGGCAAAACGACGCACCTGGTGGGAACTGCTATGAGTTTTGCATTCAGGAGTGTAAAGGTGCACTCTGCAAGCAAACCTCCGAAGGCCACCACTGCCATTGTCTGTGTTGATGATGGAGGATATTGACCAATATATTCATGCATTCTTTTTCTTATAAAATTGTTGGCCAGATTTGAGTAATAGACTCTTGATGTATTATTTTGATTTTGATGTAGTATGGAGCTTTAAAGTGATACCATTAAGGATTGGTTCGAGATGAATATATCACAATAATAAAACATTAGAAGCATTGTTTTCTTCTTCAATGGTTAATCTTTAAGATTCAATCAAGCCAAATAAAATCTAATAATTTGAGCATTTTATATAACGAACGTCAAAAACTTATTGGTATCATTGAAATACACTTTTCTTAACAACAGCTAGCGGACACTCCTTCGAATGATATCACCTTTACATTCGTCAAGGACAAAAAAGTAAAAATTACATTAAAAAAGACAACGCAAACATAAACACATTTAAATTCAAACACCGAATTATATTCTTCATAATAAATATAGAAAACACGCTGAACAATAGGCATCGACCTGCATCCAACTGAGTCTGCACTTCAATCGGTCTGGGTTCGAAAATCCAGACCCCTGCTTTTAGACAACATGATCACCGGGCCTTGCACAAACACAACAACAGGCCACTGCTCTTCGTCCGACCTTCCAGTTCCACAACTTTCTCCCAAGCCAGATGAAAAAACGAAGCGTGTCGAGCAGACTAATCACCAGAAACGACAACAACCAGGCTCCCAGAAGAAACGCCACCACCACCGCGACTCGAACTCGTGCCTCGTCCTTAATCGGCGTCACCAACACCGCACCAAACGCAAAAGCAGCCGTCATGCAGCCCATGGCCCAGCAAATAGCTTGCGCCAGCATCCAGATGAAGAACCTCTTCCTCAGAGGGAACCCGCCGATGATGAGAAGCATGACGCACAGAGACGCGCCAAACGCCGTCGTGTTGAGCCCCATGAAGATGTAGAGCACTTCCTGGTCTCTGTAAGCGTGGACCGAAGTCCCAGCCATGCACAGGGTGCTGTTCGTGTCCTCGCAGCCGAAGCCCTCGGTAGAGTTGGACACGTTCTGCTGCCACACCCCGCCTGGCGGGTTGTTTGCGGCCTGGAAGCTCATCTGCGCTATGAGGGCGGCCACTACGAGGAGCGATCCTTTCATTTCGTCGATCCACTTGGTGTCGTAGTCGAGGAACTTCTTGAACCGTCGCCCCATCGACTTCATTGGTTTGCAGCACGACTTGTTGGCTGCTGCTGATGATGTGGATACTTGCATTAATACACAAGGTTTATTTGTGGTGGAAGACGATCGGTGCTAGCAGCTGTCATCTCCTTGGCTCGTTTACCGCCTGCTTCGACGAGGAGGTCTCGGATTCGTAGGCTGTTGAAGTCCTTGGGACATAGCTCGAGGCAGTCCAAGGCTGTCGAGCCAAATCCATTCAATGAATTCACTGCTGCTCCCATGCTAGGTAGTGAAACCAGGTAACTTGTGGTCTGAAGAAAAAAAAGGCATGCATGGGATTAATTTGACTTGTGAGAATTAGTAGCTAGACGTACAAATGAATCGGTTAATGCCTACTTAATTATATCCCTCTAAGTCTGCATGTCTAGCCTTAAATATTCGCTGATCGGGTTTGGTTGGGCCTAACTGGCCGGGTTAGGTCAGTTTGTCTACATGGTTAGTTTAGTATATTTTGCTTTTTTAAAAGTTTAGGATTAGGTTACTTTTTGTCCCTAGTTATGACGCATATCAACAATTAGTGATATGAAATTTCTCATGTCAACATGTTTGTAAAGTTGTAGGGACAAAAAGTACGTACGTGAACTTGCTTGAACATGGCCGCAGCATGCAAAATGGCGTTCCCACCTTCATCTCCCGACCTGAAGATGGATTCAATCACATCCCTCTTCCCGCCGCTACTCACCATCATCTCAACCAATACCTTCAGTGCCTCCAGATGGCCGCACTTCACACACAAGTGCAGAACAGTCTCTCCATCGTACAGCTTCACAAGCACAGACTCCGGCCTCGCACCGACCAGCTCTCTGACGACATCGTTTCTCCCTCTCATCGCCGCCAAGTGGAGAGGAATCCTGCCGTCCACGTCGCGAACCAGGCAGGCATCCGAGCCGCCGCCTGCAGTGTCCAACAACGCCCTGACGAGTTCCACGTGGCCGGCAGCGGAAGCCAGGTGAAGCGGGGTGCAGTTGGACGCGTCGACTTCCATCGCCATTCGAGGTTCGTGGCGGAGAAGCGCCCTGCTGAAGTCGAGGTGGCCGGCGAGGACCGAGGTGTGGAGAGGGGTTTCGGTGAAGGAAGAGAGCGGGAGTTTCCTGAGGAGCAAGGTATCGCTCCGGAGCAAACCCTGGAGGGTTTCGGTGTCGCCTCTCATGGCGGCGTCGTAGAGGGCCGTTGCGTCGGCTTTGTTGGTCATTGGGTTCATCTCCATTTTTGTTGCTTTATTTGCTGTAATATAATGGTGGGTGGACTGACTGGTGGTGGCATCTCTAGCTAGACAATGCATGGTCTTTATATAGTGGCAGCTAGCTAGCTAGTTCATCTTCACGTGGGGTACAAACAAAAGGGGCAAACAAGTTGGAAACCAACAGCCAATGGGATTCGCCGGTTGTGAAAGGAATGGAACCCGCCGCCGTCGCCGCCATGGGATCCACCGGTTGTGGAAAAATGGAACCTATATATATGCAGTCCTGCATATTTCGTCTTATATACTACAGCTGTAAGGTAATGTTGACGTTGACGACGACTTCAAGAGAATTTTTTTCGCCCAAAATACAATACTTACTGACTGTAACACTAAAATATATATCTCCTATTAGTGTTTGGTGTGATTCGCTGCATATACTCTCTGATGATTCTGATGGTGGTTCGCTGGTGACACGTCAGCTATGTGGTTCTGGTCCGGATCGCGGTAAACCAGTCCCGAATCAATATGGATCACTGGAGACGGGAGAGAACATGCTAATTTGTTGTGGCGGACTCCAGTGATCTATCTCCTAAAATTGTTGGAGTGTCCAACGATTGCAAACTTCGAAGATGTCAAAAGGTTATGGATCACTGGATCGCTTTGGTTAGCCGTGATCTGTGTAGGTGGGAGGCTGGTTCATTTTTTATTCGCGATCCACATTGGTTCACTCTGTACTCCAGCGACCCGTGCCAAATTTTTATAATTTGATAATTTTAGTGCAAGTGTTGGATATTGATTTTTTTTTTTTTTAAAGTCTTGTATATTGAGAAAATAATCCCTAGGTCAAGTGGGTACGAGAATAGAACAAAAAGAGAAGACAAGTCGGAACCCGCAGGCCTACAGTGGAAAAGTCTAAGCAGCTAAGGTCACATATAATTTCCACAGGTATTTCCAAGACAAAGAAACTGCCGACGACCATCACAGTTCCTTAAGTCTTTGTACAAACAAATGCGATATTATCCACACAGCCACACTCTCATATGCCTCAGTTGATTGACAGAACTTTGGGCTCGTTGGTAAATGGATATTGGCAGACAACAGGTCCAACGTAATCGGCCCGTAAACAAGTGGTGGGCTTCCTAGTTGGGTGAGTGCTTCATGTTCTCCTCCTTCCATGGGCTTTTGTAACATATATAAAAAACAAAGAGGGGTTGAGGCGTTGAATTTGCAAGACGCCCATGTTCCAGGAGGGTTTACATTTAGGGGTATGCAATCTGATCAAATCGACTATCAATAACGAAATCGAATATAATGTGATTCGGTTTTTTGTCCATTAATTCTATAAGTAGATCATGCTGCTCAAGAATTCGACATCGTCACGCTCGATACCGAAATGATTATGCTCCCACTATTCAACTGAACCGACATTTCAATTAGGCTAGGTTCAAAACCAACGATAATACCACAAGTCACTAATTAAACCAAACTCTTGTCCGCAAATGCAGATGAAGTATGCTTTTAGGCGACATAACTCTGGTCCCGATCCCTTAAACAACATGTTCATGCTCTTGCTTAGACCTTCCACGACTTAATCAAAATCTAGATTAAAAATCGAAATAATGTGACAAATAAGCAGACTAATCACCAGAAACAACATCAACCAGACTCTGAGAAGAAAGAAACAACACCACCATCAAGACTCGAACTCGTACATCTTTCTTAGTCACTAAACCAAACCCTTGCTCGCCCAAATCCAGATAACGTATGCTCTAGACAACAGAACTCTGGTCTTGACCCCTTAAGCAACAAGTCGATGCTCTTGCTCCGACCTTCTTCTTCTTCTTTTTCGAAATCCAGATACAAAACCGAAGCGTGTCGAGCAGACTGATCACCAGAGACGACAGCAACCAGGCTCCCAGAAGAAACGCCACCACCACCGCGACTCGAACTCGCGCATCGTCCTTCGTCGGGGTCACCAACAACGCGCCAACCGCGAAAGCAGCCGTCATGCAGCCGAGGGCGGCGCACATTGCTTGCGCCATCATCCAGATGAAGAACCTTTTCCTCAGAGGGAACCCGCCGATGATGAGAAGCATGACGCACAGAGACGCGCCAAACGCCATCGTGTTCAGCCCCATGAAAACGTAGAGCACTTCCGGGTCTCTGTAAGCGTGGACCGAAGTCCCGGCCCTGCACAGGCCGCTGGTCGTGTTTTGGCAGCCGAAGCCGCCGTCGGGGCTCACCACGTTCTCTTGCCACACGCCGCCTGGAGGGTTGGTTGCCGCCTGGAAGCTCATCTGCGCCATGAGGCCTGCCACGACCAGGAGCGATCCTTTCATGTCGTCGATCCACTTGGGGTCGTAGTCGAGGAAGTTCTTGAACCGTTGGCCCATCGACTTCGTTGCTGGTCTGCCCTTGTTAGTTGCTAATGGTGAAGAGGACATTGGCAACGAAGGAATTTGTGGTGGTGGTGGTGGTGGAAGATGATGATGATGATCGGTGCTGCTAGTCATCTCCTTGGCTCGTTTACCGCCTGCTTCGACGAGGAGGTCTCGGATTCGTAGGCTCTTGAAGTCCTTGGGACATAGCTCCAGGCAGTCCAAGGCTGTCGAGCCAAATCCATTCAATGAATTCACTGCTGCTCCCATGCTAGGTAGTGAAACCAGGTAACTTGTTGTCTGAAAACATGGACTTTTCCTTGTTAGACTGAATTCAAGTAGCCAAATGACCGGTTAATACGTAGTTACGTACTTATAGGGCTATAAAATTATTCCTATAGATATCCACCAACCCGGTCAAAGTCTGAGTAGACTTTGAGGGTCGAACTGAGTCAATTTATCTGCATGGTCAGTTTAGCGTTGGATAATCTTTGATCATGTAAGGATCGTCGAGTTGTGTCACTTATTGACCAAATGACTTATATCAGTAACATGAAATTCCCCATACCAATACATTACATATGCTTATAAAGTTTAAGAGATTAGGTACTGAAATGCAAGATAATAAAAAGGGTGAAGCATCAATTCGATTGATTTGAACCGACCCACTAACTCAGCTCGATTCGAAACTAGACGGTCATAGTATTTGGAAAGAAGCTAGCGGTACCTGAACTTGCTTGAACATGGCAGCTGAATGCAAAATGGTGTTCCCATCTTCATCTCCCGACCTGAAGATCGATTCAATCACGTCCCTCTTCCCTCCGCTTCCGACCATCATCTCAACCAACACCTTCAGGGCCTCCAGATGGTTGCTCTTCACACACAAGTGCAAAGCAGTTTCTCCATCGTCGAGCTTCACCAGCAATGATTCCGGCCGTGCACCGACCAGCTCTCTGATGACATCGCTCCTGCCTCTCATCGCCGCCAAATGGAGAGGAATCCTGCCGTCCCCGTCGCGGACCAGGCAGGCATCCGAGCCCACACCGCCGGCAGCGCTCAGCAAGGCCCCGACGATCTCGCAGTGGCCGGCAGCGGAAGCCAGGTGAAGCGGGGTGCAGTTGGACGCGTCGACCTCCATGGCCATTCCAGGGTCGTGGCGGAGAAGCGCTCTAGTGAAGTCGAGGTGGCCGGCGAGGACCGAGATGTGGAGAGGGGTTTCCGTGAAGGAAGAGAGCGGGAGTTTCTTGAGGATCAAGTTGTCCCTCTGAAGCATGTCCTGGTGTTGGGAAATCAGAATTCGGTGAAAATTATCGTGTTATATTACTGAAATTATATAAAACTTATATATAGAATACAATGACTTACTTCTATAACATAACATGAACAATCTCGTAAATTATAATATATTACTTCTTCGTACTATCCATATTCTAATTAATACCTGAAGGGTTTCGGTGTCGCCTCTCATTGCTGCATCGTAAAGGGCCGACGGATCGACTTTGTTGGTCTTGTTGATCTCCATATATTTTTGGTGGTTGTTAATGGTGGGTGGGTGCCTCTCTAGCTAGACACTGCATTGTTCTTTATATAGTGCAGCTTTTTGAGTAGTTTGTTATTTGATGACCAAAAGACAGTCCCAAGTCCCAACCCATGGGTTTTGGAACCCGCCGGCGCAGCCTAGTGGTAAGAGAGGCAACTTGTTCCGTCATGTGGGATACAAACAAACAAAAGAGGAAACGTATTGGAAGCAGCAGCAGCAGCAGCAGCCAATGGAATGACTGATTGGGGGGGAAAGAAAAAATGTAACCCCGCCGCCGCCACCATGAAATCCACCTACCGTTTGAAGTTTTGACCTGTATTATAGGTGTAGATCGATGAGACGTTCTAGCGATTTTGGAGGGGGTTGGTTAGCCGCGATTTGTGTTGGTGCGAGACTGGTTCGTTTTTGTCGTTCGCGACCCAAATTGTTTCGCATTATACTCCAGCGAACCGCGCCAAACCTGTATATTTTGATAATTTTGGTATTAAGTATTGTATATTGGAAATAGTTATTAGAAGTCTTGGACATTGAGAAAAAAATTGCTAGTTGATCAAGTGGGCGTAAATAGAACAAAAAGAGAAGACAAGTCCGAACCCGCAGTAGGCATATTGTGGAAAAGTCCAAGCAGCTAAGGAATTTCCACAGGTATTTCCAAGGCAAGAAACTTCCGACGACCATCACTGACTCACTGTCCATAAGTCTTTGTCAAAAGACGATATTATCCACAGTCTGACTCATATACCTTGGTTGATTTCCACAACTTTGGGCTCGTTGGTAAATGGATATTGGCAACAACAGGTCCAACGTAATCGGCCCATAAACAAGTGAATGTTAAGTATGGGCTTGCTAATTGAGTGAGTGCTCACGTTCTCCTCCTTTCATGGGCTTTTGTAACTTCTTGAATAAAAACAAATAGCGGTTCTATTGGCGAGAGGCCCATGTTCTCCGGATCAAACTTACGTTTAAATTCAATCGTACCCAATTGAATCCAATGAGATTTGGTTTTTAATTTTTATCCATAAATTTTATAAATAGAAAAAAAAACAGTTGACTTTCGGACCGAACCATAATGAACTGAAAGTACTATTGATCTAATTTTTGTTCATAAAATGACTTTCACTATTAAACCCCTGTTCTCATGAGCTTGACCATGTTCCCAGCCTGTTGCACATTTGTGGTTAGCAAAAGTTTGGCTGTTATTTGCATCTTTTCTATCGTTTTCTTTATGGCAAACCGTGGTTCAACCATAAATACCGTTAACCGACTTAACCTCCGATACTGGTATATTGTGGTTTAATCGCTTGTACGAAGGTTTCGTGAACCATTGCACGTAATAAAATCCCACAAAATGTACCCTTTCAAAGAAAAATGTAGATTCCGAAGGAAAAGAGACAAAAGACGTGAATGGAATATGTCTTCGGCCGGCAGCACCCATAAAATATTAAGATTGCTTTAATTAGTATCATTACCTCATTGTCAACGGTTAATTAATCTCCTTGTTCGGCTTAATTTATTCCTGGCATTTTATGTTTTTTGAGTTAGTTATTATTATTCTATTAGCTTAGTTTGACTCTGCTGTAGCTTTTACGGAAGTAATTTTTGGCTGGAGCTTTTAGATAAGTAATTTTCAAAAAAAGTAGTTTAGTGTTTGGCTGTAAAACTATTAGAAGTGCTTTTAATATGAGCGGTTGCTATAAAGGACTTATAATATAAAATATGAATAAAAATTCTAAACAATAAAAAATAGTAAAAATAGATCTTTTTAGATTTCTTTTATCTTAAATAATATGATTTTATAATTTATTTTATTTTTAAAATGATATAAATGAAGAAAATTTATATTTTCTGAAATAAAATTAAAATATGGTAAGGATAATCTTGTATTTTCAAAACAGCTTTTCGCAGAATCTCCAAATCAGAGCTTCTGCTTTTATGTTATACAAAAGCGCTTTTCGGCTTTTCAAAAGCCGAGCTTTTAGAGGTGTTTGGCCCTGCTTCAGCTTTTGAAGCCGAAAATCACTTCTAAAAGCCGGGCCAAACATAGGCATTATCACTTCCCTTGCATTTGTCCATATGTAAACATATGGTTATTGAAGTGATTAACACCAACAAAAAACAGATAAAAAAGTTTTGGAAATAATACCACTAGCTCAGAATTTGAAGGTCTCAAATTCGAATCCCTTAAGTAGTACCTTAATAACAACAAAATAAAACCTATATCACCCTTATCCAAAAAAAAACACCAACAAAAAACATATCAAAAAAGTTTTGGACCGAGGCTAGTGGTTTATATACTGCATAGTGCATAGTATGTATCAATCATGAGAGCTACAATTAAACAGACGAACAAGGATGTGTCTAGTGGTAATACCACTAATTTTAATTCGGAAGGTCCTAAGTTTGAATTCCTTAAGTAGTACGTAAACAACAGAAGTAAACATATATCACACTTATATAAAAAAAGAGGGTCACCGTTAAACTAGAAGTTGTCAATTCTGCTCAGTGGTTAGGCCGAAGCCTTATGATTTCGTAAATGAATGATATGAAATTGAATTCGGTTTCGAACGTTACTCAACGATTCGAATTGTTTAGTATAACCAATTAGTTTTTGACATAGTAAAAAAATCAGAAACAATGACTCGAGTTAGTGGTATCATCATTTATTTTCAACATATATAAAAAAACATAATCAAATCATAGAAAAATAGGATGAACTTTTCTTCCCCACAAACCCCCCTTTTTAACAGTATGTAAAGAAAACGTATACAATAAACCGAAACGAAATCTAGCTAGCAATTGAAAAGACGTAAACATTACTTTATACTAAGTGCCAAGTCCGATTTTCATTAACATAGACACAAATGGAAATTGCTCGTCCATGGAAAGCTCCGATCAAGCATATAACGACAGGAAATGGTATCAAATCCGGAAACCGAAAGCAGTAGTACATTACAAAGCATATATTGCTAACCAAGAAACCAGTTATCTCTCAATTCTCACAATAAACTACATCAATGGCGCTCAATTTGTTGAACTGTAGAATCCAAAGCCGCCCCCCGCCGCCCCTTCCGCCGCACCACGGTAGCTTTCATCACCATCCTCATCATCTCGCCACCGTTCTTTCTTCCACTTTCAAGGTATATATATATATCTGCCACTGTTCATCCTCATAAATCTAATGTCAATTCGTAAATTGCCCATGTTTTTTTTTCTTTCAAAATTATTGGGGTTTTAACGTATGATCGATCTATGAATTAAGCAGCCAGTGTTGAGAGACTTGCAGCAACTGAACATCATCCCCCAGAAAATTGATCATGATCAGATCAAGAAGGCTCCTGGAAAGCTGTTGGATGCTTTTGTTGATTCTGTCTTCCAATTTCTTGATCAACCCTTGCTCCCATCTCAGGTCATAAATATACGCATACTCTCATAATTAGCTTGTGTTTGCTTTTATCATGATCCAAATGGTAAAGCAGTTGATTTTTCGACTCGGTAGCTTCGAATTCGAATTCTAATCAAAGACTGCACATTTTGCAACGGGGTTGAAAGTGGCTGATGGTCACAAATACTAGTTGCTAAACAAACTTTGCGACCGTGAATTGCGTCCCAAAGATAATTCGTGACCAGTCGCGAAATGGGGTTTCTGCACGAAAGAGAAACCAGCGCGTTCCAATATTTTCCGTCACTAAAGGTGTAAAGCATAAAAACTGATTTCATTCTGCAATTATTACAGAGTAACTTTGCGCCGGTGGATGAACTGAAGGAAGCCGTTCGAGTGACGGCCGTAGAGGGTACGATTCCGGATGATTTCTCAGAGGGAGTTTATATAAGAAATGGTAATTAATTTAAGTATTGCTACCCATACTTTATTATCAATATCGTTTTCAAACTCACTTATATGATTTCTAGATAATATCGACATTGTTATACAATGTGGATTTAGCTTTAGTTAGCCTGCCGGGTTTGTAATATATGCGGACTTATCAGCTGGCCTGGTTTGACATGTGACTTGTGGTGACGACAACACGCTTTGGGCGGTACTCGTAAGTTGTAACTGTTGAAGGGATGATCGATTCTCGAGTCGTGATTAAAATCGGAGGAACTGGTATTTGCAGGACCTAATCCTATGTTTGGAGGATTGAAATCAACGAGATCAATGTTGGGAAGGACAAGCCACATATGGGTAGAAGGAGAAGGGATGCTCCACGTCCTCTACTTCCAGAAGCGCAGTAGTGATGGCGAATGGAGTGTCTTCTACAACAACCGGCACGTGGAGACTGAGACCTACAAGATGGAGAAAGACAGGGCCAAGCCTTCCTTTCTTCCTGCCATTGAAGGCCATTCCTCTGCCATCTTAGCAGCCTACTTGTTCAATTTGGTAATTATTATAAACTCATTACAACAAGGATTAATGCTAATTGAGAGGGTCTGTTGCTACAAATTCTGAATTGGGTTGATGTAATATATGGGGTGGATAGATGAGATTTGGGAAGGTGAACAAGTACATCAGCAACACAAACGTCGTGGAGCACGGTGGCAAGTTCTACGCTGTAGCTGAGAATCATGCTGCACAAGAATTCGACATTGTCACGCTCGATACCATTGGCGATTGGGACGTCAATGGAACCTGGAATCGACCTTTCACCGCCCACCCTAAGGTAGATTATGCAAATCGTTTTCTTGCTCTGTCACAGAAGGCTCTGATATTATGTCAAGAAGAAGCAGTTGGTCCTAATAACTCAGAGTTGTTTGGAGAGGTTCAA
The DNA here is from genome assembly GCA_964030455.1 of Linum trigynum. NCBI lineage: Eukaryota > Viridiplantae > Streptophyta > Magnoliopsida > Malpighiales > Linaceae > Linum > Linum trigynum. Next base: position 1,563,045 of record OZ034816.1, read on the forward strand.
TTGTGAATCATATATCATCTATTAACACGTCTTAATGCGCAGAGAGTTCCCGGGACTGGCGAGCTGGTCATATTCGGAGTGCAGGCTTCAAAACCGTTTGTAGAACTGGGTGTCATTTCTGGTATGAAACTGTAGTTGTATTCAAACACAAATTTGGAAATTAGCTAGTGGGAGTCATTTCTGGTATGAGACTGTAGTTGAATTTTTTCAGCTGACGGGGAGAGATTACTCCATAAAGTGGATCTCAATCTCAGCAGATGCACCCTCTGTCACGATGTTGGTATCACTGAGAGGTAATGCTGTAACTCCTTGCCATTTCCATTGATGAGCTGGTTGAATGATGCTGGGACATTTTGATTCAGAAACTAGTGGTGCAATGATTTTGCAGGTACAATGTGTTCATGGACTTTCCACTCACCATAGACGTTAACAGGCTGATCAGGGGAGGGCCGTAAGTGCATGGAAGTTGTTGAATTTTACTTCCTCGAGAGTGAATTTCAATATATGATCACCTTGAGGAGCTAAGTTAATCAATGGACAGGTTAATCAAGTACACCAAAGAAGATTACGCAAGGATCGGGGTGATGCCTCGATACGGCAATACAGACTCGATTCGATGGTTCGACGTGACACCCAATTGTACATTTCATATTGTGAATTGTTTCGAGGATGGAAACGAGGTAAAACATCAAGGGTCATAGATCAATTTCATAAAAGGGTTACTAATCCTTTGAACAAACTTGTTATTTGAGATTGAAATGATGACTCACATGTATAAATAGTCACTTTGTGATATCTTATCGGACCATCAGATTTTGCTGTTATATTTTGAACCGTCAGTTTAATGAAACTCATCTTTTACAGTTTGTTTGATTGCAGGTGGTGGTGAGGGGATGCAGGGCTCTTGATTCAATCATTCCAGGACCAGAATTGGGAGAAAACAAGTTCGATTGGTTTTCAAGAAGGTTTAGGCGTGAAGCTGATAATGAGGGAAGTGGTACTTGTTCTTCTTCTTCTTCTGAAGACGGATCGTTGTTTACCCGCTGCTACGAGTGGAGACTGAACCTGGAAACAGGGGAAGTGAAGGAAAGAAACCTAACTGGAAAAACAGAGGCCTCCATGGACTTCCCTATGATCCACCCTGACTTCACCGGTCTCCCTAACCGATTTGGGTATACACAAACCATCGATTCTGAAGCAAGCTCATCTTCAGGTGAAATTTTTTCCGTTTCTCTTACATTCCTTTTGATATGGTGAGTTTGTCAAAGATCGTAAGGTTGATCGTTTTCTGGAGTGGCTTTTGATGATTCTCTATAGGGATGACAAAATATGGAGGTCTGGCCAAACTGTACTTTGAAGAACCTGCTGCAACAAATTGCGATCTGGTAACTAGTCCAAAAATCGGTGGATGTTTTTTCTACTTTCGCGTCTGTCTCGTACAGCGCAACATTTGAGCGTGCTGAGTTTTGGTGGGTCGGAGGTTTTGCAGAGGGACGACGACCAGGGCAAAGAAGCGATGATCAAGGTGGAGTATCATGAATTCGAGAAGAACACGTTCTGCACTGGAGCTGCTTTTGTTCCTAAAATGGCCACAGCAGGGAGCTCAAGTAGTTGTGGTGAAGAAGATGATGGTTGGGTCATCACTTTTGTTCACAATGAAGACACTGACACTTCCATGGTAGAGAGATAATTAATCAAATCAATGGATATTTCTTAATTAATTGCTGTGATTAGCATTCTATTGCTAACTAACTCTGCAATTAACGCTCAGTTTTCCTCCCTAATGTGTGACTGATCAGGTGTACATAATCGACGCAAAGAAGTTGAGCAGCGAGCCAGTTGCCAAGATTGCATTGCCTTGCAGAGTTCCATATGGTTTTCATGGAGCCTTCATGCCTATGTCACTCCCACTTATGTGATCTACACAACTAGCTAGGGGAGATTCAAGATTTAAAATTCAGTGTGATTAATTAATAATATCAATATTATTTTTGTTATCTTTGATGAGAAAGGAATGGCTATGATTAATCACCCATCACCTCATCACAGTAGTGTGTAATGGTTCGATTTGCAACGAATAGAGCTGATATTTATGTATATAATTTCTTTGTTTGTATTTGATTTTGCATCGTTACTCATCTCTTTCGCTCATGTTTGAATGGAAGGACAATGGGGAAATCTACCAACTAATTAAAGAGGACTAAAGTTGCATCGAAACTTAAGTAAAGATATGTTACGTTTTTTGCGTCTTTTTTCTCTGCTTTGATTGATTTTTTATCATTTCTTTATTCTTTTTTTTTTCTTTTCCATATCAAATGAGATTCCTAGGTTAATTCTAAGTTCATCTAAATGTTTCTTGGTTTGAGAAAGATGTATAATCAATCATCTCTTTTATCTTTTTCATATAAGATATATAAATTTCGTAAGTTTCTAACTAATCGTTGTGAAACTCCACTTTGAACAAGTTGTTATACAATAGTGTAGGTAGATCGTTCTCGTCTGATCTATAACAGCGTTGGCCAACGAGTGCAAATTCTCCCACAATATTTTTGTGATTTTTCTGGTTGGTTTTGTAGTAATATCCTATGAGTTACATTTTGTTAAGTATTTTACGCACATTTATCCACTCGCCCCGAAGCGCAAGCAAGTGGGCTTATCTAGTACACATTTATTTGTGTCTTAATTTGCAGTGCTAACCATTCACGTCTCTTTATACAATTGTGACTTTAGACCGAGACAAACATATCAATGCAGAATGCACCAGATATGACCATTCTTAATTGTCGGGTTTTTGTTTATGTTTGGACTGAATTATATTTAACCAAATATATATAATGTGATTCAGTCTTTAATCCATGAAATTTTTAAATATAAAAAAATGTATCGAATTGACATTTGGACTAAATCAAACCGAATTAAATGCACCATTGATCTAATTTTTGATCCTAAAATAAACTTATATCACTCTTATAAAAAACCCACACGAGATACCATTTTATAGAAAATGTAGATTCCGAAGGGAAAAAGACAAACGAGGTGAACGGAATTTCCTTTAATAAAAAAAAGGTGAACGAAATATCTCGCCGGCCGGCAGCACCCCATAAAATATTCCGATTACTTTAATATCATTACCTCATTGGTCGTCCAAGGAAAGCTCTGATAAAAAATATAACGACAGGAAATTGTATCAAATCCGGGAACCGAAGGCAGTACTACATTAAAAAGCATATATTTCTAACCAAGAAACCAACTACACGGCTGTATCTCCCTTCTCCAAATAAACCACATCAATGGCGCTCAATCTGTTAAACTGTAGAATACAAAACCGGCCGCCGCCGTCCCTTCCGCCGCACCACAGTAGCTTTCACCATCATCATCATCATCTCACCACCGTTATTTCTTCCACTTTCAAGGTATACATCTCTCTGTCTATGTGAATTACCTATATTTGCTAATACCACTAAAAATACCAATTTTCTAATGAAATTGTCATTTGTATAACGTAACTTCAATCATTACACTAACTAGTTTTTTTTAACTAGTGCTCCGCAACGTTGATAAACTAATTATATTTGAGATTACACTAATTTATGCAATATAAAAACCCACCATAAACTTTATGTTTGAATCATTAAGAAAGAATTATATATCAATTAAATATTGATACATAAGAAAAATAATATCAATTCATAAGCTTTACGCAGTGTCTGAATCATTACGGAAGATTTATATATAGGGATGATAATTTTGTCCACACCTATGGGTATTTTGCTATCCAATCAAATTGGGTTGGGTATGTAATCCAAATAAATGGTAAATGTTGGGGTGTACATGGGTCGGGTGGTTTGATTTGGTCATTTTAATTACCTTACCCATATTATATTACGGTTTTGAAAATATTAAATTCAAACCCACCCAAAAAAATTAGAACCATACGATTTATTTATAATTGGGTCGGCTTGGAGATACTCTTAATTAAAAATCCAATCCCACACAAAAAAATGCAACTCTACAAAAATATAATATAACTAAATTAAAACTTTAAACAAATAAATCATGGCAAAAAGTAACAATATTCATAAATGTTGTTTGGATTTTAATGAAATGCAATTTACTTCAACGTATGTCTAGTTTTTTTCATAAAAATTTGTAGAAATAAGCTAAAGTGGTTATAAGCTAACACATCCATAATATAGTTTTCTTCTAGAATTGTGCATGAGAAAAAGATTACATGAATCATAGCTAATATTAAATCTACGTCTAAATTTTAAGTTGGAGAATGTATTAGACTAGGAAAACCACAAGAGAAAAAGATGACAAGATATCTTAATTTTCTCACAAATATGTTTATTTACAAAAAAATATATTTTGGATACGAACACTTATGACAATAGTTCAACACGGGTTGCGTTACCCCAGTATCAGCACCCAACCCAATAGAGGCGAGTTGTACAAAAGAAAATCCTCACCCAATTTTAAACTTTAATTTTGATGAAAATTAGGGGTGGGTAGGTTTAGAGGTTGTTTTGTTCACCCCTAGGTAAATTGGTAGAGTTTGATAAGTTTGTACTCATACCCATTTATTTGGGTTGGGTTTTTAATCAATGTATTTAGGTTTGTACCCATACCCATATTAAACGTATCTTAACTTAATAGATATTTATATTAAGTATATTAAATTAATTTTTTCCATATAAGCTCTCAAAATATTGATGAAAACTTACATTGTAGTACATAATTTTTTTGGATATTACATTTTGATACCTAAATGGGTATTCATATCCAACTCATACCCACTTAGATTATAGAAACAATATCCAAATTCTACCCAAACCCATATATATTTCACTCATACTCTACCCATTCTAAATAGGAATACTTGAGTTTGGGTTAAATTACCATGAGTGGGTAATTGTGATCCCTACTTACGTACAATATTTTTTTAATTGATATATAATAAATAATTATATATTCATAAAATTCTCATAGTGTCTTAATCATTAGTAAGACCTATGTAAAACATTTGTTTAATTAATGTGTTAAAAATAACTATCTTTCTATTCGCTTAATATATTTTTAGTTTACCTACATTACTGTTATAGAAGTGGGGTTGGGGTGGATTTTATTTTTTCTCTTTTTATTATTTCTTAATAAAATATTTTCCATGTCAGCGTCCACCTCATAATTGACCTAATTCTTGGTCAAACAATAACGAAAAAATTGACAGAGTACTAACAACATAATTGAAATGTCATATCGAAAGTTATATAATATAAATGACAAAGGCGCTAAAGATTGGTATTTTTAGTGGTATTAGTTTTTTTCTTCAAAATCATTGAGGTTTTAATGTATGATCGATCTACAAATCAAGCAGCCGCTGTTGAGAGACTTGCAGCAGCTGAACATCATCCCCCTGAAAATTGATGATGATCCAGTCAAGTACATGATCAAGAAGGTTCCTGGGAAGCTGTTGGATGCTTTTGTTGATTTTGTCTTCCAGTTTCTTGATCAAACCTTGCTCCCATCTCAGGTCGTACATATATGCATGCTCTCATAATCTCATTAGCTTGTGCTTGTTTTTATCATGAATTCATGATGCAAATGGTAAAGCAGTTGGTTTTTCGAATTCGATGCTAATAACCAACTGCACATTTTGCGACGGGTTTAACGTCGCCTAAGGTCTCAAATTTTAGTTGCCAAACGAAGTTTGCGACCGTGGATGCCGTCCGTCCCAGAGATATTTGCAACCATTCACTCGTCGCAAAACAGTTTTTCGCGACGAAAAAGACTAGCTCGTCCCAAAATAATTCGTCACTAAAGGATCGGAGCTTCAAAATCAAAACTGATTTCATTCTGCAATTGCAGAGCAACTTTGCTCCGGTGGATGAACTGAAGGTAGCCGTTCGTGTGACGGCCGTAGAGGGTACAATTCCGGAAGATTTCACAGAGGGAGTTTATATCAGAAATGGTAACTAAAGTATTGAAATAATATAATTGCTAAACATATATACTTCCATTGTAATTATCGTTTTTCAAGTTCAGTTCTTTGATTTCTAGATAATATCGACATAATTATACAATGCGAATTTAACTTTAGTTAGCCTGTTTGCTAGCGTGTACGTGATTGATGTGAATTACTCTACTTTCTCGCTTAAGTATATACGCAAAAACACGAACATGGTGACATAATACGAAAATTCTACATAGTGATGAAAACATGTTTTGTATGGTACATGTAATTAGTTACTACCGTAGTAGGGACGATCGATCCTAGAATCGTGATTAAATCGGGGAGAACTAGGATTTGCAGGACCTAATCCTCTGTTTGGAGGATTGAAATCAACGAGATCCGTGTTGGGAAGGTCAAGCCACATATGGGTAGAAGGAGAAGGGATGCTCCATGTCCTCTATTTCCAGAAGGACAGTAGCGACGGGGAATGGAGCGTCTCCTACAAAAACCGGCACGTGGAGACTGAGACCTACAAGATGGAGAAAGACAGGGCCAAACCTTGCTTTCTTCCTGCCGCTGAAGGCCATTCCCCTGCCATCTTAGCAGCCTTCTTGTTCAATTTGGTGGGCGCACTTAATTATAAACTTATGATGCTAATTTAGAGAGTCTTGTTGATTCAAATTCTGAATTGGGTTGATGATAATATGGGTGGATAGATGAGATTCGGGATGGTGAACAAGTTATACAGCAACACGAACGTTGTGGAGCATGGTGGGAAGTTCTACGCAGTAGCTGAGAGTCATGCTGCTCAAGAATTCGACATCGTCACGCTCGATACCATTGGAGATTGGGACGTCGATGGAGCTTGGAATCGAACTTTCGCCTCCCACCCTAAGGTAGTTTATACATGTGGTTTTCTTGCTTGGAAGATGGAAAAATGGGTAGTTGCTTGCTTGTACCTTCATTTCTTATGTTTTAATCTGCAGAGAGTTCCTGGCTCTGGCGAGCTGGTTGTATTTGGAGTGCAGGGTTCGAAACCGTTCGTCGAGCTGGGAGTCATTTCTGGTATGAAACTGTAGTTGTATTCAACAACCAGTCAGGCAATTAGCTAGTCGTGCTGGTTATGGAAATACTTAACATCTGAATTTTTTCAGCTGACGGGAAGAGATTACTCCATAGAGTGGATCTAAATCTCAGCAGATGCACCCTCTGTCACGATGTTGGGATCACTGAGAGGTAATGCTGTAACTCCTTGCCATTTCCATTGATGAGCTGGTTGAATGATGCTGGGACATTTTGATTCAGAAACTAGTGGTGCAATGATTTTGCAGGTACAATGTGTTCATGGACTTCCCACTCACCATAGACGTTAACAGGCTGATCAGGGGAGGACCGTAAGTGCATGGAAGTTGTTGAATTTTACTTCCTCGAGATGTGAATTTCAATATATGATCACCTTGAGGAGCTAAGTTAATCAATGAACAGGTTAATCAAGTACACCAGAGAAGATTATGCAAGGATCGGGGTGATGCCTCGATATGGAAATGCAGAGTCGATTCGATGGTTCGACGTGACACCCAATTGTACATTTCACATCGTGAATTGTTTCGAGGACGGAAACGAGGTAAAAATGTCAAGTGTAATATCTCAATTACATAAAAAGGTTACTGATGTAAGAGAATTCAGTCTCACTTGTCAAATCTATGTTTCATAGATAAGTTTTAATGAAACTTAACAGTTGTTTGAATGCAGGTGGTGGTGAGGGGATGCAGGGCTCTTGATTCAATCATTCCAGGACCTGAGTTGGGCGAAAACAAGTTGGAGTGGTTTTCAAGAAGGTTTAGGCTTGCAGCTGACAACGAGGGGAATGGTACTTCTTCTTCTTCTTCTTCTTCTTCTGAAGACGGATCGTTGTTTACCCGCTGCTACGAGTGGAGACTGAACCTAGAAACAGGGGAAGTGAAGGAAAGAAACCTAACTGGGAAAACAGAAGCCTCCATGGATTTTCCTATGATCCATCCTGACTTCACAGGTCTCCATAACCGGTTTGGATACACACAAACCATCGATTCTGAAGCAAGCTCTGCTGCAGGTGAAAATTTTCCCGTTTCCCTTACATTCCTTTTGATATTGGTGGGTCTGTCAAAGATCATAAGATTGATCGTTTTCTGGTGTGGCTTTTGATGATTCTCTTTAGGGATGACAAAATATGGAGGTCTGGCCAAACTCTACTTTGAAGAACCTGCTGCAACAAATTGCGATCTGGTAACTAGTCCAAAAATTATCCTTTGAACTCATGGTGGCGGTGGATGTTTGTTTTGTTTCGCCTCTGTCTCGTACAAGGCAAAATTTGAGCGTGCTGAGTTTTGGTGGTGTTGGGGAGTTTACAGAGCGACGAGGACCAGTGCGAAGAGGCGATGATCAAGGTGGAGTACCATGAATTCGAGAAGAACACGTTCTGCACTGGAGCTGCTTTTGTTCCTAAAATGGCCACAGCAGGGAGCTCAAGTAGTTGTAGTGAAGAAGAAGATGATGGTTGGGTCATCACTTTTGTTCACAACGAAGACACTGACACTTCCATGGTAGAGAGATGATGAATCAAATCAATGGATATTTCTTAATTAATTGCTGTGATTAGCATTCTATTGCTAACTAACTCTGCAATTAACGCTCAGTTTTCCTCCCTAATGTGTGACTGATCTGCCTGCAGGTTTACATAATCGACGCAAAGAAGTTGAGCAGCGAGCCAGTTGCCAAGATTGCATTGCCTTGCAGAGTTCCATATGGTTTTCATGGAGCCTTCATGCCTATGTCACTCCCACTTATGTGATCTACACAACTAGCTCAGGAAGATTCAAGATTTAAAATTCAATGTGTATCATAACATTTGTGGTATCTTTCATGATAATTGAATGAACTATGATTAATTACTCATCACCTCACCTTATCTTAATAGTGGGTAACGATTTGGTTTGCACCGAACACAACTGACATTTGAATCAAACCAAATTAGATCAAATATAATTCGATTTAATTTTGATCTCATGTCTCTTAAAAAGAAAAAAACATATCACATTCGAATATTACACTTGTGATTCGACCAATCTTAAATCTTGATCCCCATTTCCTTTTTTCCACCTAAAAACATTCCATTCAACATAGGGTTACTCATAAAGTTAAAAGCCGCAACACCACTTCTTTAAACTTACAAACTATAATTAGCAGCGGGCTAATGGTATGTATGACCCTTGAATAAAGTTTTCTTATTTACTAGTATAATTTTTGCTATTATTATAAGTGAAAGCCGAACAAACAGGGGATTAAAAAAAATTAGTGGGTGACCGAGATATAATCTGAGCCCCACTTCTTTAGCTATAACAAAGTTAAGTCTAGTTAAAATGTAGGGTTAATATTTTCGTATGGCCTGAACTTTGACCAAAATAAATATTCTGGCCAATTTTTCCGATCGATAACATCCTGGCCCGAACTATACACCAAAATAAACAATTTGGCCAAACCCGATGTTTGACCGTTAACTTGGACGTTAGTCAACGCGCCACGTCACTGCCAAGTCAAAAAAACAGTTTAGTGTTTGGCTGTAAAACTATTAGAAGTGCTTTTTAATATGAGCGGTTGTGTAAAATGACTATAAAGGACTTATAATATAAAATAAAAATAAAAATTCTAAACAATAAAAAGTAGTCAAAATGGATCTTGTTAGATTTCTTTTATATTAAATAATATGATTTTATAATTTATTTTATTTTTAAAATGATATAAATGAATGAAAATAATATTTCTGAAATAAAATTAAAATATGGTAAGGATAATCTTGTATTTTCAAAACAGCTTTATTTTATTTCCAAATCGGAGCTTCTGCTTTTATGTTATACAAAAGCGTTTTACGGCTTTTCAAAAGCCGAGCTTTTAAAGGTGTTTGACACTGCTTCAACTTTTGAAGCCGAAAAACACTTTTAAAAGCCGGGCAACATAGGCAACATCCCTTAGTCGACTACCTAGATTTGTATCTCTTCATGAGCTTCATTCTTGGCCACTCTTATTAGATTCATGCCATTTATGGTTCAAACTTCAAATCAGACCGTACGAGTCCTTTAACTGACCGATTAATAGAGAATCGAAGGGCTTAATTGCCCAGACCCACTGACCATCATTTCCCAACCTAATACCTTGCAAAAAACTAAACATGTACATTTATTTGTGTCTTAATTTGCAGAGCTAACCATTCACGTCTCTTTAATACATTTGTGACTTGAGACAGAGACAAACATATCAATGCAGAATGGACCAATTAAGATTTAAGACCATTCCTAATTGTCTGGTTTTTGTTCAAGTTTTGATTCATGGAACAATAATGGCCCGGCATTAGTTGGGACTTCCTAATGAGCTAACGATCTTGAATTGCGCGTTTTATGTTTCACAATAGTTAGACGCGTGTAGCAGTACAATATTGTCATCTCATGTATCTAATAATGGTGAATTGAGACATACACGATTCAATGATGATGAATTACGAGACAACGTTCGACAACTTGTTCAACTAATGACGCTATAAATTAAAACTTCTCCCTTATCGTACATTGATTTCACGTTATAAATCCAAAATAATAACCTAGAAATTCTTTAAAGTTAGTGGAAGAAAATAACTAAAATTATAAGTCAACAGGAATGAGAGTTTGATCTACCAATATCATTATTGACTTTCAACGTGAATATCTCGAATTCGGATTCCCCATCTTCCATGCCCATTGAGTAGAGCATGTAAAGAGAAAACAAAATGATAAGCTAATGATTCAACCTAGTTACAGCACTAGGAAACCATATGGACCCAAAATCAGCAATAGGTAGAGAGGACCAGCAGAAAGGTTGTAATGTAAAGCTCTCACAACCCACCCACCCACCTCCCCACAAAGGAGATAATGCACCCAAAGGCCAAAACTGAGATATGGTGTGATTGTCACAATGATGAAGAAGTTATTATTATGTAGCAACCAACCAAGTCACTTCTCGTCGTACTTATTTGGTGGGGAAATTTATCACAACAAAAGAAACCACTCCCCACTTCAATGATACATAAATATACCTCATTAGCTAGCTAATCATATTCTTTTAGCACTTAAGACTAGAATGCTAACCTTAAATTTTGCTAGTATGAGAAGTACTAGCGAACCGGGGCTCTATTCTCGTAGTCTTCTTGTAAAATTTTATCTAGACGCCTGAATCAACCAGTTAGTTTTCGAGATGATTATTGCCATCTCCAAAACAAAGAATTTTTTTTATCAATTACATAAACAATTGTTCTCTATTCCTCTATTAGGGACAAAACTAAAATGATTCTAAAAATCCACAAATTTACGTCAAATATAATTTTTTGTAGTAAAAAAAAAACATGTAAATTGTGTTTGATGATTTTAGAGCGAGTAATCTTCTAAACTGTTTATCGAAAAATTGAGACTATCTCTTTGAAAAAAATAAAATTAGACGATATTAAATCTTTTAAAAAACCAATCGACCGGCCGCCCCCGGAATATTGGCTTCTTTTCTTGAAAGTGAAAACAACGATTCATTCCCTAAATTGGTCCTCTAACTGCTGTTGTTGCAAGAAATCGTCCTAAGGAAGTACTGATTTTAGGGAATGTTTACTACTCTTTGTCCAATAAGTTCTTTAGCTCGCTCGTGTCACATGAGGCACCACCATCAACGTACTTTTTGTGTTGAACTAGTGGGTCTCAAATTCCCAAACTGCTCTCTCCAATTCTCTTCATCCTTCATTGCATATTGAATGTGGATTCCTACTTTTTTGGTTTAAGAACAAAACAGGGTACTGTACAGATACATGTGTTTCGCTATTTGTAGGAAGTGGATGCCATTATTGAGGCCACCATCCAAGTAATTTCGATAATCACCGTCATTTGAACATAAATACCTTCTATTATATGTCTAGTAATCAGTGATAGAGTCAGGAATCTGAATAATAGGGGGCTAAAAAATATTTACGTTCAAAGGTTTGAACCAACGAGGGGGGCTAAAGTTTAACCACCTACTCTATTATTCAAATTTGCTGTGAAATTTACATGTAAATTTACAAATTTTTGAGAGTTGAGGGGAGGCTATAGCCTTTCCTGGCAACAACGTGGCTCTGCCCCTGCTAGTAATACTAGTATGTCCAATGACTCTATTCGTTAAAAGATAGGAGCGTACTATAATTCATATGCATACCTGATCTTGATTCAATCAGCTTCAAACGTTAACCGTATCATAACCCGATTAGGGTTTCATTTGCTATGCTAATGACCTTGCAACAACTATATGAAAATGAAAGGAAGAAAAGGAAAAAGGCAACACTTTCCTCTATATCAAGTGGGCTCTCACCAATCACGTCACATCTCCATAACCAAAAAACAATACCACCTTTATATCGAATGGAATGGGAATTTCCATGGCAACAACAAAGAGAACACGATTTAGCTTAGCTTCCCACTCCTCCCCCGCCACCAAAATGTCATCCCCACTAACCACCGCCGCCGACGAGGTCCACTTCACCTCCCCCCGCCGCCTCTCCACCGACGCCGCCACCACCACTACCACCACAACTACCCACCACTCCTCCCCCTCCGTGGCCACACCTTCCCCTCCCAACCCAATCATCCACGTCCCCGTGGCGGCGCCGCCGAGCCCGGGTTCCCCGTGGTCGCTCTCCCCTCTCCGCACCAGCCCCTCCCCTTCCCTCCTCCACCACTGCATCGCCTCCCTCCACCGCCACGAGGGCAACATCTACTCCATCGCCGTCGCCAAGGGCGTGGTGTTCACCGGCTCCGAGAGCAGCCGCATCCGCGCGTGGCGCCACCCCGACTGCACCGAGCGTGGCTACGTCAAGTCCAGCTGCGGCCACGTACGCGCCGTCTTGGCCTACGGCAACGCGCTCTTCTCCGCCCACAAAGACCACAAGATCAGGATTTGGAACTTCACCCTCTCCTCCGACGGCTTCAAGATCAAGAAGGTCGCCACTCTCCCCCGCACCAACTCGTCCCCAATCATGTTCCCCTTCCGCCGCTTCACCATCTACAATTCTTCCACCAAGTAATAAGCATATTTTCATCAATAAGTTGCTGGTCACCTCGTGACAAAAAAACTCTTTCATTTGAAATCTGGTTGCATAAGACAAAAATAAAATAATTTTTTTTTGTTAGTCGATTCAGGTACAACAGCAACGTCGCGCCACGTCACCAGCAGCACAGGGACAACGTCTCGTGTATGGCGTACTACCACGCGGAAGGGCTGCTGTACACGGGCTCGCACGACCGGACCGTGAAGGTCTGGCGAGTCCACGACAGAATGTGCGTGGACTCGTTCCAGGCCCACGACGAGGACGTCACGTCCGTTCTGGTCAACCAGGACGACGGGTGCGTCTTCAGCTCCTCGTCCGACGGGTCGGTCAAGGTGTGGCGCAGGGTCTACCTGCAGGACTCCCACACTCTGACCATGACCCTCAGGTTCCAGCACTCCCCGGTCAACGCCCTGGCGTTGACCAGCTCCGTATCCGGGTGCTTCCTGTACTCGGGCTCCTCCGACGGGACCATCAACTTCTGGGAGAAGGAGAGGTTCTCCGGGAGGTTCAACCACTCCGGGTTCCTCCAGGGACACCGGTTCGCGGTGCTCTGCCTGGCTTCTGCGTCGGAGAGGCTCGTGTTCAGTGGGTCCGAGGACACGAGCATTAGGGTTTGGAGGAGGGAAGGAGGAGGGAGCGGGTTTCACGAGTGTTTGGCCGTGTTGGATGGTCATAGAGGGCCAGTGAGGTGCTTGGCGGTTTGCTTGGAGAACGAGAGAGTTGGGAATGGGTTCTTGGTGTATAGTGCAGGGTTGGACCAGAGTTTCAAGGTGTGGAGGGTTAAGGTTTTGATGGAGGAGGATGATCATCATCGTACTAATAATTATAGTGGCGAGAAATTAGGGATGGGATTAACGGAGTATTGTCACATTAGTGGAGAAGGGTTGATGAAGAGGAGGAACAGCAATGTGGAGAGTATCAGCTGTAGTAGTAGTACTACTACTACAGTGGGTGATTTGGTGTTGAGTCATAGTAATAGTAGCAAGGTGATGGAGTACGAGATTAGTCCTGTTCTATCTCCTTCATGGGTTGAGAAGAAGCTTAGAAAAGACAACTTTCTATAGATTGATTATTGTGTTCTATATATACCATGTAATATATGTTCATTGATTAAATATTTCATTGTTAATTGTTTTTTTTAACCGCTATTTAACTTAATGCTTATGGTTAATTTGTTCGGGACGAGAAAATTTCTGTAAAAAATAACAAAATTTAAACTCGTAAATATTCAAAACGAGTTAATACGAGCACACACCTATATATACCAGCGATCACCTAACTAGAGGAAACGCTCAAAACTCAATAGCGAGACAACAAGTCGAAATTACTTGCTCATTTATCATCATGCATTATGTCCAAGATTGAACGATTAAGATGATTATCGTTAATCCTTATATATGTGGATGAGAAGTACAAAAATGGAAGGAAAATTAAGAAAGGAACGTATATGTTAGATTGGTGTGTAGCCATGAAGTAATTTGCCACCTGCAGGACATGTATTTTTCGGGTGAAAACATTAACTAGGGTTTGAGGACATTCATTGTGGCAATTACTAGGAAATTAATGGGTGGTAGCTCAAAGGAGTTGGAAAATATAATGTCGATACTATAAGTTCAAGTGGTCCGGTAGTTCCCTAATCAATTCATTTTACATTATATATATGCTGGCAGGTGGGTAGTTCTTTAATATGACATCAAACACAAGGATGGGAAATGGAGTTTATTTATTTTGGGGCTTCTAGCTAGTTCTTCCGTTCTGATCATAGGCTTGAGCCAATCTGAAAACTCTAAACTGGACACTAAATTGTGCTTCATGTAAGAAAATGAGGAGCGACTTCAAAATGTATCAAATTGATCACTAAATTGTTCGTTCATTTCGAAACAACATAATTACTCAGTATTTAGCTACATTTATTAATTTCCGAGACAAGAACAAATCCCATTGTCAACGTACAATCCATTTGGGTTGTTTTGTCTTTCGTAAAGAACAAGATTTGCGTGATTAGTGGTGGGTAGTGTCTCATACAATCATACTTGTGTGACTTGAGACGAGAGGTAGAGTTTAGATGCGGTTCATATGTGATCGTCATGCCCCTTGAGTACGGTAAGCCAGTTGAGGATATGCACGTTGATAGGAAAAAGCCTTATGGAACATGCTAATGCTAGAAAGTGCCTCTTTCTATACAAACATTTTCTACAAATAATTAATTTTTTAGTGACAATGTCGATCATTTTTCTATATTGAACGTCCTTCCCATATTCACGTCAGCTACTAATATTTGTTTCTCGATGTAGAATAGTTGTCTTCTAATCTCATGTTTGGCCCTCATTAATATTGCTTCTTATAAGTTGTATCCCTTTTCTCTGAAACGGTGAAACCTATAACCAAAACTTACTGAACCAGAATTCATGTAAACTCTTGTCTTGTGATGAAATGGTAGAGCTAGAGTACATACTGACATGGTAATTATTACACGAAACCAAAGGTACGTAATTACCACCACAACCAACACGATTGCACGACGTCGTACTACAACTTACATAATCATAGTCTACAGGAACTTGACACCATTTTTTTTCTGCTGCCTCGCTCAAATCTTGTACTGCTCTCTCCGCAGTTAATAAATAGGGTCTTCGCTGGAAATGGGGATGTGAGATCTGACGATGAAGAAGTTCTCGTAGACAAAGCCAGCAAGCCCACCGCCGATGAGAGGCCCAACCCAGTAAACCCAGTGGTCGGTCCATACTCCAGCCACGAGAGCAGGCCCAAATGATCTTGCTGGGTTCATTGAAGCCCCAGAGAACGGGCCACCAACCAAGATGTTGGCTCCAACTACGAGCCCAGTGAGCAGTGGGCCGAAGCCGTCGAGTGAGCCCTTCTTGGGGTCAACCATTGTGGCGTAGACTGTGAAGAGTAGGGAGAAGGTCAGAACTATCTCCCACACTATGCCTTGCCCGTACCCAACTCCACTTGCCAGTGTGTGCACAGGCGTCACCTGCACCCACACAAAATGTGTGTTTGATTTAGACCGATAACGATAGGTCTTTTGTGTCACTAAATGAGTATCTCGATATTTAAAACGTCGAATAACACAAATGAAAGTATAAATTCCAGTGAAAAGAAAAGCATCATACACTCATGAAGTATTCGTATATGAATTGTGTTGTTAAACTTAAATCGATAGTTATAAGTCGAAACTAACAGTTCTAATCGTTTTTCAAATTGTTGTGACTATTTGTGGTGTTTATACAGATAATAATAAGCTTCACAAAATCATCATAATTTTAAATCATTAAGATATGGTTAGATAATATCATAATTGTAACACTAACGTCTTGATTCTTGAACAACTAGCGAGATTTTCTTGATTTGTAATGCAAGTTTATGAATTTTTAGTTGAAAGATGACTGAAATGGAATTGGTTAAAGTTGAAAAACCAAATAGGGTCCAGTATCCATCTCTAAAGTGGTAGAAATAGATTTCTATAGGGAAAAATCTTTTGGAGCCACAAATTTGCTTGGAAAATCTAACTACTGCGGTAGATGAGTAAATGAATATGACCGTACCAATCCTCCGGTGAGATACTTGAGAAGCAAACAGGCTGCCGACGAAGCTAGCAGCTGGATAACCCAGTAGAAAGCCGATCGGACGACGGTGATGTGACCGCCGAAAAGGAGGCCTATGGTGACGGCAGGGTTGAGATGACCGCCGGAGATGTGACCCGCGGAGATCATCACAGCCACCACGAATGTGTGCGCCACCGCCACGAACAGCAGCGCCGCCAGCGCCCCTCCCTCTAGCTTATCTGCGACCAGTCGTCACCAAATCATCAAATTTAATCCCCCTCGTCGCTATTAATATGATAATAATAATTAGCTTTTTTAGCGACGACTTGTTCATGTATGTAATAATCATAAAAAAAACATTTCTTCGTCGCTATTAATATTTAACAAAGCTATTAGTAGTGACCATTTTTTTGTGTGTGGAAATATTAGCGACGAGTTGTTGATGCATATATGTTACACACGTACCGGCGGCCATCGCGGAGCCGACCCCGGCGAAAACGAAGAGGAAGGTGACGATGAACTCGACGACGAGGGCCTTGATGCAGTCCGGCTTGGTCACCTCCGAGCAACATCCCAAAGCAATTTTCGCCATTTTTAATATTAAAAAATGAAGCAGAGGATGACGAAAAAGGAAGAGAGAATATTCTTATTCTGCTTCTCCTCCTCTGCTTTACAGCTTGGTTTCTGGTAGAGTGGCATTGGCTTATATAAACATGGAGGAAGAGAGTGCAATGGCAACAGAGAGTAGGCGACGAGATGGAAAAGGGAAAGTGAAATTATTGATCGATGTGCACGTTACAGTCACAACTTCACCATTACACCTCAGCACCATCCATCATCAATCATCATGCGCCCAAAAAATAATTACGTTGGTGGAAAGGACGTGGATGCCCTTCTGGAAGTTGACCTCGGCTCAGTGCGGAAAGTACGTGGATGCCCTTGGGCAAATTTAACTTGTGACTTTGTGTGAGGGTGATAATATGTCCATAATTCTGGTGTAGGCCGGTTTTCATATTATAGGGCCACCACAGCTTAATAAGTACTGCTGTCTTGTTTCTTTGTCTTTGTGAATTGTGATTGTTGCTACATGTGCGAGTTTCAGCCGAAGATTCGGTGCATTAATAGGTCTATAATTGTTTAAAAATAATAATAGTTGGTCATACATCGCATATGATCATCATAATACTACTGGAGGCGTTAACAACGATCCTCTACTCTACCGTCTCGATGATTATCTTGAATATTTAATGATGTTTCGATTATGTGGCTATAATTCGTCTACCAAGTTTGACCTCCTAACTTTGTAGTGCTAAAGGACACAAAATACATGAGCCAATAGATCGAACATATATTGTTGAAGTGAAGTTGCAACGATTACATTTCAGGTATATTCCTTAATGTTCTCAGTCTTTTCTAACCGATTAGTTGTACAAAATATTTCATCAGTTCTGAATTCTAAACTACTAAGATAATAGAAAGATACACAATAAGCCAATAATCACATATTATAGCGTGACTGATCATCCACATGTCCTTGAGAATTGAGATATTCGAGATTCATGAAATATATCAAAATTTACATAATTTTATATTTCTCAATTAACGTCATTTGAGAGTAATTTGTTAATCTTTTTTTACTTTGCATGTAATTCTTTTCATTTTTGTATCCTTATAGTCGATCGTTGTTTGATGCATACTGGGTAAGATAGATGGTACGAAGAAGGAGGAGCTGGAAGAAGCAAGCAAACAGCGAACTGGAAAAATGTTTAGTTTTAATGGGTTTTAAAGTATTAGTAGTTGATCATACATCACACATGATCGTTCTAACGACACTAAGGATGTTAAGAACGATCATCTACTGCTTTGATGATTCGAGGATTATCTTAGCTATTAATAATGTCCTGATCATGTGTCATAATTCATCTATCATATTTGAATTTCTATCTTCTTGATGCTAAAGGATACAATTGTACGGGTCGATATAACATATTTTGTTCAAGTAAAAAAAATTTATTACATTTTAATATATCCCATTACACATTCTCATATTTTCTAACCAATCATTTTTACAAAATATTATATTAGTTTTTATTCGGAAGAATATACTCACTTAAATATTTTTGGAGTAAAGAGAAAATTTGACGTACAAAGGCCATGTAGCATGTACTCAAGCATCTTATGTGCAATAATTTTATAAGTCCCACTATTAACAAAATTTTAAATTAAAATAGACGAAATGACCATTTTATTATTCGATCAAACATATTTTTATCAAAACGTGTAAAATAAAAATAGTGCTATCATTTTACAAATTGCAGGATTTGTGACCGTTTGTACTAATTATCCCACTATTATTGTGTAAGTAACAGTTATCATTTTGGTATCCTAATTTTGAGAGACACAATTGTCGACCGACGACCGTCGTTTGATTCATCAGGGTAAGATGGATAAGCCCAGAGGAACACGGAGCAGGAAGGAGGAGCTGGACTGCTGGAGGAAGCAAGCAAGCACCGGACTGGAAAAAGAAAATGTCGACAACACAGGCAATGCCGTTGTCTTCATCTTCTTACTACTCTGTTTTCACCGTCTCCGCCATCACCATCCCGCTTCTCCGCGCTCGTTCCTTAAAGGTTTCTTCTTCTTCTTCTTCTTCTTCCATCTCCGACGACGGCCGAGCTAATGCTACTCCGACCACCGTCCCCAATCCATCTCGTCGACTTGCCCTCTTTCAACTCGGCGCCGGTGAGACAACAAACCCCATTCCCCACATCCTCTATTTTGCTCCCAGTTCAGATAATTCTCTATTTCTTTGTCGCAACAATTGGGAATTTCGTTTATTGAAGTCCATGTTTTCTGAAAATCCAGCTATTCCTCAGTCGCATTTGTTGGGGTTAAGAGCGGTTGAAAA
This sequence comes from Linum trigynum, assembly GCA_964030455.1. Taxonomy (NCBI): domain Eukaryota; kingdom Viridiplantae; phylum Streptophyta; class Magnoliopsida; order Malpighiales; family Linaceae; genus Linum; species Linum trigynum. Next base: position 1,582,595 of record OZ034816.1, read on the forward strand.
GGCAATTGCAGAAGAAAGAACTACAATTCTCGATGACCCTAATGCGTTGTTGGAGTGGATTAAGAACGACAAAAGGAGAATGCTTCATGTTGTTTACCGTGTTGGGGACTTGGACAAGACCATAAAGTTTGCATCTTTTACACTAATTCTCTGCAATGGAATTCTTTCTATGCTAGTTGCCAAGTTCGGTTGACAACAACGTTGTTTTTTCACGTTATCAGATTTTATACTGAGTGCTTGGGGATGAAGCTGTTGAGGCAACGTGATATACCAGAAGATAGATATAGAAATGCCTTCCTTGGATATGGCCCTGAAGAATCCAATTTCGCTGTTGAACTTACCTACAGTAAGCTATCAAACTTGTAGAGTCTTTCTGGAATTGTGCATCCATGCTGGTTAGTAATTGCTGGCTTTTGGTGTGCAGATTATGGAGTTGACAAGTATGACATTGGATCTGGTTTCGGTCATTTTGGCATTGCAGTTGACGATGTAAGGTCCCCTGCTCTGTAATATTAGTTGGCATTTGATGCAACAAAAGTTTATGAGCATCGGCAGTGTTTGCATTCTGTTGTTTCTCGATTATAGGTTGCGAAGGCTGTGAATCTCGTTAAGGCGAAAGGGGGGAGAATTAGTCCTGTCAAAGGAGAAAATCAAGTAATTGCATTTGTTAAAGACCCAGATGGTTACAACTTTGAGCTATTGGAGAGGAAGGCTGCACGTGAACCCTTGTGCCAAGTGATGCTTCGAGTTGGTGATCTCGATCGATCCATTAACTTTTATAAGAAGGTAAGTTTCATTCAGGGTCTAATCAGTGCTTGCGTTGCCTTGAGAAATGCCTTGATTTTTGCTGATGTTTATCCTTCCACTCTATTGAAAAGGCTTTTGGAATGGAGCTTCTAAGTAAACGGGACTACCCCAATGACAAGGTAGCGTTGGTTGAAGTTCTTTCATACCCTTGTAAATTTCTGACTTTAACAACATTGCTGACCTTTTTTGTGCGTGTGGCTCTTCTGCATTCTCAGTATACAGTTGCCTATATGGGTTATGGTCCCGAAGACAATAATGTGGTGCTGGAACTGACCTATAACTATGGTATCAGCACATATGACAAAGGAAATGGTTATGCACAGGTAAAAGGATATGTTTATTCTGTCAAAATTATTTTCCATTGCTTGGCAGAGATGTCGTTTAACTGTCGTGTATTTACCAGATTGCAATAGGGACAGATGATGTTTATAAGAGTGCTGAAGCAATAAAACTCTGTGGTGGAGCCATTGTTCTGGAGCCTGGTCCCTTGCCTGGTATTAACACCAAGATTACTGTTTGCTTGGATCCTGAGGGTTGGAAATGGGTAAATCTTCTAGTTTTCTTTAGTCCTGCACGCTTTCTCTTTAAGTGGTTGTCATTACTTTAGTTGGCTATTTGACTCATTTTTGTCGACCAATGGACCTTGATTCATGCTTGAATAGTAAGAATGAAAACACTGTTTCCTAATCTCTTTGAGATCCAGTATCTTTAAATGGATACTCCTTATATCCAGTATCTTTAAAGGGATACTCCTTATTCTTTTTATGTTTGAATATGTTCAAAGGTTATTCTTTGATTTCGATGAATGATTATGAAAGCAGTAAAGCTAAAATCAATTGATGCCTTTCTCCTTGCAGGTGTTTGTTGATAATGGGGATTTTCTTAGAGAACTGGAGTGAGCTGAAGCCGCAGCTGAGTTAATCCAATAAGCCAAAACTATCAAACAAACATTCCTTGCCATTTCTGATTAATGGTTTTGAACTCCTCTAAAGGAAGAAATGTTACCATTATACCCAAACACCTGTACATTTCGTGACTAACAATTGCTGTAAACCCTTTGACCGTTTTTCTGATACTTGACACAGAAGTTCCAAATGGGAACTCTATAATGTTGTTTTAGAACTCATGCAACTTTAGCTCGGCAACTGAGCATATGTTGTATCCCCTCAACCCACATCTGCTTGTCATTTTTACTCCAGCATTCGAACTCTATTATTCTCTCTGATGTTTTAATCCCAAAATAAGCTCTTTGCTCGCTGCAGTCGTCAGTCTCCCTCCCTGGCCATCCTGCCACCTCAGTCTGAACTCCAAACACAACACCTGCAGATTCAACGTAAAGTTTGGTCAATCAACCATAAGAGAGCAAGGTAATAATTTTACTTTTCTTAGATTGAGAAAGTTGCTCACATTTCTTTTTCTTTGTGAATGTCCCTGCCATGTGCTTGCTTTTCATTTTAGCCACCACCTGTTTTTGGTCAGTACATCAACAAAAAACCTTTGTTAGGGGCTTGTAACACTCTGGGATATGCTAATCAGTGTAGCAATTGCTTTTATCCTTTTGATATATTTCTTTCTTTCATACCTGACAAGTTGTACTGATACTGAAAGAAACTCGCTTCCAATGTAGAGCTCCTGCCATCAATGGTTTATCAATATGTATTCATTTCTCAAGGCTAGTTTACATTCGTTTTTTCCCTATCTGATACAAATGTGAAGTAGCATACCTTTCCTTGTCCGCTTGAGAAGTTCTTCCCCTTCGGTGACAAATTTTAATGCTGCTGAGATTTTGGAGTCCTTGCCTTCTTCATCCATGTCCTCTGTCAAGGGAAGTGCTGGGGCTCCATATCCTTTCTGCAGCCTTGCTCGCAGGGTCGCAGCAGCTCTTAAAGCTGTATGCAATATCATTATTCTGAATCTTTTCTATTCTTTATTTTTATTTTATTGCAATGAAATAGATGTGGCAAATTGAGTGGGTGCATGGTTTGTTGTGTTGGGGATTGATGACATTCTTATACCTGTAGCTGCACCAGCTGTTAAAGTCATGATATCCCCGTTAGTCCTCACGTTGACCGCCGAGTCAATAACTGTCATGATTTGTTCATGTTCAGCACCCATGTCCTCTGCTATCTCAATGCAGTGAGATGCCACAAGAGCCGCCGCTGATGCCATTGCAGCTGGCGTCTTGGAAGCAGCTGTCTCGCCTTTTGCTGCTGCAAGTTCTGCTGACATGGCATTCGAGGCAGTTATAGCAGCGACAGCAGCAGCCACTCCGGCTACAGTGACAGCTGCGTGAACTTGGGCATTATGGGTTCTGATCTCCTGCTTCTTCCTCTCTTTATGATCCTTCAGCCTTCTCCCCATCGTTTTACCCTTCATGATGCTCTTGTATAACTGTTTTTTATGTTATCAAGCCATTAGATAACATGAGAGACAAAATATAGATTACTTGGATGCTAAAGGTTGCAAGTTAAACAAGGTACCCCATGTTTGAGCAATTGCTGACTGTAGATGAATTCTGGGTTCAGTGCTTGATGAAGTAGAAGTAACTCCTGCACAGACTGTATTTCTTATACAAGTGATTATGATAGCATTAGACGTGGGAAATGCTAACCAATCAACTCAATGCACTTAAACTCCATCCTACCCAGATTGGTCCAAATTCTTGGTCAGGTTGAATGGTTTCGGTGAATTTATTATTTGGGATCTAAGAATTATTGTCTTGCACTACAGTACCTAAAATTTCAGGATTTTACAAAGCATTTCAAATTTTCATGAGAGTGCCTTTGATCCCAACGAACCACCAACCCTTTACCCATGAACCCATTTTAAACCAACCGTGAAACCCATAAACCCAATTCATTTCTCAACACTAATATTAACAAGCAAAGGTGTTTGCTTTGAGGAGATTACCTTGAGTTCTTCACTGTCTCTTGGAGATATAGGGGGACTGCCAATACCAGCACTAGGCAACTGCTGAATATAAAGAGTTTCAGTTCCAACAATACAAGCGATGTAAACATCTCAGTGCTTACAGAATCACTTCAAACTTTGTTTTGTTCTTACAGATTCCTTTCCAACAGCAGAAGAAGCTGGAGGAGCTGGAGGCACCGACTTGTGGAGACTACCCAGAAGAGGAGGGGGTGCCTGATGTGGTGTGCCACCAGTGGAAAGAGCTTTGGAGAGCTCCATGGCAGAGAGACTCCATGATCTAGCTAGGAACTCCATGGACTCGGTGGGTGTCTCAGGGGGTGCAGCAGATGACGATGATGATGGTAGGGGTACCCAGGCAGCAGGAGTGTTCTCGTCGATGTTCTCTAGCTTCTGCAGCAGGCTCTTTGTGCTGCAAGAGCTCACTGATCAAACAACAGGTCACAAACAAAGAAGTTAGAAGAGGGAAACCCTTGATATAATGCCATTAAGCTCTTACTCTTACTTACTTCTTGTTGTGCTGAGTCCTGGGGACTCTTCTGGTTCTTCTTCTTCTTCTTCTTGGTCAAGTGTCAGGGTTGCTTTGGTGCAACTTCTCATGGCGAAATGCAGGATGTTTGTGTTTAAATGCAGGAATATATTCTATGGAGTGGGAGAAGTTGGGGGCAGTGGCAGGAGATTGCAGGTCAGGTTGGTTTCTTTGGCCTTTATATCAAAGCCAAAGGCCCTTATATGCTGGTGTGACTGAAGTAGCAGAGGGGTTTTGGTATGGGTTCGACTCTTTTGTAAGCGGCGGGAATAATCATGGCTGTGGGGGGGCTTCACTTCACTTTTGTTACCACTTACCATTGTCACTTGGGAAAAATAAGGAAATAGGTGGGGTTGTTTCTCCACTCTCCCTATTTCCCACTATAACTCAACCTTTTTGATTCTTTTTTTTTTTTTAGCCTTTTGACATACTTAGGTGTTCAGTTCGATGACATTTCTACCTGTAATCGCAGGTTTTCAACTCAGCGTCTCCGATCAGATAAAAGGATGACATTTCCACTCGTAATCCACAAAGGTTTTGGGAATAAGTTGAGGGTGGGTTTCGTTCCGCGCTCCTTACTCGTACTTGAATGCAATCTGCAGATACTATTTAGTTCTACGTTCTTTGTTGAGGTGAATTTTTCTGTTTCTGTCCATATGAATGGTCAATAACCTCATGAGAAAGGGCGAATAGCATCTTCCTAGTTTCGTCGATCAAGTGGTTGTAAGAAAATTTTAGCAGAAAGATACCAAGTTGAGACTTAGAACGTCTATCAGGTGAGTCCAACGCCTCAACTATCTATGCTGCTACCTTGTTGCTCAACCAATATCCAATTTTGCTGGTGCACAAGAGTGAGAAAGGGTCGGGAGAGGGGCTCTTGCTCCCAAGTTAGGCTAAGTGCAAGCTTTTTTTCATTTCTTTATTAGTACAAGGAAGGCTTTTAAAAGCTGAGAGAAAAGAAAGATAAGTGGAAGCAAGCCAGTAATTATGGTGAATGAGAAGTGGACTTGGTGGCTTTATTCCCCCTCTCTTTCTGCCTTGACTTGTACTATGACAGCTGCAGATGAGTGCTGCTGACTGATTTCCTTTTCCTTTTCTCGACTCCAAAAGAACAAAATATTTGGCACCATATTCAGAACAAATCTCATAATGCAAGATAGAAAGCTTGTCTCGAATTCCCTTAAGGCTGGATTTTGGAGCTGCTGCTGGTGTAGTTGGCCTTCATCATTTGGCCACTAGTATAAAGCCTTGTACTGTAGTACTTATTTTTCTTCTGATTTCTTAACCAGCTTTAACCAAATGGTGCTGGCTTCCCTCTTGCACGGGTTGAAGGTCGATAATCATCATGACCGAGAGGTCCACTATTCGAAACTTATAATCAACCACCCACAGCAACACCAGGAGGAAAGGAAAAAGCAGTTCTTGCTTTTTTGCGGTTTTGATGACTCCAAGGCAGCAGCAGACCCACCTGGAGTTGCATCTTTCCTGAAATATATTCTGCTTTTCCATACCTGCCTGCTTTAAATCTCATCATGTCTTCAACACTTTCAAAAGGGACATCTTAGACCATTCACAATTTGTTTTTGGCAATCAGTCTTTCAAAATTTCATATTCGATCAATACTGTTTGTGCCACTAACTTTGCCAAGAGTTTGAAACGACAAAATCAATGAAAACACGAATAATCATACGAGGATTTGAACTGTGACGTGGCAATGAACTCGAGATGTATTAAAAGTGTTCTGGAATCTCTTTGAAGTGGGTTGTTGCTTCACCACCACGTGCTGTTTGCATATTTGTATAACCTTAATCTCTCCTTTAATATTAGCTCCATGTACTTTGGACCACAGACAAGTTTGTCAGGTTCAACGTGGGTTACATTTGCATTACTTCTCCAACCAATACCACCTGGAAAGAACAAAATCTTTACTGGTTTTATCATGAACTCTTCTCCATCTCCCAGACTCCCTCAATAGAAGAAGCACAGACAGAGCTCCCTGGGCAGCTGAAACCAAAATGGATAGCTCACAGTTAGAGCCATTTTTGGTCAATTCCTGTAACAACAATCATCTTGCAAAGGGTGGCTTCAGGGCCTTGCCCTTCATCATAGGTAACATATTTAGGGTACTTTACAAAGCATCATAACAGTTACATTAATGCCTTCTTACTGCATTGCAGTAACTGATGGATTGGAGAAAGTGGTGACTTACGGTCTCGGTGCATCGATGATTCTCTACTTGACGAGAGAGTATGGCCTGGAAAATGCTGATGGTGCCCAAGTGATGTTCATATGGACAGCTGCTATTAACTTCACCCCTGTTCTCGCGGCCTTCCTTGCTGATTCTTATGTGGGTCGCTACTGGATGATTGGCTTTGGATCCATTGCTTCCATTCTGGTAAGAACATGGTTCCTCTCTGCTCTGGTCTTTTGATGAGATAGTCAAGCATTATTAGTTTTGGATCCCGGTTCCAGCTCTGTTCGAACTTCGATTCTGTCTCTCTCGGCGTAGATTAAATTTGCACTCCAACGCTTAGGTCAGTACATAGTACAAGGCATATTGCGGAGGAAATGTAGACAAGAACTGGACATAAAATGTAGTGACAAAGATTAAAGAGATCATCAAATGGCTATTGTTAGTAGGAACAGAAGTAGTCGGTTCACCATTACACATAAATAAGCTTTCAAATTATCAAACTCACTAGGTGTTACCTCAGGAACAGAAACTGACATGGGGAATATTTCTACAGGGAAAAGGAAGAACAGTTTGACCAATATATGAAGAAATGAAAAATAGAGTCCCAATAATTGGTCTGCTCTAGTACTACTACTGCCTGCGCTTCTTCCTTAGATTCCCTGTCCTTTAGGGAACAAGCCTGCTTAAGATGCTGACACAATCATATCAATCAACTAGGGTAGGGCCTCTTTTCAAATATTTCTCAAAGCATCAATTCAAATTATTAAGACGAACTGATTCTTCGATCATGTACAGGGAAATGTTCTCTTATGGCTAACAGCTGCAATTCCAGAAGCCAGGCCTCAACCCTGTGTTGATCCAGACTCCACAGACAGCTGCAGACTGCGAGCCACGACGCCACAGCTGCTGTTCTTATACGTGTCATTAGGCCTCATCTCGATCGGTTCAGGGAGCATGAGATCATCCTGCATGGCATTTGGTGCTGATCAGATGATGGGAAGCACCAAAAAGAGTTCATCAAGAGTGCTAGAGAGCATCTTCAGCTGGTACTACATTTCCACATCGATTTCGATTCTGTTGGCCGTAACTGTCATAGTTTACATCCAAGATTCAGCTGGTTGGGGTGCTGGATTTGGAGTTTGTGTGGTGCTCATGGTACTGTCTGCACTTTCCTTCTTCTTAGCTTCTCCATTCTACGTGAAGCCAGCAGCCAAAGCAAGCTTGGTCACTGAACTTGCTCAAGTTGTTGTAGCTGCCTGGACAAAGAGAAGTATCAAGCTGCAGCCACCTCAATCAACCACACTAGCTTATCATCATCGCCACCATCATTCCAATGCTGCAACAATGAATTCAGAGCCAACTGAGAAGTTGAGGTTTCTAAACAAGGCCTGCATCATTCAACACCCTGAACAAGATCTTACCCAAGAAGGCAAACCAACGAATCCATGGCGCCTCTGCACAGTACAACAAGTCGAAGACCTCAAATCCGTAATCCGAGTGATCCCCATTTGGTCAGCAGGAATGCTTATGTCCGTCACAGCGTGCCAGCAATCCATCCAGCTGCTACAACTCGCCACCATGGACCGCCACATCACCCCCGAAATCGAAATCCCAGCAGGCTCCTTCAGCATCTTCCTAATGCTCACATTACTCATATGGGTCCCTTTCTACGACCGAGTCATCATCCCTCTAGCCTCCACCCTCAAAGGCAGACCCATTTCCCTGCCCCTGAAGAAAAGACTGGGACTTGGGATCCTGCTCTCCTCTGTCTCCATGGCCGCACTAGGCCTAGTGGAGAGCATTCGTCGAGCCAGGGCGCTCGACGAGGGGCTCTCCAATGATCCCAACGGCATGGTGGACATGTCTGCAATGTGGTTCCTGCTGTACTACGTGCCGTTTGGGGTTGCAGAGGCGTTCAGTTACATTGGACAGAACGAGTTTTACTACAGCGAGCTGCCGAAGAGCATGGCCAGCATCTCCACGACCCTGTACCAGATGGGGTTATCGGTGTCGAATTTGGTGGCGAGTTTAGTGTTGAGCATGGTGGATCATGCGACGAGCGGTGGTGGTGGTGGTGGTGGAAGGGAAGAAGGGAGCTGGGTTGGGAGCAATATTAACAAGGGGCATTATGATTACTACTACTGGGTTCTGGCTTGTTTTTGTGTTGGGAATTTTGTGTACTATGTGGCTTGTTCCAAGGGTTATGGCCCATGCAAGGGTGAGGTGACAATGGAGGAGTTGGATGGAGAGTGAAACCAGTAGAGGTTAGTAGAACATGATGTCATGACCTAGTCCAAATAGCATTCCTAATCCTATTAGGATAAGGATTCTTAATAAAATAAAATTGGTACTCCGATGAGGAAAACTCATCTTATTTACTGTTGGGATAGTTATCTATTGAGTCGAAATCTTTTATCATGTAAGGATTCGTTTTTTATTTAATAGATAAGGATCAGTAATCATATAACGATTTTTAATAGAATAAAAATGAGGTTCTACTTTGTTATTCCAATTAAGACTTGTAATCAAACTAGGAAAGGAACTTTAGATTGTGAATTGTCTAAGGAATTTGTACTATAATGATTCCTAGTTTTATTAGGAAAAGAATTGACTGAAATAAATTTTACATTACTTGTACAGCTGAACCTGAATATGAGTCACTTCGCTTCAAATGTCTAGATTTTTATACAGGTAATGGAACATAGTTTTATATCATTACTTATATAGCTGGATTTTAATTAATTTCGTACTCTTATATAATCCACTTTAATTTCCTTTCAATTCATTTGAGCACCATCGTATATTCTATACACAAACTCATGAAAGAGGCAAAGAGCACAGAAATATCACAAAAACAATCAAAATTATATACTTGCATATTAAATAAAAAGTTTTGGGTACTAGAGCTGGTGTTTAGACATGAGATTCGATGGCTTATCATAGGATTAGCGCTTGCAATTTTTATATTAGTGGCAGTACTATGTTGAATTGTTGTGCATTTCAAACCTTAATCAAAATTCACAAATTCACATATTTCAAGTTGGTTCAGATTTCAAAATCATGATTGAAGTATATTCAGTGACGTAATACGCGAGTACTAAAATGATTCTCAAGTTGTTGTCTAGCAAGAGTGCCAACAAGAGGGGACATTTAAAAACTTATTCCCATAGTGTGTGTCCAAATTAAGAGATCAGCATCTGATCTCAACCTCTCCATTTTAAAGAAGCTCATAATATGGTATTAGAGTTTTTGATTGAGAGAGTATTTGTACGTATGTAGTCTGATGAGCATGAACAAAAAAATTTGTGACATTAATTTTGCCTGAAAGAGTATGTAAGATAACATGATAAAATTCTATATTAGCCTATTAAGTTTTTCTCCAATAAATCGAGTTATTCAAATCAATTGATCGTTGTTTGTATACTAAGTGATGAATAATCCAATTAAGATATTTATCATTTAAGTACCTGGATAAACATTTTCTGCTAAAGATGGCTCTAAACTCGAAAGCAGGTATAATGGAAGAAAGAATTTTTTTTAATGATGGTGATATTATCACTGAAACTGTGACTAAAATCCAAAAAAAAAAAATGGACGAAATGTATCAATTTGTTCAAACTTCAATGATGACTGTGCAGAGAATAGAAAATCCGCTGAGTGATTTGTAAATGACAGCAAGTCACAAACTTTAGTGACGACTTAACGACCCAATAAATTAGCTTAGTTCTCTTCGTTCTCCACCTCCTCAGTCCCAGAGAAAGAGAGAGAGAGAGAGAGGAATGGCGATGGAAAATGCAGCAGATTGTCAAATCACGAGCAGAGAGCCACTTTTAGCCACCAAGAGTAGCAGCAGCAGCAACAGAAACGGTGGCTTCAGGGCCCTGCCTTTCATCATAGGTGGGCTACTGCAACTGCAAATCCATAACCAAACGGTCTTGTTGATTCTACCTTGCTCAATTCATTGGCTAAAGATGATCACAACCTTTTTCCTTGTTTGTAAAACAACCAGTGACTGATGCATTGGAGAAGGTGGTGAGCTATGGTCTTCCGGTGAACATGATCTTGTACTTGACTGCAGAGTATGGGATGAAGAACAGTGATGGTGCCCACTTGATCATTATCTGGGTTGCTGCCACCAATTTCACGCCCGTCGTTGCAGCATTTCTGGCCGATTCCTATGTCGGCCGCTACTGGACGATTGCTTTTGGGTCGCTCGCCCACACTCTGGTTAGTAAACAATCTTCTTCTTATTAATTTTCACCACTTTTTTCTTCAACTGTTTCCATAGCCAACCAATCATTCTTTGGAATCTTATATCACTTACTTACACGTCTATGTGAATGTAAGTTTGTTCATCGAAATAGATTGAATTTACCAGTAAAGCAGTAACTGCAGCAGTCTCTGCTGCTTAGAGCATTAAGTTCCTCCTGGAGACTGGAGTCTTTGGTTTGGATCTTCAGCAACACTTTTTTTTTTTCTTTTTCTGTTACAAGGATTTTTTGTGTGTGTGGTTTTCTGAGTTCTGCTTTAGATGTTGGCCTGTCACTACCTCATATAACAATGTTTTCGGTTGTACCTGCAATCTCCTTTCATCAGCTTTGCCGATTGCAATGGCTTAATATAAACAATGGATTAGTTGACTTAAAACATTTAGCATACTTGTCACTCTCAAACTTTTATATCAAGCTTTTCGTACAAATTATCCGGCTTCTTATGCCAACTACTAAAGTTATATTAAAAAAAAAAACTCTGATTAACCGAACTAAATATAATCAAAGATTCATTTTAATTCGTATTTGATACAAATCAAACTAATACTCAATCCAATATGAAGAATTCGTTTTACTGGTAACCACCGGCATCCCTTCCCTCCCCTCTGCCCTCTGGTAGCTAATCGAAAATTCTTGCATTAACTTTTAATTTTTTTATCGATAATTGGATGAATTTGACACCTTAATTTAGACAAATTTGAGTGAAGAACTTGATAGTGATGAGCAGCAGAGTGACAATTTGTTAGTTATTGTCAATTGCAATCACAAGTTTATTAAATCAATCAACTTTAGTGATCAGCTTCCGAAAATTTCAGTAACCGTTCATACAACTAATCCATTTTATAAGAAACACAAATCAAAAGGCTGCAGCCATTGGCTAGGTGTTGAACCTCAGAAGATGCTCTCTCACTATCCTTCAATAGCTAATTCATAAACAAGAGGCTTTCATTTTCAATTTCCTGACCTAATGATGTGGATTTTAACCCACCAAAAATTGAGTTTTGAAATCATAAACTAATCCCTAGTTTCTGCAAATTCCACTACAGGGTACCTTTCTGCTATGGCTGACAGCAACTTTCCCAGAAGCCAGGCCTCAACCTTGTGCTGACACCACCTGCAAACAGGCCACACTGCCACAACTATCCCTCTTATATTCCTCCTTGGCCCTCATCTCCATCGGTTCTGGAAGCATGAGATCATCCAGCTTGGCCTTCTGTGCTGATCAAATCATCCCCAAGAACAAAGATGGCACCACAAATGACGATTCAGGAACCTTGTTAGAGACTCTAGTCAGCTGGTACTTCATCTCCACAACAATTGCAATACTAGTAGCTGTAACATTCATTGTCTACATCCAAGAAGCTGCCGGCTGGAGTGTTGGTTTTGCAATTCCATTGATTCTCATCGTGTCTTCGGGCCTTATCTTCGTATCGGGTTCATCGTTGTATGTCGAGCAGAAGACCAAACCGAGCTTGCTTGCTGAACTTGCTCAAGTAATTGTTGCAGCTGCTGGTTCCAGAAAAAGAGGGATCAAGTTGCCTTCTGAAGCTTATACTTACCATTCCAATTCCAATTCTGCTGCAATTCCCCTGCAGCCAAGTGACAAATTAATGTTCTTGAACAAAGCCTGCATCATTGACACCCCTGAAGAAGAGCTGAACCCAGATGGAACCGCTGCAAATCCATGGACCCTCTGCACAGTGGAGCAAGTGGAGGATCTGAAATCCCTAATCAGGGTAATTCCCATATGGTTTGCAGGAATTGTAATGGCGCTACCAATGACCCAACTCCCATTCCACTTGCTCCAACTCAACACCATGGATCGACACATCATCAATCCAACAGGATTCCAAATCCCAGCCGGCTCCTTCTGCCTATCCGTCATGCTGACACAACTGATATGGGTTCCTCTCTACAACAAAATCATCACCCCCATAGCTTCCAAACTCAGAGGCAAGCCCAGCAATCTCTCCATGAAGCAGAGGATAGGTCTGGGAATCCTGCTTTCCTCTGCCTCCATGGCAGCACTATCCATCATGGAGATGATCCGCCGCGAAAGGGCTGTCGAAGAGGGGCTCTCCGACGATCCAACAGGCGTCGTCGACATGTCCGCGATGTGGTTCGTGGTGTACTACATTCCATTTGGGATTGCAGAGGCGTTCAACTACGTTGCACAGAGTGAGTTCTACTACAGCGAGCTGCCTGAGAGCATGGCTAGCATATCAACAACGTTGTACTTGATGGGTTTGTCGATGGCGAGCGTGGTGGCCGGTTTTGTGCTGAGCGGTGTGGAGACTCTGACGAGAGGAGGGAGTGGGGAAGAGAGCTGGATAGGTGGGAATATCAACAAAGGGCATTACGATTACTACTACTGGCTTGTTGCTGGTTTGATTCTTCTTGATTTTGTGTATTATCTTGGTTGTGCTAAGGCTTATGGGCCTTGTAGAGCTGAGCTTGGTGGCGAGGGTTTGGATGCAGGGGAACAACACATTGTTCACAAAGGAAATTAGTGTTGCAGAAAATTGTACAAGTCCGCCACCATGTCGACTATGTAGAGTTGCAGACAAATTAATAGTTCATTTTGAGGTTATCACGAATCAAATATAAGATGTCTTGGGCTCAAGATAGGTGCATAACTAGGGGTGGGATTCGGTCGGTAAACAATTTACCGTTTACCGAATTTACCGGTTTCGGTATACCGAAGTTGGCCAAACTGGTTACCGATTACCGATACCGGTTTGTAACCGGTTTACCGATTACCAAATTACCGGTAAACGGTTACAAATCGGTATTACCGAAATACCGTGAGAAGCGATTTCGGGCTGTTTTTCGGTCGGTTTACCGAATATTTACCGAACCGAATTTCTGGAAGTGGGGTAATGTTGTAATATTTTGATTTTTTTTGAGTTTTTTCATCATTTTTGTAATTAATAATTTATTATTAACTCTTATTTACAATATTTTTTAGGCCATACTTACATTCATGTATGTAATATTTTATATTTGTGAATAATGATGTATATGTTATATGTTAATGTCTTAACTGATCCGGTATCGGTATTACCGAATTACCGTCGGTAAATACCGACCCTGTGTTCGGTAAATTGGATCGTCGCCACGCGCAACCGAATACCGATACCGACGGTAACCGGTTTACCGTTTACCGACGGTTACCGGGTTACCGTTTGTCAGCTCTATTCAGCATAACCATGGGTTATGCACCCATCAATAACTAAATCTGGACCCTTCATTTAGAAAATCCAGATCTAAGGATGGAGAATTAAAGATCATTTTTATTTTCTCTAGCTTTCTTAATTGGCTCGTTTCTTTTTCGTTTTAACTCGGATTTTAATTTTTTTTTGCACAGGTGGAACGAGTTCATCGTGCTCTACAAAATGAGATTAATTTTCAATATTTTTTTAGAACAAAAAATTATGGCTCCTCGGTACCAACTGCATACCATATGGTATTTTCTTCATTTTTAATTCGTTTTTGAAAACGTTTGCACAGAAGGGACGAGTTCATCATGATCTATTGGATCTACAAATTTATGGGTGAACAAATTACAAGACCAAAAAATACCACACAATACCATACAATACCACCCTGGTACGGGGTGGTATTGTATGGTATATTCTTCGTTTTTAATTCGTTTTTGAAAACGTTTGCACAGAAGGGACGAGTTCATCATGATCTATTGGATCTACAAATTTATGGGTGAACAAATTACAGGACCAAAAAATACCATACAATACCACCCTGGTACGGGGTGGTATCTTGTGGTATACAATGTTAAAAGTCGTAAATGACAATTAATATATTTCTACTATCATGTATTCAACCATCCTACAGTCTTGGTTTGTTCATACCACCATGGTACTTTTTTCAAACCATATGTATGCTTTTATTTCAATACCAGTCAATACCATATGGTATAGACTGGTAAAAAATGACTCAATTTTTTTTGTTCGAAAAATATATTAAAGTGGATATCATTTTGAAGAGCACAATTAATCTGATCTAACTGTGCAAAAAAAATTAAATTTCGACTTAAAATGAGCGAGAAATCGTCCGTCAAAGATTAAAGAGGGGAAAATTAAAGTCTTTCCAGGAGAGAGAGGATGCTGATGTCATGCTGATGTGGACGGGTTACTCATGGTTACTCACCACAAGGTTACTCACCGGATCTGCTCCCGATGTCTTGATTAACAAAATTTGACATCCAACCTATTCAATACGACCAAAGCAGGTTTAACTCGTTGTTTATAACTTAAACATAGAAATCATTTGCTCGACGATTTTTTTCTCTTACTAAAGTTTGTCGTTGTGTCGACTACGTAGAGTTGTTGATGACAAGCTCTTTACTTTTGGGTCAAAATTCAAACTATTAATTTTTAAAATATCACGTACTCGCTCAAACGTGAAACGATAGCGAGCGGACTTATGCTAGTATATTATCAATGAAACTATGTGACCGAAATAAAATTAAAAAAAAAAATTGGCCGAAATGTGTCTATTATGTCTAACTTCAACGATGAGTTTGCAGAGAAATAAAATCCAGCTGAGTTATTTATAAATGACAACAAGTCACAAAGTTTAGCGACGACTGACGACCCAATATATATTTAAGCTAGTTCTCTTCGTTCTCCACCTCCTCAGTCCTAGAGAGAGAGAGAGAGAGAGAGAGAGAGAGAGAGAGGAATGGCGATGGAAAATGCAGCAGATTGTCAAATCACGGGCAGAGAGCCACTTTTAGCCACCAAGAGTAGCAGCAGCAACGGTGGCTTCAGGGCCCTGCCTTTCATCATAGGTGGGCTACTGGGAACTGCAACTGCAAATCCATATCTAATCACCTTCTTGATTCTACCTTCTTTAACTCATTTTTCCGCTAATGAAACC
This sequence comes from Linum trigynum, assembly GCA_964030455.1. Taxonomy (NCBI): domain Eukaryota; kingdom Viridiplantae; phylum Streptophyta; class Magnoliopsida; order Malpighiales; family Linaceae; genus Linum; species Linum trigynum. The sequence continues at coordinate 1,598,223 of OZ034816.1, forward strand.
CCTTTTTCTATGTAATCTTCAAACCAGTAACTGATGCATTGGAGAAAATGGTGAGCTATGGACTTCCGGTCAACATGATCATGTACTTGACTACAGAGTACGGGATGAAGAACAGCGATGGTGCTCACCTGATCTTCATCTGGGTTGCTACCACCAATTTCACGCCCGTCGTTGCAGCAGTTCTCGCCGATTCTTATGTCGGCCGATACTGGATGATCGCTTTCGGCTCCCTCGCCCACGCTCTGGTCAGTAAACGGTAAACCGATCTTATATCATTTACTTACACGTCTATGTGTGCAAATGTAAGTTTGTTCATCGAAACTGATTGAATTTACCAGTAAGGCAATAACTCCAGCAGTAGTCTCTGCTGCTTAATTAGTTAAGTTCCCCTGAGTTCTGCTTTAGTGACCATACCTGGTTCTGGTTGAGATGCTGGCCTGTCACCACCAGCACATATAAAATAATAATCTTTTCTTGTTGTACCTGCAATCTCCTTTCATTAGCTTTGCCAATTTGCAATGGGTTAAATATATAAATAAGGGGTCAATTACACAACTAGCCACTAAACAATGGGCTAGTGGACTTCAATATTTAGCATACTTGTCACTCTCTCGATCTTTTGTAACAGCTTTTTTCGTCCAAACTATTCGGCTTATTATGCCAACTACTAAAATTATACTAAAAAAAAATTCTCATTAGCTGAATTGAGATGTAATGAAATATTTATTTTACCTAGTATTTGATACAAATCAAACCTTTACTCGATTCAATTTGAACTCGTGTTACTAGTAACCACCTGAATCAATTCCCTTCCCCTCTGAGAGTTAATCGAAATTTCTTGCATTTAACTTTTCTTTGTCGATAATTGGATGAATTTGACACCTTAATTTGGGCGAATTTGTGTGAAGAACTTGATAGCGATGAGCTAAGCGATAATTTGTTACTCATTGTCAATTGCAATCACAATCAATCAACTTTAGTGATCAGCCTATTCGATTATCCAAAAATTGCAGTGACCGTTTATACAATTAATCCATTTTTTTATAAGAAACAGACATCAAAAGGCTGCAACCACTGGTTAGGCGTTCAACCTCAGAAGATGCTCTCTCACTACCCTTCAATAGTTTATCCATAAACAAGATGCTTTCAATTTCCTGACTTCATGATTGCAATTTGTATCTTCAACCACCAAAAATTGAGTTATGAAATCATAAACTAATCCTTAGTTTCTGCAAATTCCACTACAGGGTACATTTCTGCTATGGCTGACAGCAACCATCCCACAAGCTAGGCCTCAACCATGTGTTGACACCACCTGCAAACAGGCCACACTGCCACAACTTTCCCTCTTATGCACCTCCTTAGCCCTCATCTCCATCGGTTCTGGAAGCATGAGATCATCCAGCTTGGCATTCTGTGCTGACCAAATCATCCCCAAGAACAAAGATGGCACCACAAATGACGATTCAGGAACCTTGTTGAAGAGTCTAGTCAGCTGGTACTTCATCTCCTCAACAGTTGCCATACTAATAGCAGTAACAGTCATTGTCTACATCCAAGAAGCTGCAGGTTGGAGAGTTGGCTTTGGGGTTCCATTGATTCTCATCGTGTCGTCGGGCCTCATCTTCATATCGGGTTCCTCGTTGTATCTCGAGCAGAAGACCAAACCAAGCCTGCTCGCTGAACTCGCTCAAGTAGTGGTTGCAGCTGCTGGTTCCAGAAAAAGATGGAACAAGTTGCCTTCTGAAGTTCATACCTACCATTCCAATCCAAATTCTGCTGCAATTCCCCTGCATCCAAGTGACAAATTGATGTTCTTGAACAAAGCCTGCATCATTGACTCCCCTGAAGAAGAGCTGAACCCTGATGGAACTGCCACAAATCCATGGACCCTCTGCACAGTAGAGCAAGTGGAGGATCTGAAATCCGTAATCCGAGTAATTCCCATATGGTTTGCAGGAGTGATAATGTCACTACCAACAACCCAACTCCCATTCTACTTGCTCCAACTCAACACCATGGATCGACACATCATCAATCCAACAGGATTCCAAATCCCAGCTGGATCATTCTTCCTAACGATCGTGCTAACACAACTGATATGGGTTCCTCTCTACAACAAAATCATCACCCCCATAACCTCCAAGCTCATAGGCAAACCGTTCCACCTCTCCATGAAGCAGAGGTTAGGACTGGGAATCCTGATTTCCTCTGCAGCAATTTCAGCACTGGCCATCGTGGAGATGATTCGTCGCGAAAGGGCCATCGAGGAGGGGCTAACTGATGATCCAACAGGTATAGTGGACATGTCCGCGATGTGGTTCGTGGTTTACTACGTCCCATTTGGGGTTGCAGAGGCTTTCAACTACCTTGCACAGAGTGAGTTCTACTACAGTGAGCTGCCTGAGAGCATGGCTAGCATATCTACGACGTTGTACCAAATGGGGCTGTCGATGGCGAGTTTGGTGGCCAGTTTTGTGCTGAGCGGTGTGGAGATTCTGACGAGAGGAGGGAGAGAGTGGGAGAGCTGGATTGCTGGGAATATCAACAAGGGGCATTACGATTACTACTACTGGCTGATTGCTGGTTTGATTGTTCTTGATTTTGTGTATTATCTTGGTTGTGCTAAGGCTTATGGACCTTGTAAAGCTGAGCTCGGGCAGGGTTTGGATGCAGGGAAACAACCCATTGTTCACAAAAGAAACTAGTGTTAGTGTAACGGATTGGTCATGTCACATGTGTATTATTATTGATTGATGTTGTAATAAATAAATAAAAAATCATTTGATTGCTAGAAAATTGTACAAATCTGTTGTCAAGTCGAATATGTAGAGTTGCATGAGTTTATCACGACTCAAACATCATATGTTTTTATTAATAAGACTTTATAACACTTTTTTTTTTAACTTTACAATAGAAGGACTACCACATCTTAATAACTCAAATTGTTGTAAATGATGAAAATATATAGATTGTATGTAATTTTCTCTCCTCGAAACAATCACATTGACTTCGAACTAAACTAAAGTTTAAAAGACCATAACTGGTACATCAATCACATCACATCAACCGATCATCTGTTCACGACGATCATATTACAATATCGATAACGATTACACTCATGAGAGATCATATTACCTACCTCTCATATCCAAGATCTTTGTTAATTCATGAAGGTAAACCTGTGGTTTATGTTCACTGTGCATTGTACGCAGGTAATTACCTATTCAACCGTAAACTATATAATGATATGTCCAGTGAACCTGAACCATCGTGGTTTTTTTCAGCCTTACTAAGTCCAAAATAGAACCGTAATAAGTTTCCTGCAAAACTCAAAGACCCAAAAATAAAAATATGAAGCAGGTAACGATGACACATCACTGTCCCATCACTCTTTCTTTGTTTGTTTTTTTATATTTCATTACGTGGAATTTTTCGATGACAACAAAAATAACAAATTTACAGTTCACCATCAACCTCACGTTCTGATGTAATTGAGGAAAGCAAAAAATAAATATCTCATACCTTACGTTACGTACATTCCCCTCTCCCAGCTCCATTATTGACTACACATATAATATCTCACGTAAATAAATAATTAAATAAATAAAATTCCACCAAAGATAACTCACAAAGTGATAAATATAAATATGAAATGTTGAATCAAAGCATTACAAACAATACGAAATGTCCTCTCCCTGAGCTTCATTCCCTTTTTTCTCTTAAACGCAGCGATCGAGGACGCCGGCCGGAGCACCAAGCATCATCAACCCGACAAGATGTCCGCCGTCAAGGAGCCACTCCTCCTCCCTAGCCACGGCGGCGACGGCGATAACCTCAAGGGTGGCTTCAGAACTCTGCCGTTCATCATAGGTACATACATGCTCATAATCACTCCATCACCTGCCACTACCAATTGAGTCCACGGTCAAATATTCCGGGTTTATCGGACCTAGAGGGAGAAAAAAAAGTGAACTGATTTCCGGCGAATTTTCCGGCTGGTGAAATGATGAAACTGCAGGAGCGGAGGCGTTCGAGAAGGTGGCGACTCTGGGGCTGATGCCGAACATGATTCTGTACCTGACGACGGAGTACGGCATGGGAAACGTTCAAGGCGCCAATTTACTCTTCTTGTGGTCAGCAGCTACCAATTTCACGCCGGTCCTCGGCGCCTTTCTCGCCGATTCTTACGTCGGCAGGTTCCGTATGATCGCCTTCGGCTCCATTTTCAGCCTCATGGTAAATTCTCAATTCAATTTTTCACTCAAAGATTACTTACCTGTTCTGATCCGAATGAGTGACTAATTTTTTATCCTGCGATTAATTAATTAACGCGTCATTTTATTGGAGCCTAGCTACGAACATTATAGCATAGCCTCATATGTTACAAGGTTCCGAATTTGGAGGCTACATTAAATATTAAGAAGTGTGAATTTTTTTTTTAATGTAGATTTTGTTGTTGTTTACCTTACAGAATGAGTGGCTGCAGATGAGCGACTATAATTTACTAGCAATGTTATGTGTAGCTAATGTTATTATGATTGTGCCTAGTTATGATGGGTCGAGAACGAAGTTACGATAGTTATTTATTGATTATAACGTTAAGAAACTTTTCATTATTCTACAAACAATAAATGCTTCAACTTCTTTGTAATTATTTATTCTTGTGATCATTGATCTTATCTTATGAATACGTTAAATATGTTTAGAATAAAAATAAATAAATAATGTAATATCTATTCACGTCAAATAATCGACTAGTCATACATTATGCATTGAGCCTCTCTCATACAACTCTTCTTCTTCGCATTCATGGAAGTAGAAAATCTTTTTAGCATACTCAAATTCTTAAAATACTAAGTTGATGTGCATTAATTGAATTCAAACACCAGAGTATTCCTCACGGAACAAAAGTCGATTTTGGACAGGGGTTGGTGACAATATGGCTAACGGCAATGATCCCACAAGCAAGGCCAGGCCCCTGCACGGCCGTCGACGGCGCCGCCCACTCCTCCACCACCTGCGAAAAAACCGCCACCACCCCACAGCTCATCCTCCTCTACTCATCCTTCATCCTCATGTCCATCGGCAGCGGCGGCGTCCGGTCCTCCGCCATGGCCTTCGGAGCCGACCAACTAACTCCCCTGACGAGCAAGAACAACAACAACAACAAGATCCTGGAGAGCTTCTTCAGCTGGTGGTACATGCTCGTCTCCGTCTCCGTCATCCTCGCCCTCACCTGCATCGTCTGCATCCAAGAAACCATGGGCTGGAAAGTAGGCTTCGGCGTCCCCGTCGTCCTCATGTCCTTCGCCGCCGTCTCCTTCTTCCTCGCCTCGCCGTTCTACGTCACGTCCAGCCCCGCCGACTCCAGCCTCTTCACGGGACTCGCTCAGGTCCTCGTCGCTTCGTTCACAAAACGCAGCGTTTCGTTTCCCGACGATGACGACGACGTGGACGGATTTCACCATCCCGTGGGGACCACCCGACTCCTCCCATCCGAAAATGTAAAATTCCTAAACAGGGCTTGCAGGATCCAGAACCCCGACCAAGATCTGACGGCGGAGGGAGCCGCATCCAACCCGTGGCGCCTCTGCACCGTCGATCAGGTCGAGGATTTGAAATCCCTGCTCCGGATCGTCCCCATATGGTCGACGGGGATGATCATGGCGATCGACATAAGTCAGGGTTCGTTCCAGACCATCATGGCGTCCAACATGGACCGCCACGTCACCCCGAGCATCGAGATACCCGCGGTAAATTATCAGTCTAGTGGTAATGTTATCAGTTAATAGTAATTATTTAAAAAAGTGATTTTTTTTAATGCAGTACTTTTTTTTTTCAGGGATCGTTCAGCGTGTTCATGGTCGCGGCTTTGGCCATGTGGGTGGTGGTGTACGACAAGGTCCTTATCCCGGTCGGGTCACGGATCCGGGGCAAACCGGCCCGGCTCACCACCAAGGAGAGGATGGGGGCGGGGATCTTCCTCTCGTCGCTCTCCATGGCCGCGCTGGGAGCTGCAGAAACGTTTCGACGCCAGCGACAGAGCGTTTCGGGGACGCAGTCGTCGGCTATGTGGATGATGCCGTCGCTCGTGCTGTTGGGTCTGGCGGAGGGGTTAAACGGCACCGCGCAGAGCGAGTTTTACTACAAGGAGCTGCCGAGGAGCATGAGCAGCGTGTCGACGACGCTTTGGGGGGTGGCGATGTCCGGTGCCAGCCTGGCGTCGAGCTTCATCATGAACGCCGTCGACGGGGTGACGGCGGCGGACGGAGGGGAGAGCTGGGTTTCGAGCGACATTGACAAGGGGCGGTACGATTACTATTACTGGCTGCTGGCGGTGCTGAGCCTGGCGAACTTCGTGTACTATTTGGGCTGCTCCGGGGCCTATGGGCCGGCGGCCCAAGGGATGGGGAAGCAGGCCGACGTCGTTGTTGGTTATGATGACGTGGACTTCAAGGGTGGAGCTTGAATTTTCCTGTTTCAGTGTAGGGGGGTTGGATTTTGATAAGATTTTACCACATGTAAACGGCTAAACTTCCACGGCAGAAGAGATTTTTGGTAGATGTAAATACTAAATGTAAGACATATTGGGCCAAATGTTTCGTGGCATTATGTTTCTCTTTATATTACGAAGGAGGTGACATTTGCAACGCGCAACTACATGATAAATTGACAATGAATTACGTTCTCGATGAACAATTTCTTTATAAATTGATTAGTCGTCATGTCATATTTACTTATATTTTGCGTGTTGATCACTTTTTTTCTTTTGATCAATTAACATTGCAAGAAGACTGAATTCCCTAATATGCAAAGTTATTTGAGTCAAACACTCTTGTTCCCAGAAATTTACTTATTTTTCTACCAAAAAAAAAAAAGAAATATGCTTATTTATTTATGATGGAGTTGTCTACACTTGAATGCACTTGTAACTAAAAACAGGTATTATTGTTGACAACTTCTAGTATGATTTGAACGAAAGTATTTGACACATGTCAATTTTAAATCAAATGTAGTTAATGATAGGAAGATCAAAGAGTCATACAAAAGTCAGTTAAAAAAATTTATATTATGACATTCAAAATGAGAATATATCCCCAATGGACTTGATAATAAACAATAAATTGTTCTCGCGATAAACATGAGTAAGATGCACTTTCGGGTCATCTCGTCCACCAACTGATTAAGGTGAAGGGCGAATCTTCAAACCACATCCACCAACTTAATTCCCAAAATAGCTTGAAAACCTCTAAAATCCATATCTTTAACAAGTTTGGATAGAAAACCATCATGTACTTATCAAAACTCGATCTTGGACATCTAGTTGCCCGACATTACAAGTGCTAATCCATGCTAGACAACTAGCAGTAGTGGTCATTGGTCAACCCACTTGCCGTTTCCCCCAATAATGGCGTATGGCACTTATTATGGCATAGTCACTGAAGAAACAACTACATCAAAGTTCAAACCCAGTGTCACCTTTTCATGATTAGGTTGACAATACAAACCCACCACCCATCCATCAACAAATCAATGTCTTAAAGCTAATTAAGCCAATCGCAACCAATTAATCAGCCGATCATGCGTGAAACAAAAACTTGAGTGGCAGACTAATCCACAATTAACAGCAACGGAGTCACAGCGATGCAGCCAACTAGATCGCAATAGTGGAGCCAAAAAGAGAGTAAAATATATAAGCCAATTGGATACAGCTAGCAACGGGATCGGATCTAACAAACACATCTCAGTTAGCATTACTCGTGGAATCATCACGAACGCAAATCAGTACAAATTTTCACAAAAAGCAAATACAACGGAGTCAACGTTACTGAGATTCCGGCAGATAGGACCCACCGGAATACCCCGGCAACACCTTCGCAATTCCCGCCGCCGGCGTCATCTCAGAAACACCGGAGATCCCACCTTCGAAAATCCCCAAAACAATCTGCAGGCAGAAGAAGACCAACAGCCCCAGCGCCGCCACGAACGTCCCGATCTCCGTCGCCCGCTTCCCGTACCTCTTCGCCGTCTTCCACACCTCCACCTTCCGATTCTCCCTGTAGAATTCGTTCACTGCCTCAATGGTACCGTCTAAGGCCGTCGAGCAGTTTCCGCCGACGTTCGACAAACCCATCCCGCGCCCGAACACTTCCAGCGCTCCGCCGCCTGCGGCAGCGACGGTAACGCCTTCCTCTTCCATCACCTCGGCGTCCGCGGCGGACTGCAGCAACCCGTTCATCAGATCGGCGTACCGCGCCAGGATCGGCCGCTCCGGCTCCGCCGCAGCCTCGTACGCGACCAGGTTCCGCAAAGCGACGTCGCAGTGAGGCTTCCAGCTAAACGACGGAAGTCTGAGCGTTTTGAACCTCTTGTCAAAACATATCCCTGAAACGCCGCCGTATTCCACGACCCGGAATCTCAACCCTGCATCTCGCAGCTGGGAAGCAGACGGGATAAAACCGGCGGCATCCTCTTCCGAAACTACCCTCCGCAGCCACGCCAGCACCCTCCGCCGGAGACTCTGCACACAATTGCCCGGCTTCTCCGCCGAGATTTCGTCGGAGGAGTAGCCTTCCGATTTGACTTTCGGCTTCTCTTTCGCACCAACGAGCAGGCGGTAGAAGAGATCCAACAAATGCTTTGGTTTCGGATCCGGGTCGGGTAATCCCAATTCCAGGGGCGAGACCCGTCTGCAGAAATCAACCGAAACGGAAATCAAATCCCTACCCGTCGGACTAATTGACCCGTCAATGTCGCCACTGAATTTCCCGAAAACCACCTCCGTCAACAAAATCATCGGGATCTGATTCTCCAGCAACAAGACGTCTCTCGTGAGACCCTCGTCCTGCAGATCTCCGTAGAGCAAATCGAGGAGGAACAGCCCGTCGACGGCCATAATCCAGGCGAGAGCGGCGTCGCTCATGGGCAGGTGGGCGTCGTAGCAGGCGCGGAGATCCGGGGCGAGCTGCTCCGCCAGTTGCTCGTCGACGAACTGCTTGAACTCGGCGGAGACTCGGAATTTGGAGTGAGCCCTCTTGGCGGCGGCGAGCTTGAGGGTTTCCAGGCGGTAGAGGTCGGGGACCCAGTGGTGGTACGGCCCCAATGCGACGGTCTGAGGGGAGAAGGAGTGGCGGTTGCGGATGCGGACGGATTCCGGGACGTGGAAGATGGAAGGGCGGGTTTGGGCGACGGCGTCGAGGTCGGGGAGGGCGATGGTGCGCTCAATGTGGATGATCCAGTCTTGCTCTGTGAACTTTGAGCTGATGATTGTGGAGGTTTGGGACGCCATTGTTTGGGGGGGTTTGGGGAGTGATCGGAGTGAAAATGGCAGAGGAGGGTTTGGATTAAATAGTGGGAATGTGAATGGTGTGTGGCGCCGGGTGGAAATTCTAAAGGAGATGAGATTGTTTGATCGGGCGTCATGTGATCGGCGGTAGGGAAGGGAACATGGGGCCTGTGCTACTTGCTGCTACTTGCTCGCTACTCGGACCACGGGCAGCTAGCTGCCACTAGGTGCCAAAGTCCACACTCTGAAATTAATGATCAGAGATGGGAAATAAATCAATAATCTACGACTAGTGATTAGTGAATGAAGCAACCGCGTTACTCATTGAATTAAAATAAAATAAAATGTTGTAATTGGATCACATTGGAATTTTCATGGTATGATGAGTTTGGACTAAATAAATGCTTAATATAACAAATTTATTAGAAAGATTGTCAAATTTGGAGGTTCAACATTCGACTAAATAAATGTTTAATATAACAAATTTATTAGAAAGATTGTCAAATTTAGAGGTCTGAAATTCGAATGTCTTAAGTAGTATCTAATCATAAAATGTAACTATAGATGACCCTTATAAATTAAAAAAATTAAGATAGATTGGGAAATGGTCAAGTGGGATTTTGAAAGTTATCTAGTTATGTGAACAGTAGAGTAGACATAGATCAATCATCTAATGAGTTAACCACATGTGACGAGATTTTATATACATAGATGTTACTCAACATATGGTTTTTTTCTTGTCAGATGTCAATCTCTGATTAATCTAAAGCTATATCAAGTGTGCAATTTCGTTACAAATTAAACTCATCATCCCATCAAAGGCCACAGTTCCCCTGTATGTTTAACATTTCTCAAATACTCCATATATTTATGTTATCGTGTTAACTTCTAAATGATAGACTTTGAATCTCTTTGTTACAAACGGTTGTATTAAATGATGTACTTCTAAATGATTAAGATAGATGCATGTCTACTCTCCCCAAAATGGACACATACAGTTGCTTGGATAGAGCAGGTTTATCAACCAAGAGTATGAAATAGGCTTAGCTTTGACGAATAGTGATTTGATCCGGTAGTTATACGACTCATTTTGAACTTGGAGGTTCCAGCGAACTAACCACTTGGTCCCAATAACTCGAGTTGTTGGAGAGGTTCAATCGTGGATCATATACCACAACACTAACACGCCCCCTCAAACGAAAACCACTCACAAGGGCTTGAAGTTTGCACACGTATGAAGACAAGAATACCATGTGCTTAACAAATGGGGGTCAACGAGAATCGAACACAAGACCTTTCGGTCACAGAAGGCTCTGATACCATGTCAAGAACCAGTTGATCCCAATAACTCGAGTTGTTGGGAGAAGTTCAATCGTGGATCATATACCACAACACTAACAAGACGATTGAACCTCTCCCAACAACTCGAGTTATTGGGACAAAGTGGTTAGTTCGCTAATATGGTATCAGAGCCTAGAACCGAAAGGTCATGTGTTTGAATCTCCACGACCCCTAATATTAAATATTGATTAAAAAAAGTACAAGGTATGATGGGCCTGTGCAAACTTCAAGCTCATGGGTAGGATTTCGTTTGAGGGGGCGTGTTAGAGAGTGGTATAAGATCCAGCATAACCTTCTCCCAACAACTCAAATTATTGGGAGCAACTGGTTCTTGACACCAAATTCAACTCGCCCCCTCTAAAACCCATAACTATATCAGTCTTATATAATAAAAATGAAAAATTAAATCTTTGATGGAATGACGCACCATTTCATCTTAAAAGAAAACTACTAGAGCAGGTTAACCTAACCCAGTTGTTTTATCAGTTTCCATTACCGCACTGGTCTTCCCTACCAACATAATTTAAATAGCACTTCACACCAAGAAAAAGGTAGATAGTAAATGAACAATATAAAAAGCAAATGTACGTAGGAATCTTCTTATAGGCCTTCAATTAATTCCTTACACCCCACAAATTTGAAGCCACAGTCAGAGGAAATAAATGATGGAGAAAGCAATGGTACTAGCTAGCCAGATGTGGAATACTAAAGTTGTTCATGATAAGACGTTTTCTGGTGGCAATTATGGCGTACTTGCGGGAGGTCGCTGGAGATCAGTTAAGAGTCCCCGCCGGCGGCTTAATGGAATTAATAAGATGATCGGACATGGCGTCAACCAGACAGAGATGGATAGATTCCAAGCCTGAAAACCGAACATATTATTACCAGCCCAAGTGTCGAACTCTATATCTGGGCACCATTGCCAAGTTATGATTACCATGCAGTATTAATAATATTGCACACACTTCAAGGTTCTGGAACGATTTCAAGCTCAAGATCGGAGGGAATGAATGAGCATATATAATCAATGCAAGCGGTAACACTACTTATACAATGAACAACTGATTGATGCATGCATGGTTAGTACGATGGGTTCTTGAATTGTTTTACTTAGAACTCATGGATTGATTTCACGTAATATTCATCGTGAGTATTCTCGAATACATATACACCGAGGTTCTTCTGGCACAAGGAAAGGCAAAACACTTCTCCATCCCAATCAAATCATCAAGAATTTCATCAAATTATGTACTGGAATCGAAATTATTAGTTAATGAATTTGAACTGTGGTCATGAGATGACTCATGAGGCGTTTGGATGAAATAGATGAATGATGGAATCGTGTTTAAATTTCATATACGGAGTTTCTAAATTTAGCAAAGAACTCTATCGTTTGGATGGAGAAAAAAAATTTAAAATTTTAAGTTGATGTAATTCCTAATTTTCCAACTCTTGGTTTCGACACCCTAATTCTTTTCCCAATAAGATGATATTGCCGATTTCAAATCGCCGAAAAGACAACTTAAAACAATTTCTTATATCAAATATGCTATCCGAACAAAATTATTTCAATAATTTCATGGGGTTTGAAGTCATAAATTTAAATTCCACCGATTTCAGGTTTCAGCCTTCTTTATTCTTTCTTAATTACTAGATCATTTAGATTCTAATCTTACAGTTAGCTGGTAGCATCGATCCGTCGAAAATCAGTGGGGGAGGCATTGAATCGGTCATGCACTCATTACAAATTCTAAGTAACTTATTATATAGATAGAACTTAACACAACATGCGCACATTATAGAGTGTGGAACAAAGCTACTGTCCACATATTTAAATAGGTATATCCATTTATTAAAGAACAAGATCATCTCCTGATTAATTGTCTGCTGAGAGCAGCAGGATTGTTTATGAAGAGAGAATTGTCGTAATTAAGTAACTAATTATGTCATGAATTATGAGTACTGGATCACACTTTATTAATTTAGAGACCCATGAGCTATCTTGCTAGCTATAAGCAGGCACAGGCATGCCGCTAAAGCCAAATCTTGGATCTTTAATAGAGTATATATACAAACAATTAGCCTCTGCAGCACTGAACTCTTACTTACTTAATAGCCTCTAGTTGTTATTAATTAATGAATAATCAATCTCCCGGGCCTAATTAGATCTCTCCGTACGTGCATGATCTGATCCGGTCTCCCTCTGTATTTGCATGTGCCTCTCCATTCCAGCGCGCGCTTCCGACTGCACTGGGCTTGGGCTTAAAATTTTGCCAAACGACCCAAATCGTTCGCCTTTCGGTGCGTTGAATGAAATGAATGTGCGTTCTTGGGCTTACAAAGTTGCCGAGCGGCCCAAAGATCTTGCGTTTACTTGAATGCCCAAAGACCTTGTGGCTGTGGCCTGTGGGGGAAAAACTCAAAAAAGGAAAACGGAAAACCCATCCGGCTGGAACTAGGGTTGGCAAATAAACCGGTTCGCTTTAGTTATCCAACTAGTAACCGAAAAACCATCCCCAACCATCTAGAAACCCTAATCACACGTGTAGCTCAGACCGAACCATCAATGTCAACTATACCAAAACTTACAGGTTCTGGTACGTCCTTCTGGTAACCGTGTGAATTTTTGTAATTTTCATCGAAAAGCATTCAAACCGAAACCAATATGTTGATCTCAAATAACCTTGTGGAAAAAAATTAAAATCATTCTGCAGCTGGAGCTAGGGTTTGGCGAACTGGTTCGCTTTGGTTATCGAATTAGTAACCAAAAAATAATCCTCATCTAGCTAGCTAGGCCCCATATCACATGTAACTCAGAACCAAACCATTCACAGTTCACACCAACGATTCTGAAACCTACAAAGACAACATGAAGTATAGTGTAAAATAACCAATCGAGACGTATATATGCTGGTATCGACACATGGTTCTGGTTACTTAACGACTTTCTGGGTTTGTAATCGAGGAAAAATCCAAACCGAAAACCCAACTTCTTGATCACACATAATCATTATATATGAACTCTTAATCGGTTCAACTTCTGGTTAATCACCGAAAACTGAATCCATACTTTGATAGGAAAATATCTTATCCGAAGCACTCTGCCGCCACACAAGTTAACTTCCCTAACCATCTCATCTACGTACTGTACTCTCACTCTGACGCTCCTCAAATGTATGTGTACATCGTCCAAAGACGCAACTATCGATCGTTCGTCTTCATTTTGGTCATTAAATTTCCCTGCCTTTTGTCACCAACCCTTGACGCGCCCGGCTATCGAACAAAAGCTCCATATCTCTTCAAACTTCACGGTCCCACTTTACTTGGAAATTGCCCTACACTACACGCAACGACAAAGCTTTCGAAATTGCGTACTTGTCTCGCCAAGGCTACATATGTACATGCAAACAACACAGCGGCGCATAACCCTTCTGTCTTCATCGTGGATGTAAATTTCGAGTAAATATTCATCGGTTCTTCTAAACCCTTGGGTTAATTTGGATTGTTTCCAAACTTCGTGGGCATTATGGAACTAAATCAGCGGTATATATTAATATATTATTAATATAGACCGTTCATTTAGGTTGAGGAGATGTGTCCATCTATAATTGGGTCCAAACCTTCATTATCCTAATGACGACTATTTACAGCCTTTAGTATTTGTTTGCGCTGGAGTACGTTCATAATAATTATGGTGGGTCTAACACATTAATTATTTGATTTTGAGGGGAGACACGAACTGATGTTAGCATTGTCCATATATATATATATGAATTCTTAGAAAGAAAAGAAAAGAAAAAAAAAAACTTGAACGAATATGATGGTGTTTGGTATTTGGAGAATCCAAGTATATATTGCATCGGTTAATATTTGGTTCTACAATTATGTGACTATGCTATAGAGAAAAGATAAGTGATCATCATAGGTGTTGTTTGTATGATTTGAGTTTTCTCTCGATCTTCATCAAACTTTCATTCAGGCCCAACGATCTACAAATGCTACATACAATAATATCGTCATGAAGTTTTCGCATACCATCAATAGTACTTTTGCAAGGCCACGACAAATATTGACACACGATTGCGCAAGAACGAAGTCGATACGCTCAAGGTCGAAGCCTCGATGACCTCCCGATTTGCCAATTGAAATATATACAAATTGTTTTACCTACCTAGCTAGGCCTAACCCAACTCAATCGATTTCCATCATACATTATAGAGTTTCTCTATTTAAATCCTAACATTTTGATCGACCAAAGAGGGTCGATATGACACTTGCAACAGACGCAAACAAATAACACTATCAAATCAACTTGTTACACCGATTAAACTGTGTATCGAACCAACTCGACTTTATCAACATATATTATAACTTATTATTCTACTTTTTAACGTCTGACTGGTTAGTCAACCAACGGTTGAGTAAAGTTTCTACCACACATGACACATCACACTGCACTCCAAAATTAAAAATAAATAAATAAATAATCAGGTTGGACCCCAATCGCATGGCTGACACCTACGCATCTTCTCCATTACATATATAGTTCAACATAACATATCTCCAACACTTTCCGCATTTCAACTACATCATCACTCCTTCTTCCGAACACAAACCGAAATGGAGGAGGCCAACGCCAGGCTACTCGCCGGCGATGTCGACGACGGCGGCGACTTCGACGGGAAGACCAAAATGGGCCTCCTCAATTCCGACCCCAAGAAGAAGAAGAAGAAGACGACCGCAGATAAGGGCGGCTTCCGAACCATTCCATTCATCATACGTACGTACGATTTCCAACCTAATTTTCTCTGCTCCTTCCTCCCCACCAATCAATTCATTTCCACCGTTGATTTTCTTTATATATATATAAAAAAAAAAAATCCCTGGTTGCGGCAGTGAACGAGGCGTTTCATACGTTAGCAAGCACGGGGCTGAACGCGAACATGGTAATCTACCTGACGAGTTCCTTCCACATGGAGGCCGCCGCGGCTTCCAGCTTCATCTCCCTCTGGGCCGCGGCTTCCAGCGCGCTGGCCGTATTCGGGGCTTCGCTGTCCGACTCCTTCCTGGGCCGGTTTCGGGTCATCGTCCTCGGCTGCTGCTTCTCCCTTCTCGTCAGTCCACTTCCTTCCTTCCCTCCCTGCCTTTCATTTTTCACCGCTACTCTTTTCTTTAATTATTTTTTGCCTTTACCTTTTGCCGTTTGGATTCCTTCTTCTTCTTCCTTTTTCATTATTAGGTGTCTTTACTGTTTTCTTTCGAATGTTGACATGTGTGTTGACGTTGGTGATGGTACATGTGAGTTGTCGACTTGCCTTGCAGCTCCACGTCTCTTTGCTCTTACAGTCTTAGGTGTAATATAATTACTACTGCATGATGTAGATATTAGAGATTCTGTTGAGTAATTGAAAATATTTCTGTCCTTATTTCATTAATGGAGTATACATTATGGTATAAGAAGCTCTTGCTAAACATATACATGCACATAATTTAACTTTGAGCTAGAAGTTGAATGAGTCGTAACGCTTTCTAGACCATACGTTAAATATTATTGAATTTGCTTAAATTTGTACATTTTTTTAAAAAAAATATAAAATAAATGCCTACCATATTCATTAGCTCATTTTAATTGAGAAAAACAACAAATGATACCCTCAGATTTAGTAGGACCCGCTGTCACAAAGTGGCACGTGGGGCTGAGGTTCCTGGGTAATTAAAAAAAACATTGTGGTGGGCTTGTTGTCACGGGAATCATATGATCTTCATAAGTAGAGAGTTACACTACTCCATAAGATTCAAAAAAAAAAAATTTGATCCTTCAACGAAAATTACTCAAAATTTCCAAAAAATTAATGCTACTTTTCAAATTTTTGGAACGCTGAAGAATTTGATGATGCGGAAATACGAAATAACATGGAACACAAGATTTTACGTGGTATCCTCGGTCGATTGATTGATCGAGACTAATCCACGGTGAGCTCGGAAGAGCTCACGGCTGACGATTTTATTATGGGACTACATTGTGACGGCTTGCTTACGACAATCTCGTAGCTAAGCTTATATAGACGTAGGGTTAAAACCCCAATGACAACCAAGTTTCCTTCTTTGACAATGACAAGGAAACAAGGGACTTGAATGACAAGGAATTAATTATTTTTTACTAAATAATTAATATCCTCAACACTCCCCCTAAAGCGAAGACATGAGTGACAAGAATGTCAAGCTTGAAAAAGTAAATGTGACGAACAAGCATGACAAGCTTGAAAAACAAAACTCGAGATGAATAACATCTCGGACGAGGTTGATTTGGAGACGACTGACTCTCTCCCTTGAACAACCTTATGAAGACGGTTGACTGCGTCTTCTAGAACTTCCTGACGGAGACGGTTGACTGCGTCTCTTGAACTCACTGACGGAGACGATTGACTACGTCTCTTGATCTTCCTGACGGATAGATAGACGCGATCGACTTGATGACTGAGCTAGTCGACCGACGTATGTTGACCTCCTATTCCCCCCCCCCCAAGCTGGAGCATGAACGACGTGAATGCCCAGCTTGAAAGTGAGAATGGTAATGACTCAACATTGACCGATGTTGAAAGCGGAGGGGACGATCACTTCTTTGATCGTGACTGCCTCGCATTGAACTTCTTTGTTGACGAAAGTCGTATCTCCCCAACACTAGCTACTAAAGGGACGACCACTGCAGGTCACGACTGTCTTCAATGCCATGACTTTAATCGATGTTGGTGAAGATTCACGATGATATAACCAGCTACATGACATGCCGTGAGATAAAACTCCACCTTCCACACTTAGAGTGACGTTGACTGGACAGAGAAGCCAAGTCCGGTACCCCAAACTAATTTAACCAAGCGGCAACGGAAGTGCTTGATCTTGGTGCTAGAACTCGTTACCTTCCATTGCCCAACTTTTGACCACCAAACACATTTTTCCCCCACCACATGAATGGAAGAATAATTGACTGTGGGGTGATACCCTGCAAAGCACATTAGCACCAAGTACAAGGTTAAAGACGAGCCTCACCCAAGGATGTTACAGAAGAGGACAAACCCATTTGGACATGCTTCTGAATGCATCTTCTCGACAAGTTTTGTTGAACTTGGATTAAAAGCCAAACTTGTACGACACATGGAAAGGGCTGCTGGTGAAATCTTCGGAACAAAACTTCAGGGATGAGGCTTGACTCGGTGATTGAAACCTCCGACTTGAGATTAGAGGCCGGAAGATCAATTGCTATGATGCGACCGTGCTATTTGACGACGTGGCCGCAACAAAGATGAGACGACGACCAACTAAGTTTGACTATATGCTGAAACGAGCTATGAACTTCAGATGATGTGCAGGGGAAAGCCCTTTAATTTCCAAGGTACACCACGTACACAACACTTGACAGCACGAACAAGAGCCTTCCCACCCACCGGTTGTCTCAAGCTTGACTCTTCATCGGACATGATGAAGCAGCTCAAGAGAAAAACTCAGCTGCACAGACAATGAAAATTAAACCCTTGCTGAACTTTCAGCTTCGAATCTAACCCTTGATTGTATATGTAGTCGAATCGGAGTCTCTTTTGGGCTTGGCCTTTGTGTTGCCAACGAACCAACAAGACTATGGAAACGAACAACGCCAACGTGAAGAAGAAGGGCAGCCGAGACTGAATCTTGACTTTGATGATTTGGCCAACGAGGTTGATGACTTAGCTTTGACTAGGTGCCGCGACTCAGGAGCTGCCGGCGATGCTTGATTGAAATCACGTTGAATTGATGATTGAGATTCTCGGTCGAAGTTGTCTCTCTCCAAACATAATTGACCAAACGACAACACAAAAGCTGATGACGACGATGCGCGGACGACGATGGTGTGGCACGACGACAACATCATCAATAGTGGCGCATATGACATTGATTCCACTGGAGAGGATGCAATGGAGCTGGAGATCTTGTTCTTGACGGCGGGAAGGACTTCGCCGACCATGATACGAATCCGGAGTAGAAGGCCGGATTGGAAATCGGCTCTTCTTTCAACGACAACCATGACTATCGAGGGGATGCCGAGATGATGTTGGAGAGACGCCAACATTGAGTTTACTACCAACGGTGGCTACTGTAAAGGTAGCTTGAGAGATTGACGGACGGCGGGCTGGACTTCACCTTGACTGCGGAAGCTCAAAACCCTAAACAAGGGATCGAGTTCTGCTCTGATACCATGAAGAATTTGATGATGCGGAAATACGAAATAACATGGAACACAAGATTTTACGTGGAGCTCGGAAGAGCTCACGGCTGACGATTTTATTATGGGACTACATTGTGACGGCTTGCTTACGACAATCTCGTATCTAAGCTTATATAGACGTAGGGTTAAAACCCTAATGACAACCAAGTTTCCTTCTTTGACAATGACAAGGAAACAAGGGATTTGAATGAGAAGGAATTAATTATTTTTTACTAAATAATTAATATCCTCAACAAACGCAAAATTTAATGTAGACATCGTAGATATTGAAATTGATCATAAAGTTGGACGAACAGGTAGTTAACGTGCCAGCCACATATTAATTAGTGACATTCTACTACCCCTACCATTACCAGTTTACCACTTAATTAGCTTTCAGGGGCGCCCCTGAAGCTGTGCCAATAGGTCCAATGGCACAGGGCTCAGTCAATAAACAATAGTTGGGTTGGGTAGCCTATTTTTATCGTTGAATTCCTAACTTGTAACTCGTTTGTGGTCTCGACCCATTTTAACTAGTAATTGCTACACACAAAGGGGTCGGTTAGCATGCTAACCCCCTTAGGGGTTGGAAAAATGACAACCCCTAGTATATTAAATACAATTATAGAATTTAATACACATTAAATACACATTAGGAATTAAATGTACCATATTAGTTAGGAATTCTCTCACTATTAAATACACATTAGGAATTAAATACACACATTAAATACATATTAGGAATTCTCTCACTATATTTTCAGCAGTCTCCGACCACCAGACTTCCTCCGACCGCCACACTTCTCCGGTGAAAATCCCATCGGCAGACTCCCTCCGACCACCTCCAAAAAATATACCACTGCACTGATACGGTGTACCACTGTATTGGTAGATATACCACTGCACTGATACGTTGTACCACTGTACTGGTAGATATACCACTGCACTGGTAGCGGTATCAGTGCACTGATAGCAATGTCATATCTGAGTATCAGTGTAGTGGTACAAATACCAGTAAAGTGGTAATTGATGTGGTGTATTTAATGCTTACTTTGTATTTAATAACAGAACATTTATTATGTTTACTTTCATTAATACTTGTCAATAATTAATGAAAAATTGACCAATTAAAAGGGGTGTCAAAAAACCAACCCCTTAAGGAGTTAGCATGCTAACCCGAGAAATTAGTGTCACATTTAATTAATTTTTGAACAGTACCTCCAAAATTTCAGAGCCGGCCCTAACCACTTCTTTCTAGCAAAACCAGAATTAATTAGTACGTACATTAATCAATGACCTAATAATAATGTTCATACATTTCTTTCTTTCAGGGAACCACTCTATTCTGGTCAACGGCAATGCTACCCCAGCTCCACCCGCCGGCGACAACCACCGCCACCGCGACCCCGTTCCAGCTCTCCGTCCTCTACGCATCGCTGGGCCTCATCTCCCTCGGCGCCGGCTGCCTGCTGCCGTGCTCCATGGCCTTCGGGGCGGACCAGCTGGACAACAAGGACAACCCGGACAACGACAAGGTCCTGCAGCGCTTCTTCAACTGGTACTACGCCGTCGCCGGCGCCGCCACGCTGCTGGGGCTCACCGTCCTCGTCTACGTTCAGGACAGCTACGGGTGGGAGGTGGGGCTGGCCGTCCCTGCTTTCCTCATCTTGTTCTCCGCGCTGCTCTTCTTGCTTCCTTCTTCGATCTACGTGAAGCACGAGGCCAAGAGCAGCTTGTTTGCGGGCTGCTTTCGGGTTGTGGTGGCGGCCGTGAGGAAGGCGGCTAGGGTTGGTGACGGTGAGGTGGCGAGTTTGGGTGATGGTGGTGGTGGCCGGTTTTTCCAAGGTCGTGTTGGATCCGGCGACTTTACGATTACCTGCCCAACTCCTAACTTTAGGTAAGATTTTTTTTCCTCATCATGCAGTTAGTTATCCAAGGTTATAATGTGTGTATTTATACCTTGAAATACGATAGAAAGTGGTATAATGGGAGTTATATTAGCCTCTATCTTCAAAATTTACATCCAATCATTGAAAATGTTCATAGACGGTTGTGATTTGCACCCCGTCTTTTATGGGTGAAAGTTTGGCTCTGAATACCCACTGATCTGGTCCAACTGGGACGGGCTTAGATGAAATTATACATGCCAATACATTGGACTTTTTTTTGTAAAGTTTTAAATTTTTATGTACCATAATGATAAAATATATAGAAGTACTAAAACATAGTTTTTCCATGTTTGTAAGAAGATATAAATTTAGATATAAAAAAATATAAATTTCAAAAAATTGTTTTTTTTTTTTAAAATTGAGTCGACCCCTCTGACTCGGTCAAATCTCATCCAATCAAACCAAACAAGATCGTGGAAAAATAGGACCGAAGCGGCCCAGATTTGTAACTTAACCCTATATATATTCTATAAGACCAGATATTCTAGGGTAGTTCAAGGATGAGGATTGGGTTTTACGTACCTAGTGTCACCCCTAGCCAGCTGCCCTCACTCGATCTAATTCCTGAATTCGCAGCATGATTTTATTTTGCATGCAGGTGCCTGAACAAAGCTTGCTTCATAGCCAATCCAGAGACAGACATAAACCCTGCAGACGGCTCAGCAACAGACCCATGGAACCTATGCACCATAGAAGAAGTAGAAGCCGTGAAATCAATCCTTCGAGTCCTGCCCATTTGCTCCACTGGGATCCTCCACTACGTCACCTTAGTTCAGTACCCTTTCATGACGCTGCAAGCCGAGACCATGAACCGCCACATCTTCCCCAACTCGACCTTCCAGCTCCCACCGGGCTCCCTCAACTGCTTCGTCCTCCTCAGCTTCACCCTCTGCATCGTCCTCTACGACTCCACCTTCGTCCCTATCCTCGCGAGGATCACAGGGAATCCCCGCGGCCTGAGCACCAACGTTCGGCTCGGAGCAGGGATGGTCCTGTCCGTGGTCGCCATGGCGATTTCAGGTACGAGATGAACAAAAGAAGAAAAATTATAACGATACAAAAAGAAACAAATTGAAGAATTATTTCTGTCATCACTGATGTCAGGTGTTGTGGAGAGCGTCAGGAGGGGGATGGCAATCCAACAACCTGACAACGCCGCGACGACGGTGGACATGTCCGTGTTGTGGCTAGCGCCGGCACTGCTTCTGCTCGGGATGGCGCAGACTCTGAACTCGATCGAGCAGATCGCGTTCTACTACTCGCAGCTGCCGAAATCCATGGCCAGCATTGCTGTGTCGCTGTACACCATGGTCACCGCGATTGGGAGCCTGGTTTCGAGTTTTCTGATCAACGCGGTGGATGGTCTGACCTCCGGAAGAGGAAAGGCGAGCTGGTTGTCGACCGATCTCGAAGAGGGCCACTTGGATTACTACTATTGGCTCATAGCTGGACTCTGCCTGGGAAATTTTGTGTACTTCTTGCTCTGTTGCAGGGCATTTACGCCTCCTGCAGCTTGATAACTATTAGACGGACAGCTTGCGGTAAATGTAAATGGAACTCCATACAGTAATTCTACCATGTATAATATCACAGGACGTTAGCATTTCCTCCATCGTATAATACTAATACTACTGGTGGTATCAAATGTATCATCATCCCATTCTATATGTAGAGCATCATTTCTTACAAGCCAGGTGGTTTGAGAAATGGAATAAAACCCAGAATTCCTTCGACATCGACGGGAGCCCGAAGTAAACGGCCGGCAATCTCCGGCAATGACGTCTTCCCCTTCCACGTATTGAACCAGGGTCCTCCTCCAACTTCCAGTGCTGCCATGTTGCTTGTGACTTCCAAAATCACCTGCGTAGGCCCCCAGATTGAGATGGTTAACAGCAAATAAGATATTTCATGTTTCCCGCACAACCATTCCCCAAAGCCTGATAAAAGAGAAAAGAGCCCGACCTTCCCCTTTGCTCCATCGTATCTACGTTCCCAAATCTGCAATTTGAGGTTGCCAAAGCAAGTATCTTTGCATGCTGGAGCAAATCCAGATTCCGTGGTTGGAGCCCGTAATGTTGTTCCTGGATCGTCCGCAGTTGCCACCAGCTCGACCTGCCAAGAAAATAGCATGGACACTGGATCAATACTCTTCATCGTGTAGGAAGAACAAAACATTAGGATTTGGATTTGAATAAACTAATTTCTCAAAATCGATGTATTTTAAGATCTATGTTACTCAAACAATCCATTCATTTAAGACAATCCACCAGCCAAATGATCCCTAAAAGGCATGCATTCGGAGAGAACACTGCTAAACTCCACCTAAGTTATACCACAAGTAATTACTTACCATGTGTGTCTCATTCTCTGCCGTAAGGTACCAAGAACCCCATGGAGCAATCTCCCAATTCACAACCCCGTTCCATGGTACGAACTCGTAGAAAACCCCATTGTAGTGCACCCCAATCTGCACCATCAAAATTCAAAAGTTTTGGTTGTTTGCATCAATGTATAACAAAACATAGTTCTTAAATCTCAATGGTTAAACTATATATTGCAGGCCTTGCAGACATTCCAGCACCAAATTTTCCCGTGTTGCAAAAATATTAAAGGGAATGAGGAAGCGGAGACCAAATGGTAAAAAGAAGTATCTTCACAAAGTACCAATGCAGCATTCTCAAAAATCTCGCCTGGTCCGGGCAATTGCCTCAAGCCGCCACCTGATGTTAAAGCCACCTCTCCATCCGCACCTTCAAAGACGTTACATTGAACCTGCGATGTGGAATCCATACCATCAAAATTTAAGCAAATTCGAAATGCATCTTTAATCTCCACAGAGGATGGACAAGCCAAGAGACTCTGGAGAACTCTCACTATTTGCCTTCATCATATACTCAAAATGGCAGATGACCTTAAACAGTCTCTGATGCAAGGAATATAAGGATAAAATCATGAAGTTTTGAACAAGATACCTTTACAGAGCACGACATCTACTGATAGCATAATCAACAATTAAGAAAAACAACTCACCCAAAACCATTTTCTGGGGAAGCCACCGCCCCAATTCTTTTCGGAGTAAGAAGGGGCATCCGTAAACTCAAACCTTTCGTCATCCCATTCTATCCAACCTGTAACCGACAGATTTAATACTAGAGGTTATTGGACTTCTTCCTCGGACTTCAAATTCCTGGTCATAGTAATTGGAAATGGGACACAAAGTGAGTAGCAAATGCCTGTTGAGAGTCCGCCAGCCATGCATATTTGCCAATGGGGTTCAAATACAGGAAAAGCTGCAGGCCAGCTTGCCGTGGACTTCTGTTTCGACCCTACATCACCCCATCCATACACAGGCCGGGTACTGTACTCCCATCGAGCTGTCTTGACAGTTTCCGCATAATCAGTTCTGTAGTCAGCAACATTGGAGGCCACAAAACAATACCACTGATTCAACAAACAATGAAGAAAATGTAGGGAGAGCATTTCAGGCAGTACACATCTCCATAGTTATGTCTTTTCCATACTGATTCCAGAAGTCAATAGGCGAAAGATTGGGTATTCCTCTATCATTATGAGACAATCACTTAATCACAAACCTCAGGTGGGGCAAATACATTTCATTGCCCATCTAATGGAAAGCCATTTCTTTCTCTGCTTAACCCTATTTCTCTCTAGTGGTATATTACAGATAGGTTCTATATACGAACTTGTTATGACGAAAGGACAGTTCGATTTCGAATTACCAAAGTGCAGAATGAAAAGCAAAGTTTACCTGCCATTGTCACATATGTAACCTTGATGCCAGGTTGGGGTTACTTGAAAACCTTCCATAACTCTTCTATTGAATTCCTCCATGAATCAGCAAATAAACAAAAACAAATCTAAGGATCATCGTCCATGACTAAGACAAACTTCAAAACAAAAAATGGCAGGAACAAGTTCACCAATATGATTGATAGACTAAGCTAAATCAAGACTCTCAAGGCAGAATGATAACTGGAGAATCTAATCAATATGAACACCCACAAGATCATATATCCTACCTGAGGGGGAACCTCCTTGGTTGGAGGCCTCATGTCTTTCTGGGCAGCAAAAGTATTCCCCAATATCAGCTCATGTCTACCTACGCCAACCAACAAACTTCATCAACAAACTCCAAACGGAACCCATGAAAATTGGAATTCATGGCAGAACAAAAGAAACTTACTCCCCCAAAAATTGTAAGATTCTTCAGAGAACTGGCATATGTACTTATCATAAGCACCCAGAATCTGAGCCCCGACGCCGGTGGATCGAGTCCCGTGCTGCAGCATATCGAACGGCGACAACGGCTTCGGAAACACCGGATTCTCGACCGAGTACATGAAACAGAAGCTCTGCCTCTTCTCCGGGATGGAGACCTTGAAGTACCACCCTTCGAAGAACTTCCTCGTCGTCCCGTCGAAGTGGTAGCCGCTGTGCGGAGTACGCAGGTCCCGATTCCGAGGCGTGGGGACGTAAACAGGAGAAACAGTCGGGGAAGCCGCCGCTGGCGGTTTGTTTCCTGAATCCGGACTAGAGGTTTCGCTATCGGAAGTTGCTTGCGCTGCCGTCACTGTAGAATTGGATGAACGTTTCCGTAGCGGCGGAATGCGGCGGCGGTGGGGGTTGGGGAAGTGAGAAGAAAGAGGTTTACTAGGGGCGCGGGAGAGAAGAGGGGAGAGACCCGCAAAATCGGGAAAAGAGGACGCCGCAGTGGAGATGATCATCGTCTCCATTTCGATATCGGAGAAAGCTCTTGAGAGTGGAGATGGCGGCCGGGACGGAGTCGGCGGTGGAATTAGAAGGAAGAGAGATCGAGAGAGAGGAACTGGCGGTTGCGGTTTGGACAGAGCGCCAGCTGAGAGGCGATGAGGTGGCAGTAGTATGGACTGGCGGTTCACGGTACACGTCAGCGATACTTATTCAACGTAGGGCCCACCGATGAACGGAGTTTTTTTTTTTTTTGTCTTTCTCCTCGTACGAATTGGGCCTGGCTTGTGGCCCGGCTCGCCAACCGCGGCCCAAAACGAAGGTATCTCGATCGAAAGCGAAAGTGGAGGGGATGACTGCTCGAGTTCTGTTAAATCTGTTTCTCTGATTTTCCAGTTTTACTTCTCGAGACGGAAAACCCGAAAAATCTTTCTGTTCCATTTATCAGCTCTCTTCTGTTAGAAATTAGAATCAGCGCCGGGCGAGGTGTCAGATCAGGTATGCCTCCTTTACCTTTTGCTTCCGACAATACACCATCCTCAATTTTCGCCGGGAAAGATTTAGATGCTTCCCGGAAACCTAATTGTCATATCGCTTGGGTGCATCGGCGATGGCGTTTGAATTGGCGCTGAATTCGACCTCTGGTTCATCTATCTTTTGTGCTAGCTCTAATGGAAATGTTCAGTTACGCTACTATTAGAGTGGGAATTCTGTTTTGTAATGGGTGATGAATTGGGGCGGGAATTTTAGGTTTATCTTTACCAAAAGATCCACCTTTTCACTGACTGCAGTTGTTATCGTGGTTCCTAAAAGCTACTGGCAAGCATGCAGGTTAGTTTCTTTACTTCCATGGGTGGTAGATTTGCGTGTTTTGTTGATGAATTATGAATCATGATTTGCCACTTTGGGACGCATTGTTCCAGGCTTCAAGGGCAAGGTTGTTCAAGGAATACAAAGAGGTGCAAAGGGAGAAATCGGCCGATCCGGATATCCAATTGGTTTGTGATGATTCCAACATTTTCAAATGGACTGCTCTGATAAAGGTGAGTTTTTTCTTCTTTTTTTGTTTGGTTTCAGATGGAGATAGATAGATGACTGGTGATTTGATTGTGCTGAATTTCGTCACCGTGCAGGGGCCTTCAGAGACTCCGTTTGATGGTGGAGTCTTCCAGCTTGCCTTCGCCGTGCCGGAGCAGTATCCCTTGCAGCCTCCTCAAGTTCGTTTCTTGACAAAAATATTCCACCCAAACGTGCATTTCAAGGTGGGTTGTTCCTTCGGTTCTCTATTTATCTCTGTATCCAACTATCCATGGATAAGCTTTCATTATGTGTTGAGTCAGTTACTCTTAGTGGCTTAGGGGAATGCACATGAGTTATTGCAGAGTACAGTTAGAACTTAGAATCCTGTGGCAGTCTTTTGAAGTAAGGCAGGTGACCTTGATTTTAGGAGATATGAAAAACAGTGAGCATTTCAAGAGCCTCTTAAGAAATTATCAAGCTGATATTGATGTGGCTTAGTGGGGATAATTTTTCTGTTGCAGACTGGGGAGATATGTCTAGACATATTGAAGAATGCGTGGAGTCCAGCATGGACGCTTCAATCGGTTTGTAGGGCTATAATTGCTCTTATGGCTCACCCAGAGCCTGATAGCCCTCTGAACTGTGATTCAGGCAAGTTAGATTTCTACTCTGATTATAACTTCTTGATCCATCCGCCAGTGTTGTTTCCGATATCCTAAGAAGTATGTCGTGATTCAGGAAACCTTCTGCGTTCTGGCGATGTAAGAGGTTATCAGTCCATGGCCAGAATGTACACAAGGCTCGCAGCTTCACCAAAGAAAGGCTGAAACTACAAAAGACTGTTATTGTATGCTCTGTTTGTTTACTACTATAATTCTTGATATGGTTTATCATTTGGTTTTCTGGACTTTAATTTTGTATTGTATGCTGAAATGCTGATTTCGTGTAATTAGCTTATGTTTGAGACAGAAAGGAAAGAACCTAGTATATTTTACACGTACTGTTGCCAAAAGTTACATTTTATTTAACACATCTTTCTCGACGATCATCAAATTGAAGACAGCTTCTGGTGTTCAGTACAAGGTATTACCAGCATGATGCATCCTGACTAGAGCATTCATTGTTTGAGGTATTTATCGAACCAGTCGCTTGCTTCTTTCACCATGGATTTTGTCATCTGGTGCCCAATTCCAGCTTCAGCAATTACCTGCATTCGATGCAGAAGTAGAAGCTTCAGGCTGTTATATATTTTTATTCTTTTTCTATTACATTGTGACGAGGTACAATGAGCTCGTATACCTTAAACTTGTCTGCGGCATTAGCTTCCTCATAAACCGCTAGCGCTCTCAGCATTGGACTCTGTATACCAGAAATCGGGCAACGTGGGTCTTCTGCTCCTGTAGTTTCAGAAAATTCAACGACCAAATACTTCAGTACTTGGAAACTTTAGTTAGGAATCTTAATGAATTTCTGAATGGTTCGTGAAGTCAAATTGCAGGCTTTCTAGATTTTGTTACCATTGAGAATAAGCAGAGGACGAGGCGACATAGCTGGTACAGTATATGGTGCATCAAAGCGAGACGCCAGGCCAGGGGCAATCCTGTTCCAGACCTGATCCAGGAAGCCAAAGATAATGATCAATGCTGTTTAAACGGAGTGAAGCAGAAGAACTCTTTTCATTATCTGGCGACTGACCTTCTCCACCACTTCATTATCAATAGCCTTTTTGCTCAAATCCATCCTCGCTTCTGCAACAAAAAAAAGGCTTGACCAAATCAAGACAAGAACTTGCCAACCATGAAACCCTCATTTACTACCAGTTGCCTGAACTGTCATACCTTCAAATACTGCTCTTATGCTAACAACACGGGCTTGCCATTTGTCGTTGTCTATGGCCCAGCGAAATCCCTGACAAGATTTGCATTAAGGATTAATCAGAAAGCTAATTCGTTTCTGTTATGTGGCAAAACGTTGATCAATTCCTTCATTGATGTATACCTGGACACCGATTATGGGCACAACCACTGAATATCGGTTGTCCGCAAAAGCACCAAACCATGCATGCATTCCTGCAAAATTGGGGATGAAGGAACCACAAGATCAACTTAATTCATAAACCATGCAAGTAGAAGCAAATCCACTTCAAAGTTTGAAGGTCTCCGCTACCAACCAACCTCCCAATGATTCGCCAGTGATTCCAATCCTGGTACAGTCTATATCCTCCCTTTGTGTGAGATAATCCGCAAGCTTGATCAAGTCCCAGACCTGCAACAATGGAGTTGATTTGGCTACTGATCAAGTGATCATCCCTTGTGCCGAAGCTAGCCAACCCGAAGAAATAGCAAATCAATCCATTTTACCGTATCGAATATGAAGGGCATTGTGTCACCTTTCTTCCATGATTCCACAAGAGCCTGCCATTTTCAAATTCACTCACTTGGTCACGAGATTCGAAATAACAAGAAAAAAGAAGAAGAGGTAAGTTATGGAGCTAGCTAACATCTCTGTAGGTGGTCTTGTTGTGAGCTCGTTCACCGTGGTAGCGAGAATCAATGGCGATCGCCACATATCCCCGTGAAGCATACGCCTTTCAAAACAAAAACACAAGCAGTTACCAGAACTGTTCCACTTCTGTATACTGATTTGCTCAAACAGCTCAATCAAAAGGTGGAAAACGAATCAAAGACGAAGAGAACAATGATGATGATGATGATCACCTCAAGCAACGGCCGCAACCATTCCTTGTTCTTATGCGTGCTATGCAGAAACACAACGGCAGGCTTCCTTTCTTTCCCCCCTTTCAGACTCAGAATCAGAACAGGCAAACGCCCTTGCTCCCCTGCCTACATACATAATTTTCCATCCCCCAAAACAGCAATCAGTCAACGTCACCCGCTTAATTTAGAAACTCCGATTCCTAATCGGCTAAAGAACGAAACCGAA
Source organism: Linum trigynum (assembly GCA_964030455.1). NCBI lineage: Eukaryota > Viridiplantae > Streptophyta > Magnoliopsida > Malpighiales > Linaceae > Linum > Linum trigynum. The sequence goes on from OZ034816.1 coordinate 1,627,729, forward strand.
AGTTACTCCACTGAGAGAGAGAGAGAGGTTAATTAATTGAATTCAATGTTTATTACCTCAGTGATCAAGTGAAGATTCTCCTCCTTCAACTTCTCCTTCAGATTAGGTATATCTGCCTTCGGACAAGACTCCATTGCCTGTCAGTTAAAACTCGGAGAAGTTTCATTTCGGTAATAAACAACGAGAAACTAAACCGCAAAGGTAGATAAGCCGTTCAAACGGAGACACAGTCACCGACCTCACTGAACGTCGGTGGTTTCTCATCCTGAAACAAAGGATGCTTGACCGGCTTCGCCTGCTCCACCGCCAACGGAACTTCCGATTCCACCGAAGCGCAATTCAGCAAGGAGCGACGATAATAAAAAAAATTAAACAAAAAAAAAAGAATACGGAATCACAAAAATTCAAAAAGTCAAACCTGCGGCGGTTCGCCTGGAGCGGAGAACGCGGAGGAAATCGGAGCGGAGCTTGTGTACGTCGATGAGACAATCTTCACCATCCATGACTGTAGCAGCGGCGGGAGTGAGACCGAAGTCCTTCTTCTTCTTCTCGCCGGAGGTCGGTGGAGTGCGGCGGAGGAAGAGTGGAGAAGGAGCTGGAAATTTAAAGGGAAAATGCTTTGGCGGCGGGGACATTGCCACGGGCGCGTGGTGGGACTGGGGAAGAGAAGGACGAATGACGACGAGCGGTGGCACGTGCGAGTCTGGGTAGTGGTGCGCACGTGTGAAGGAGGCCGCCTCCGTCAGTGTTCGTGGTGGTGGAAGAATCACCGTGCTGGCTCCTCCGCCTGACGACGAGAACAGCCAGATGGCGGGAAACGTAATCAGGACGGCACGGTAAAAGGTACAGCAGAGCGGCGCCATGCGCACGGTGGAAGGATGGAGAAATTACAGCGTGTGGTTGCTTGCACGAATGAGATACGGAGCAAAATGCCAAAATGGGTTGGTGGTGGTGACTGACTGTCAGCCCTAACTGCTGACTAGACAACGGAGGAAAGGGAGGAGTACGTACAAGGAAGATTCATCTTCTCGGAGGATGGCAGCCTTCAATTCCAAGTTACTTCCATGATTGTTTTTTCCAAGTTTCTGGGCTGGGTGCAGAGGATTGCTCTTCCAGCTTCACCACCTTCCTGACTTCGTATTTTTGGATGAATCCAAGAGAACGTATAAATGTGTGGCTCTGTGAGCTTCATCAGCAATGAGAGGTACGCTATTGGATACCGATGCGCCAATGCTCATCTGATATTGTTGGCAGGTAATCAATCTGAAGGATGAAGTGGAGGAGTTAGTGTCTCTCGTTTCCTGTGCTACGTAAGAGCATCTCCATCGATACAATTGTAAAAGAAATTGCATTTACATTTTTTATTTTCAACTCAAATTTTTTGCAATCCACCGTCACATTCATTTCATTTACCTATATCAATGCAATTAACTTGCAATTGCAAATGTAATTAAATATTATGTTTAAATTATAGAAAATTAAGAGCATCACCATCAATGCAATTGCAAAAGAAATTGCATTTGTATTTTTTATTGTCAACTCAAATTTTTTACAATCCACATCACATTCATTCATTCACCTACATCAATGCAATTAACCTGCAATTGCAAATGTAATTAAATATTATGTTCAAATTATAAAAAATAATTAAAAGAGAAAAGAAAATAATATAAAATAAAATACAAAATCCCCATTTTTTTAGTCTTTTTTGACTTGCATATGGAATTTCATTTGTTGCAAGCTTGCAAATATGCAATTGGTAGCCATATCAATGTAATTAATTTTGCAATTACAAACACCTGTACCATGTCATTTTACAATTGAAAATGCAATACCAATGTAGGTGCTCTAACAAAACAATTCCTGAAATCGCATTTTCTTCGGTCATCTTGCAACTTCTCACATTGCAGGAGGGGTACAATTTCACTTCAGATGTTTGCTTAGGAGGAGAATGCATAATTGCATTGTTGCATCGTTTTCGACAAAACGTTTGAAATGAGATGCTACAAATTACTTGAACTTAACATACAAAAAGATTTAGTTTTCCAAAGTTATTGTAGTCTAAGAGGTCGAAGAAATTAGCGTACAATTACGAGTAGTTGTTCATCCATATGACATATCCATGTTTCATGTATAGTATGCCTATTCATGTAGCACATCAAACAAGTCCTCGACAAAAAGGAAACACATGATCTTCTTGAAGGAAGTCTACTTCGTTAGGCTACTAAGAAGTAACCAAAAACACAAAAGAAAAGGGTTACTTTTTAGTTGTAAATCAACTAAAGCTGGAATACCTCCCTTACCAAAATTTACAAGAACACAATGAGGCACTGGAGTTCAATGAACGCAATCTAACATCACCAAGGACGGTGACGTGAATGTGAAAGAATGATCTGTAAAAATGTGCAGTTAATTCCTGTTGATTAGCATCCTTCATTTTGTCTTTTCTTTTACCTTTTTCTTCTCAGTCTATGTAGCGAGAGTTACTCTGCTTATATCCTGCCACTGGAAATGGAACCCATAACCAGGTATATTGTAGTCAAACTCAGTTCTTGTCATTGGGAGTTTGTGCCCTACCGTTGATAGGAGATGGTGCAGGAGAGATCGCTTGTTGTCGATCGTCATTCGATGGAGAAGCCCTCGAAACTGGAGGCTTGATGATGCCATTAGTATACAAAGGACTGCAGTGAATTCCTGTACCATTTACTTCATGTTGTTGTTGGTTCCCCACTTTACCTTTGGCTGGTGGAGAACACATTTGTTCTGCAAAATAATAGAACCCCTTTTTTGCTGTTATGGAGGGGGTAAAGAGTGAACAACTTGAAGAGCTGACTGCTGAGATCATAGATAAGAACCTTTTATGCTCCCACAACTGATGAGTCTGGTTAGGAAGTCTCGAAAACTGGTCAAGACGAGCCTTTCCTGCTCGGCGTAGACCTCAGAGAAATCAGGAGTGCTAGTAGTGGATGGTGGTTGTTCCAGCTGGGAGGGTTTCACTTCACAAGTGGCTGGATCGAAATCAAGAGAGGACAATCTTCCATTTTCCATGCCTGCCTGATAATCAGTGGTTTTCTCTCTTTCTGTTGCAGTCTGCTTGAAGCAATCCCTTTCTTGCCTCTCCTGAGCAGGTGAAGCAGAAGGCTTGTCACTCCTTATTGCTTCGTGTAATCCATCCATTTTGCCTTCCCTACCTGAAAAAATCTCAAGTCAGAGTGAGATGCTCATTATGGAAATAAATCAATCTAATACAACATATTCACCTTACAAAGAGTGCCAAAACCTTACTTAAATCAGACTACGGCTTTAAATGACAATTTACAACAATGCACAGCACAAAAGTTGGATTCTTTTTTGCTGAAATAACAATGGACATCGATGTTCATTCCCACTAATTTCCTGACCAACCAACTGCACAATTTCTCCTAGTCTATAACCTAAGAGCTTTCAATTCCACACTTAAACTTTTCCTCCTCGGTCTTTTCTAGCCCTTGCAATTCATTCTTGGTCACAAACTCACAACTTATTGTCTGCTCTTAACAATGGATAAAAGTTTTTCAGCTCAGGGTATCGAATGCATCCCTTTCACTTGACTTAAGCATGTTCTGCTCAAATTAATTGCAGGACATGGTATCTAATGGATATTTCATAAGTGTTGAATCTGAAAGGCTGTTTCTTCGGGTAGAGTTGTGAGGTGTGAGGAATGGAGCAGGGATTAAGTCGTGTTGGTTGGAAGAAAAATCATTCTACACATCACAGTCAGATGCTTAGCACAAGCTATAGAGTGAAATGAAATGTAAAAACTAAAAAGCAACATATGAAAGTTTTGAAAGATTGCTGCGGGAAGTCAAACCTGATACTTCCTTTCCAGCTTCTCTTGAAAGTACTACCAAGAGCGAGCACAACTCCTTGACATGGTGCGGTTGGATTATGCCTGCCAATGGGGACCTAATGGAGATGGGGAACACACAATCATTTCCAATGAAGACTAACTTGAGAAGGAAAAATTATGATCGACGACTTGCATAAACTCTAATCGACAAAGCAGACCTGTATGTCAATTTTGAAGATCCCAACCGAGCAGGACCAGAAGTATGCAATCTCCGGTCAGGCAATGGAGAAGAGCTATTCAGGTATTTTTCCTGGTAGCAATCACTAGTTAGAAAAAGCAAGAAGAAGCCAAAACAAGGCATTTAACTTTCAAAGTCACAAGGGACGCCCAAGAGAACAGGTAATGATTAAATATTTTCAGAAGTATTATTAAACTGACTGGGTCTCGACATAAGAGAGGCCACTTTTGACTGCAACAAGACCGAAATGAACAAGAAATTATCTTTGCAAACCACGTCAACAAATAGAAATAGGCACAGTATTGTGTTTCACCAAGCAGTTCAGAACGAAAATAGGCTACAAAAGCTCACCTGTTGGAACTTTAAACTGAAATTCAGACTTGAATCTTTGGTGCCAATACCATGCATATCATCACTCTTTCTTTTCTTGGATGAAACTGCAGTCCCATAGCCTGAAGAACCAATGGCTCCATTGATGGCAGCATTTGCTGCTTGATGAGCATAAATGTTGGGACTAGAATTCCCACAAAAGATAGCCATTCTTTCTTCGCTTCCTTCGAAATTTTTGCAGTCCATACACTTGCAGTTTTCTGAGCACAAAATGTTTGCTTGGAAACACTCACAGTATTTTTTTAGACAACCCGATTTCTTGCAGTGACATCCTTTATTATGCTTTCCAATCATTTGAACCGCTCCTGTATTCCCCTGTTATTGATTGATGGAATCAATACACAGTGATAACCATACAGAAGCTATTTTAAAGGCCTAGATTTGCTACAATCAAACAACACGTAAACACAATAGTTTAAATGAACTTTCCTTCTTTTACAAGTTAATCTTAGCTTTCATTCTCCAAATTCAATAGAAAACAAAATGGCTACTCAAACGAATTCATCAAGATCATCGAGTTTGGGATCAAGGATCTGAAACTCAAAGACCACAGCATACTTACACTAGCCTTAGACCCTTGAGGGCTGCTAGCAATCTTCGGTCTAAAAGCATTTGGATTGCGCTCCAAGGTTAGCCCAACAGCTTCTTGCCTAGCACCCTCATGTTCCAAATTATTATAACAATTTACACAGTTGCAGTCCTTGCAATATAGCCCAGCAGCAAAGCACTCACAATACCTAAAACACACGGAAGAGTTGGCTAATCAAGGAAAACAGAGAACATTGTCCAAAGTCCATACATGATTAGAAGGCTAAACTTCATTTCTCCATTCTTAGAAGCTTAAATTCGCATCAAAACCGAGTAATAAAATCTGCAGCCTTATCAAATTCTCTAGCATACATCTCAATGGAAACCAGGAATGATACTTATCAACAGAAACTGAAGAGAAATCCAACAGCATTGATGCAATGTGAAGCATTTCAACAGCTAAAGTTCATCCATATGCTACTAATCGAGTGTCACTTACAGCTTCAAGCACCGAGAATTCTTGCAATTGCACTGCTTAGGCTTGTTAGGAGTAACATTGACATCTGTTGCCTCAGTGTCAACCCTTGGACGTGGTCTAGGAGATTCTTGCTTCTTGCTGAAGGAGTAATGATTAACGATATAACAAACAATTAGAATGACTAACAGAAAATCTAACTGTTAACCAAAGCAAGGTCAAGACTCTTAAGCACACCACGAATACCGAATTGATAAATCTAATTCCCCAATTCGACTAGTCTGAAAGCTTACACCGGCAGCACAGGCAGTGGCAGTTTATGAACAGGATGAGGGATCCGGTACACCGCAGCCGGTACTTGCTGAAACCTCGCTTGAAACTGCGGCATTACCTGAGGCTGTGGTGGCGGCCGTGATTGCAGTAACTGCTTTGGCGGCGGCGGCGGCGGCTGCAGATGCAAATGTAATTCCAATCCCGCTCCAGCCAGCTCTCGTGACTGCGGCTGTGGCTTCGACTTCGGCGGTGGCGTTTGTAACTGCAAATGCAGCTGCAGCGTCGAATCCGATTGCGACGGCTGTTGAGCTACCGGCTGAGAGTGATGCTCCGGCGCCGCTCTACAAACAGCCGTGAAATCAAGCTGCCGCGCTAATTTCTTCGGCGCAAAATCCGAAACCGCCTCTCCTTGCTCCATCGCTCACCAAGCAATCAATCGCGAAAAGTTATCTCTTCTGGAGCTATTTTCCCCACCCCTTGCAGCCGAATTCAGAATTTGTCCTTTCAATTTCTCACGTTAATCTCTGCGAGCTGTGAAGTCGGGGAAAGTTCCGGACCAGACCGACGATGCAGTAGAAGAGGAGCTCCGCCGTCTGCGGGAGATCATCAATGGACGCCGGTGGAAGTGGGAACGGAGGAGCCGGAGTTCGAGGAAGAGGGGGGACTGGGAAGCACAAGGTTTTGGGGATTTGCTTTTATTTAATCGTTTTTCCTTTTCCTGCTCCCTCGTCAAAAATTTTGAAAATTTAATTTTGCGAAATCGGAGGGCGAGATGCTGACTGTTTTCATCCGACGGTGCAGCTTGAAAGTTCCGGATTGACGGTGAGAGAGACTTCAGCCGTCGGATTGAGAAAAAAGGGTTTCGCTGATGACTTTCCATGGGAATTTGGCGGTAATCGACTCCGAATGAGGCTGGAGATTCTGTTGGGAGGACACGTGTACGGCTCGCGTTGGTTGGCTGTGCACTTAAAAAGGGTTACTTTTGATCGACGGATAAGGTTTGAAATTTCAAACGAATTTAAACAATTTTAGGGATGCGCGTGAACTACCACTAATTCAACTTTATTCCAACTTTAGCCCCTCAAATAATTTTCTTTCACATTTCAGTCACTGCATGTTTTTGTTGCATATAAATCTCTTATGGATAGTAGATATTGACATATCATATATAGGCTTTTTCTAGTGTGACTGTGAATTCATAGTACCAAATTTAACTACATAGCATTCAGTTAATTACAAATGTAACTTTGCAACGGGCTGCTTAGCTAGTAAGGATTATGAATGGACTTTTGGCAAAAAATTATTTGAAGTGAGCGACTCAGAGTATAATATTATGGACATTCTCCAAAAACGTTAAATTGTCAATGCATGCTAAACGTGCTTTGTTTCTATCTTTCTCCTAAAAAGTTACAAAGCATAAAAACAAAACAAATAAATATTAATAATTGGATCTACAAGTATGGTTGTAAAATTGGGGTGCAGACCGGACTATACATACAGTCTATGATCTAGATAATTCGAGAAGCTTGACTGCTTGAGTATAGAACAAGGACCAGATTAAATATTACACGATTCATACTAGATTACGCCTGTACGGCTTAGTTTGGTACGATCTGGACCATGTAGACCAGATTGAGCAAAAATGAATTATTTTTTTAATAAACCATACGAAAATTTGAACCAATCATTGAGAGAAAATTTGTTATTCTCCTTAAAACTAGGGCTGGGAAACGGTGCGGTCTGGTCCAGACCAGACCATATATACGGTCTATGGTCCAAACCGAGAGGCTGAAGTATAGACCACATACCAGACCATAAACTATACGGTCCGGTCCAGACCACGCCTATGCAGTCTGGTCCGGTCCAGATAAACCACACTCAATGAAAAATGATCAGCTTGTTTAGTCAAACACAAAAAAATTGAACTAATAACAAAGAAAAAATTATTTTTTGCCTTAAATCATTAATCCTAACATGCATGAATAATTTGCATACCCTAAATCTTAGTACATAACAAAGATACAAAGTAAAAGCATCCCAATGCACCATAACGTCATAAACATTACCATAATGTCATATGAAGACACAATTATCTCTACTCTCTGGTGAAATGTGGTTGTGAATGAAGGAGGGACGAGATTCTCAAAATTAAGGTTGAGACTTGGGTGTCGTTGTGGTAGTTGGGAGAGTGGTCGAATGGGCTATTAACACGTATTGACAAGTCGATTGGGGTCCACGGTTTGATCCGGTAAACCGCGGGGTCTAGACTAGACAAGACCAAGAGATGAAAACATCAGATAATACAGACCATGGACCATACATGACCATACTTAACGGTCTACGGTCCAGACCAAAAAGTGTGGTCCGATTTTGACCATGGTTTTTCTAACGGTCTGGTCTATTTTCCCAGCCCTACTTAAAACATAAATTCCTATAACAAGTATGCATAATTTTGATACTATAAATCAAGGTAAACAACGAAAATTCAAGGTCGTGGCTGTCATAAACCAGTTGTTCTCAACAACTCAAGTTGTTGGGAGAAGGTTATGTTGAATCTTATACCACACTCTAACACGCCTCCTCAAACGAAAGCCAACTCACGGACTTAAAGTTTGCACAGGGCCACCATACCTTGTGCTTTAATCAACTGTTAGTGATGGAGTATGGTTTATTAATGAAGTAGGGGACGAGATTCACAAATTTAGGGTTGAATATTAGGTCTCGTTGAAAAGTTAAAATAATGGTAAAATGAGTTGCTAACACGAATTTGGAAAATGGGTTAGGTCTATAGTTTGATTAGGTAAACCGCCATATAATACTGATGCGAGCCCAGCAAGTCAGCAACCCCAGCTCCGCCCAACATCAAATACCGAGAAGCAAAGGCGTTGGTGGGACAAGCAGCTGGGAGCGGGGGTTTTGAGGAACGAGAATTCCCCGATCGGGGAAATGGGAGGAGAGACTAGGGTATGTGTCCAGGGATTTCTCTCCCTCAGCGGCCCAAAATATCCGACCGCGTATTTTGTCCGGGTTTCGGGTCTGACTGACGGGATTTTGTGTTTTAAGTTGTTTTTGTTATCTTTAATTGTCCAAACCTTGTATAAAAGCCGAGACTCGGGTTTTATGGTTAGTTGTTAGCAGAATATTTATTTTTATCTTGGTTTTGAGTTTTAGGTTTGAACTTTTCTCTGTATGAATCAAGTTTCCCCCTTGATTGTAGTCGAAATTCTACCGTTTTATATTGATTGAGCCTTTTCCCGATTCCGTTTTAACATTGCACTTTCAATTCCACCCTATCTCTATCGTTTTATCCCTCTCCTTTGTTGTGTTACTTTGATAACTACGGGTACAGGATTCGTGTTGGTATCAAATACACATGCACCGACCACTGTTTTGGCGGTCGTTAATCTCTGTCGCAACAGACGCCCGCCGGCGCCATCTATCGAAAGACGAATCGGATCCCAGTAAAGATGACGGAGTTCATCATCATCCCGTGGACGATAAAAGACGTTATTTTCGAAAAGGCTAAAATTTTGGTACTCAAATTCTAAAGGGAACCCATATAACTACGACCCAACTGATTCGATCTTGTGTGTTCTGGAGAGAAACTATCAGGAGATTAAATTTTGCTCTCCTCCTATGCTTTGCAAACCCTAACAGGGACCAAAGTGTGTTACTAATTAATGACCATTATTAGAGAGGATCCCTTGCCTCATCTGTTCCTTAAACAACTTTCATTTGCAGGGTGAAGCAGCTCTGACCCATATGGGCCGGGTTCTTAAACCAGCCGGTTGGCTTAACTACTGACCCGATTAACTCTCAGCGAAGCCGGCCTGGTTTCTGTTGCCTAGCTACCTAACACCTGGATTTCGAAAAAGCTGCTACTCGTTACTTACGAATATTACTCTCTGAGTCTCTGGTAATTGAAATGCAGCGCGCGCGATAATATGCACAATACCGCCGGCGAGTCAGATCACTGTTCCGTCCTGCAGTCGGCGGAGTTTTCCGGCGGCCTGCGGTAACATGTGAGTGAAACCCTTTCTTTTTAATTTGTTCCATCATGTGTTTTTGTCCTCTTCCTGCACGCGCCCTGTGTTCTTGTGTTTGTTTGGATGCGGAATGAAGCGCGCGATGATGCATGACAGCACATGAATTGTATTTAATATGTGCTGAATTAGTGATCTGCGTTGTGTCTCTTTCCCGCTAAATATGGTAACGGCGGTTGGATTAATGTATTGGAAAGCCGCCGGCCGGCGGTTTCGGGACACAAAGAAATATTTTATATAATTAAAGAAATGGGTAAGTGAGTAGGTAGGTCTAATTTTGGGGTGGCGTGTGGTGGTGTGGGGGAAGCACTTTCCGATCCCACATCTCTCTCCTTCCTTCCTTAATTTCTCCGTCAAGTACCCCACCCGCCACAACCATCATTTATGGTGATAAAGCTAAACTATATGAGTAAATGGCTAAAAATCATGGTGTTACCTAGTTGGACCGCCAAATATTTTTTTTTTATTGGGTTTTGTTCTCTTGATCTCACCGCAATAAGCGAGTTGGGTGGATTTTGATCTCCAATTGGTCCATATGCTTATTAGCGAGTTGGTAAAATTGTGACCTGCTAATGCTATCAACTCACCTTCTTCTGCGGATTGGGTTGGGTAGGTGACGGATGGGTGCAGTTGGGTGGGTTATGTTTTAACCCGTAAAAGCAATTCTCCAACTTGGCAACTAGTAAGAAAGTTGACTAATATTTATAATAAGTTCTAGCAAATTAGTAATATTATATCAATTTAGACACTTCCCACTTTAATTTGTCTCGTATGAATCCATATAGTATTTGCATAATTTTTTTCTATTATTCTATCAACCAACTATGTAGAGAAAACTAACGCATTTTGCAACAATACATAATTAATAGTTTATAATTTGCATCATAAAATCTAATGGATAATTCAGAACACAATAACCAATAATTGTAGTACAGAAATATTCTTTATTCCCGACCTTTAGAAGTAGATGGTCAGTGTGTAGTGCGGTTAGGAGATATGATAATTTTTTTAGTAAAAATATTATGCATTTTTTACAGTATGAGAAATAACATTTTTTCATGTTAAAATATGGTGTGTATCATTCGGGTGACCTGCAATCCATCCACCACCCACCTACCCACATAAGTGCGGGTAGGAGATTTATCAATTAATCCACTATCCACCCACATTTATCACCCATAACCTGTGATTCAGATTACTTGTAAATGGATCGATATCAACCTGCGGGTTAACCACCCACGTGCCCAACTTTAGGCCTCATAACAAAAATAATGGGGAAAAAAAAACAATATTTATGCGTTATAACTTATAAGTCTACGTTATGTTGTTTGTTAGTTTTGTATGAATTCGTTTCACTGTTTTGCGTTTTAACAATTAAAAGTTAGAATAGGCTTTTTGTAGATGTCATTGAAGACGTTTTATGCTCTATATCTTGTTTGTTAGTTTTGTAGAGATTCAGTCCGTTGCTTTTCATCTTTCTGTATGCGAATAGAAGCCAGAGATTCTACTCATAATGCTTGTAGCTTGTAGGGGTGCTTTAGTGATAAATGTTCTCCTTGTTTGGAGATTCCTTTCGACGAGTCCCCTTGCTGTTTAATAATCAACACTCAATTAAAAATTTTAATGCTGCTATGGTGATGAGGTTACGTTTTTTCCTACCAGATGTCTGCAAAAAGACGTGGAACTAGCTAAGAAAGGGCACGGAATTGTGTATGAACTTGGTTGAAAGTAGCTAGGGCCGTCAGTTTGTTTTTTTCCATTTTAACCGAAGCGAGGCCATAAGAAGGTTAACGGTTTTATTTTTTTAATTTAAACCGTTAAAATGTTAATGGTTTTGGTTAAAAATGAAAAGTCAATACACATCAACGACACGCGTTGTCACCAACTTATAACTTGTATACTTCTTTCCCATCTTCATGTTTATTGTTGCCTATTTTATAACTCCATCTTTGGACTTTCCAAATTAGATCAGGTTTGAATTTTGGTTTATCCAAACCAAAATCGATAAGGATCTCATCGGTTAACCGAAAACCTATTCGATCCTCAACGATTTTGATTTTGTTTTGGGGAATTTGTCGTCTGATTTGATTTTTGGCTTTCCATATGTGGTTAATCAAACCAAACCAATAAACAGCCCTAGTTGGAAGTAGATAACCTAGCTAGCTAGGAGAAGGAATGGACCCATGTATAACGTTCAATTATATATATCAACATCTTGCGAGAGAGAGAGAGAGAACCTATACAAAGAGAGAGGAGCGGGAAATGATGATGATATTGCCAAAAGGAAGAAACTAGGTAGTGGAAAAAGTTGGAAGAAAGGGATCGATAAAATGGATTATTGCCTCCATTCCATTGGAGAGAGAGATCGAGGGCCACATGCAATGCAACAGATTATTATTATTATTATATGCAAATGCAATGCATGGGTCCTTCCTTCCTTCTTCGTTATTTCTTCTTGATGCCATATTCTTACTTTAGTGAAATGAAGGTACCCATGGTCTTTAACTCCATGTTGGTTGTTTCGACTTTTAGTGACGCTTCAGAGAATTTTACCCCCCTTTTTTCCCAGTATGGTACGGTTAGATATACAACACAAGCAGAAGTAATGAAGCAAAACAACAAAAAAAGATGCAATAATAATAATAATCGATTTTCAACACGGATATCAATGGGTCTCACTGCCACTGGGCCTCTGGTCTGCTGCCACCACCAGCAGCAGCAAATAGTAATGGAAATAGAAAGTAAAGAAAGCAAAGCAAAGCAAAGCAACAACGGATGGTAATGGCAATGCGACATTTCCCATCTCTCCTTCTCTCTCTCTCTCCCCTGTCCTCTCTCTGTCTACTACATACTTAGAGACGAGAATGACTAATTTCAGTAATAGGCCATCTGGAGAGTGAAAACTCACTGGAGGTTGTTAGGAATTGTATACTCGTTTCAATATTATAGTCTAAGAGTCGGGATTCAGAAAGATAGTTCTAAATATGTATTTTACCGTGATTACAATGTCATTCAATTTCTTAGATCTATGTTATTATTGACAGGACTACCATTGTATATATATACATTATAATTTGTTCGACAATTGAGATGTTCTCGCCTCACTCGCTCGACCATGAGTTTCACAAGGAACAAGATTTTTGTAACGGAATTTCTCATTCGCGGTTTTTTTTTTGTTAGGTTGACACATCGAACAACTTATATATACTGCCATTGAAACCTCGAACATTACGTTGATCAGTAATATCGATCGACTTTCACATAGTATAAATTGAGCGGGAAAATGAATTTTTTCTATCAAGTATCAACGACCTAAATTTTTAATTAAACCAAAATCATCTCATTTACCGCCCGCTTTTAATTTAACTGCGTTGAAAGGAAAATGAGTGGTCTCTCCTGCTCGAAGACAAGACCCGCTTATATGATACCTCCTCAATGAATCTTTGGCTGGCTGGCCGGCCGACTGGAGTGGGCGCGGAATCTCCTGAAAATCAGCCATCTCGATATCAAAACAATATAATGCCTCGATATATATCTATATCATGATAAGAATTAAGAAAGTATACTATATATAATTAACAAGATTCGTATGTAGGTGTCGGTTCTCCTGCTAATTGCTAAATCAGTATCAAGTTTGTCAATTAATCAGTATTTTAGTATTAATTAGCAAGTCATTTAAGAACCGCGACCGTTGTCGTTCGTTAATAACATTACATGCATGCATTTCCAGGACTTGTTTCTTGCCGGGCGGGATGATTCATTTGCGTACGGCGGCAGTTTACGTAATTTGTAGATGAGTAAATTTTCTTGCACTACACAATCTACTCAAGTTTACGTTTTCGTAAGGGGTAAATTAAACTATAACTTGGACTTGTGCGCAATGTGGATTACTTATTATGAATGATAAGAGGTGCACAATGTGTGCATCTGGATGAAAACATAACAAAGTCTATACGAGAGAGAGGGTCGTACAACGAAACATGTAATATCATAAAGTCGAATAAGACTCTTCCCTGTACATAGCACAAACAAGCTAACTCGTCGCACATAATGTTAATGACCATAAAAAGCATACATGCTCAAGGTCGCGAGGTCTATTGAAAATCCCAATATCCGACCAATCAATTCCTTATCCGTACATTTCCAAACACCCAAACTCGATCGGCTACCTGCCCGTTGAACATTTTTTTTTACATACCAAACTATCTATATCATACCATGAGTATCCCTAACAATCATACATATATTTGGATTGAATACCCAAGCAGCTGCATCCCTGGGCTATTCACTCATCGATCTCCAGTAAGCAAGAACACAAAATAACTAGCTAGCTTTATGTCTGGTTAACATACAACTAAATCAAAAGAAGACTATGTTCTCAATTGATAATTAATTCGATTAATAGTTGCGATATGCAATTTGTTAACCTAATTGATACTCTACTATACAACTAATTAAAGTTATGGTTTGACGTGCAGTCCACGCTGAGGCATGATGATTTGATTTAGGTTTTCCATATATGTGCAGTAGCCAGTAGCTAGGGTATCAGATACGCTCATTATGGTGTTTGCGGGTGATAAATATAATCATTAATTCCATAAAAACGAACCACTTTATTCCAGTGAAAAGGCCAAATAAGGTCATCAAAATAAATAAATTTACGCCAAACAAGCTTAATTAGCTACTTTTCTGGATTAGTGGATTTTATTATCTCGTACGTATCTAGGCACAATTCACGATGTAGGCATATAGCTCGCTTGCAATGAGTGACCAAGATGTATACTACTTCAACTAATTTGGAATTGGAATAAAATCGAACACCATTCTATCATCTGCACATGGTAATTATTGATTAGAAACCAAGCTTATATGATCACAATCAAGCTTAATCTTGATCAACGTAATGTTGTTCAAAGGTGGACAACCTTTCAGCGTGCTTTAATTTTGATCTAAGTAGTATCATAACGAAATTTGTAAAGTCGGGATGTTGGATTCGAACCACCTTTTAGTGTAGTCGTGGTATGGGTATTTTCTTTAGCAAAGCTAAAAAACAAAATATTTTTCTCAATATTTTTTCGTGGATTAGATTAACTTTCATATATTTTTTATGATTTGAAATGGGTACACCAGTTATGTTAGAAAAGCGTTATTACCCTAAAGTAGAGTTGTGGTGTCAAGTACCATACATTTCAGTTATATATGTTTAAAGATTTACTCATACCCATTTAAAATAGTTCCTGTAATTAATTCATGTATTATCTTATCCAATTATGTTAAATTGTGCGGCTATCAATGAATATTGATATTTTTTGCATCCCGCTCAATTGACAATGCCGAGACCGAGACGATATATTCACCATTTTCTTAAAAATCAGAAGTGTTTACCCATAAAAAACAGTATAACATAGACTGTGTATTTATCAACCATTGATAAAATGGATACACTTTTATGTTGTATTATTCCCCGATACAATGAACCTAAATACATATTAGGCAGTGGTGCTATATATTATCTCTATTGGGAAAAATCCATTGAGGCATTGACCAGGTTAATATTACATAACCCAACCATTGTTAGAAAAATGTTGCTCTGAAAATTTGGAAAGAAAGAAAAAAAAATTATATGACAACTATAGCCGAGAAATAAAAATTAACCCTTCTATAGATTCCACAAAAGAAGAAATTCATTAATAAAATTTTCTTTTCCATAGTATTTATTTGTCAAATCTCAATACATTTGCACAGGAAATCTTCACACCGGAGCGGGGATAGTGACACTCATCTCCCAAGTCAACCCGAATTCACATCCTTCAGAGACGATTCAAGCAGTTCTGACTACAGATCTGCAACAACTCACTCGGTATATCGTCTTTTTGTTCATTGACTAGTTTTTTTCGTCTGCCTTTGTGTGTATATATAAATGAATTCGTTGTTGTTTAGATCGAGCGTCTTGTTCCAGATCTATATTTTATTATTGCGAGTTCGTCTTTAAGAACGCTAATTCATACAAAATACCCATTTGAAATTATTTATTTTATGAGATATCAATAGGTGAAAACGTCATTGGAACTATCTTAATTTTTTTTTAAAATTGGATATTAGTAGTGAGATCCATACCGTGGCCACTTTCCAAGCACCAAAAATAATATCCGCCAGACACACAACCTAACCTGATTAGGGTTAGATATATGCCCATAGATCCATCCGAAACTACATTTACCATTATGCCCCTCCCTTCCTATTCTATTCCCTATATCGCCTTTTTCAATTATGTAGCGTCCTTTCTTCTCATTACCTGCCGGAAAAAAACCTTAGGGTTTGTCCAGCCCAAAAAGAGATCATCTCCCCCCTCCTCCAACCACTCGCCACTGTGCCGCGTGTACTCACTCTCCCCTCCATTTCCCCTCTCTGGGCCCCACGCCGACGTGACACCATCGGGTCAATCCCCCATCCAAGCGCGTCGGATCTAAAAGTTGGCGTCTCCCTTTTCCACTGTTTCCGCTAGGGTTTATTTTTTATTATTATTAATTTCCTTTTAATTAATTCTTCTCGGGGAAATGAAAGGGAAAAAAAGGTGTAATGGAAATGTGATAAGAACCGCACATCCACGACACGTGGTGTGAATTCATTCGTTGAGACCTCTCTCTCAACCTTTCTGTCCTCGTTGAGTCCTTTCTCTCTCTAGAAGGGCGCTTAATTTATGACATGGCATGGGACGCTCGTTGGGGAAAGAAAAAATAATAAAACCACCCTTTTTATTATTTTTATTTTAACAATTGCTTTCCTTGTTCTTCAACTAATATTTAATAAATCCTAAAAATTATTTAATAATCGGGTATATTTCATTTTTGTAAAAATCACGACAGCAAAACCTGCTTTTTGTAAGGGACAAGAGAAAGATAAAAAAAAAAGACACACTTTCTCTTTCTTTCTCTCTCTCTCTCTCTCTCTCTCACACACACACACTTCTCCCTGAAGAATCGAAAACCTCTCTCCATCCCCTCTTCTCTTCCTCCTCTCCCCGCGCGCGCTTCTCTCTAGGGTTTGTCGGAACTTCGCACTCTAATTCTTCCCCGGCAGCTGCGAATCTCAGCCGCCGGAGGCTCCAGGAGGCGCCGCCGACGGATTCTGTATCGGGCAGTACCGGTTTCTCAGCTCGCCGTGGTGGATCGCCGCTCAAGTCTATGTAAAGGTCCTTCCTTTTTCTTATTTTCTGTTAAAAAAATTTCTATCTAGCTACGGACGGTTGGCTGTCAGCTGGGGTTTTGATTGGGCGGGTGGGTTTTTTCGGATTCGTGTTATCGGATTCCTTAGCTGAGTATATATCGGGCTCCCGGGGGTAAAGTATGGATTTTTTTTTTGTTTTCTCATTTCATTTCGTTTAATTTCATTTTCATTTCCACTGTTCATTTCGTACGCTTCTTCTAACTCGACGCTTAGACTTCTCGGTGGGTTTTGGAGTAAAAGAATTTACGGCGGTATTTCATGCAGTGTGAATTTATTTTTTGGGTTGGGTCGTGGGAGAGAGCTGATATTTCGGTTTTACTTTGGGCAGCTCATCAACTCGTTTGTTTGTTTGTTTTCGTTCGTTTTATGAGCTGGGAGAAAACCCTAGTTTCGTTTCTTTGCTGTGATTCTGCTGCTTTGAGCGGTAAAGACTTGATTTTGATATGTGGGTTTGGTTTATGATTGAGGAAATTCGATAGCTTTATGGGTTTTGGAGGGAAATCTTAACCCTAATTAATTTCCCTTGTGTGTGGCTCTTCAAGGCTCACTTATACCCTCATTTCTGCAGCTAAAAAAGTCAGATGGGCAGTTACTTGGTTTGTTAATTCATGGGATTATAAATGCAAATGAAGTGGTTACTGAAGATCTAGGGTTTTGCTGAATTTGCTTGTTAGTTGCATGCTGTGTTTAACTTTCCCATGGTTTAAAGATGTCATTTTATGTGAGGAATTTGTCTCTTACTTACCCTTAGTGATTGCCTCTTAAATTATTTTCTCGTTATAGAACAATGTTATTAGCAAAGAATGCAATGCTGTGTAAGTAGTAGAGCCAATCCGCATGTTAATTTGGAAGGAAGGCATGGCAGCTAGTCATAAACCCTAGGTTTGTTTGCTTGCTTGCTGTGCTTTCTGCTAAAGTTTTGTGTTATATGGTAGTAATCTGATCCTCTCATATACTTGGGATGATGGCTGTAGAGTGATTGAAGACTTTGTGATCACATGGAGAGAAGTGATTGTAATATGGAAGAGGGGGAGAATCATCAAAGTAGCAAAGCTGATCTTGTTGTTGTACAAAAGCGCATGGAATCTCCCATTAAGATTAACTCTATATATATAGAGCTCACTGCTCCTAAGGAGAAGAATACTACTGCAGAAAAGTGCCATCATTTTTCTATCCGGTAAGTAGAGATCATATGAAAAGTTAACTACCTTCTTCTATACCGGCAGCACTATATTATGCTTTGGTTTTGTATTGAAAGTGCTGTATGAAGTTCAAGTTATGCCTACTAGAATGACACTATTTGATTACTAGGTGAGTTCCATGCATCAAGTTCCCTAAGCTGCCGAGTGTGGCTGACAATCATTCAAAAAACTTACTTCATGCAGTTGGATTGAGGAAATAGACTAGCTACCTTTACTTCATGCATGTGGTGTTCATCAATGTCTATATGGAACTTGTAGCTTCTCTTTCCTTTGTCCAAAAATAGAATCGATCAACAAGAAAGTAATCATTGATTTGACTCTCTAGCAATCAGCTGATCTCACTTCTTAAAAAAATTGCAGTGGTTATGTATCTGAAGTCCGAGAGGAAGACATCAACAAGTGTTGGCCATTTGATTCATCAGTTGAAACCAATACTACAGATAATTGTGAGGGTGATCATCAAGTGCTTCCTCCTTTAGATGAACGGCTGTATAGATACTGGCGTTGTGAGAACTGCTCTCAGAAAATTGGACCTGTTGAGAACATACAGCATTCTGCCGTTCTTCTTAAGCATTCTAGCTCTGGTAAAAGAACTACCAGTTCTCACATACAAACAGCAGTAGTTGCTGCTCCAATGCTAATGTTGACACAGAAACCCTCGGGATTATATGATGTGGAAGGATCGAGTAAAGATGGTGCTGAGCATTTGCATGATGCCTCGAAACATGATCCTTTGAGCACTCATAATGCTGACAATAAGTTAACGAATTCCCCAGGAACATCAATTTCAGGTAATTGGTCTCACTGGTCTATGTTTGTCAGTGTCTACATGTATTTACTCATTGAATCGACCTTGTGGGTTCTTTTGTGCTTTACACTTTCTCTTTTCCTCTCCAGGAGAAACTGTTCGATCAAAGCATCATATGGATGGGGAGACGGTTGTAACCGAAATTCCTCTGAGCAATATGCAGATTACTTTTCGTGCAGATGACTCGAGTAAGTCCCTTGACTTGTTGGCTTTTGGCTTTTGTATTCTGGCTGTGGATTATGTGGTCATTTCTGTGAAATTGGTTTTCTTTATGATAAGCTCAATTAATTTGTTTATACTCGCTTACAGCAGGCTGTGCGGATCATGAACTGGCTGCTGATGATCCCAGTAGGAACCTCGATTCGATGGTGATCAAGGATTCTGTTGGAACTTTTGAAACAGGAGAAGGAAACTCTAGGCATGAAAAACACGCAGGCCTGACAGTTCGTTTAAAATCTGTGGCTTCTGGTCAAGTTGCTGATGCATGCACTAGAGAGAAAGATGATAATGCTAGTGCTAAAGATACCATGGAAGCAGGTGATGGCTCTTCTGAAAATGCTGAGAAAACTGCAGTCAAGAATGATCATGATCTTCAGGCTTCTCGTCGTGATCATTCAAGTGGTCCTCGTCGTAGAAAAACTCGAAAGATCCGATTACTGACTGATCTGTTGTGTGGGAATGGAGTACATGGAAATGCTGATTCCCCCAAGACTGCAGATTCTCTTCCCTCCATAAATGTCGTTCCTTATGCATCTGTAGAAGTTGATGATAAACCTTCTGGTTCCCTGAATGATCAAGTGGAAATGGAAGGAACTGGTTCTGCCAAAAGGACTTTGGTTCCATACAAGAAGCGAAAATTTCCTCGGGATGATCAGTGGAGCACCCCTGAGCCGAATCCTTCTTCAAGTAAGGTGAGCAAAGCCAGGATTTCGAAGAAAGCTGTTGATCATATTCCCAAGAAGAACAAAGCTTTGACTTCTGACTTAGTCGCAGATGTGCAAGACAAAATGGTCATAAAAAGTAGTAGAAAAGGCAATTCTAGCAAAGTTAGAGGCGAAACTAGTGCTATGACGGGTAAGAAGGTTTCAGACACTGAGGCTGGTTTCGATTCTGAATTAGTTGCAGATGTGAGAAACAAAATGGTCCAGCAAAGTAGTACAAAAAGCAACTCAAGCAAATCAAGAGTAGAAAAAAGTGGTGTCATGGGCAAGAAGAAAGATAAAAATGTTGTGGTTGCTGATGAGCATCTGTCCTTGGCGCCAGCATCTCTGGAAAATTTTCCAACTGTAACCGAGCTTAGTATTGGAGATCATGCTGGTGTGGTGGCCGATGCCACTGGTCATGCTGCACCAAAACGTGTGGAGAATTCAAATGCCGCTAGAGAGATAGATCTTTTCCCTCTGCGTACTCAAGAGGTTGATGGAAAATCTAGTTCTGTTATGAATAAGCAAGCGAAGCCGGGTCAGTTTGGTGAAAATCTCAGCATGCTTCGAGATAATCTAGTAGCACAGGAAGCCGAGAGTACTATGGAAACTAGGCCTATGCATGGCCAAGGTAACCAAGATTTGTCCAGTGAAAGAGGGCTTAATCTTTCTCTTGACATTTACACAGCCACACATCAACCGGAAAGGCTGTATAGTAGTGTCCATGGCAGGCAGAGCTCTTTGTCCGGTGAGCATATCAGAATGACCTCCAACGATCGGGTTACGAGGAAAGATGATCAGACACAATATGTTGGAATGTTTTCTTTGAGTCATGGATCTCAAATGCCTCCACCTTTTGGTGGAGTACAAAGTGACGTGAGAAGGAAGCAACCCATGCATGGACTTTCTTTCCTTGGTGTGGCACATAACTGTAGCTCCCAAGTCGAGGTGGGAGGTATCCGTATGCAGAAAAAGGTAGTCATGATGTTTTTCTTTTGAATTTCAGTTCTTTCAGATTGATGAGTGAAGGAGCCTTGTATATCCTAATCTTCCTGATTGGTTTTGGATGGTTTCCTAGCTCCACGCATTCTGATTCCTGCTTATTGACCTTTCTTTCATTTCCTTGTTTTATTATTTAAGATCTGTGATCCTCTCTTTGTTCCAGGACTTTGGCAGTACAAGCTCAAATGAAAAGTCCATTGGAATTCAGGCACATGCAGCTGGCAAAAGCAGGGATAATGACCTGAGAGCTGGTAGTCGAGCATCTGAAGCTCCGGTTTCAGACGACATCCCTATGGAAATTGTTGAACTCATGGCAAAGAATCAGTATGAGAGGTGTCTTCCTGATGCTCAAGCCGGCAGCAGTAGGGGTCATCAGACATTGGATTTTGGTAACAGACACGTTGTGGCCACGCACCCGTTTTATCAGGAGGCTCTCAGAGAAAAGCTACTGACTCAAAATGGAACAAATGGAATGATTCAGTGGAGCGAGAAGTCGAGACCACCCGCCAAACAGAAGTCAGCTGTTCAGTTTCCTGATCAACCCCAGTTCTTCATAAATCAAGCAGAACAAAGTCGTCCCCCACCCTTGGGCTACGCAGAGTTCCTACGGCGCCAGAATCCATCAGGTGTGCCCCAAGATTCTGCTTCTTCCGCAGGGAGGCATATTGGTGGTCAACACTTGCAATGGTTACGCAACCTTTCGACGAAGGGACCTCCGGTTCAGAGTAGTTCCCACAACACAACAAGGTCATGGAGTGAAGAAGCAAATCGCTCGTGGCCAACTATGGCACCAAGTCATCTCTTACCTTTCATGTTTAATGACCCCAAGTTGATGTCTCCTCCTCCTCCTCCAAGTATCATACGCAAGGCAACTCCAAACATGGATAATGACAATCAGAATGCTACAAGCTTTCAGAGACAAGGTAATAACAGCTTTGGTTCTGAAACACCAAGGAGGGAATCACATTTGGAGACCTCACTTGCTCGTAGGAGTAACAACAACTTGATAGAGCTTAATCAGAAGCCAGTGGGGAACACAGACATATATTCCAACGAGTCAATTTCAGCTATGCATTTACTCAGCCTCATGGATGCAGGACGGAGATCCAATGGACAAGTGAATCAGGAAAGCCCGTCTACCTCTCGTGATCGACATTATTCAGAGATGAGAACTCTGCCATATGATTATGACGGTGAAAACCAATTCACAAGGGGTTTCCAGCAACATGGTTCAGCAAATTCCCAGAGAATCGGTTCTTCTGCTTCCTTTCAAATTGATAGTAGAGGTTTCAAGAAGGCCATCGATTTCAGCAGCCAAGTTTCTCAAGAGACAAGGAGGAGAAAAGAAGACTTTGATTCACTTGCAGAGAACAGGCATGGTAGTATCCCTCAGCATTCTGGATATAGTCCAGTTCATATTAGAAAGAAGATTCTTGGTTCTTCAGATTCTTCTTCTAAGGTTCCCTTTCAAATGCAAGAAGCATCAAAGCTCCCATCACCAATGGTATACAGATTAGAGGCGGGTTCTAAGACTAACACAACTGGTCATCCCCAGAAACGCATCCTGGAGCTTCAAGAAACCTGCAGAATAAACAGGAATCCAGCTGATTTTAGCTATCCAGGGCCTGGAAACCCTTACATGATAGGTCCAAAAGATTTGAAATTCCTGGATGCAGATGGAAGTGAGCAAAAGCGCCAGAAGAAGCTTGTTGCCATAAGAGGACGTGGGAAACATCATCTGAACCTGTAGACATGTTCCTGATATTTTGATGCTGGTAATCAATATATGGTCACTTCTTGAATACTTTTCACCAGCTTCTTCGTTCATATTTCTCTCTTTCTCTAACAATATGTTGTACTGGTTGCAGAAAGGTGAAAGCTTTGAACCTTGTGGCTGGCTGCCTTTAGCTAAATAAAGAACAAGGTACATACATGAGAAGATTTTGAAAGGAGTTATGAGAAATGAACTGGACAAATGAAGTATCATACTGGTTTTTAGCATGATCGAGGTCTTTTGATCAAAGGTGACCAAGCAATCATTCCTTGGGGGTGGGAAGTATCAGAAGAATTTGTATATAATCCCCACAAAGCAAAGGTCTTGACTTTAGGCAAAGTTTGTGGTTTTTGGAGTTTCTCTTCTTGAGATTCTATTACAAGTATGGTGTGTGTGTGAGAGAGAGAACTGTAGTGTACCCTGTGAGGTTTTTGGTTGAAAGAACCTCGCTTCGCTTCATCTCTGGGAAAAAAGGGACTTCAATGAAGGCTTTGTGCTCAACCCCCTCTGAGCAGGAAACAGAGAGAAGAGGATGATGTTATGTTTTGATGTTGGAAAACATTTAGAAGCTGACTTGTTTGAAGGAGCCAGCCATACAGAACAAAAAAACAGTTGTAGAATTTAGTCTTGATGTTGTTGTTGATGAAGATGTAGTTGTAATAGCAGCAGCAGCAGCAGCAGCCCAGTAGTATGTTATTATGCTGTCAGAAAGGCGAATAAGTTTGGAGGGAGTACTTTTAGTTGTAGCTAGCTAGCTGCTGGAAAAGCTTGTTAAGAGATCAGGTTAATGATGATCTGAATGAATGTTTGATTCATCATAGTGAACCTTTTCCTATCACTTTGGTAGTCTCCTCTTGCTTGCTTCTTATTTTCACTCCTTTTCCCGGGAAATATATGATGATGTTCCACTTTTCTATTCCAGAATGGCTAAACGTCGCTCCAACTTTTACTGAATACCGCCCTAACTTTTGCCCTCGACTTGTTGGCTTGCGCTCCAGACGTTTTAAATACCAAACGAGCTTTTAGTACAATCCAATTCAGCCATTCCGGCATAAAACTATTGTTTTTATTTAACCACTTAAAAAACGTCCAGAAGTGCTGAAAACCTTTAATTTAAAACCTCGATCGTTATTTACTCGAGATGTAGCGTCTTAATCCAATTGATCAGCAACTCAAACCCAGCACGAAGCCAAGTTTATGATCATCATGATATTACAAACAAAGAAAGCTAAGGGCATATATGTATACTATTATTATGACACATCCGCACTCTTTGTCCGATCAGTACTTATAATTCCGACGCTGCCTGCTAGCTTTCTGATTTGCTCCTCTCTGTGTATCTTCTTTACAAGCTGACCATTCCGCGAAGCATGCATGCATGCACGCGCGCATTACTTGGGTTAGCGCTTAAATTTGATCGACCTGGCCGCCGTTCTTGTTTTCTCAGTAGCTATGCATACGATCGATGAGAAAAACATAAACTTCACCCACACTACTGATCTCTAGCCATAAGCTCGAATGACATGCGTCGATAAATAGCTGCATGCATGCATGCATGCTGGTGATCACTCCAGATTGCAAAAGAGACGAGCGAGTTACGTTATTGAACGGCACGTACACTTGGAATTAATGTGTTAATTATACTCCTAGTTGTTAGAGAGTGCTATAAGATCCAACATAACCTTTTCCCAACAACTCGAGTTATTGGGATCAACTGGTTATTGACACTAGTTGTATTAGGACATGGAAAGGTTACCATGCATAAAACCCTATATATTGTAACGTGTCGTGCGTTGAGGTTTTAAGCCGTTCATAATATTATAACACGAGAGGAGACTAGCTAGCTAGTGTCATTCTAACAGTACCACGTTAATTTTGTTTGTGTGTTCTTGCATTTCGTTTTATATTTTGACATGGTATCGGAGTATTCTGTGGTCAAAAGGTCATGTGTGTTCGAATCCTGGTGATCTCCATTTGTGAAGCACATGGTATTCTTGTATTCAGATCCGTGCAAATGAAAGCCCTTATGAATTGACTGACATTCATTTGAGACGGTGTATATTAGTGAGTGGCATAAGATTCATTATTGAACCTCTCCCAACAACTCGAGTTATTGGGATCAACGGGTTCTTTACAAAGCCACCTCCGAAACCAGCTCTGTTTTCGGGTACGTGCCGTTGAGAACTCGGCAGTCTTTCCGGTCATTCCATACGACATAAGAGTTGTACATAATACACCTGGTGCCGTCGTCGTGGCACTGAAGCGGTGGGTCATGCACCACCCCAATTGATTGTTATCTTCTCGAAAAATAAAATTATCGTTATTATTTTTGTTCAATACGATGGTCTTATAGTGTAAGCATGCAAGTCAACTGTTTTGTACTTTTTTTTTCAGCTACTCTAATATTTTTTTAAAATAATTATTTCAGAGCTCATAGATACGATACTTGTAATTATGTGTTCATGATTTTATAATGGTGTCCAACGAATAATTGCCCACATTTTAGATGTAGAACAGTTGTGAAATTAAAATTTTGAATAATTATGGTACTTTTTTTTTATAATTGAAGCTATTTTCTTCAAAGAAAAAAATCAAGAAAAGTTACCAAATAGACTACCAAATACAGAGACTCAAAATAAAAAAGAAAGAGCAACAAGGAAAGAGGCACAAAATAGAATGAGAAAAAAAAAGAAAATGGCAGGTAAGGTGGACATTGACTAACGGTCAACAGGTTTGACCGTCTAATTTGACGGTCAAACCCGCCTCCAGGGCAAATGAGAAAGTTTGCTACATAGTTCAGACCGGAATAGCAATTTTCAATACCACGGGCCAAAATAGAAAGTATGTGTATAGTTCAGGCCAAATTAAGATATTAACCCTACTTATATTCAGCCAATCCATAAATGATATTGGAAGTTCTTGTTGTGTTTCATTTATTTTGTATAGATATTAAATTGGTTTGGTGGAGCATTTAATAACCCATAACCAGTTAACCACCCAAGAGCCCAAAACACAATGAAGTTAAAGTCCAAGTCAGGCCCGTGAAATTAAAGTCCATCAACACCCACTTTTCCCCTGAGCCTTCCCACCACCGTCACCGCTTGGATTCCTCGCCGCCGGCCATTTTCTTCTTTCTCCTTCTCTCACGCCCACTTCCTCTCCCTGTTACGACTAACTCAACCTTACCGCGAACCGGCACCGGCGCACACCCGTTCATTCCGGCACTCATTACCTCATCCCCCGACCTCCGCATTCATCAGTTCACCAACCGTATGAGGAAATGCCTCAAAGAAGTAGCTGAAATCGGCGACGGCTGATTCCGGCAGCTGGGTTGGGCTTGGATCCTTCCTTCCGGCGGGTAGTTTGTTGGTCAAGGTTGAGCAACTTTTCCCCCTTTAGTAAAACCGGTTTGTGGCTTTCTGTTCTCTGAATCGTTTCATTCCAGAACGAACTGATCACTCTCTCACTGTGCTGTTTAAGAAAGGCTTTCGTCCCTGTTTCCCACCTTTGAATTAATTGTCGCTTCGACTGGTTACGGTTAGTGTATTCTCATGGTCATGTGTGTACCATAATGATAAGCTGGTTTGGTTAAGTAAATGCCTAAATGGTATAAGATGAACTGCTGGGATTCCTAATGTTAATGGCTGAATTAAGTATGTGACGAGGAATGCACATAAGCGAATGCATAAAATTCTGTTTTGGACCTGTACCAAAATCCCCCACTTTTGACTTTGTATCTTGCCTTTGTTAGAGAGAGAGGTATAAGATCCAATATAACCTTCTCTTAACAATTCGAGTTATTGGGATCAACTAGTTAATGACATGGTATTAGAGCTGGTTTGACCAAGTGGTCGTGTGTTCGAATCTCCACGACCCCAATATTAACCGTTGTGTTCAAGCACATGGTATGATAGGCCTATACAAATTTCAAGCCCATGAGTCGGCTTTCGTTTTGAGGAGACTACCAGAGAGCTCTGCTTTTCCTCTTTTCTGTGGAAGAGGAAGAAGAACAAATTGACAGACTGAGCGATCTCCTTCCTCGACAGCAAATCCTCAGTTCAAACAAGCATTCTGTCAAGGACATGGAGATGCTTGTGGAAAGCAGTTCCTGCACTCAATTTCAACAGACGCTCCTTCCGTGAGGAATCAAGTTTCAGAGATTACGTGGAGAAGTTTCTATCTCTTCGGTTCCGCTCTGCCGCTGTGGAGAGAATTACCTTTGACTTTGGACCAGAGTTGTTGTGGCAACGAAGACGCTTAGAGTTGTTTGATAGTGTCATGAGGTATGTTACTGAAGTGCAAGGTGGCCAGCTTCACAATTTGTCCATCAGCTGTACCGATGATCGTTTCAGTTCCATAGTTGCCTCCATCACGGCCTGTCTGAACTCCTTGAAACTAATTGACTGCTCGTCAAAAGGTTGCTTGGTAGTATCGGCACCCCAACTGCTGGACCTGGAAATCACATTCTTTAGCACATGCCTCTTCGATGGAGCTGAAGTGTTTGCTCCAAAGCTGAAATCTTTCCGTCTTTGCTGTAGTATGTACTATTTGCTAGACCTCCATACGTTGGACTTCCCTTCTTTGGATCATGCAGGCATTCGCTTTTGGCCCGAAGACTGGTATTCGAGGGACAACCCTATACTATCTGAAGATTTCAGTCGTGAATATATGAAGTTATTGCCTGCTTTGCATAATGCTGAGTCTCTCGACTTTCATTTTGGCAAGGTACGCGGGTTGCTGGGAATCATTCAAGTGTTCTGTACCATATGCACAACAACTAGGCAATAACTGAAAATCAGGTATCCTTCCAAAAAGAAGACTGAAAGCCCTAAAAAACGGCGGGGTAACTCTCCCCCCAGGTCCTATAATTTATCGAACTTACAACATGATGAGTAAGAGTTGATGAGAGATTGAATAGCAAAGTAGAAGAACTCTATAGAAATTAGAATGTAATCTACAAAAACTTACACAGTCTGAGAGGTAATGTCCTACAAGTTTAGCCTACTCAAAACGGTGAGGTGAATGTAAAGGACGCGGAAACCACAGGTTTTCACAGGATGGAGAGCATTCTATATCCTTTTCACCTCCACTTGTCTCGGAGTTCTTTCTTCTCCGATAGAATCCATGTTATGAAGATGGCGGCCACTAGGGCGACAATGGTCAAGAGCAAGAGCGCGTAGCTGAAGTCTTCTGTGAGAGAGTCGTAGGTCCTTGATGGTGCGAACCGGGTGAAGAAGAGGTCAACTCCATAAGCAAAAATGAGAGTGGTTGACTCCAGCTTGGCCGGTACGGTTTCAATGCCTCTCAGGCCTTCCACTTTAAGGGCATGTGTAACATATGACTGCAAAAAGTTCGGGTGCGGAAAAATATGAGCACAAGGTAAGCAGCAGCAGAAAGCATGTAAAATAGAGGGTGCATGGCCCTGCTGCACTGAAAATTAGCAGATAAAAAACAAAGGGAAAACGAGGAACAGTCGAATCAAAGTGCATTTGGTCCAACCTGGTTGAGTCCTGTTTGGTGTTTAGATTAAATCCAGATTTTTCTTTATTTTAAGAGGATTTATAGAATTGAAACCAAATCAAACTTATACTCGGTACAGTCCAAATATACAATGTCAACTGAATAGTTGCAGACCCATACAGTATAGTTCGAGTTTGGAGAGAAGTAGAGGCAGCTTACCTGAGGGATGATGGGCAGCGAATCGGTGAGAGGAATAATTCCTTCCTCTTTTTCTGCTTGCGTGGGGTTGACTGATCTACGAGGATCCAAGAATCGTTTATCGAGTGCCAAAACCTGCAATTGAGTCAAGTAAGTTGCTGCAGCTTGCATATAGTGGAACAAAATCTCATATTGACATCGGTTTCTAGTTTGACTAACCTGGTCGCCAACTGTACCGATAAGTAGCTGCTTCGAAGTTATGCCCTTTGCAGTTGATGTAACTGCTATTGATTTTACGGAATGGGTAAAGAAGTAAGACTGTGACCTTGTCATGACCTCTGGCCGAGAATACGAAGACACAGGGGAAGTCAGATTATGCTTCCCCAGGATAAGCTTCCAAACATCTTTGTTGTCCTATAATTACCGGGGGAAACACAATGAGAGCCCTAGTAGAATATCAGCATCAAATCAACAATCAACAAAACAGTAAAATATTATTATGTACGTACCGCCCGAGACTGATCATAAATTTCAATCACCGACATCTCATATCTGTGTGCTCTGAGATTGAAGTAGTGATAGATTACCCAGTTTTCACTGACAACCTGCAGATGTTGAGAAGTGATTAGACTAGCCGACTAGGAGTGTTTCTGTTTTTGCTAAAAAACAAGTAATTTTTTAGTGAGTGGCTTTTACGTTTTCGATCATTTGAAGGTTTTCTGGCGATTGTTTCAAAAAGTTAAAAAGAGTTACTTATAGGTTAGCCTAAATAAACAAAGCCTGTAACTTCCCTTCCATTCCAACAGCAGGAAAAGATGCAGAAACATACCGCCTCTACTGGACCTTGGGCCCCATGATGAGTCATTCGTTGCAATATGCGGCCTGTTATTGTATCAATAAGGTAGACAATCAACCATGACTCCTCTGGGGTCGATGAGCCCATATCACCACTGGCTTTCGGTGCAACAGTTGCAACAAAGAGTAAATTTTTCGATATATATTTGAACATTGCATCTTGATCTGCTATGACCTTTGCTTGGGTATGAACAACCTACGGACACCCAAAGAAAGTTTCCATTTACAGCCCACATACAGACATATATAATCTATGCATGAAGAAGCCGAATAGGAGAAATATACCTCATTCGATTTTCTGGTTGAAGATTTGATTATCTTTTCCGATTCCGAGGGGAAGACGATCGACCATATACTTCTAGTGTCAAAAGAATAGTTATCGGAAGCCTTTTCTTTTAGAGCATACCCCTTAATAATACCTGTCTCAACTTCAACTGAATACCAGTAAACATTTGACAACTCAGATCTGAAAATACTGAGAGCATAAGAGGTCTTGGGGTACAAATGAGCTTGCCCACTAGCATCTATTAGAAGATGTAGGCGTTGTTCAGTTGAATCCATGAATGGCAGAGGAATGACTTGCACAACAGAATGGTCAAGGCTTGCTGAACTAAGCTCCTTGCCAGTGTAGGTATCAACAAAAGAAAGTAGACCTAAAGCATCATCACTTGGTCCACATCGGCTGACAACAAGAACAGATGGATTCTCGTCCAGTGCATGGTGATGAGGAACATGCCAGGGGAACAGATTGAGCCCAGTTGGGGCCTCGCATGTTGCTGATTGGCGTAGAGAGTTCAGTAACCGAGACCAGATGATCCTACCATCTCCAGTGTGCAAGGCAAATATTTTCCCTGCTTTTGTGAGCACAATGAGAAGCTTCCGGAAACCATTATGGTCTCGGGTCATCTTGCTCTTCCCAGAGGCTTTCAACCTTAAGGCTTGTATGGCAGCCATATCATCAGGACTTGCAAGCATTAGTGTTCCTTTCAGCTTAAGCACATGTCCCTAGCAACAGCAACAACAGCAAGAGAATCATCAGAATCCCAACAATCCAAAGATGACCCACGAGGCAAATCATTGAAGTTGTTTTCTGATAAGGATGGTTGTTGGCCACATTACCCCTAGGCTAAGTGGCTAACCCCTTGGAGTTTAACCTTTGATGTTATTACCATGAAAATTATAGTAAAAGGCTTTCAGGAAGATATTCAAAGGTCATACACCATTGCTATGATACACCGAGCAGGAGGACTTTCAAAATCTCTACTTCTACGAATAATCAGCCATTATAAATGCTTCTTCATATGAGACTGGAGCTCCATCATCAATCAGATCAATAACTAAGTATCGGCCTTATAGACAAGGACAGAAGAAGACTTCTACTGGAGGGTAAAAGTAGACAAATGCGGAAAAATCTCATTTGTTATCTCATTCAGGCCCCTCAGACTCAAAGAAGACAAGAACGATAAATTAGCTTTAATAATAATATAAAAAAATACTGGAACCTCAATGGCGTAAATATGGCAAATTTTTAAAATCAGCATTTTAACACGAGAATAGCGTCTTAGCTTTCGGAAAAGAACCATTCTAGATCATACCTGAAGCCACTCAAAGAGGGTCTCCTCGACTTTTGCAACTGAAACACCTTTCTTTTCAACAGGAAGTTCTGACGTTTTAACATCTATCACTGAAGCCAGAGCGTCCTCCCTACTCCAAACAATAGCACCTTGTTGTACCAGCAAAAGAGAATGATCTTCCATGACAATCAGTGCCCTGAATCCATGGGACCTGTCTGTCCGGATGTAGTTGTTTATGAACACCTTCTTGACAGACCCTCTTTCTTGGTCCATCTTAACGCTCTCCTTAAGCAAATCATGGTTCCAGTCTGCACCAAGCTTCACTGTTAAGTCAATATCATTGCTTCTACTGTGCACAAATGCAAAAGCTTGCCGATCCTCTGAAATTGCCAGAAGATCGCTAACTGCAGTTGCATAGTCGACTTTATTTACCACCTCCAACTTTCCTTCAACCGTCGCTCTTACAAATAAAGTAAGTGTACCAGTTTTCACGGAAAACAGTCCTTCAAGTTTTGAAGCCAATATGATTGCCTTCCCGACAAAGTCCTCAATGAGGGTGGAAACAGGTGTTTGGTTAAATGTAACTTTTCCATCATGGAAACTAATAGTTGTCACAGTTGAACCAGCAGAATCCATCACTACAAGTGTGTTGCTCGAAACTAAAGCAGCTTGCCCAGAATAACCTCCAGGAATAGCTGCACTATCATGCTTTAGAAGCTCTCCACTCTTGGCATCGAATGTGTATGAATCAAACTCGGATGAGCCAACAAACCCGACCAAATGAATAACATCACTGTCAGAGGCCTGAATCATGTATTGAATTTCAAAACTGCAAACACAGAGATAGGAGTCAGAGACGGCACAATGGTTACAACCAGACGATAGAAAGCAAAATACAGTGCACGAGATTTCAAATTGGACGAACCTATCTGCCTCCAAATCCTTCTTCCAGAGCGTGTCGCCATGAATGGCTGAAATGGCATGAATACATCCTTTACCAAAAGCAAGGATTACATTGTCCTTGTCGACTCTCAAGCTAGCCTGAAGAACAAGCACCTTGGTTAAAAATCAGTCCTTTCAGAAGAATATAAAAAGCAAAAGCTTAAATTTTGTGATTCACCGATTTTTCTTTGCCAACTATGCTGTTTATGGCCCTGTCAGTCCAAGTGGTTATGGCATTCTAGAATAACATAGTGTGCTAAACTAAGAACCAATGATTGTGGACAGAAGAAAGCAGATAGTAAACAGAGGAAAGCAGAACCATGTAATGACACCATTATATTGAGGTAGTTTCTAAATGAAAGATGAAACATAGAGAGAGAGAGGCACCACCAAAAAAAAAAGTATTCAATATTCATGGCAATAGACCACTCTGCTTTTCATTGAAAGACAATTTAATGACAGTAGCATGTTATCAATATGGAGAAGATAGCAGAACTGAAAGATACGTAAATATTAGAAAGACATAGCAGCAATATGAACTTCATTTACTGACCGGTACCAACAATGATGACTTTGAGGAATATGGACCTTGAAGAAATGATTCCCACACCATTTGTCCATCTGGTAGGTTCCATGCTCTCAAAATACTGCCCTCAGATGAAAGGGTGATGACATCTGAAACAATGAAAGAAGCCTTTGCTCGATTAGCAATTCACCCCTACAGGGTACTAGTATTCGAGAGAAAAGATGGGCAGATACATAGTACAAATACAACAATAAAATATTCCCATCCACAAAAGCATAAATATTATCATCCTTTCTTTCAAAAGGAAAAAAGTACATCCAGCATTGGAAACAAATACTAAAAGAAGGCACCAAAATCATGGAAGCACGACTCACATTTACTCATGGCAATATCAATTCCATCAATAGCATCATTGGGTCCAAGAACATGCCTCCAGACTGCAGCAAAACAGATAAAAGAACTTCTATTAATCCAGCAACTTGACAGGCATTGACCACAAACTTAAAGTTGAGGTCCAGAATAACTTACAAATCTCGCCATGTCTAAGATCCAAAGAGGCAATCACATTCTCTTCAGTAGAAACCACGACTCGCTTTCGACCAGTTTTCTGCGTGTGAAAGACGGCGTCTTTCACCTTCCCTATGTACTTCTGATGCCTGCATTGATCGCCCGAATTAGAAAAAAAAAAATCTCAACTACACAAACCGAATACTTATTCCCCTGCTCCTTCAATCCATTGCTTGGAACAAATGCAAGCAATTCAGAGCTATGGCGATTATGAGATACTGAAGCAGTAAAAGCTCCAAAAGAATCCGATTTCTATAGTTCGATCAATGATTGAGCAAGAACAATTAGCTCCGTTTATTCGCTTCTATTGTTGAACAAACAGCAGGTTGAGTTTGAGGGCCGATAAAGTGAACTGAGCTGAA
Organism: Linum trigynum; assembly: GCA_964030455.1. Lineage (NCBI taxonomy): Eukaryota > Viridiplantae > Streptophyta > Magnoliopsida > Malpighiales > Linaceae > Linum > Linum trigynum. The sequence continues at coordinate 1,660,925 of OZ034816.1, forward strand.
AAAAGGGAGTGAGAATTGGGGACTAACCAATCAGCGAGGCCAACTTGATCTTCGTAAAGAGAGAAGGCAGGAGCTGTTATGGATAAAAGCGACAGGAGAAGAAGAAAAACCCTAAGCATCGTGGCCATGGCGGAGGAGAAGTCTTTTCCGAGTGTTTTCTTCTCTCGCCTGGTCTCGTCGATGAGTGTGACGAGATAGAGTGATAGACAGATCTGGAAGGGGACGACGAAGGTTTTTATGCATAAGATTCATTTATTTTGGAATTATAATTTACACAGACGCCGGCTTTCCTCTCTTCTTATTTTTCGTTCTGGACTTCTGGCTCAGTAGATCAGTAATTTAACGACAGTTTAATTTAACTTTAATTAATAAAAAGTTGAGAAGAATAAACAAGCATAAGTCAACATGTCCGAGTGGTTAAGGAGACAGACTCGAAATCTGTTGGGCTTTGCCTGCGCAGGTTCGAATCCTGCTGTTGACGTTTTTTCAAATGGTTGCTTTTTGTTTTTAGTTTTTTCAATTGATTGCCTTTTTTTGTCACATTATGTATAATCATAATTTTACGCTTATATGCACTATGCATATTGTATATACCCGATGAATTTTAAATGAAAATCTAGAGGTCCTTTGCTTTATAGATTTGGATGATAGATTTGTTACCTAACTCCACTCCATCATGGATTTAAAAGAAAATCCATCGTTTGCTTGCATTTCTTTTAGTGACCAAATTTGTGGACCTCACGGACCATGTCAATAACCAGTTAGTCTCAATAACTCGAGTTGTTGCGGGAGAGGTTCAATCGTGAATCATATACCACAACACTAACAACATTTACCCATTGTCATTATAAACAATCAATTAATTAACAACAAAGAAATAATATAAATATTCAATTAATGTGCAAACATGAGTTAAATTTTTATACCATTTCTTGTGTTGTAGTTTCCTTTGACATTTTCATGAAACGTGTAATTCTTTGTCCCCCCGATTCTAATATAAAGGACTCAAAACCATAATAACTCAAATCCTTGATAAATCATTCGGTTCTTAAATTACAAAACCCTCATTTTAAATTCATGAAGCAAACGACCCATATACACCCATATTGATGAGGAATGAGTTTTTTTATATAGAAGATGAGGGAATGACTATTAGTCTAGCGATAGTTTAGTATTTGTATATTAAAAATGATTAAGGACTTGAGACATAATATATATAATATATACTTTATAACTATTACCGTCAGAATTATTAAACGATATCAATGAATCTAAAAGTGATTCGATTTATCCGTTTATCCTATTCTCTTCCCTTCTCTTCGCGAATCCCTTTCAATTCTCCTTAAATCTCAATCCCGCTTTCTTTCTTTTTTTCTAGGTCTAATCTCTATCTCTTATCGAGCTTTGTTAGATGGTGGTCTGTAAACATGATATCATAAACTAGTTTGATCAAAGATTACGTATCCAAATTTCCACCAACTTCAATTGATGTAAGCACAATATATAAAATAACCTTAAACAAATTGTAAATCTGTGAGTTAGATTTCATTTGACTTCAAAACCATGTATATGAGGAAACGGGAAGCTAATGGCTACTGGGGCCGGCCAAGCCGAAAACTTTGCTTGATTCCTCCCGGCAAGGAATCCGACATAGATAGAGAAGAAGTGCAACTCACTTCATCCTCTTCGAATCCCTCACCTCAGCAAAACCAACCTTCTTATCAGATCATACTACTTCCTCTTCCTCACCTCGATCGTCGCCGCTAATTTCTCGATCCATTCGATGATAGCAAACGTGGATCTCATAACGGCGGCGTTGCTCCACGGGGCATTCATCGCCGCCGTCCTCACAACGGCAAGCTTCATCCTCCTCGTCGCACTCTCGCTGGCCTCCTTGGTCGCCCTCTTCTCCATCCCGATCGTCGACCTCCACGACGCCGTTTCGTTCCTCTCCGGCCACTACCTCGAGTCCGTCGTTCAGCCCAACATCCACCTGGCTTCCTTCCTCGCCCTCTACTCCTCGCTCGGGTACGCCATCGAGCTCCACTCCGCCGCCGCCTCCACTCGTCTCTACCGTCGGCTACGTAGATTTGTGACTTCGGCGGCGGCTACCGCACCGGCGGAGTCGGTGCGTCGTCTTGTTGGTATTGTCCAACGGATCATCATGTAGCGCCATGTAACGTAATACATAATTAGTGTTAGTGTTGTGATATATGATCCACGATTGAATTTCTCTCAACAACTCGAGTTATTGGAATCAACTAGTTCATGACATAAAGTTCTTGTGTTCGATTCCCGGTGACTCCCATTTGTTAAGCACATGGTATTCTTATCTTCAGATCTATACAAACTTCAACCCCTTATGAGTGACTTTCGTTTGAAGAGGCGTATTAATATTGTAGTATATGATCCACGATTGAACTTCTCCTAACAATTCAAATTACTGGGATAATAACATTTTTCCAACAATTGGACTGCTCTGAAACCAGAGTCAAATAGAAATCTTATTTATTTATTTTGCCACAAATTGATAAGGATAAGTCCAGTGCTGGAGACGTAGCAAATATGAAAATTATTTAAATAATAAAATCCCCAACCCCAACAAAATGCGAAACGCACGTGGCAGCCAACTGAAAGCCAAGACTGACCCATGCAAACACATTAGCTAACCAAGCAAGCTTCCCATTCCTCAATACACATCTCTCCTCCCCCGCCGCTTTATATAAACAAACAAATAAACCCCTCCCAACAATCTCTACTCCTCGCAAAATCATCCATCTCTTTCCAGCTGAAAGATCCATGTCTACTTCTTCTTCTTCTTCCGACGAGCACTACTCGGCCACACACGTCGGCGGTCACTCCCACTCCCGCCAGAGGAGGAGGCGGCGGTCCGTGAGGCGGGCGGTGAAGCTGCTGACGGCGGCCACCATGTGCACGGCCTTCGCGCTGCTGTTCGGGTTGACGGTCACGGCGACGGTGGTGGGGCTGGTTGTGGCCACCCCACTTCTGGTCATATTCAGCCCCGTGCTGGTCCCCGCCGTGCTGGCCGCGGCGGTGGTGGGGGCGGGGTTCTTGGTCTCCGGCGGGTGCGGGATGGCGGCGGCGGGAGCGCTGGTTTGGGTTTACGCTTACGTCACGGGGAGGCGGCCGCCCGGTACGGAGCGGCTGGAGGGTTACTACGGCAGCTGGCCGGCGCCCAAGGATAAGGCTTTGGATGGGTACGTTGATCGTCATGATGACGCCACAACCAATTATCATCTTCCTCCGGCTGGAGCTGATTAATCGTCGTCATCCTCCTGACCTAATCCATCGTCTCTTCTGAATCAGTACCGATCCATGATTATTACATATCGGATTAAAAGACTTCAGTACGTCCTTAATCATACTATACTACGTATATACTCTGCCGTAACCTCTTTGGATTGCTTTTTTCTTCTGCTGTTAGGCTGGTTTGCTGTATGATTAACTAAGTTAAGTACTTAGTGTGTTGCATGTTTTCAATTAATTAAGCTGCCATGTTGCACGTGTTTTGTATGAGCACATATTGTGTCCCTCTTTCGCATCCTACCTTTGCCGTTGATACAAAATCGTTTTTATCAAAGACGTAAATGATGCTACCCCATTCGGTTAAACCAAATCAGTCCGGAAAATAGAAAATGAATCATTGATTGCATTAAGAGCTTGTCTACTTTTATCGGTTCAGTAACGATTTCCGATTTAAGCGAAACCATCAAGGAAAACCGATAAACCGTTTCGATTAAAACCAAAAAACCAAACCACTACCCCTATTCACAACATTGATCAGGAACAAGAACAGTACTGTCCATGAAACAAAGTAAGAAGTTCAAAACCCTAAACATGCATATAGGGGGAAAACCAGATGCCCTTCTACAGTATATATTTGAAGGTTCCCTCCCTCTCTCTCTCTCTCTCTCTCTCTCTCCCTCCCTCCCTCCCTCCCTCTCTCTAAACAACAATCATGTACAGAAAGTGATTATTATAGCCAGGCCAGGACCAAAACTTATGAGGGAGGACCAAAACGCCAAGGAATACATGTAATCAAAGTAAAACAAACATATGAAGATGCAAGTTATTACCAAACTACTTGGTAAAACAACAGAAGCTGATCGAGGGAATGAAGAGAAAAAACCCAGAAACGCTGTAAGAAAAAAGAATGGAAAAGCAGTCACTGAGGGAGATGTCACATACTACCCCCTGGAGTTTTCGCCGGCTTGAACTTGGTAAGGTCGACCAGATCACCAAACAGCTTATCTTCCGGCTTTGATGGCTTTGGGACCATAGACGAAGAGTTCGATGAAGGTAGCCCGTAAGAAGACGAGCTTCTCAAGCTGCTGTCGTCTCTCACCGACATTCCATACATTTTCTGCTCTAGGTACCGCTGCTGCTGAGGCGTCAGCTGATGTTGCTGCGGTTGCTGTCCGTACATACCACCACCATATCCTCCATATCCTGCCATTTGGTTGCTATACATCTGCTGCTGTTGCTGTAGCTGCTGTTGCTGTTGCTGTAGCTGTAGCTGCTGCAGCTGCTGTTGCTGTTGAGGATACATTGGTAACTGTGGGGCCATTCCCATCCCAATGTACTGCCCCCCTCCGGCTTGCTGGGGATACTGCATTCCAAAATATGGGTTGCCCTGTCCTCCAGCTGCCGAATTGCTCATGGGTGACATCGGGGCGCTTGTAACTGGTTGGATATAGATTCCCACTCCAGGATCGGTTCCCATTGGTCCCATCGGGTGCATAGGGTTGGTCAGTGGCTGACTGTGAGTGACGACCACCTGAGTAACTTGCATGGGCTGTGATGGGTATTGAGATCCTGCTACTGGGCTTCCAATGCCATCTGCTGCTAGCTGAGCTTCCCATGGTGGTGGAGGAAGCGAGCCGTCTGGTTTTGAACCTTTTTTCAACGCCCGACCAACATGGATTAGCAGTTTATATATATATCAAATACTTTAGAGCATGAAAGTTCGGCATAAAACATTTTCCTCTCTTCCCTCATGGCCGTAAAGTGGTCAGCTGGCAATCACATAGTATGTACCGATGGCAGAAAACATGAAGGAACGTTCTATGGTGGATAGGTTTTGATTTTGGTTAGCCAAAGCCAAGAAAACTTTTTAAACCAAGAAAACTCGAACTTTTTAAACCAAAACAAAATAGAATTCTGATTTTACCGAAACTAAAACCAATATTTCCATTCCTAAAATCAACAACCTAAACCAAATAACTCGTTGGTTTCGGATTAACCAAAAACTACAAGACCATTTTCCCACCCTTAAAACCAACAGAAAGATGATGAAGTGATGACATTAACACAAGTATGTTATTATTATACAAAAACAAGAAACATACCATAAACTGGAGAGACGGGCTGTTGAGGCTGCTGGGTGAGCTGTCCATTCCAGGCAGGGACAGAACCTTGCATGAATGGCGATCCCATATTCGGCGTGGTTCCATTAGGGTACATCGCAGGTTGTTCTGGAGGTTGGAAATTTTGCTGTGGTTGGAATTGCTGGGTCATAGTGTTATTTTGACCATCGAATGGAGTAGGCTGCATGTTAGCATTGGCAGGATTGTTTGCAACACCGTTTGGTTGATTGTCGGAGAACATGTCGAACAGGACAAGTGCATTCTGCTGAGAAGGAGAAGTAGTGGCCTGTGTTTCACCTACAGGAACAAGAGCAAGTGATGTGTCACCAGCCTTTGGGGAACTGAAGTCATCACCACTTAACAGATCCATCTTAGGATTGGCTGCTGTTGATGGAGTGGCTGGACCATTGCTCGTGGGGGGTGCAGGAAGCAATAGCTGGTTCAGTGGCTGATTGGCTCCACTTGAACTCGAAGGAGATCTGCAGAAAGACAGTGCTGATTAACGTGTGCTTGTCGGGTCTAAAATTGAGATCCTATAACTTAAATTGAAAATAACAGTTCAAACAAACACAAATTTCCAATACAACTTCATAGAAGAACTTTTATGGAGGGTCCCAAAAATTATTAAATTTTAGAAGTACATTATGCTGCATAGGACATGGTAACACCTGTCTGAATAAAGAATCACTTACTCCTGATTAGACTGTTTGGCACCCGCAACATCAACTAGAGGACCATCAACATCAACTAGACTCCCACTAGGTTGAGTATCCGTCTTTGGCTTATCTTTCGGAAGAACAGTTCCTGACGAAATGGCTTCATGTTTGGCTAAAACACGCTGCAAGTCATCATTAAGTGCCAAACCTTGACATAGCAGTGATTCATCCCTGGAAATAGGAAAACCATCTCAAACAAACAGCATTCACGCCCAAATAGAGATACCCTATGTCACAGTACTGATCAGTAATCGTTCAGCACCATGCATACAGCTTTAACATGGTGTCCTATAACCCAGTTGAGACAATAATAAAAGGTGACTCGCGAACCTCTCCTAAGTCCTAACTACTATCTCACTGCATATATTTCAGCTCTATAGTAACAGAAGCAACTTTGCAAAATACACAAGCTTGTAAAAGAAAGTAAGGTATGAGTAGAAGAAATGGACTAGCCAAAAAAAAAAAATTTGAATTATTAGCAGACCCAACATTAGTTCATCAAAATGAGCAGAAGTCAAGATGGTGGAAAGATCAATTTATAAATATTTCACTTAATCGAAGTGATACAAACAGAAGCTTACGCTGTCGAATTAACAAGGTGCACCACTCTTTGCTTGTATGTGCGACACTGATCCACTAGGTCAATTATGACTTCCTGCCTTAGACCCTAAGATATTCAAGAGGAAAAAATAATAAATGTAAGGATTGAGTGAATTAGAAACGTATTTCCTGGTTGGACGAATAAAATAATAAAATTTTGTGAAAGCACAGTGATCTATACATTCTATGACTACCCCATAAGCTGCTATAGTCATGAGATCCCTGAATGCCAATATGACCATGAAGAAGCAATTACAGAGCTTTCCATAGTCCTCTGAGACTATAACGTCTTTGAAAATCACGGCTTAAGTTCAAACACACAAGAACAATCAACACTTTTATTGACGCATCACACAAATTCAGTGTATTATTCTGCACAAATGGGAGGCATACCTCTTTGTTTCCCGGATCTATAGCACTAAGCATTTCTGCCAGGACATCCATGATACCACGTGCATTTTGGATTTCCGATAAGCTGGATAAAAAAAATTACAATAGCATGAAGGGTACATAGCAACAAGAAGCTTATGGTAAAATAGAAACTGAAGGGAAAAACTATCCGACTCTGTGGAGACTCTGGTGGCTTTGAATTTTAGAAAAATCATTACATCCAGCAGCATTCAGCTTACCAGACTTGTAAATAAATGATCATACAACTCATAAACCAAGGAAGCAAACGGATCCACGATATGCAATGGTCACACTTCGCAGTACATAGAAGAAAGAGTATGCAGGATGTACTGCCACACTGATATGTGCCACAAAAAAGAACATTTGGAGTACTTCATATTTATAAGAACATAAACTACAGTTTCACGTCTGTAGAAGACTGTTTAATCAAACCTGATCTATGTCGCTTTATTTAGCCACGTACACCAGAAGACAAGATTATCATACAAACTACAACAAACTGTTTATAAAGTAAAAAGAATAAACTTAGTGTATAAATGAAGAAATCACAGATGTACCTCAAGGTTGGGAACTCAGACTCAGAGGATTCAGCTGGCTCCGGTCTCGCATCAGGATTCGGCAGATTCTTCGGATATGATGATAATGGTTGTGTTTGTGGAGGTGTGAAAACCGGAGCTGTTTGCTCCGATCTCTGAGGAAACACTGCCCCAGCTCTCTGAAAGATTGAATATAATAAACTAAAGAAATTGCCAGACCATGATAAAATTACTAATGGCCCCAAAGACAAAGACAATGAAATGAGAAGTCGCACATGGTTGGTGAAACATGCTGAAATTATCAAGATACTTGGATTATCGGGTCACACAGGAACGTTATGTCAGAAGAACATACCAACAACTCCTGGTATGCTGCATAATATTGAGGATATCTTGCCCTTGGCCCTCCAAAAGCTTCTTGCCATGTATCTATCAGAGTCAGAACCTTCTCCTTGACATGAAGGTCAGGCTACAAAGCAAGCACCAAGGATCATTATGAAGATACTTCCGAACAAATGCCACTGGGTAGGAGAACCAGATTGTAGAAGAGCCCTTACCTTTTTCCGCGCTATTTTCACCATGTCATGGAGCAAACCTCTCTCTGCCACTTGCATGTGGACGATATCCCCGCAATTCTTTATGATAGTCTCCATTAACTAGAATACAATGTACAGACCAAGTTGTAAACAGCCTTCATCTTCAAGGATACTAATTCAGAACACAAACTAAGTTGTAAACAGTCTTCATCTTCAAGTTTTCAAAGAAGGTAACTATACTCATTCCTAATCATTATACTAATTATCCCCAACAACAGCAGAACCCCCGAAAAGGAAATATCCCACCAAAGTTTGATTATCTTATGCCCTCGAGACAAAAGGAAAGAAACCAGAATTCAGAACACAAAGTTAGTAGCAGCTAGATAATATACTGTGCCTCCAATCTATCCTTACAGCCTTGAAGCCGCTTCCCTTCTAACAAGTTTGATGGAAAACAAGTATCTAGAGGTTAAAGGTTTGCAATAACCCACTAAACATTGATGCAGAGAAGTATATGCATATATCGGACACATCCAGAAGAGCCTAGATCGTCTGTTCTAAAGGCTCAAGTTACTAGGGGGTCGTTTGGATTGAGTATTTGACAAACTTGTTGTTTGGGGTCAATTACCACACAAATACCACATAATATAAAACCTGTTATTTGGTATGTGATATTTGGTCTCAAACTTGTTATTTGGCAAATACCTGCCCCCTCCCAAGTATTTGGCAAACAACACTTTTTGTGTTATTTGGTCTCAAACCTGTTATTTGGCAAAACACTTACATCCAAATAACGCATCTCACTTTTTGTCAGCCAAACATGTTATTTGGGGTCAAATAACACAAAATCTGTTATTTGACCACAAATAACACCCCCAAATACTCAATCCAAACGACCCCTAAAAGTTTATCAATGCCAATTGGGGAGAATGCTGATATTATGCTTGGTCCACAAACCATCTAAACCAATCAACATATGTGTGGAACTTAAAATAGATGTCAGGTGTTACCGAGGCTTACTGTCAAAGCAAGAAGTTGAACTTTGGCATTCTTACTTCCAAGGCGCTTCTTTATTCCTTTAACGACATCTTTTGCTTGCCTGAAAACACAAAACCAAACGAAACAAAAATTAACATTACAATTAAAGAAAGTTGAACAAGCTCAACTGGTTCATAAACTAGTAGAATCGGTATCCAAGACAGCATCAAGCTCCACTGCCATTTTAGAGTACTCTAGCATGGTAATCATCATAAGAAGAATGCAACTAGTTCAAGGTTCGATACTGAGACATACTGCCGTCTAAATCACTTCAGTAGTGAAGAAACACTCTATTAGTAGGAGGCCCTAAACCTCTCCCGAGCAACTAAAGCACAAAACATGATGAAACAAATTCAACCAAGAGATAACTGTATCCACTTGCTGCAAAGATACGAGCCTTTCACCATAAACCCCCAAATCCGCAGCAGCTTAAAATTCGGAAATTTGAGCTACAATCAAGAGTAAAGACCAAACCGATATTCACAGCGTTTTGCCCACTAGAGCTTCCTCAATCCCAGCTAACAACCAATCGATCAAAAGCCACACTGCCCACTCCGCTGAATTACCGCTCAAACAATCGATTGGGAAGCAAAACACATAGAAACAAGTCCGCAAAAGGAGAATCGAAGCAGAAATTACGAGAGAAGTGGGGGCAAGGCAAATAGCGCGCGTACCCAGGGTCGTGGTTGCACATGTCGCAGATCTCGATATTCATAGCCCAATCAGGCCCGATCAACATGTCGCTCGTAGCCCGTTCCACCATAGGATTCACCATCTTCCCCGGAATCTCTTCAAAACCCAACCCCCGGCCACCAATCAAATCAACCAACCCTCCCTTATTCTGCCGAAAACGAGATCGCTGGAAGTCCAATTCCGGCGACACTGAAACAGTGAAGAATAATAATTCCTCCGGCAAGAATCCTTATTCCGTGCCCTGTATAACGCTCTCGCTTTACCGGATCAAAAAAAAATAATTATATGAGCTGCCGCACAGAACAGAAAACAGTTGTTTGTTCGAAAGGTCGCCTCTTTCCTCTCCCTCTCCGGAAAACCAGAAGAAAAAAAATGTTTAATGAAAAATTAAAACAAAATAATCAGAAAATTTAGTTCTACTGTGGGCCTCTTTTAATGCGTAGTTGGTTCTTCTCTTCTTACTTTCTTGGTGATAAGCGCTGTCTTGTCATTTTATTTTTTTGGCCTTTTTCCTCATTTTTACCCATTATTAGCATTTGATGAGGTGGTGGGGAACCAGTGTTTGAGTGACACGTTGCAGTTACCGTTCCGTCCACTTCCGTCACGTTGCGTTGTCCGCCTACCAGTATGCGAATGAGTGCTTCAATTTAACGGTTGTTATCAATACGGTCCCAAAATTAGTCTTTATAAACAGCACAGTCCTTAAACTTAAACGTTTGTCAACGAGCGAGAAGATAACAAGGAGGCATCCATCCGTTGACCCAAATCCACATCATTGCCTAGGTTCATATCACATATGTTCAGTCTTTTGTTTTGTTTGCATAGATGGTGTCTGGCGATGATATCATCATATGTATATATATCTTATATCTTACTTAAAGCACCGCCCAAATGCATAATGGCTCACTGTTTACCAGTATCAAACAAGAGGAAAGCTTGAAAAAAAGGTGAAATAAAGGAAGGAGAGAAAATTCCAAGGCCGGTTGCCTCTGACTAGATCCTCCACTTGCTGCTGTATGAGAGAGATCTGGCTTTCATTTTCCAACTTACATGGCAAGTGGCAACACAGGAACTTATTGCCTCTTGCAAATACCTTCTGGATCAAGGCAGCTCCAGCATCACAGTCAAGGAACCGCAACTCGAACAGTAGGTGGCCCGGATTTCATGTCATCAAGTATCAAATTCAGTAGCGCCTGAGATATGGGACCTTCCTTTCCTGGGAAAAGAAGATTATAAAGGACATTGAAAACAGTCCCAGTAAATAATCAGGTTAAGACTTGAGGTAATTTCAGCAACGCGGAAATGGAGATTCTATCAGGAAGAGGCACGCATGGATTTGGGAATTTTGCAGCATGTCTAAGGGAATTTGCAGAAAGATGGGTTTTTTTTCATGAACTTACCATCACCTATGACTTGTTCATCCCACTGGACAACAGGGCGAACGAGGATCCCACTCCCGATGAGCATCATCTCATCAGCTTGCTTCCCTTCTTCAACGCTCACGTCCCTCACAGTTACACTTCCAAGCTTCCCCTCTCTCACCAGCCCTTCAGCTAGTGTCAGCACTCTCTTAGCAGTGCAGCCACTCAATATCTTGTCAAACCGAGGCATCAAAAGCTCTTTCTCTTTGGTGACAAACCCTACATTCATGTTAGGACCTTCAGCTATGAACCCATCCTCATCCAGCCAAATAGCTGCAAATGCGCCCTTCTCCTCAGCTTCCATCTTCGAGAGCACGTTGGGGAGGTAATTGACGCTCTTCATGGTGGCGAATTGTGGAGGCTTTATGGGGATCGATGAGGTCACAACCCTCACGCCTTTGGAGTCGAAGGGGGATTGGTCTTGAATCACGATTGCATAAAGGGCTGCCTGATGACAACCGGATGAAGGAGATAGTTGGAAGTCACCAGGTCCTACTGAAAGCCAGTACCGTAGGGATCCCTTTTGGCATCTAGAGGCGCTCACTGTTTGTATTAGTATGTTTCTTATGGTCTCCCTGTCAAATGGAAGAGTGATCTTTGCCATGGATGCTGATCTTAGAATGCGGTCAAGATGTTGGTCCAGCTCATACAGGTGCCTGAAATAAGGAAACAAGAAAACAAACACTTGGGAGTCAAGTCCATACATTTGTGATAAACATCAACCTCTTGCTCCTTTTGTTAGTTCATAAAAAAACCAGAAAAGTCTGCAACTTTCATGTCATGGAGTTCCAAACAACTCAAATTGTTGAGATGAACTAGTGCTTAACATGATATCATAGTCACTGATAGCCAAAACTTCGTGTTGGAGTCCTAAACGCCCATTATTAATGAATTTGATGAATCTGTAAGAATTTCAGTTACATGGACTAGTTCTTGACAGATGGCAAGTAATAATCCACAAAAGCATAGTCTGGTGAAGAGTGAATAAAACAAGGTCAAATCCTACAAATGGAAGCAAAGCCTTTAAATTGTTGGCGTGAAGTGAAAGTACACTAACCCATCCATGATCGCAGCAGTGTCAAAGACGCCATGGCCCCTATGGACCATATGGTCATCCATTGGTATAACCATAGCTGCTGGATCAGTTGTTATTCCACCAACAACGCTAGAGTACATTGCCAGGAACTCCTGCTTCCCTTTGCCATTCTCTCTGCTTGATCTCAGTCTCTCAACCACCTTCGAAAACCACACACAGACAAATAGAATTACTTTTGCAGAACGTTTAGAGAAAAGCAGGAAATCAGGTGGCGATGCCCATGTAGCCAGAGGAATCAAACCTCCGAAGCAGTGAGGATCGGAACATCAGAAATTTCCACACCGGAATCTTCAAACACGAAACACGGAAAAGAATAGAAAACCATGATCAGAAGACTTCCTCGGCGTGAAGAATGACTGGAAAGTTCGATGAATCAAGTTAGAGAAGTAATGAGTTACCAATCACAGCCTGAGCTCGATGAGTAAATGCGTCAATTCTGTTAGTGCTGACCGACCCATTTCGCAGGAATCGAAACCCATCAAGGGTCCGAAAGGGGAGATTCGTGCGGTACAACAGCGGCGACTGTAGCGAAACGTCGGAGGATTTCGCCGGCGTCAGATGTTGGGGCTGCAGGAGAGAAGCCGAGAAAGAAGCCATCGCAACAGAATTTCAACCAATTCGGGGAAAGTAGTGCCTCCTGAATTTTTGATCGATCGAGAGAGTGTTGACTCGTGTTACCATAAGGAGCAGCGGAGGAAGAAAAACGACACTCACTCTGGTAGGAGAGATAAACCATTTCGGCCGGCGGCGAAAAGACAAATATTCTTCGCTGTATTTGATTCGCAACTGCTCCACGCTCGCTGGTGGCGATTGACGGAATTGAGCTTCTCGTAACATACTAGCCTATTATCCGGCCCGTTGGCCGGATTAGTGTATGTTACCCACTTGTGGAATAGGAGAAAAAGCAAGTGAGAGTAGAAGGAATTGGGATTCCACTTGCTTAGGACCGACCCACTAATCCGATTCTTCCCGACCCGCCCCAACCTAAAGGGTCAGAAAGAGTCAATAAGAAAATACGAACGGAGAGGATTAGTCATATATCTTGAATCTTCATAAGTGGGTCAAACAGGATCAAGGTTGGGTGAGGGGAATTTTTAGCGCTAAGCAGAGTTCTGGTTGAATAACTTTACTTAGGCCTAGAAATTGGTGCTGATGCAGACTGCAGTTTTTATTATACCATCATCAATCATCATTGAATTAGTCCTGGGCATCCCTCCCCGTTGTCGGTCTGAATTCTAATGATGGCTTCGTTCCTTGCACCAGCCATATCGGTGAGTTGTCATCTCGAGCATGATTTGCCTATGTACAAATGATACAATTAGAGTATGAAACTGAATTCAAAGAAAGGAAAAGAGAATTCTATCACATGACAATAAATACACGCATAATAGTGAAGCTAAGTGAAAGTCATTACTCGCAAATCAATTCTCAAAAATTACAGACTAAACAATGGCTAGAATGGCACTGAAACTACCAAGAATCATGGACGAAACAACTTGTCAAATTAAATAATCCTTATACTCAAAACTACCTTCTAACTTGAAATAGGACATGATCACAGTTCATAGCTCTCTTCTCACTATGAATTGGTTGCAGCTCGTCCTTATCACTGCCTCCCAAGCTCAATTCCAACAGAATAGAGACAGTTATGTAAGATAACCATATCCTTACTGATCATAATTCTTTTCTTCACTCCATTTTTGTCAGAGAAAAGAGTTAACCCCCTCTCCTGCATTTCCCTTTCCCCCTCTCTTCTCCCTCTTCTTCACAAACCGATCCCTAAACCAGCAACAACAACACAAAAATAGCCTTCGCCTCTGCCATCTCCATCTACTGAACGCGTTGGTGCCAAGACAGGACTGCAGAAGCAAAATTTTCTAAAATCAAACTAAATTTTTTGAAGGAGACCTAACCACGAAAAAAGAGTAAAGCAACAATGCTAATAGTTCAGATGGTTGGTTTTGATGTTATACATTGCTTTTGTTCTGGTCTCCAGTATATCAACTGCACGATTTAGAAGCAAGTCCTCCTGTTTGTGTCAAACGAAAACATTCATGGGTTCTTAACTCCCCTGTTAGTGTAAAAGCAGCAGCAGCGGCAAAGAAGTTTGACAACACAGCAAGCACCCAGGCAAAATGATACAATGCAGTAGGTGATATGTGTCTCGAAGGTTTTGAGTTACTAAAGTTCATGTTAAAAATAAACATGAATTAAAATGGATTATTCTATTAAGCAAACATCCCCTCTAATCATACAAAGATCATATATCCAATTCACAAACAATTAAGCCATAAAAAATATCATACATCCACCACCTTTGATTGCCTAAATTTGGTTTTTCGCAAAGTTATGGACTCTTAAGGGTAACGTTCATGGGTAGTCTGTTTCATAACTCTAGAGAGCACAGTAAGCAGCCACCAGCCAGACACAGTGCGGTAGGCGAATATGATTCTCAATTCACAATTTCTCACCAACGGAAGTAAGAACAGACCATAATAAGCGTAACATTCATGGGTGGTCTGTTTCATAGCACTACCACACAATTTGTTAAAAAAGAAAGAAAGGTATTTAGCACCACGGTGGAACAACTTTTACAGGCCAACAACGACAACATGCTGCAACCACCAGAACTGGTATCACAACTCATAGGGAAAATCAAAAGAGCAATCGTCAAGCACATACACCATCACAAAAGTCACGGAACCTGATTCACAAAACATTCAAACATTTGAGGACATTTCTGCAAAGGTACAACTTATATGTCTTTTTTCCAAGCCATTTCCATCAACATGCTAATAAATTTGCAATGCATAAAACAAACAGGCCAAAACTTGAAATTCAGCCTGTTCGATCGACCCATGCCAATTCTAATTATTCTTTACTTTTAAACTTTCTATTTGAAAATAAAAAAATAGTGAAAGAAAAGAGATGACTACAATTCGCCATTTGCACATCACTTAATCGAGATTAAAACCATGGAAATTCAAAAGGAACTGAAAATGTTTAGGATCGTTATAATGTTTAAAATAACCAAATAGATCGTTATGTTTAGTTTTTTACTAACAAATACCAAACGATTCCCTATAAAATACACTATAATTTGATCATTGTGATATCAAATAACTATAAAATATATATTTGAAATGATAAAAATTGGACTAATTGTGTTGGCCGAGGTTGAACCGTTGAATAACTTTAAAATACATTATATTTTAGCCACTAAGATATAAAATAATAGCATAATAGAAAATAACTTGTTTTAGAATGACAAACCAATGATGTTCATTTGTTTTACTTGATGGCCAAATCCCATGTAGGTCAGGCCCATTCAACTCTTTTATTTTATGGTTAGCGGTTAGCCCATTAGATACCATGCATTAGTTTATCGTTAAATTTTTTATTTTTAACAATAAAAAGGAGTATTAGTTTTTCCTTTTCATATATATTTAATCACCACGGAGAAATAAAAGGGTTTAAAGAAAAAAAATTGACACTCCTGGACCCGTTTAAATTCGCATGTGTACGGTAAGTTGGCCCGTTCCACAGAGGAAAGAGAAAAAAATTGACACTTCCTATTCTACCCTTCCTACAAACACTCATGGAGCAGGGAATTTGAAATGGGTATGTTTTTAATTTAAAAAGATACAACAAATGTGCTTAGTGTGATTGGTTATTATCCTTGCTTTTCTTTAAAATGGTCATGGTTCAAATCCCAGTACGTGTCTTTTTAATGAATAAAAAAAAGTAATTGTGAAGACCAAAATGTCCTTCCTACTTTCACAATAAAAAAAAGTAATTGTGAAGACCAAAATGTCCTTCCTACTTTCACTCTCGTTGCAAGAAATTTGAAATGAAGCTCCCGTTTTTCCCTTCGGCGTATTATATTATGTGTAGATTTGTTTAAACCATGTTGTTAGGAATGTTCAAATGGTTAATATGACAATTACCAAATCAAGTCAAAATTTTATTGAAGGTAACGTTTATTTTTTATTCAATTTTTTTTAATTTTTTTTAATATTATTCAAATCTATTAAAATGTTATTAATTAGCCAATTTGTTCGTAATGCATCAAAATATTAGCCATTTTTACATTATCGTTAATAAATTTGTAACTTTTTTCTTAATTAAAATATTAAAATTTTGCAATGTTGACCTTCATATGTCTCTTCCAAGTTAGTATCATGTTGGCAAGTCAATATTACTAACAAAATTGCTAAATGAAAGTTAACATTTATTAAATTCTTAATATTTCGGTAGATTTTTATAATATAAAAGAATCTGAAAAAGGTTTAGATAAAAAATAGAAATTACCCTTTTATTAACTATGGAATATAATATGATAACCAAACCGTCCAAACTAATACAACAATCAAATTAACCAAACTAAAATTTAATCGGTTTGGTAATTTGGTTAACCAGATTAATCAATATAACATCACATTATCATTAAGTGAGAAAATATATAAGATGAATAAAACATTGCAATGAACACAAAGTTATAAGTTATAGTTAACCCTTACAGAAACACAAGAAACACATGCAACCTATGATAATTGCTAAGAGGCTAATTCAATTCACACAATCACAACAATTACTTAACTCCATACTATTGACATATATTTTAAGTTTTCGTCTAATATATTGTATGAGTTTTATCTAATTTGGGTGTTCATATACATGATTTACACTCTACAAATACAAATATACATTATAGGAACAATATTGCGCTTTATTATTAATGAGCCTAAAAAGAAGGAATATTTGGCTCTTGAGTGGTTATGTCAAGTATTAAGTATGTGCATATAATATATATTAGTCATCTGGATAATTTTTTAACTGGTTAATTTGGTTTGATTGGTTAGGAGTGTCTGAAACCAAACCAAACCACCTAAACCAAACAAACTAAAAATTGTAACCAAACCAATTATCCAAATTAGCCAAATACTATCGGTTAAAACGATTACCGCAGTAACCACACCGTTTGAATACCCCTACATGTTGTTCATTTGGATAGTGAACTTATTGTTAAAATGTTATTGTCTACGCTGACACATCGATTAATTACAAATATTATGTGAATTTAATTCAGATGAACATCATTAAACATTATTAGCTAGTTGGGTCTTATTGAATTGGTTTTTTGGATCCTAAATGGTTGAGCTTCCTCTCTCTTACATAGGTAGTCGATTGTGTCTCCATGGCCAGCGGCCTCCTCCTCCTTACACAAGTAGTTGACACGACCTCTTCTTTGTAACAAGCCCATTGGTGTGAAATATGGTTCTAAAAAACTAACTTTAGATACCAACCTGTCGAGACAAGCTTCACGCCCATGCAACAAGGTATCAAGTATCCAAAATTAATTTTTGTATGACTCTCTGGTTAATACCGAGTCGATACCCCGTTGTATAGCTACCAATTATGTTGTTTCCAGATTTGGTCAAATTTCATATTTTCGTACCAACTTAATGAGGCTCTAAAAAATTAAGTATAGAGATCAAACTGGCAGGGTGCCAACCCGATTATAAGTATGATACCGCGAGGGTGGAGACTTGTTAGCTAAGGTACTGACCTGACAGGACATCAACTTGACGAGGACTTGGTGTCGAGCCCCTTAGGGGGTCATATGGAGACTAAATAAATTGCAAGACGAGCTTGTAGGCAAGCTGGCGGGGTAAAAGGGTCGATCAAATGGACTTGCTAGCAAATTTTTAAGAGTGGCTACGAGCAAGCCTGTAAGGTATCAAGCGATATCAAGCCGACAAGACGGATGTTGAGCTCCCTAAAACTTAAGTGTGGAGCCCTGGCGGGGAAATAGACCAGGTCTCACGCACCCTGTCAAGGCGGTTACCCTTGTCTAACTAACAAGTCACTTCATCAAGGTGGATAAGTTAACAAGCGAGGGTAGTACCAAGTCAGCATGAAAGGGGCTCTATTATATAATCAATGAGGTAGCGGTCTCAAGACGACGAGAGTGTAGACTGTAGAGCTATTGGGGCTATCAAGGGTGTGATCGAGACATTATCATGGAGGCTAAGACAAAAAGTTTCATCCCTCATTCTCATCATAACTCGTTATGCCACACTATTGCTTCCACTGTTTTCCTATTTTTGTGTTCATCTCAACATGATACCATACGCAGCCTAATGAAATAACTAAACCTACAAAATAATTTTAACTTCCATAATTTCTTAGATATACCAATTAAACATATTTTTGTTTTCTATTTTCATGATCTTGTGATTATACCTCTGTCCCTGGTAATTGGATTGCTAATTTTCCTTACTACAAACTTCAGCATTCCATTCTGATCATATCTGCTAGAAATTGTTGATAATCTACTAAATTTCACTTTCCAGCTAATCAATAAGCATAAGAGTAGCAAAAAACCCGCTGAGTCTCGGAAGTTTCGTGAACCCAAAGACAGGAGCAAGGAACAACAGAAGCAAACCCAATAACAAACCCGAGCCCATTTCTCTTCTCCGCTCCAAAGTCCAACCTCCATTCTCTTCTTCACCTTCGCTACTCTTCCTTCTCCGGCCAACTCCGTTAAATCATCTTCCGAGAAATCCTTCTCATTTCCACGAAGAAATACATTCCCCTCCCTGCGAATTCGACGAATTCTCGTCCCCGGGAAAAATTCCGAACTCGGCGAAGCTTAAATCGTTGATCAATCACTTTCCACATACGCCATCTGCGTGCGCCTTCAAGATTAGGTAACTCACATAAGAACCAGCTCTTCGTGTTCGCGAGGGAACATCACGCGGCTCTGAAATAGACTGGAAGAAAGAAAACCCTAGCTGAGAATCGCGCAATCTGCTAATAAACAATAGCAAGGGGGAAGGGAAGGAAAAGGAATCCCCATAGTATAATCATCTCACGTGTGTGTGTGTGTCAGTTGCTTTTGGTTTTTGTTCTCTACCTAGTAGTATAGTAGTAGATCTGGAAAATGGCAATGATCATCAGCGACGCACTGCGGCAAGCGTTCATGCCGAAACGCGAGTACGAGAGCTTGCGGGAGGAGGAGAAGGCATGGTCGAGGCTACAGAGACCTTTCTTGATCTCTGCCGTTTCCTTAATCTGCCTTGCCATCCTTGTCTGCACGGCTATTAGTTTGAAGATTGTCTTCCCCGCCGATGGTTACCGGCGGCCGTTTTGCAGTGACCGGAGGCTCCTGCCTCTGCCCATGAAAGGAGGGCGGGACTCTGATCTGTTTCCCGGTGCGTTTTATCTCACGGATCAGGAGATTGCCGACTACTACTGGATGGTACTCTTCATTCCATCGCTCATCATTTTCTTGACCTCGTTTGCTTATCTTGCCGCAGGTGAGCAGTCCTTACTAAGAATGTTATCCTTATTTGCTTTACATTTCACTGCAATTTAGGTTATTGCTGGAATTTACTTCTGATCAGTGGTGAATGAATGCGTTGGTTCTCCATTTTGGTACATCCCATAGTGCAAAACCTTCAATGGAGTATGGTTGTTCTATTCCTGTATTTATTAGAACTGAATTCTATAAAGTGTTGTTTGTTGGCGACTGAAGTAAGCGAACTCAATGCATAGATATGAGTGCTTTTCGTGTTCAGCTTTGTAGGATTTCTTTGGGCATAGAGTTGTGTCATAGATTTTGAAACTTTACCATTGGGTAATGAGGTAGTTCTTCATGAAAATCATTTGCAAGATTAGCTGTTTTGGTGGGTTCTTAGAGAAATTAGTTCTTATGGAATGGATTAATGTTGGTGCAGGGATTGCCGTTGCTTATTCTGCTCCAACAAGACATAGTTGCTTAAAGGTGGTGGAAAACAATTACTGTGCTTCCAGAAGAGGTGTGTTCCACTTTACTTCCCTTTTCATAACAGATTATGAACTCACTTCATCACGATTCAAAAGACTGTGGTGCTTCTACTTCTATGGTGTCTGTGATGATGTGGAGAGTTACTTTCATTCGTATTTTCGTGATGAACATGAGTTCTATCCACAGCTTGCCTATTGTATATTGGCACCTCTGTTATCTAGAGTACATCTATATGTTTAGTCGTCTGCCTAGGTAGCCTCAACTTGTGGAATATGATTGAGGTTTTCTGGATTTACATTCTGGTGCTAGAAGTGCTTATGACTGCTTTACTACTTCTGGCACACTGAATAATGCAATTGGCACTGTGAGTACTACATTAGTTACTTATTCATGGTATTCAGTGCGATGGGCACTGGACAGACAAATGGAAATACAGGAAGAAACCAACTTTCTTATTCTCTAGAGCAGTGCGTTTGATAAGTTAAGTCTTTTTGAAGATATCTTTACAGATTTGTCCATGCCAATAGTGATCTCTCATTGGTTAGTTACTTTCTTGTCTAGCTCCTACTTTGATTAAAATTTTACTCTCCTTGTTTAGCAGTCCATTGTAGTCTTGAGATGATAGTTGATATTAGAATACAGCCCCGATTGCCCCCCTTGTAGTTGGTTAGTGTATTGACTTGGGTGTTGAGTCGAGTTTAGGAAGCCTGCTACCATATGTAATTTTCTGATAGTGCTAAAACAAGTCTGGTCTGTTACCTGAATGCTGGTGCTTTTTAGTGGGAAGAGGTAAACTAAGTTTTCAAATGATCTTGTAAAGAGGACGGTGGCACTGATTATAACTGATCAGTTGTATGACTCTATGGATTCCGATAATTGATGGTCTCTTTCTGCCATGGTTAAATGTTGCCTTCTGGAGCCATCGGTGAAGCAACAATGGCCATTCAGATGGCAAAATATAGACTATGGAGCACCAAGGACAAACCTTCACTCACTATTGCTTATTTATAGGAATTTGATCTGTTAGAATTTTCTTTTTCCTTCTCTTATTGTGTGATAATAGTAGAGAGAATCTTCTGCTTGCTTCATGTGCATGGCGGCATGCTATGTTTTTTCCCCTCTAATGATCACAGTTGAATCTTCTGACATTACAGGTGGGGTCCGCTGCCTTTCCATCTTAAACGCCATCTTCGCCACCACCTTTGGTCTTCTCGCTTTATTCCTCGGTTCAACCCTCTTAACCCTAGGGAGTAGCTGCTCCGTAACTTTGTTCTGGTGCTACGAGATTGCTGCGTGGGGGCTTGTTATTCTATACGGGGGAACTGCATTTTTCCTGAGAAGAAAAGCTGCAGTAATCATCGATGAGGGCGATCAGGGTAGCAGAAACCTCGGTCTGGAAATGCTGGAAGCAAACACCTTGGCAGTGGCGGTAACACCAGAGGTCGAAAGACGAGTTAGTGAAGGTTTTAAGTCCTGGATGGGTTCCTCTCTGCTATCTTCTGACGACGAGGACGAACCAGACACTTTTCTAGAAGCCCCTCACTTGACAAATGCAACTGCAAACAGGCAGAGGGTATAGTGGTTGGTGAACCCAGGTTTGATTAGTGTATACAGCTGATGATACCAAAAGCAAAAAGAGGAGGGAAACCCAGTTCGCGTGGCTATCTGTAGCGGTTTTGAGACGTGCACTTTACCAGTAGTAGTTTAGCTCGGTGGTCGTTGTAAACTGTAAATGACATGACTACTGAATCTGGCAGCCTGACTTAGACTGCAAATGGCCTAATGAGGAGCAGTCTTTGTCTGGATTTTGTAAGCACGATTTACACCTTTTGGTTTTTCTTTCCGCACATATTCAATGACGAAGTTCAAAATTTCTGTAGGAGCCTGCTCTGTGCGATGTCAATAGGCCTTTTCCATACAATTGGTGCAGTTATAAGCAGCTAAATGGGCCTTAGGATGGGCTTAGACTAGTTATATCCTGGAGAAGGTTAAATGGGCCAGAATCGGAAGATGGGCTCCGCAAAGGTTGTCCCTTCACAAAACCCTAGTCTGCGTGAACTTCTATCTTGCTCTGTCTCCACTCTCCACTGAAAGCAATCTTGGTTCTGTACCCTGTTACTGCGTCGTCGTGCTTCACTCCTTGTTTAATCCCCCATCGCCATCGGGTCCTCGAGCTGTGAATCTCGAGCCATGGCTGCCAATTACGAGTACGATGAAGCTGCCGGCCACTATGACGACCAGGCAGCTGCGCTCCGGCAGCAGGAAGTCGGATACGATCCAAACTTCGTTCCCGATTCCGTGAAATCCTTCGTCGTCCACCTATACCGCCACATCAGGGAGAAGAATGTCTACGAGATCCACCAGATGTACGAGACTTCCTTCCAGACGCTGTCGGAGCGGCTCTTCAAGGATACTCCTTGGCCTTCAGTCGACGCCGTGGCTCACTATGTCGACAATGACCATGTTTTCTGTCTTCTTTATCGCGAGATGTGGTTCCGCCATCTCTATGCTCGCCTTTCCCCTACGCTTAAGCAGAGAATCGACAGTTGGGACAATTACTGCAGTCTCTTCCAGGTCTGTTTTTGCTGCTTCTGTTCGTTCCCACTTTTGATTTGTGATGTCTTTGGCTTTGCGAATGCTTATTGAATGTTTGGTTTGCAGGTGGTGTTGCATGGAGTGGTGAATATGCAGTTGCCCAATCAGTGGCTGTGGGATATGGTGGATGAGTTTGTCTACCAGTTCCAGAGCTTTTGCCAGTATAGAGCTAAGATGAAGAACAAGACTGAGCAGGAGATTGCACTTCTGAGGCAATTTGATCAGGTACATCCGGATTCATACATGTTCCTTGCTCGAGATGGGTTTTCGAGTGACATTCCGTGGAGATTAAGATTAGCCAGACTGTTTCGGAATCTTAATTATCTGGACAAGAAAATCAATCTTCAATGTCCATACAATCTGATTTGACTCTTGTTACTTCACTGATGAAGTGTCAATGCGGCGGTTTTAAGTGTTACGGATGCCCTTGTCTATTGATTTGAATTAGTTTTTGAGCATCTTCAGATTACTTTTATTACAGGCGTGGAATGTGTATGGAGTGCTCAACTTCTTGCAAGCATTGGTTGAAAAGTCGGCTATTATTCACATTTTGGAGCAGGAAAAGGAAGGCCTTGAGCAGTTCACTGCCACTGATGGTTATGATTATAGTGGAGGAAGTAACGTTCTGAAGGTGTTGGGGTACTTCAGTATGATTGGTTTGTTGCGAGTTCACTGCCTTTTGGGAGATTATCATACTGGCCTTAAGTGCTTACAACCTATTGACATAAGTCAACAAGGTGTTTACACCAGTGTTATAGGAAGCCACATCGCTACGATATATCATTATGGTTTTGCAAGCCTGATGTTGAGGAGGTAATTTTTACATGGAGTGTTTGTATCCATCCCTCTCCTCTCTTGTTTTTTGGTGGTATGGGTATTTTTGTTATTGCTCGATTGTATGGTCGTTTGGTTGTTCAATTCTTATTCCAATTGAGCGCCTGCCATATCTATGTTGAAATGCTTCTAATAACTCTAAAAAATTGTTGTCAGTATCTTTCAAGGGCATTGTTCCTTCTTGGACATGAAGTAATATCTTGATTTAGTGGTTGATTCCAAGAATTTTGAATGTTCTTAGAGTTGGGTCTCTTTTGTATATATTGTTTCTGATTTGTACTCTCTCTCTGTTTTTCTACCATTCTAAAACTGAAATTTCACATTAGGTATGTGGATGGTATCCGTGAGTTCAACAAAATTCTCTTGTACATTTACAAGACCAAGCAATATCATCAGAAGTCTCCACAGTATGAACAGATACTGAAGAAGAATGAGCAAATGTATGCCCTGCTTGCAATTTGCCTCTCATTTTGCCCTCAAATGAAGCTTGTCGATGAAGCTGTGAATGCTCAATTGCGCGAGAAGTATGGTGAAAAAATGGGTAAATTGCAAAGGTATGATGATGAGGCATATGGTGACAAGATGAACAGAAGGCAAAGGTTTGCTGATGAGGCATTTGGTATCTATGATGAACTCTTCTCATATGCATGCCCCAAATTTATTACCCCTTCAGCTCCAAGTTTTAATGAGCCTCTTGTAAATTACAACCAGGTATGCAAATTATCACGCACATGTTTTACTTCTAATATGCAATGCCTTCCAATGAAGAATTTGTCCCGTGCTTTACACTTTCTTATTTTCTTTACAGGATGCTTATAGGCTGCAGTTGAAGCTTTTTCTCTCTGAGGTGAGGCAGCAAGAGTTGTTAGTTGGTGCTCGAACCTTCCTTAAAGTTTACTCAACTATATCACTTGGGAAGCTTGCTAATTACTTGGATGTGGATGAATCCACGTTAAGGTGAAGGTTCTAGTCCTTGAAAAGTTTGTCCCTCAGTATCTTGTCTATGGGAGGAGAGATTTGAGCAATGGTCTTGTTTTTCAGGATGATATTGATCACATACAAGCACAAGACTCATGCTGTTGATTCTGCTGGAAAGATTATCTCCAATGCTGATGTTGACTTCTACATTGATGATGTATGATACAAGCCCCGCCCCCCAGATTCCATATAGTTTTGGAGTTTGATGTGCATATAGCAAAGATTCTCACTTTTATAATTAACATATCCATGTCTTTTTGGCTATTGCAGGACATGGTACGTGTTGTGGACTCAAAACCAGTGAAGCGATATGGCGATTTCTTCTTGCGGCAAATTGTAAAGGTATGCTAGTTATGTCCTATAGTTTCTTCTTTCTGCTTATGATATGTTAGAAGAAGATTTGATCTATTCATAATGTTCTCCCATGGTGATTATGTGTGCTAAATCCCTTGCTGCAGCTTGAAGGAGTGATCAATGACGTGGATCGGATAAAGGTGGAGTCAGCCCATTAACGTTTGTGTTTCTTTATCTGACCGGAGCATGTAGTTCTACCAGATGTTGGCAGAGATTTTGTTATATTCATTCGCATTTTGGGTATCCATTTCTTAGTCGTTTTCCCCAATGTCATATGAACCCTATGCTTACCTAGTGAAATGCTGCAACTCCATAATCGAGAAGAAGCACTCTGTCAAGACTTTGGAATAGATAGTCTTTATGTTTATTTGCTAGCAGCGTGGTTTTCTTTGTCTTGTTTGGGATTGGTTTCGGTGTTTTTACTCTCTTTGGCTGAAAGACACGGGAATTGGGGATGAGATGGATTTTCCGACTGAGTGCTCCTATGCATTCCTTTCTATACCCTCAACTAGATGTCCAGCCGCTTCAGGAAAAGAGGAGGAAGAAGTAAAATCTCTGCCTTTCCATGAATGTGGGTAGCCATTTTTCTGTAGGTTGTGATTGCTTGCTTTTGTTGGCGCATTTGGAAGCATCCCAAAATCCCAACAACTCGAGTTATTGGGACCAATTGGTTCATGACATGGTATCAGAGGTTAGAACTGAAAGGTCATGTGTTCGAATCTTCACGACCTCCAATGTTAACCGTTGTCTTTTAAGCACATGGTATAGTGGACCTGTGCAAACTTCAAGCCACCGTTTGTCGTTCAAGCACATGGTATGGTGGACCTGTGCAAACTTCAAACCCATGAGTAGCCGTTGATTTCGTCCAATGCAAATCCCATTTTTCTATCTAATCTCCTTTTTAGGGGAAGAAATGCGCTGGAAAAGTAGAGAGTATTCAGTAGTCAGTACAGACGAAGGTTGAGACAATTTACTCAGAAACAGACAAATAAATTAAAAAACAAAAGGGAAATGAAAATCCCACACCGGCCAAAACAAATAGTTCCTCACTGATGCTCTTGAGTCTTGAGAGCTAAAGCACAGAGGGAGCTCAGTCGAGGAAAGGAGGCAGGCAAACAATGGGCGACTACAGCCATGATTCCGTTTTCTATCAAGTACCCCAAGCTCCGGATATCCCAGTTTACGCGGTGATTCTCCTTCTCACTCACTCACTCTTCTTTCACTCTTCAAAATTGCTACAATCGACTTCCATTGCCGACCATAAAAAATATGTGGAACTTGCGATGAGCAGGTGATGGTTGCTTACCGTGATGACCCAAGTCCTTCCAAACTCAATTTGGGAATTGGGGTTTACCGAACTGAGGTGGGTTTCTTGCTCCAAATTTCCAACTCTCGTAAAACCTATGTAAAAAACTCTTTCTCCTTAAGTTTTGTTTATGGATGCACATTGGCAGGAAGGGAAGCCTCATCTACTAAATGTAGTTAGCAAAGCAGAGAAGTTGCTCCTCAATGACAAGTAAACCCACAATAATAATAAGCAGCTCTTCTCTTTACCCACACTTTGTAATGGGTTTTGAAAGCTCTGAAATTTTTCATCCTAGGTCTGCCTCTAAGGAATACCTACCCATCACTGGATTGTCAGAGTTCAACCAACTAAGTGCACGACTTGTGCTTGGTCATGATAGGTATATTTGGCTGCTACTGCTGAAATGATCTTTTAATACCCAGAACTTTTTGACAGTTGACATTTATGAATTCGGTGCTTGATTGTAGTTTTGCTATCAAAGAGAAGAGGGTGTGCACGGTTCAGTGCTTGTCTGGTAGTGGCTCCCTGAGGATTGGAGCTGAACTCTTGGCAAGATTTCACCATCAAGTGATACATATTACCCTTTGCTGAACTGCTTCAAATTTACATTGTTGGCGTTTTCATGCTTGATGATTTAATCTCTCGGTTTTCGTTTTGTTTATCTCCATGTTGCAGCACGTTGTTTACCTCTCCCAACCTACTTATGGCAACCATATGAACTTCTTCATAGCTGCAGGAATAACTGTGAAGTATTATCGGTACTATGATGAAACAACCAAAGGGCTGGACTTTCAAGGTTTATATCCCGTCTTTCTTTAGTTCTCACCTGTTTGATCACTTGCAAGTACATTTAGGTTATGTGTACATCCACGGATGAGTCTAATAATTTCACACGTGATGAACCATGAATAAAGTTGCTTTAAAGGGCAGTCCTGAATTTTGGTATTGGTGGTTGTTTGGGGTGGCAGGATTATTGGAGGACCTTGGTTCAGCAGAATCAGGGGCCATTGTGCTTCTCCAGGCATCTAGTCATAATCCTACTGGTGTAGATCCTACTGTCGAACAGTGGGAGCAAATCAGGCAGCTGATCAGGCAGAGAGGACTTGTACCTTTCTTCGATTGTGCATATCAGGTTTACAAAATTATTGTTCAACAGCCCATATATATCTTTCGTCTCATAGAACATGCTAACCATTTCTATCTTACATTTTACTCTGCAAAAGGGTTTTGTTACTGGAAATCTGGAAGAGGATGCTCAATCTATTCGGATGTTTGTAGCAGATGGAGGCGAATGTCTCATAGCTCAATCTTATTCAAAGATTATGGGGCTCTATGGGGAGCGTGTTGGTGCACTTAATGTTGTAAGACTCAGAAGCTTATGTAACTACTGGGAATCTCATGGAATCAAAACACTTTGATTCTCTTAGACTACTCAAGCATTCTTTACTAAAGGTGGTTATTTTTTGCAGGTGTGCAAGGCAGAAGATGTAGCATGCCGGGTTGAGAGCCAACTTAAACTTATAATCAGACCCATGTACTCAAATCCACCAATCCATGGGGCAGCAATCGTAGCAACAATCCTGAGGGACAGGTAATATTATTAATTATAACGGGTTAATGTTACTCTGTGTGCCTACGATGTAGTTTATGAACACCTCTCTATACTATGAATTTTAACAAACACAACAATTACAACAACATTTATTTTTATTGTCCCTCTACTAAAACTTTCATCAAAATCCTTTATTGCTTATTAGTGGGATCGACTATTATGTATGTTCTAAATGACTCACATGTTGGCTATACTTAAAATTCCTCTTGTGTACCTCAATTGGACTTCCATGCCTACTTTCTCTTCCCATTTTTGCTATACATCCATCATTGGGCTTAACGGGGCTGCAATGAGAGGCAAAACGAATTTCCAGTGTGCGTGACAGACACATGACTCATCAATGACATGGTTACTAAGCACAGGTCGACCCAGTTAATAGTGAATCTGCTCAGATTTCTTATGGAGGGGATAGAATTGGTTGAACATCATAGTAATACAGTATTCTTGTTCATTAAGGAACATATTATATGCTGTGTTTGTTAAAACAGTGTACTACCAGAACTTAAAATGCTATAAACTTTAATATAGTACAAGAACTAAAAATGTCATGAATATGTCATTAACATAGTTTAGTCTGTTCAAGAGTTTCTTATGATTGATTCATTTGAATCTGCAGGGAAATGTATGATGAATGGACCGCTGAGTTGAAGGCGATGATTGTTCGAATCGTCAACCTTCGTCACCAACTTTATGATGCCCTATGTGAAAGAGGTAACTTCCTTGTGATACAGTAACTTAATTTGGAAGATGTTGAGTTCTCGTTCTACATCATTATGTGCATGTTTTGATTCAGGAACTCCTGGGGATTGGAAGCACATTGTGAATCAGGTTGGAATGTTCACCTTCTCGGGACTTAATGAAGATCAAGTTTCCTTTCTGACCAAACATTACCACATCTACATGTCGTCTGACGGGTCAGTAGGGGTTCAGAACTTCTTTTTTTGCCATTTCCTTGCTCTGTGTGGATTCTATTTCTTCAACTATGGTTTTGTTGATTTCATTTGGTGTTATTTATGTGGAGAGCAGGAGGATAAACATGGCAGGCCTTAGCAGCAAGACAGTTCCTTACCTTGCCAATGCAATACATGAAGCCCTAGCTTCCGTTCCATGAAGGCAGAGAAATAACTAACC
Source organism: Linum trigynum (assembly GCA_964030455.1). NCBI lineage: Eukaryota > Viridiplantae > Streptophyta > Magnoliopsida > Malpighiales > Linaceae > Linum > Linum trigynum. The sequence goes on from OZ034816.1 coordinate 1,689,961, forward strand.
TCTATTGTGCATCTATCTTAACTCCAAGGGGTTAGTTTAATGATAACATGAGATGATCACGCGCGGTTCGAGCGATTTGGAGATGAATATGTATTTTTATAAACAAGCATAAGCGAAAGATGTGCTCATTATTTTTGGAAATATCAGGTCTTTATGTTTGTATATCAATGTGACACACTGACACACATGTAGCAATCCATGTAGTGTACTTATTTGTTCCAACAAGAATGTAGTGTACTAAAGTAAAAAAAAAAAAAAAAAAAAATGTCGAGATTAGTATGGGAGCAATCCACATGGTGTAAGCTGATTATGTATTTTCTAGGCAAAACATAACGACTAATTGTAACATCAACTCATAGAACTCATATTCAGGAGGCCATTTTACTAATCTTATATACAATGACTCATAACATAAAAACCAGTGTTATTAAAGCCGAGCCGAGCCGCTCGGCCCGACCGGTAAAACCGTCACCCGGTCACAAAACCAGCTCGGAACAGTTTAAAAGCCGCTCCGGTTTTATGTAGCGGTTGAAGAGCAGCCAGGGTGGTTAACCGTTCGAGCCGATTGAGTCGCTCGTCCGGTTTTTGCCACTCAGCCACTAAATTTAATTAAAAAAAATTGCAGAAAATTTGAAAATTGAAATAAACCAAAAACGTCGGCCTCTTAAACTGAATCCTTATTTCCATTTCACAACTTCGAAGGAAAGAGATGAGCTCTGATTAAGAAATGTCCACTATTTATACTGATAACGTTTATTAGGTACCGGTTCTTTAACGGTTTTTAAACGGTCTAATGCCGGTTGGACCACTAAAGTGCGAGCTGTTTGCATTACCGGGTCATGCTCCGGTTCGGTTATGACAACATTGATAAAAACATACACCTCATATTTAGGGTTCGTTTTTTTCAATCTCATATATAAGGACTCATAACATTGAAACATATACTTTTTTTTTTGGAGTGAAAAACATATAACTCATTTAGCGTTAATTTTCTAATATCATATGTGCTCATCTTTAGTGTAACAATGAAAAATAGGTCTTTATGTTCGTATACCAATGTGTGACACATATGTAGAAATCCATGTAGTGTACTTATTTGTTCAAACAAGAATGTAGTGCACTAAAGTAAAACAAACACCTCAAGATTAGTGTGGATAACTATTCATATGGTGTAGTCCGATTATGTATTTTCTAGGCAAACCCAACGACTAAATGTAACATCAATTCATAAAACTCATTTTTCAGAAAGTCATTTTTACTAATCTCATATGCAAGGATTCATAACATAAAATGATAAAAACATACACCTTAATATTCGTTTTTCTAATCTCATATATAAGGACTCATAACATCGAAATACATAACTCATATTTAGGGCTTAATTTTTTTGATCACATATGCAACGACTCTATACAAGTATACACCATTGCACGATTCCATAATACTTTCACCTAATCTACCCATAACAAGATGATTTCACTACATTTACCGTCTCATTTTCACTGACTTGTGTTCATCCTACATGATTAGATCACTCTTACCATGAATACATAATCAACAAACATGTCCCACAATATATCCAAACCAACTTGCATTGAAATTATTATTCTTCCAATCCGAAGTTGTGGGCGGAGACATGGCTTGGCATTCATATCTATCGGTCCACATCCTCATCCTTAAAACCCAAACCTCGAGAATGATGAAGCAAATCAATGGCGGTTTGCATCGACGTGTCACCTCATCTCCATTTACAAGGGAAGAAGAGGTTGCGGTGACGCAACTCCCAGTCTTTCCTTGACTAGCGTGCCACCATTTCTCAGCTCAGCAATAATAGCCGGGGCTATCAACAACCCTTGATCGACGGCTAGGATTCTCTCCATTTCCCGACGAAAGGCTGATCTCCACCGTGGACTATGCCGCGCCGGTAAATTTCCCCCCTCATCAATTACCTAATCACCATTATAGTTTGGAATACGAACATATTGCTTGAGAAACTTTCATCTTTCGACGACCTATGTTGAAAGCGATTTAAAAACTACCATCTACGAATTGTTTCATCAAGTAAAGTACGTATATCACAACCGCTTCATCACACGATGCTTGATGTCTTTGTGGGTGCTTTACTTCAAGAAATAACATTTTGTTCATTTGAAGAGTTTATTCTTTCGTGTTCCTATTTGTCTATTTTTCTGTACGTACAATTTTTTTTTTGTCAAAATGAATTTGAATAATACTTTTTCAACTATATTTTTAAATTTTCAATTTTGGTTTAATCTCAACTGTAAAATCAAATTTTCTTCTATGCTTCACTTTTTTTTATCTGAAACGCCTAGCTCAACGTGTGTCATATCATTCAAGTTAAACATCTATCATATCATATAGACCATATGATAACTGCTCGGATTGAAAAGAGGAGTCTGAGGTGTTTTTGTGGGCAATGCACGATCGCAACCAAATCGAGTAATAATCAATTTGATTTAGGTTCGACACGAGGTCAAATGAGTGATTCAAATTGGCCGATTAATATTTTATGTGAATATTTAAATGCTAATTAGGTCAAGCTGACACACAAATATCAATATAGATGTTTGCTTTAGAGTAACTAAATAGATGAAATGATTTCGATTTATATTAGTTATTTCAAACATCAGTGGCTAGATTTGTTGGAGATTAAAGTTCGCAGATCAAATTGTTATTCACCCCCAAAGAGAAATGGCAATTTACGCAATTGAACCGATCTCCCTCTCTCTCCTACCCGCCGCGGCGATCCCGCGATTTTAAGAAAATGAAATTAATAAAAGTAAAAAAAGGAAAGCAATATAAACGCGAATAACAAACAGCGATCTCCATCTTCTTCTTCTTCTTCTTCTTCTTCTTCCCCTGTTTTCCCGTCTTTCCTGTCAGAAGTAGCGGAACCCAACCGAAGGCCAGACATAATTCAACGCGAAGCACGGAGGAAACAAATGGCGTCAAAATCGTTCTCTTCTTCTTCATCTTCAGGCTGTTCGCCGGCAAGTGATCGGCGAATAAGCGTTCTAGCAAGGCACCTGGTGGCCGAGAATGCACTCTCCTCCTCCCCCATCTATGCTTCTCCTACTTCTTCTGCCAACTCCGTCTTCGCCCACATCGCTCGTGGGCCCGAAGACCCAATTCTCGGGGTACCCTCTTTCTCCCTCGATGGCTTTTGATCTCTGATCACGTTTGATTTCAATCAGTCTTGTTCTGATTGATTCAGTGGTTTGAATTCGGCCAATTCCCCCTTTTGATTGTTTTTGAAATGATTACAGGTGACGGTAGCATATAACAAGGACCCCAGCCCTGTCAAACTCAATTTGGGCGTGGGTGCTTATCGAACTGAGGTAACACCAACAGTTTCCTCCCCCTTTTCCTTAATTTTGCAACCAGGGCTGAATCTGCGATAAATGGGTTCTGTTAGTTTACCCTTTTTCGATTTTGCAATTGACAGGAAGGGAAGCCTCTTGTTCTGAATGTGGTTCGAAAAGCTGAGCATATGCTTGTTAATGACAGGTTAGGCTTTCTATAGAGAATTAATTCTTGTGTTACCGATGATATGTGTTTCTTGACATTGTTCCTTCTGATCTAGGTCCCGGGTTAAGGAGTACCTTCCAATTGTAGGACTGGCTGACTTCAACAAACTGAGTGCAAAGCTAATCTTCGGTGCTGATAGGTAATTTGATAAGATTCCCAATTGATTAAGCTCAGCTCTTTGATGGATTAGTTAGCATCAAAATAGTGGGTGTCTCTCTAATGCATTTTACCTAAAGAAACAGCCCAGTGATCCGCGAGAATAGGATCACCACAGTTCAGTGCTTGTCGGGCACCGGCTCGCTAAGGGTTGGAGGTGAATTCCTGGCCAAGCATTATCACCAAGTGAGTTTTGCTCTTGTATTCCATAGTTAATTTTCCGCTTGTCGCAGTTAAGGATTGTGTGATGATGAGGGTATTTGATGTTTGTAAACATTCTGTTTTTGCCTTGTTCTGCAGCGAACGATATACATTCCCCTGCCTACGTGGGGTAACCACCCTAAGGTTTTCACCTTGGCCGGGTTGTCAGTGAAGACATATCGTTACTATGATCCGGCAACTCGTGGATTGAACTTCCAAGGTTTGGATCCTTTCACCAAAGTTCTTTAGTTTTGAGTGCATTCATGGTTAATGGAAGAAGGATTGATGCTTATGATGGTACATTTTAAACTCATATGTTGCAGTCATATTTACGCCTTGTTGTTTCCCTCTTATTGGTGGCCAATAGGCTTAATGGAAGATCTTGGCTCTGCCCCTTCTGGCGCCATCATACTACTTCATGCATGTGCTCACAACCCGACAGGAGTGGATCCTACTCCTCAACAGTGGGAGCAGATCAGACGCTTGATGAGATCGAAAGCATTGATGCCTTTCTTTGACAGTGCCTATCAGGTTCAGTATCATCAAGCGAACAAAATACTATTGATTCCTTTTATTTGGCATTGTCTAAAGCTAACTGGTGTGTCTCATGTTTGATGATATGCAGGGTTTTGCAAGTGGGAGTTTAGATGAAGATGCTCAGCCTGTGCGCATGTTTGCTGCCGATGGAGGGGAGCTTCTTGTAGCTCAAAGTTATGCCAAAAACATGGGCCTCTATGGGGAGCGTGTTGGTGCATTGAGCATTGTAAGATCGACTTCCCCAAGCTATTGTCCTGAAAGTTGGAAGTACTAAGAACTGGAATTCATTGCTTTGCTTGGCAAATGTATTTATCAGTTTATTATTTTTGCCTACCATAGGTCTGCAAGGATGCTGATGTTGCAGGCAGGGTTGAGAGCCAGCTGAAGCTTGTGATTAGGCCCATGTACTCCAATCCACCTATCCATGGTGCATCAATTGTGGCTGCCATCTTGAAAGATGGGTAAGAATCAATACCCTATCAATAATTATGCGAGCGCATTAAGATGCCTGGTATTTCCCTTGGGATTCTGAATCATGGTTTGGCTGCAGAAACTTGTACAATGAATGGACCATAGAGCTGAAGGCAATGGCTGACCGGATTATCAGCATGCGCAAGCAGCTCTTTGATGCCCTCCGTGCCAGAGGTGATCGCGATTTCCCTCCAATATCGTATGCCGTGTTATCAACCTTCTAATAAAAAAGAGCTAATAATCTGGATTCTTTAAAGGTACACCTGGTGACTGGAGTCACATCATCAAGCAAATCGGGATGTTCACCTTCACTGGTCTGAACTCTGAGCAGGTGGCTTTCATGACCAGGGAGTACCACATTTATATGACATCCGACGGGTAAGAAAAAGCTTTCGATTTCACTAGTGGATCTCTGTTTCTCGAATTCTCGAATTTCTTATGGGAATCTTTGGTTTTGCAGGCGGATTAGCATGGCAGGTTTAAGCTCGAAGTCCGTTCCTCACCTTGCTGATGCCATCCATGCAGCTGTCACTCGCATGAAGTAATGCATTCATTGTCAACAGCAAACTCCTCAATATGGTCTTCTGTTGTGTTCTTATAAGCTCAATTTGCCTGGCAAGGGCGAAACGTAAGTGTACTTGGTGGGAGATTCAGAATAAAATTTTGCAAAATAAACAAGGGGTTGGAAACAGTGAGATAGTCCACCCTGTAACTATTGGAAATTTACTGGACGAGTTTACAGTAAAATTATCATACATATTATCGACATAATTTATTTAATGAGTACCCTATGATCCCTACACATTTGCCTTTTGCTTGCCTTTGCTTAGTTTCCTATGCTGCTTCTCGAGAGCTTTGAACTTCTCTTCCAAATTGTTGCAATCCTGCGAGTTATAATGTCAGAAGCATCATTCACATAACAACTGCTAGATTGTACTTGGACTGACAGACCCGAATCATAGCATAGAACATCGGTCTAGAAATCGATGGGTTCATCGTTCCATTCCTTTCAGGCTTTCCATCACTTTCTTGTGGGACAAGGCAACCTCTTGGTCAAGTAACATCGTCACACTCTATTCGCTAGACCTATATTTGTTCATGCAATTCCTGACAAGAGGAAAAACAATATCTGCCTCAATGCCTCTGTATCCTCACCCACTACACTTACCTTCTGTACATCACATTACAAATAGCCACAGTTCATCGACACGAGCATTTCCTTAACTAGAAAAAAAGCTTCCATGCAAACCCTTGATAGCCGCGTTCCGCCCTTCTCGACATTGATTCCAAACAGATAGAGGTAAATTGACAAGATACGGCGAAAAGAAATAATGCTCGGTTCTCTCTCTCTCTCTCTCTCTCTCTCTCTCTCTCTCTCTCTCTCTCTCTCTCTCTCTCGAATCAGATAGGAGAGACTGATATGAACAAGTTTGAATGAATTCAGAATAGATTGAAGGTTCTTAACAAGTATCGGATTCCAGACAAAATGCTTACATACATCATCTATATTTGGTGTTACTATAAACAATAGAAGTTCCCACAGCCTAAAACTGTTTCTGTCCTTCCCTTGGCTTTCTTCCTTTACTATCTGAAACCCTTCAACAGGTGGGAAAAAGCGGAAGGACTGGACAAGCTGCTTACTGCAACCGTAGTAGAAGAAGAACATTTCCCATTCTCCCTTCCTTTCTCAGGCGTCCCGCATTCACTGAAGTCCAACACTCGGCCTTCCTTCTGCTACAAGAAAAGAAAAAAACAGATTCCAAAGTCATTAAGTAGCCGTACATACTGCATATACATGATAACTCCCCTGACAGAAAACCATCAACACATACAGAGATATTGGCCAAATGGGAACCATTAATGTCACACTCTCCATCCTTGTTTTCTTGACCGGTGACCAGGTTTGTCTGGTGTTGCCTTCCTTTCGATATGGTCTCAGGGGTTTCATCCCCAAGAACTTCCAATGCATCAGCACAAGCAGCAGCAGTGTGCTCGCTTAACTGTTTCAAAAGTGTGATTGCGTCGTAGCTTCTGTCCCCCGGGCTCAGATAATATTCCATATCCTGAAAAAATTAAGTGATTGCTATGAGGCTCCATAAATAATGCTCATGACTCTGGAGAATGTCATGTAAAGTAGAAGTAGTAATAGTACCTCAACTGAAATTTCGGTGTCGACCCTTGGACCGGGGAGGAAAGAGTTAAAGAACCATGGAGATTTCCATGCGGAGGGAGACTCAATGCTCCTCTTGAAAGGAGTTCCACCAAAGCTGTAAATCAGGAGAAAAAGGATATGCCCCGCTAAGTAGATGCGTTCATGTTAGATTTAAAAATTGAAACTTTAGCTGCCTCTGCTGAGAAAAAGCTGACGGCAAAGGGGCAATCATCAAGAATTCACAACCAAAGTACTCACAGGTCATTCCCAGTGGTGGTAGTAGCAGTAGCAACTGTTTTCTGAGCAGGTGCTGATAATGACGCCAGGGGTTTCATTGCAGAAACAGCAACCGTCGATTGACCTTCATTCTTCTTGTTCACAGTAGGTGATGACGACCCAGCTGTCACAACCTTCTCTGATAAAGTAGCCAAGATTTTTCGATGGAAGTTTCTTGGAGTTCGAGCATCAGGTGAAAATAGTAACAGATCACTCAAGCTTTCTTCACCAACAAGTATTTCGGAGTGCTGTCGCAATCAGTACAAAGGAGAAACAGCTATAAATCAAATCATCACATTGGAGTGCAAGTAACAGAACAAAAGTAACATAAAACTGAACTCACAAGTTGGGGGTTATTAACACCGGGATCCTGATCTTTTGTCTTCGTATAACCACCATCGATTTCTTTCTTCACTTTAACAGCATCCTCTGAGGTAGTAGAAGAGTCTCGTCCCTTCCCTTCTCCTTCATCCGATTGAAGAACAGGGTCCACATTTTCCTTATCTTCACTACAAGACATTTGGTTAACTTTGGATAATGGAGACATTAAATACGGTCTGTTGCCAGATTTCATCTCCTCATACACTACATCCAGGCGTTGAAACTCTCTAGCCAAACTGGATGTCATATCAATCTCAAGCTTTTTCTCGTCTCTTTTCTCCGACAAAGGCGACAATAAATCCCGTGTCCTCTTCTTCAAAATGGAAGGTGTGCCCATGAAAGTCTTAGCAGCACTCTTGAGGACTGCATCGGGACTGGTGGTACTCGTATTCCTAGTTGGAGAATCCCACAGCCTAAATGGACTGATGCAGCTTGCTGAAGACAACATGAATTGTCGGATACCGAGTGGACTGTACTCTTGCTGAAGATCACTATCAGGTTGCACTAGATCACAACTTAGGAATGGAAGATCCAAGCTTGGGAACCGTGGAGGCTCATAGCATAATGATCCTGTATCCCCACCTTGATGTTGATCTAGTCTACCGTCATTCGTCATCTCCAAATTTGAAGCTTCTTCCAGATATGGTTCTGCTTGCATCATATTACCACCACCACCACCATCACAGAAGTTCATAACACTTGCTATTAGATCTTCATCATGAGTTGGAATAAGCACATTATCAGGTCTTTGGTTGACTGACGATCCACCTAAGTCAACCATATTTGACGAGTCTTCTATATGATGATTTTGAGGGGCAACGTTTCCACTGGTTGTTACCTCTGAGAACAAGATCTTGCAACATTCATCGTCCGGTATAAGAATTTGCTGTTCGGGTGTGGATGAACATGTTGCCATATCTTCCAAAGGAATAGGAGCAGTGAAGCCCATTTCCTGGGTTTCATGAGCACCGATACTACAATGAGTTGGCACACCCGAAAAGCCACCTTGTCCGAATTCCAGTGAATGAGGCATGTTGGAAAGGTCCTCTAAGTTAAATTGGTATTCACTACTTGCTGGATTATTAACTGCGGCCAAATGAGCATAATTCTGCTGGAGAAAGCCGGAGGACGATCCATCTGCTTCACAGGGTACATCTGGGATGGAAAACTGGACATTTCCAAGAGATGTGTAATACTCCTGGGGACAATGGGCAGCAGTACAGGGGTGTGTTTCATTAACCATGCCAGAATCTTGTGTTAACTGGAATTCTTCTCTGGTACCAATAACGGAATTATTGCCCAAATCACTAGCTGACTGAGAACACACCAAGATTGTTGACTCTTGACTGCACTCAGATATTTCCTCTGCCTCTGTGCCACACTTTCGACTGCTGTCGTTATCATCTCCACTATTTTGCAACCTTAAAGAAGATGAAGGTGTGGCTTGATTTTGATGCATGACTAGGGGAAGGCCTTGAAACTGTTCTAGTAGACCCGATGCCAAGTAAGAATCCAACTTCTTCTTCACAGAACTATTCCAATGGTTCTTTATAGCATTATCTGTCCTGTAAACCCCACACAGAATCAAATGAATCATCAATTATCAACGCTAACTTCCAAACAGAAACTCCTCTAGTAAAGTCTGCCAGATAGTTAATAAGAACTTTGTGCATAGGTAAAAGAAGAGTTGATATTTTCCACATATGGGGCAAAACAAAACCTTCCAGGCAAGAATTTTGAGAGCTCTGCCCATCTGTTTCCATAAACTTGATGAGCACGGACCAAGGCCAACTCCTCATCCTGAGTCCAAGCCTGTCTGTTAATTGATGGATTAAGATGATTATGCCACCTAAATATAAAAAAAGCGAGTCAGGGCCAAATGTTGGAGCATTAGTGAATATAGACGCATTGAGTGGAAGCTTGAAGAAACACAATAAGGCATCAAGTTAGATTTGAAAATAAAAGATGAGCCAATAATATGTTAACTCATGAATTTGTAAAGTTTGGAATAAATTCATAAGTAATTCATGTTTACCTTTCTCTACATTGCTTGCCAATGCGCCCTGGTAAATGTTGGGCAATTGTAGACCACTTTTTTGGTCCATATTTATTCACCAGTTCAACAATTGTTTCATCTTCCTGTTTGAAGAAATTCAAGATAAATAAGGAATTTACATGATGTACGCGTTCAAGAAAAAAAAAGGGGAAACAAGATAGAACGAAGAAGAACATTGACCAATTCCAGAAATAAGTATCAATATACCTCCTTTGACCATGGTCCTTTCACAAGTTCTGGATTTAAGACTTTCTGCCACCTGTGCAGGCATTGTACATCAGTTCGGTCCTTGAAACATTCAGCTGCAGATGGCCAGAATAAGATTAAATGGTTTTAATTTTGCCAATGAGGAAGGTAGGTATATACCAAAAACGTAAATGAACTGCAGTCACCCAGAAGGGTTTCTGTAAACTAACAAAGGTCATTATGTAGCAAAGAGCATAGCAGAAACTTCAATCCAACAAAAAGAAATGAAGTAGAACCGACTCAATTCAAAAGAGCTCAAGTTTCAGGGCATGCCATTGCCAGCTACATACTAGACATTGCATTCCTGACTAGGAGGTTGTTACAAATTTAACGGTGCTGAGCAAACAAAATGTGCAGCTACTGCAGCCTTTTGTACAAGGCTACAAAAAAAGTACTCCGAAATGAGAAGGAATGCACTTTAAGTGATTAAGTAAAATTATAAAGTTTTAAATTTCTACAGAAGCTCTGCGGTTTGTGCCTTTGTTGATTGGAACAGTTTCCTAGGCATTCATGGAACAAAAAACTGACAGGAAAGTATCTACAACATAAAATGTCAGTGTTCACTATCCCATGTTAACTTGCTGTGTTCATGTAGGTTCAGGACTTGCGAGTTGTCTATATAAAAATTTACAATAAGAAAACATTCATCTCGCTGCCAACTAGCTCCACTACCAATTGGCAGTGGCAAATAAAATCCTAACAGATACGAAAAGCACAAATGATCATGAACATAAAGTATGAATATCCTCACATACCAATTTTTTTCCAGTTCTTTCCCTTGAATCGTTGAACAGCCTGACATAAAATCTCATCCTGAAAACATGAAGCTCTTTATTCATTAGCACAAGATGGATGTCCAGAACCCAAAGGCAGGAGGATCATACTTAAGTAAAACAAATGACTAGAATGTCACCTCTTCAGCTGTCCATTGCCCTTTTGTTGAACGCCGAGTAGGGCCACTCGTTCTCCTGTAAATTGCTGAGACATTATTATTCCAGAATTTATTTGCCTTGATAATACAGTCCTTTCATTGTGAAAGCATTAAAATGCAGACGTATTTCAAATCAGCTCAAAGTAACAAGCTTTGGAATTCGGACCATGAAACACTAATTTTGATTTCAAAGTCTCCGGCGATGGAGAATTGTTAAAAGCACCGAAATCAGTAGACAAGTTGGCATAATGAAAATCTCATCCAAGCCCCCTAATGTTAAAGGTGTTCCAGAAGGCCAAAGAGCAAATTTAATCATATGAATATATACAATGTTAGGATGGTTACCCATGGAGTGGCCGGATTTTCTGAACGCTATCATTCACCCCATCCGAGGGAGCAGAAACTGACTTCTCACTGCCCATCGTTCTTTGTTAGAAGAATAAAGCTGCATACCCCAATCCCTACTCTATGATCGTTTTCTCTGCAGTTTATTCTCCACGACGTCATATGCCTCCCTGCAAAGGAAGTTCAATTTCACGCTTAAACCTTCAAGATCGCATGCTAATTAACCAAACAGACAGGCTAATTCAACCTCGAACAGAGTAAAAAAAATGGTAGAAAGGAAACAACTTTGGCAGCATGTAGAGAGAATCAACTAGCTTTTTCAGCCGGCAATTTCTCTAGATTGAAGGGAGAAATCATGAGATGAACTTTAGTAGCCACAGCACAGCACCCATCGGTAAGGCTGGCGGTCGAACAGAAATTCAAATTATCACAGCTATGTTGACCATGAGCACAAATTCAAAATTGAACAAGTCAAACTACGACTAATCAGTACTACTACTACTACCCCCGAATCCAAACCCTAAAACACAATCGATTACCCTGAACTCTAACAGAAGCAATTTCAAAACATCCCTCTTCCAAAATCCAAAGAATCCTCTTTCGTATAAAAAAAAACACCCCCAGAAGCAGCATAAGTTCGAAGCCATTCGCCTCTCATTTCTCCCCCGACCAAATCACACCAATTCGAAATCCCTCGTAAAAAAAGAAAAAGAGTTCAAACCAAACTCACTCACTCACCGGACTGAACTTGTTCAATGGACGCAGGAGTTGCAACGGCGCCGGCGAGGCAGTCGCAGCGATGCGCATTTGCGCAGATCCGAGTGGAGTAGTAGGAAATCCAAATCTGGTGGAAATGGCACTTGGTTTGAAGAAATGATGATTTATGAATGTGCTCTACTTCCCACTTTCCGATTGAGTTTGCTTTGGGGCTGCTTTTCCCCCCTTCTTCCCTTCTTTTTCCTAGAGCGAGAGAGTAGAGAGAGGAATTTAAACGGTCTATAGAAGGGAGGAGAAGGGAGGGATTCAAACGAGAAGGGGCGGACTATTTCCAGGTGGAAGGAAGAAGAGAAGAGGAGTTTTTTGAAAGAAAACCCTATTTTTATTTATTTTATTATTTTAGCATGGATTGTTATTATTGTTTCTCTCGTTCGTTACCGTGAGATCAGACGGCGGTGATCTTGACGGGTCGGATCTTCTGCCGTCTATTTCTACTGCTCGTTTAGTTCCCTTCCCTCCCTCCACCTTCGGTTTTTCAAATGCTGAACGGCTGAATTTGTTGTATTATTGATTTTCATCGATTTCATGTGTAACTAGTGAATTAGATTTTTCATTTAAAGAGACCAATGTCAACGGGAGAGCTAGAAGACGGATATTTTTATTTTATTTTTCCTGAATAATAATATTATTTAATATGTAAATAAATCTGATATAAAGTATGGTGACGGCTGAGTTTAATCAAGGGGTTGGTCTAGCGATTAACTCGATGGTCTTTGACGTGAAAATCTAAAATTCAAATTCCTTCAGTAACACCTAACATTCAAACTAAACCTTAAAACCTATACCAACGCTTATATATAATAAAAAAAGTGCGGCGGGTTTAATCAAAAGATTAAAAGAACTTCGCGCGATGAAGATATTGAAAGAATCTTGCATGATTAATGGATGTACTTAAACAAACCCTAACTCACAATGGTTAATGATCCTCCACAAGAAGACCATCTAGCGGATTAGGGCGCACTGAACACTAATATTATTGACCATTAAGATGAGAGGACTTCAAAATCTAGTCGGACCAATGGATATTATAGTTGTCCATTTTTTTTTTATACCACATAGTAAACACTAACGCATTTTTTAGTTTTGAATATTTGGAAGTGATAAAAATGTAAATATACAATTTTTCGTCAACACTTTCGATGTAAAGTCTATTTTGAAATTACACATATAAGCTCAAATTATTAGAACAATTTTGTAATCTAAAATACATGAAATATTTGGAAATACACTCAAAGAAGCTTAGTCTTGCAGGAGTGTAAAGAGCGACATTATTGTGCATTCAAATCGTTGAAATATAGAACTCTGAATTCAAACCAATTGACCAAACCTAAATTTCAATTTTACGAGATGTTCTATGGGACAAGGGTCAAAACCCAAGAAGCTCAAGAAGAAAATAAAATCAAGCGACAAAAACCACCATGGGAGGAGTTGGGGGACAGAAGAGCTCAAGAGTCAACATCATATTCGTATGCAGATTGACAAACATCCATCTACCACTCTTAAATCATCCCAAAACTCTCCCATAATAGTTTTCCTGCACTATTATAAACCCATTTCCAAATAGTACTCGACTGAGAACATTTTATGACGAACCTATGGTTATAATAAATCTGACATTCACAACTACACAGGCAATAGTAGTCAATAGCACATCCATCACAGAGAAGGAAATTGTGGCCGGCAATAAACTTCAAATAATACCATGCATTATAAAGGCTGATAAAGGCAAAATTTCTCTCCGAATAACTTCACCAAGTTTACAAAGCAAAAAGTTCAATCCCCACACGCCCACTACCATCAGACAACAGCATAGGGGACAGAGATCATAAAGAGGCATTGCTAGTTTTGCCTAAGATTCAAACTCAGGCTCCAACCTTTTGGAACTTGTTACGACCACCTCTTCCCAAATTGTTATCCCTCGAACGAGGATGCTTACCACCACGGTGGAATCTGCCTCCCCTGGTCAGAAAATATGGGAAAAAGAACCATCTTGAATCAGATGCTGCCACTAAGAACCAGAACACAATACTGAAATTTCAAATTGCTGATGTAAATCAGTAACTGACCTTCCTCCTCGGTTGCTGAAACTAACCCTGCGGTTGTCTTGATTGGCTCGGACCTGAGCCCAATACTCTGCTTCCTTATCACCTACATGCCACACAGAATGTTGTACACTTATAGTTTGACTAATCGAAAGTTTGAGATGCTGAAAATAACTAGAGGATTGTTACATCTTCCCAACTGATGATTACTAGGCGTTACTTAAATTTCACACAGACTAAGCCCGTCTGTTAAAAATCATGCTTCATGCTATGATGGCAATTTGTTCATTTACCCTTCTCATATATAAAGCAACAAAAGCAAGTAACGAACAATTAACTAGTTAAAGATGGGTGAAGGATTGAGTTTGTTTACCGTATACTGGTTCTAAAGAGACAACAAAGTTTTTAACAATCAGCCCTCCCTCCTCTGCCAAGATTGCAGCAGCACGAGCCTTCTGACCTGCTTCGGGTTTCTCGAATCTCAAATATCCCGAATCCTCTCCAATTTTAAAATCAATAAACTGGAGAGAACAGAAACACAACACACACAAAAGAATTAGGAGTATCGTCGTACAAAAGAATCACTATCGAAAGGCAGCAGTTGTGGGTTCCAGTGATAAAAATAAAAATTATAACAGCTGTAATCGAGTGGTACCTTAATAGCGCCAAATTTAGAGAAGGCAGCTTTGAGATCCTCACGCAACATGACGTTCTTGTCGTTCTTGCATGCAGCAAGGTCAAATCTGTTGCCCTGTTTCACATCCTTCTCAACAGAATCTTTATTCGACTCTTCCTCCTCCTCATTCTTTGTTTCTTCGTTTCCAGAGACATTTTCATTATCAACCTTCTCAGTATCCATAGCAGCACCTTCTTCCTTGTTATTATCAGCATCATCTTCTGAAGACTTCCCCTGAGCTTCTTCAGTAGTTTTCTCGACGGAAGTTGTAGGCATTTCGTCAGCTGCTTTAGAGACAGGCTCGCCATCTTTAACAGATTCCTGGTTACCATTCTGCTTTGTCTCATCTCCCGTTGATATGCTTTTCAGTTTAAAAGCAACGATCAGGCCCTTTGTGTACCTGTGATCATATCAGAAGTTAAAGAGTTAATATGGTCAATATGCACAAAGGGGACTATGAAGAAAATTACATTGCACTGCTAATAACTTACTCTTCATGTGGGCTTGAGTTGTTGTTGTTGTTGTCAGAATTCCACCGGGGATTGGAAGCTCTCAGTTCTGCTAATTTACTCTGCCTTTCTTCATCAAATTCCTTCCTGAGTTGTGAAGAATGTTCATGTTATCGGGTAGAGTTAATACAGTCTAGAATATCCAATATAACGTAATATAATAGATAGCAAGCACTCCGATGAGAGGAGCCGCAAACAAGACTCACTTTGGTTTCAGTTCTAGCTGTACACCTTCAAATTCCAAACGTTGACCTAAGACCTTGTCAGCCTCTTCATCAGTCGAAAACTCAACCAAAGCAGTGCCACACAATACCTTTTTGCTAGCTAGATGGTTAGGCAGCCTCAGACTAGTCACCTGAAACAAAAACAAAAACAAAAAAAACAAAAAAAAATTAAGGCACTTAAACTCACATCAAAACATCCACCCACAAAGCGGATTCCCTTAAGTTGAAGCATGCAAAGTGAACAAGTTGTTCACACACAGATAATTTATACCACGAGAAAACAAAGACACTCAATTTACCTGGCCATATTGACTGAAGAATGTCCTCAATGCATCACGATTCACATCATAAGGCAACGGTGATACAGCAATCGTTCTTCCATCCAATTGTTCCACTAACTCTTCTGTTTTCATTAGAGGACCAATCCTACCAACTCTTTTACCTATAAAAGACCATGAGCCAAAAAACAAAATTGTTGTCAACAAGACAGTTCTAAATGGTGGGGTAAGCATAAACAACTCAACTTTGCATCAAATTCACAATTCACATGTCATATAAACTGCATAAACTCCTACACAATTAGTTCACAACTGAGCCTGGAAAAAAAGGAGGCAACACAGAGGAAAATTGAAGAAGGGGTTACCATCTTCAGAGAGTTTAAGAGAAGTAGACTTTGCAAGAGTATCAGCAACTGCCTTCAAAGTATCCTCTGGAATTTCGTCCTGATTGGCCTCTTGCAGCTTCAAGTAACCCTTCATTTTCTTGAATGAGCATATCAGAGCCAGGCTTACCACTGTTTAACCATGTCAAGAAAGACATCCGAAATCCAATCCAAATTGATTTTAATGAAAAAAACAATAGGAACAGAGCAAAAAGTAAACAGTTTTTGTTTCTGTTTTCGTTTTTGCAAGGATACAGCCATCTTCGCAGGATGCAACAGTGCTGGATAAGAACTTGTCCCGCGGCAGATTGCTGTCACTGAAGTAAAACTCCACCTGCCATCATTCGCAAAATACATCACCAATCGATAATATAGTTTTGAGCCTAAAGGGTAATGATTTATTAGACGAAGGAAGAGTGTGATAATCAAAGGAGTGGAAGAGACCTGTCGGAGGACTTCCTTGGCGGTGGCTTCGTCCAACGATTGTGTCGCCATTGAAGCACCGGTTAGAGAGAGAGAGGAAGCAGAGAGGCGATGAAGAGGGAGACGGAGTATGAATTAGGGTTTTGGAGAGGATTTGGGCGTCGAGGCGTAGTGGGGGTTTTAGGAGGTTGAATACGAGGGACAACGCGCGATTTTATAGGTTCCACTTCGAACCGGTTTCTCCAGTTCGCGGTTGGAATTTAATTTTTCAGTTACACCACGTACTCGTCACTTCACTTCCGCAGACGCAGAATGAGAGAAGACTACTGGGAGAGAGGACGGGACAGGTTACGGTGATTACTACCGTGGTTACTAAGAGCAAATTGAGTATAACAAAAAAATTTATTAATGATTTTTTTTAATAAGAAATTACATAAATATATTAAATACAATTTTTCTCTCCCTCTTTCTCTCACTTTCACAATTTTTGAGCCAGATCTCTCTTCCATCTTTTTCTCAATCTTTCCTTGATTTCGTTAATCCAAACTAATACAGCTGCAACAACAAAACAATAAATCAACACCAATCCATTAAAAAAATACTACCATTGTACAAAACATCAATATCATTCAAGAAATAAAAACACTACCATTTCACAAAACATCAATACCATTGCAGATTTAATCACTACCAATGCGACAAAATCAATACCAATGTAACAAAATCAATACCAATGCGACGAAATCAATACCAATGCGACGAAATCAATACCAATGCGACAAAAATAATACCAATGCGACAAAAACAATACCAATACTACAATAACACTACCACTACGGGGAAAAATGACTACCATTTTAAAAAAAATCACTACGGAAAAATAATATCAATCCTTCCTCCTCAGCGCACGACGTGATCTCGGACAGCTGCCGCGGCGGTGGAGATTCTCTCATTCCTCCCACCGGCCCAGTACGACTGGCTTACGGTAGTTGGAGAACTAATAATAGTATCGTCGTTGTTGTTGTGATTGCGGAGAAGGAAGAGATTTGTATCGTCGATGAGACGGTGCCGGCGTAGATGTGGTGGAATCTGTCGGGAGAGTCGAAGAGCGGCGGGGGCGAGTCGAGGTAATCGCCGGCTCCGTTGGTAGACGGCGGGGAATTCGGCAGGTAGGATCTCCGTCGAGGTGGACGACGATGTGGTCGAGCTGCTCGGATCGCCACCCATCCGACTGGTGACTCGCCCGTGGCCAGATAAAGAGGCGCGGAAGGAGTCGTCGGACAAGCAAACCCTAAGCCATCGTCGAGGAGGGTGAGAGCTTGCGGCTACGGCGGGTTTGGCTGTAGAAGTAGGGTTAGGGTAGAATATATAGAATAATCAAGTGTGGTCCTTTTTTTCTTCCAAAATTATCCTGAGATAATCTTAACCGTAAGATTAAAAAAAGAGGAAAGAAAAGAAAATAAATGGTGGATACTAGAAATTCACTTTCCACCCTAACCCATTCCGAGAGGGGCCCCATGTCTCGTGATGACGAAAGAAATCAACTTGTAGGTTAGAAATTGGAGTCTGACTCTAACCATTTTCCCCCCTCCAAAGTCGGTATTTATTAAAATCCATCAAGCAGAAGAAAACAAGAGTACGCGGGAGTCGACCAATAGCCGAACTCTCGATGAGAGGGCCTTTTGTGTCACAAGATGGGCAACCTTATTGGGTTGACGGGACACAAACAAGTAAGAAACTCTGCTAAAGCGAGAGGCCAAGCACCGAACGTCCTCCAGAATAGCTCCTCCGCAATCATGACTCTGACCATTTGGGACAGGAACAGTTTTGGAGCAAGAAAACATGTATAGGATTTAGATTGACCTAAAACCGAGCCTATATACCACCAGTTTTTGATCTATAAACAACTATGATAAAGATGTGCAACCGTAATGGGGGGAGATAGGGTGAATGTCTCGAGTTTTCGATGGGTTCTAACCAAACCTGAATATTAATGAAACACTAATTTAGTTGCTTCTCGGATTCCGATTTCGGTTAATCAACATTTAAGGTTTCAACTTTCAAGGAAGAGCACAAAGTAAGAGAAACTCAAGGCTCAAGCTATCAATTGGAAAAATATAAGTGAAACCAACGATCGATGACTCAATAGGTTTCGATGAACCATCAAAATGAGATGCAACAACAAATCATTTTAGCCAAAGGGAGGAAGTAAGACCACCATTCCCATTTATCACAGACATGACAAGTTATGGGCCGTTTACTTGCCATTCCATTTCTGTTAGCTGCCACAACAGAAAACAAAATTAAAATGAAAATGAAACTGTCATTTCCTGGAAAACAAAACCTGAAAAAATCTTGTTTAGCTGAGAATTTTTGTGAGTTCTGAAACTGGGTTCTGAAATGAAAACCTGTTTAGTTGCTTCATTCTGTTTTCTGATTCTTGATTATGATACAACCCTAGCCATGATTATAATAACAATTACGCAACTCTAATAATGACTATAATAACAATTACATTGTTTTTAAACTACTAATAAACATACGGATATTTTATATAAAAAATAATATTACAACATCAAACATTGGAGATTCTATCTCTTTAAAAACCAATAACACTGTCATGAATATCATTCTAGCATCATAGTTTAGTGCTCTGTGATACTAGACACGTCTAAATTATAGTACCATTTCATCAACCAAACTTCACAAATCCATTAAACCCACACTATAACCATTTTTTTAATAACACTAGAACCATTCTAGATAGAAACCCCACATCAAAAGCTAGAAAGCCAATTGGAAGACACCAACCACGACTACCAGGCCACCCAAATCTGCATCAACTACGACTACCTTGCCAACTTCACCTCCAACTCGTCCGCGACATCCACAATGAATTTGCCGGATTGGTGTACGGCCAGATTACATCCGCGTGGGGTTGGAACGGGAACAGGACGGCCTAATCCCGCGAGGCGCAGTGCTACATAACCACCAAAATCTTCTTGCCCTTCAATCCCGCCTTGTCAGAACCCTGAATTCCAATCTTCCGCCATGCCTCCCGCCATCGCAGCGAAAGCTGTAGCTCCCGCCTCCACCGCCTCAACGAAGGGAAAGAACGATGGGAAGAACGACGGGCTCGGGGAAGGTCATTGCTGGAGAAAGAAATAAAAGGGAAGTTGATATAGAAGGGAAAAGAACGACGGGCTGGGGAAAAGTTATAGGGAAGTTGAAATTAAAAAAAAAAAAGGGTCGTGGGATTCGAATCCCCAACCTCATTAAACCAAATTATCATTTTTTCCGCTGGAACCGGGGAGAAACCCGTGTGTCAGTTTCCTGGAAAACGACATTTTCTTGTTTTCGGCCAGATACTTCATTCGTTGCTCATCGTTTTTTCAATTAAAAACAGAAAACAAGTGAACACGTTTTTTCGTCTACGTTTTCAAATTTTTGTTTTGGCAACAATAAACAGAAAACGAAATGGGAAGTGAACAGGGCATTAGGCTTCTTTCTCTGTCTCCAAAAGAAACCAAGCAAAGAACTTTGGTGAAACAATTTTATGGTTTACCACCCTATGTTTCAAATTTGGAGTTGGTCTCCTTCGATTTCTCCCTCAGTTTTACATTTCCTCCGGGCTTTCTCAATTGAAAATAACAGGACATGAGTAACAGAAAGAGAATGATGAGAGAGCTAGACTTGGAGCTCTCTGACATACAAAGGCAGAATGATATTTTCCACTTCCCTTGACGGAGGGGCGACGGCAAGGCCACAGACCATTTTTTGGTACATCATCTTGGTGTGCTCCTTCGTTTTGGCTCACATGAAATCTTCTTCCATCTCCTGCAGAGACTTGCTCTCTGATGCAATCTGCTTGTTGGATGTCATCTTCTCCGCCACCATCAATCCCTTGTAGCTCCTCACCTCTGCCTGCCTCTCCTTTTCCATCCTATCCATCTCCTCCCTTCGTTTCTATCAAAACACAATGGAGTTAGCAATCTTTGTTAAGCTATAATGAACAGAGGTGGAAAATTGGATTCTTTCCCAAAGCCAAATTATGGACCAGGAGCAAATCAGAAGATTTATAAAAAGTGATTAGTGAAGACATATTTGTATCTGCACTTCAAAAAATTAGGAGGTGAAGCTGGTAATGTTTGGAATATTGTTCTAAGCAATGATGAGGCAGGCTAGAAATCAAATGAAAGCCTTTACCAGCCATCACGAAATTCCCTACTCAAAAAATTTCAATGCTGAACTAGTAAACTTGAATCTAAAAAACCACAAATGAAGTAAGAAGGTTATATTACAATCGACCCTTATGCTCAGACTCCGAATATGCAAGTCTCTTACGCCAATAACACCGGGATAAGTCACGGATCAACATCCTTAACTGGATCTGGTGTCAAATAAACTTAATACTCGACCCTTGTATGACATGTAATAGAATTGCCAACTAAGTGAGATGTCAATTGCCAATGGCTGAACATGAGATAGCTTACTTTATCTCTGAGTTGAAGCTTCCTCTCAGCCCTTTCTGCCGCATTTACGGCTTCCCTCTCCGCTGCAACAGTAGAAAGGAACAAGTAACATCAGCAACAGAAGTAGAACTTGCTTACCAGCAAGGCCAAAACGGTTAACGGTTCAACAATTATGTTGTGACTTTTTAGTCAATGTCTAAAGTACCAAATATGAGATGATTAGCTGACCTCTCAAATCAGGCGTTCTTTCTACTTTTGTTTTGTTCAGTCTGTTGATCACCTCATTAATCCGCTTCTCCACTTTCACTGTACGAACCTACATTATTCAATTGAGTGACAAAATTATATCCACACCAAAGTACACAAGGAAGCTAGATAATCTCCCAGTTGAAAGTGATAGGAACCAGAAAAATAAGTTCTCACCATCTTTGAATTGTGAAAGCCAACTTGACCAACATCCATTGTAGCGGTCTTCTTCAAGTTTGACCAGGGAGTGTAGACAACATCAATGTTGTTAACCTTGTTGCCTGGAATTCGAAAAACGAAAAAACAAACCTAAAAAACAGTATCTTCACATCTCGTCGAAGTGCATCATGAAGTATATAATGACAAATGGAAACAGAAGCTTCTACACCAACATCACCACGAAAATAATGGTACATCAAATGCAAGCTGCATATTCAGGAATCAGAAGAGCGGTAAAAGAGAACCATTGCCTTGAATTGAATTTGCTTTGACAAGCTGGCAACAATCCTCTAGTAACCCTTCACTTATATTGTCGAAAGTCTGACCCTTATGCAGCCTTACATAAACATGGGCTGAAGACATTTTGTCCACATGAAACCTGTAACCATCCGCCGAACGAAACATAGTCTTAGCATTGAGGGGAATCGCCAGAAACCCATTCAGAAACAAAACAACGATGTGAAAGTCATCCATAAAAGCCAACCTTCCAACTGCACTGAACGCAGTAATGCATCATCACAAAGTCAATGAAGCAAAACTCCCGACTAACAGCACATAAAACCAAAATAACTAGGTCTGAACAGCAATCAGCTGCTTTCGAAATTGAATTAAGGATCATCAACTTTCATCTATCTTATATAGAATTAAAACCAAGACCAGAAAACCAATGGTCAACCAAATTTCAGAAATGGGAACTGAAAGTTGGAAACTAAAGCAGCAACCTTCAACCAAAGAAAGTCCCCATGAAAAGGGGTCAAACTTTAGCAGACGGGAACTATGGAAGCAAGCAACCATCAAATGGCGCTTCGATCAGAAAATAAGCAATCAAGAACCCTTTTTAAGAAGAAAATCGGATGAATTGTTATTGCAGAAACAATTGAAAGGGGCAAGTGGGTTGGGGGTAGAATGGTAGATGCTAATTCTTTACCAAACGTCTTCCGGGAAGCCGTATTTGATGAGTTCCTCGTTCTCGAACTTGTCGAATCCCATGAAAATGGTGTAATCGCCCACATCTGGCCGTGCCTTGAAGTACAGAACCATCTTCTTCCCCTGCTTTTGCTCTTCTCGCTACAATTCAGAATCCCCTGCCTTCCCTCTCTTCTGTAAATTGGGTCGTTAGGGTTCTTCCTTTTATTCCGATTTCTGGCCAACTTGCTGTGCTTGCCAAATTTTCAAAGGAAAATGCGTCGTTATTATTTTATTATATCCGACTTCTGTTCTAGCCTAATATTCCTACTTTCTTATTTATTTATTTATGGTTAATTCACTTTCTGTCGCTATACTATGTAACTTTTCCAAATGTGTCTCTAGTGCTTTTAAACTTCTTTTTTTAGTCCTTATACCACCATAAAATCCATAGGAATGGTTTGGATGAGTAATTGTAATAAATTATTTTGATTAAATTGTCTTATTATAAGGCAATCGGATCAAATTAACCTGTTTTTCAAAAGAAAATTTGGATGGATCAATTTGACATGAGAAATATCGAATTGATCTGTTTTGAGTCAATTTTAATTATTTAGAAGTGGATGGAAGGACAGGTAATTCAAATTGACTCGTTTTATAAAATGAGATAATTGATCAAACAATATCATTATACAATTGATTCATTCAAACGACTCCATGTTTTCTTACATTCAATCGTCATTTTCAAAGCAGTCATCAACTAGGCTACATATGAGTTCGGCTGCGTATAAAATATAATCCATGTATTCTACAATGTGTTAAGTATGATGGACATCGAGTACAACAAAATAACATAAATTAGTAATTTTACCTTTGTGAAAATTATTAATGTACATAATTTTTGTTTTTAGTAATATACATCTATAAATTATATTTTTACCACCTTCCTATATATAATAAACAAAATAAGAATGGACATATTTGTTACAGCTTCAAAGCATCATTCTTTATGTTATGAAATTTCACTTTTACAAACTTACAAACACATATTTTAACCATTCCACACCACATAGAAACCCAACTCTACATCATAATGACAACTTGGTATTTGACATTTCAGACACCGAATGAAATACAATCACACACTCAAAAGTTTTGGTTGGGTCTACCAGGAAATATGAATCCCAAAGACCCATAAACATAAGAATGAACACTCCGTAGTGAGACTTGTCCCACAAGTCTCGAGAAACAGGGATTCTCTATGGCCGATACAAACAGAGATTCTCAAAACCCATGTATTCTCCTTTATTTATCTTCTCTACCAGGTTTGTGATCCCAACTCCACCTAGTGATATTGCACTGACGAAGATTGTAAAGGAGAGCACGAATATGATGAGCGATGCCCTGCCTGTCCATCCCACAACTGCGCTGATTAAGTGCTGCCCAATATAGGCAGCCAAAATGGACACTCCAACAAGGTACAGGGCTGCCAAAAGAGATGGTTGCATGATCACAACTTCAAATCAAGCAAATGAATGGCGTAGAAGGCTAGCCAAATAACCTACCGTTTGAACAGGGAAGCGATGGAGAAGGTAGTATTCCACCACAGACATGGATGCTGAGAAGGCCATTCCCAAAGTTGCTGTGGCACTAACAACCTACAACAAAAGGGAACAAACACATCTTGGTAGTTTCAACCAGATTAAAAATGAAAAAGCTGCAATATTTCGCAGTCTCATGGCTGATGAAGTAAAAAGCTTGCCTGAGGAGGAATTCCCAGTTCAAGAAACAGAGGGCCCATCACAAATCCACCACCTAATCCAAGAAGCCCACCAACAATTCCAGCAAACAACCCACAGATGGAGAATAAAGTCAGTTGCTTTAGCTTCAAGTTCCTAGCTTCTTCACCCATGGATGCTATCTTCTTTGTCCCTTTGTACAGGCTAATTGCCTGGTACAGAAACACACTGGCCGAGACTGGGATCTGGAGCAAGTTCAGCACCCAGTACTCCATCGAACAAATGGCTGTGTAGTTCTGCTCGAATGTATTTTAAACTTGTGTCACCAGTGTTCAATTCAAAGATGGATGAAACACAGAAAGGAAGATTAATCAGCCAAAGAAAGAAACAACCTTGGAGATCTGCAAGGTGACGTAGGCCACCCAGACTAAAGTCAGAAGTCCGAGTTCCTTCCACCGAATGTTGTTGATAACAGTAACCTGAAAGCCCCAATTACCAAGCAAAAGCTAATTTAGTTGTAAACTTCCAGACTAATTGCAGCAGAAAGGAAAATACAACCACCTCTCGCTTCTGGGGAGAAGAAACATTGCCCGTCGTCGCTCCTTGGCTTGGCCCGCCTAGAAGCGGCTTGTATTCTCCCACCTCCCCACCACCATCAGCTGCCAAAGAAATTTTATGAGCTCACTTGAGCAAATAATCGAACACATGGTGCACATAATTCCATGAAACTGAACTCTTTACTGTTTAGTATTTACCTGCTGGTTCCAAACACTTGGCAGCAGCTTCCTTGTTCCAGAGATCAAGACCCTTGAAGTATGCCCTTCCCGCCGTTGCTAAGAGGAGAATGATGAGAAGAACTGTGACCAACCAATCGGGGAAGACAACGTTGAAAGTGACTCCAATACTGATCCCCAACAGCAACACGGGTTGGATCAGAAGCACCAGATCGTACTCCACGATGGGAAGATCCAGAGTCGGGTGTCTCAGCTTGAGATTGTAGAACACAGTTGAAATTGCAGCGCCAGTGATCATGCCTGCCTTGTAACAGCAAAAGTGTGAAAAAGGGTAATTAAGCAAACCAGCTAGTCATTCTTCTAAGATAGCTCATGTAAACCCTCTCTACTTGTATTCTTACACTTAGAGATGGCGGTTGATGATTTTGGATCGAACCCAATGATGAGAGTGAGCATGGGAACGAATATCCCGCCGCCACCAACGCCGCCGACACTCCCGAAAGCTGCTCCCAAGAATCCGATGGCCGTCCCCGCCACTACTCGCCACCCAAATGCCAGTTCCTGGAGGAAGATACAGAGTAGGTACAGTGGTTAACGTGCAGAGTATGAAAAATGAGTTTTTTTTTTTTTTGGGTTTGTTACTTACTGGCCAGACATGGTGATAATCGAAATCCGCTTGCCATGAGTAGTGGTCGCCCATTGATGGTTTTGCTTCCCAGGTGGAAGCTCTTACTCCTGCTCTGGATTTTGGGGCCTCTGAGAGACAATCAGAGGAATGCTGAAGTTGAGGCTACAGAAAAAGTCTTAACCAGACTTTCAGTCAGTAGTGCTTTACTAAAGGTGAGAGCTGAGGCAATCAAGAAACCGGGTAAAAGAACACACCTTTTATATCCAAGGGAGTACAGAAGTCGAGTGGTTCATACTTCATAGTGAGCGCCAGTTGTCACAGTACTAGCTCCAGTTGATTGTCGTTACTAACTAACCTTTCCTTTCACAATTGGGAATTCCGACAATACCCTCACTAACTTGAGGTCGCATTAGGTAAATATAATCGTCATTACTTATTATGCAATGTAACGTATGATTATTTTATGTAATAGTGGTAAGATGTAATTACGTAAGCCTTACGCGATGGACAAACCTTTTATGTAGTGATTATTGGCCTTGCGTTATATAAAGTGTTAAGTCATTGAGGAGGATTACGAACCACATTTGACTTAGCAGTTACGTTAGAAATAGTAGTCGTTGACCTTTACGTAATGGATGTGTATTTTACATAACAATTAAAAAATGTAATTCTGGAAGATTTACGTAATGAACAATTTTTTGACGAATTGAATATTAACATTGCGTTATGTAAAGTGTTAAGTCATTACCAAAGTCTTACGTAATTCTTCTAATTCAGTTATTACGTACAAAATAATTGTTGTTCCGTAACCTTTACTTAATTGATGTGTATTTTACATAACAGATATAGAATGTCATCACGAAAGTTTTACGTAATGGTTTTTCCTTTTGCGTAATGATTATTAAATGTGTGTTACGTAAAGTGTTAATTTAACTATTACGTAAGAAATAACTTTCGTTTCATAAACCTTTAAGTAATGGATGTGTATTTAACGTAAGAGTTGTAAAATGACATTACGGAGGCCTTACCGTAATGGATGGTCCTTTTAGGTCATGAACATTAACCTTGTGTTAAGTTAAGTCTTAAATAATTACGAAAGCTTTACGTATAACACGTCTAATTTAATGGTTATGCTAGGATTTGATTCTAGGGAATATTTGGAGCCATTATTTTGACTTTGAAAGAAACCCTAAAAATGAAAAGACATTCATCAAACAAGTCACCAGAAAAACGAGTTATCACTGTTTTCATATTTTATTTTTTTCATTCACTATTTTAATCAACGACCTAAATTAAGGTTCATACACATTCACGATTTAAATTTATACAAATTACCTTATTTTAATGCCTTCTACTAGGTGTTTGACATGTAGACAACATGCAACAATGAAACACAATACATAGCCAAAGTGTTGGTTTGTGTTTACATAAAAACTAAGAATCCCAAGAGCCCATAAACAAAAGAATGAACAATATATAATGAGACCTGAGCCCAAATCCCACTTAATCTAGAAACACACAGATTCTCTATGGCTGATACAAACAGAGATTCTCAAAACCCATGTACTCTCCTTTCTCTACCTTCTCAACCAGGTTTGTGATCCCAACTCCACCTAGCGTTATTGCACTGATGAAGATTGTAAAGGAGAGCACAAATATGATGAGCGATGCTCTGCCTGTCCATCCCACAACTGCGCTGATTAAGTGCTGCCCAATATAGGCTGCTAAAATGGACACTGCAACAAGATACAGAACTGCCAAAAGAGCAAAGATGGAGGGAGAAGCTTATTCAGATTGTCAACTTCAAGTCGAGTTAACAATGGCGTAACAGGCTGGCCAAAATACTTACCGTAAGGTACAGGGAAGCGATGGAGAAGGTAGTATTCCACCACAGACATGGATGCAGAGAAGGCCATTCCCAGAGTTGCTGTAGCACTAACAACCTTCAACAAAAATGAACAAACACATACAAACGGATCTTCAATGTTTCAACCAGATTGCAGAAAGGTGAAAAAAGCTGCAAATTTTTGCAGATTCATGGCAGATGATAGAAATGCTTGCCTGAGGAGCAATGCCCAGTTCAAGAAACAGAGGACCCATCACAAATCCACTACCTAATCCAAGCAGCCCACCAACGATACCAGCAAACAACCCACAGATGGAGAACAAAGCCAGCTGCTTTAGCTTCAAGGTCGTTGCTCCTTCTCCCTTGGATGCTATCTTCTTTGTCCCTTTGTACAGGGCAGTTGCCTGATACAAGAACACACTGGCCGAGATTGGGATCTGGAGCAAGTTCAGGGCCCAGTACTCCATTGAACAAGTGGCTGTGTAGTTCTGCAAGGAATCAGTGTTCAGTCCAAAGATAGATGAACACAGAAAGGAAGAATAGCCAATAGAATTAAGAAATCACCTTGGCGATCTGCAAGGCGACGTAGGAGACCCAGACGAAAGTCACAAGTCCAAGTTCCTTCCACCGAATGTTCTCAACAATGGAAACCTGAAAACCCCCCATTACCAAGAAAGCTACTTTAGCTGTGATTTCCAGACTATGGCAGAGAAATGAAAAAAAAAAAATATACAACCTCTCGTATTTTGGGAGTTGAAATATTTCCTGTCGTTGCTCCTTGGTCTGGCCCTCCTAGAAGCTGCTTGTACTCTCCCACCTCCCCACCATCACCTGCCAAGAAATTTATGTGCTCACTTCAGCAAATAATCAAACACCTGGCGCCCAAAAACCATTGAAACTGGAACTCTTTGTTAACTACCTGCTGGTTCCAAAGCAGCCTCCTTGTTCCAGAGTTCAAGACCCTTGAAGAATGCCCTTCCCGCCGTTGATAAGAGCAGAATGATGAGAAGAATCGTGACCATCCAATCAGGGAATACAACGTTGAAAGTGACTCCAATGCTGATTCCCAGCAGCAACACGGGTTGAATCAGCAATATCAAATCATATTCCACGATGGGAAGATCCAGAGTCGGGTGCCTCAGCTTGAGATTGTAGTACACAGTTGAAATCGCAGCGGCAGTGATCATGCCTGCCGAAAAAAATTTGCACAAGTTTGAATGGACAAACTAGCCTAATACACAGCAAGCTCATGGGAAAGGAAATCCTCTGCTTTCGTCATCTTCTTACACTTGGAGATGGCGATGGCGGATTTCGGATCGAACCCAATGACGAGAGTAAGCATGGGAATGAATATCCCGCCGCCACCAACGCCCCCGACACTTCCAAACGCTGCTCCCAGGAACCCAATCGCAGTCCCCACCACTACTTGCCACCCAAATTCCAGTTCCTGAAGTAAGAATGCTTTGCAGAGTGAGTAGAGTGATCAACTTGCAGAGTGGAATCCAGCTGCATTTTAGATTCAACACTCGTATATGGAAAAGTAGATTTTGGGTTGTTACTTACAGGCCAAACATGCTGATACTGGAAACCGGACTGCCATGGGAAGGCATCACCCATTGTTGCTTCCGAGCTGGATGGGAAGCTAAAGCTAGCATATGGGGAGAGACTTACCAAGAAGAGTATCAGTCAGTAGTGGTGTTACCAAACAGTGAGGCGACCAGAAAACGAGGGAAAGGATAACAAAATGATAGCCATCATAAGATTTGGTAGCATAAGTGAGAAGATCCTTTGATCCATCCAGGGGAAGGAATAAAAAATTCGACTGGTTCATAATGAGCGCCATGTCGCCGTAAGTACTAATAATAATCTAACCTTAGAAAACGACAGTTCTAGCCTGTATCCCGTGGATAAACAGATCAGGCCCACATGGACTGCATTGATCAAGTTGGTGATCCTAGATGAGAACAGTACATGTGTTTTGGTTCTGATTTTGACTTCAGTTTGTATTGTTCCATTTGAAGCTGTATTATCAGCAAGTAGTGCTCGAAAGGCCAACAAAGATGAAAAGCCAGCAAAAGAGATGGGGGCAGAAGAAGAAGATCCTTTGATCCAGGGGAATAAAAGAACTCCACCTCATGGATTGGGAGAGGTGAGCCCCCTTTCTTTTGTACAAATTCGCTTTGGATTATATTGAAGGAACTAATGTATGGAGAGTATTATAACGTACATACTATACATTGATATCTATCAACAATTCGAATTGTTGGGACCAATTGATTCATAAAATGGTATTAGCTTGTTTGATTATGAAGTCACAGCGTAGTCAATTCCATTCAAGGTGGGTCATTTGAACAAAATACATATGATAAATAGTTTTTTGTTACTTTTTAATCATCCATCATATAATCTTATATTTTGAAAAACTTGGTAAAATAAAATACATTAATAGTAAAAAATATCAACAAAATTACTATATGTTTACCAAACAATTATTCGTAATTCAGTTAGTCATTCGTCTTGCATAACAAGAAACCTTTTGAACAAATGATATGATACTTGGGTTCTACATATAATTTCTAACTATTTCCATCTGAATATACTGCTTTTGGAGATGCCAAATACAACTAAATGCCCCCGCGGGGGACATTGATTCTACTAGACAATAAGGATTAACACTTTACACGAAATTTAAGAATCGTATTTGCATAGGTTCTCAAATCCCATGTATTCTTGTCGTTCGATTTTTCCAATCATGTTGGATATGCCAACACCACCTGACCAGAAATAGCATATAAAGAAGCAAAAGAGTGTTAAAGGGTTGATGTATATAACAAGATAAAGCTGAAGTTCGAAGTATAGCACTATAGTTCATCCATCTCCATTAGGCTTTATGTCCAAATTGTCCATATTCAGGCTTGTAGGCTCTCTAATTAGCTATCTGGAGCCCGGAAAACCTATTAGAGTGGTTCCGGTAATATGGATCACATTTGGATTAAGCTTTAGTTAACTGATTGGTTTTGGGTGAGTATATAGAGACTCGCGTTAAACTGGACAGTTTTTTTTATTTTTTTTATTTTTATGAATGATGAACTTTATCACCAAGAGAAAACAAGAAAATACAACTAAAAAAACTGGACAGTTTAAGGCAGCATAATTAGCATCTACAATTATACATCCAATTCAAGTATTAATTTAGTTGACATGACATGGCACGATAGACTATTCGCAAAAAATTTAATAGAGATTGACGAGGTGAATGTAATGCTAGTTATATTCAAAACTTCAGTGACAAGTTTGTTAAAAACAAAAATTTAGGGACTGATTTGTTAGTGAACCCAAATCCAGTCATCCCCCATGTAAATTATAGGACCGAGAGACCTCACCTAGAGAGATTGCACTGACGAATATGGTGAATGCTAGAATGAAGATGATCAGAGACGACCTTCCTAGAATGATGATCAACTTCCTCACCACATGCTGCCCCACAAATGCAGCTACCGTTGCTACGGCAAAGAAGTAGACAGCTGCAGAAGGAGAAAAACCAGTGAAACAAAGGAAAGCTGAAACGATGGAAATCTAGAGGAGAGCTTCAAGACAAGCACTGCATACCATATGGAACAGGAAATCGATGCAGGAGGTGGTACTCTACGACGGACATAGACGATGAGAAAGTCATTGCAAATGTTGCAGTGGCACTTGAAACCTACAAACAAATTCCATGAAAACGGTATGAAAGGGTTTCACCATGATCAACCTTACAAGTTCAGAAATACAACAGTAATGAAGAAGAAAGCTCACCTGAGGAGGCACTCCTAGCTCCAAAAATAGTGGACCCAGTATGAATCCTCCTCCGAGTCCAAGAAGTCCACCTACGACTCCAGCCAGGATACCGCAAGCACAATAAGTCACAAGCTGGTGAACTTGCAAGTTGGTGCCTTGGTCTCCCTTGGATGCAATCACCCTGTGTCCTTTGTAGAGGCTGAAAGCCTCGTAGCCTGAGACACCAAGTGACACTGGGATCTGCATAAACAACAGAAAAGTATAACTCACTCCACCTTAGCAAAATCGGCGGAAACCAAAATGATGACTTTGTCTCCATACCTGTAACAAATTCAATACCCAGTAGTTTGTTGAGCAAGTAGCCATATTATTCTGCAAAAACAGAGTTATATTCGTTACAGTTCTTGAATCTTGATGGAATCGGCAGTACAAAAGTTCTGAGGGTCAGCAGAAGAAAAGAACCTTTGCAATCTGCAATATGAGGAATGCAACCCAAACGAAAACAAGAAGCCCAAGTTCCTTCCAACAAACATTCTCTGCAATTGAAACCTGCAAAAATATAAACCATTAGATGAATCTCTTTGCAGGGATCTGCCTCCAATTTCAAAGGCGGGCTCCAACTCACCTCTGCTTCATTGGTGTCCTTTCGAGGGCCACTTGGAAGAGGCCTGTATGCGTTATCCCCACCACCATTACCTAGTACAATCACACAAACGCAACAATCAGTCAAATTCTAGGCTATCACCAAACCAAGATAATCCAAAGATCCAGTAGAAAGATTAAGAACGACTAAATAAGCAACACTCACTGGTTGACTCAAGCCGCCTAGCAGCCTCCTGTTACACAATGGCAACTACTCTTCACCAAGAACTAAGTTGTGAATTGATACACTGATACAGAGAGAGATTACCTTCTTCATTACTGTTTCCTTTTTCCAGGTTTCAACACCCTTTAATAATGCTTTCGATGATGTGCCTATACCATGATAATAATTAGCCAAAAAGCGATGCGCAAATGCAGAATGACCAACAATACTTTCTCAATAGAAGATTTAGTACCTATAAACAGAACAATAAGCAGGACAGTAACCATCCAGTCGGCGAAGATGATATTAAAAGTCACACCGATACTAATTCCTAGCATAAGCATGGGCTGGATCAGCAGAGCCAAATCATAATCAATTATTGGCATGTCAAGTGTAGGATGCCGTAGCCTAAGATTATAGTACACAGTTGATGCAGCTGAACCCATTATCATACCTAAACAACAAGAGAATGGTCAGAAACACATTCTTTAATAGCAATGCCACTTAGTCTTAGCTTTACCGTCAATGCAACACGGGTAATCTTACATTTAGAGATTGCAGTTGATGATTTAGGATCAAACCCAACAATAAGGCTAAGCATAGGAACGAAAATGCCACCTCCGCCAACACCACCCACACTCCCAAATGCCGCTCCCAAGAACC
The DNA here is from genome assembly GCA_964030455.1 of Linum trigynum. Lineage (NCBI taxonomy): Eukaryota > Viridiplantae > Streptophyta > Magnoliopsida > Malpighiales > Linaceae > Linum > Linum trigynum. The sequence goes on from OZ034816.1 coordinate 1,722,612, forward strand.
CAACAATTGTGCCCAGCACTATTTGCCATCCAAATTCCAGTTCCTGCACACTCCACAGCAACCAACCTCAAGTCATTTTACAGCCACCCATCTAGTTTGCATTAAGATGAGGGCAAGAAGGCAATCATCATGGTAGGAAGGTTGTCATTAGGTGAAAAAAATAGGCAAGGAGTAAAGACAAAAATAGAGAAATCCGGACAATACAAAACTCCAAAGTCCGGCCAAAAGGATGAAACAGGGAAAGGTGGTGGGGGCCATCAACCCAGAAGGGGATGAAGGATAATGGACAACCATTCCATAATTTTGGATATGAGCAGTCAACTACGACGGAATTAGGAAACGAAAAAGGAAGGAGAAATGAGACCAGCCTTACAGGCCAGACGCGCTGATAACCTGTTCGACCATTTTGCCACACGAAATCCGATGCCTTAACGAGAAAACTAGAGGCAACACTCCGCTCTTCCGATTCTTCGAATCTCAAACGTCGGTCCGCCGAGACAAACACGACCGCGAACAATAAATTCAACAGAACCGTCGACATCGTCCTCATAATCCGCCGTCGCGCTCCGCGTTCCGCCATCAGATAGATCCACCGGCCGAATAAATGAGGGGGAAAGAAAAGGAACGGTAGTTGTTGTATTACGGGCGACGGGGGCTCACTGAAAACCAACACAAATTTTGAATCTCCGGCGACTTGAGAAGAGACTTCGCTGTCCACTTGGCAGGGATTCAAAGTCAAAAGGCGAGATCGTAAGGAGAATGAAATTCCGAGGGAAGGGAAGCGATATATTTGGAGCCCTCAAATTCCGGGGGAAATGGCCGAATTGGGATCCTCGGAAGAAAATGGGAGGGGAGATATAGGCCACGTTTGTTTTCCGGGAAAGCGATTAGGAAACCATTTTTGTGTGCGCGCGCCAGAAAATATTGGGCTGCCAGGCCTTTCCAAGTGTCAAAACTCGACCAAGAGGACCGATGGATTGCAAATTTCGGGCTTGCTTATCAGTAATTCAGTATTCACGGGTTCATCTATTTCGGCCCATGGGCCCGGAGAGGAAGGGCGTTGCAGCTGCATCAACCTTTCTCACCACCCACTCCCTCTCTCTCTTCACTCCATGCTGAAGATGATGCATTTGCAGCAGCATCAGCACTACTCCCCGCCATTTCCAAACCCTCGTTTATCCCGAATTCTGGTCCCCGTTTACTCTCACACCTCCTTCCCCAGCCATTTACACATTGCTCCTCGAAGCCTTCACTCTTCTCGGAGACTAGTGGAATCCGTATTCCTTCCTTCCCCTGCCCCGCTTTCTCGGTTCATCTGCAGGTCCAATGGCCGCTCAGGTGACAGAATCACTTCCCTGAATTCAGTTTCTCTAGGTCCCATTTCAGCGTTTCACTGTTTAACTTCGTGGCTGGATTGAACGCTTGAAGAAGCTGCTGGGGAGAAAATTTTGAATGTGTGCTATTAGTTCATTCAGGACTTTTGACAAGCAGTTGGCGTGCGTTGGGGTTTGACGGTGTGTTGTCTCAATTGCAGATATACCAGGGAGTCTTGAAATTGGGAAGCGGGGAGGCGGAAGGAAGCCTGAGAGGCAAGTGAATGGGGTGTTCTGGGTTATTCTTGTGAACCTTGGTGTGTTCTTGGCTGATCACTTCTTCCAGGTAAATTCTGAAGTTTTTCCTCTTGCAAAGTTTGAAGTTCGGATTGTGTAGTTGAGTCCGTGACTTTGTTCTGTTTTCTGCTATTCATCGAGAAGGTCCGCGCCATAAAATCTCTCTACTTGTATCACAATTGGCCTGCCTGGTACCAGTTTGTCACAGCAACGTTTTGCCATGCCAGTTGGTGAGCTAAATTGAGCTGCCAAAGTTCCCTCACACTTCTATGTACTTCATATTCATATTGGGGTTTTCATGTGTCAGGGAGCATCTCTCGAGCAACCTTTTCTTCTTGTATATCTTCGGTGAGGGCTGCGGTTTACTTGGGTTACTGGATGACTGTATTTCAAAATTTTAGATTGGAAATTTGATATGCAGTTATTTTCTATTTGCAGGAAAGCTTGTTGAAGAAGAGGAAGGAACTTTTGCTCTGTGGTTTTCCTACATTCTTACTGGTGTTGGGGCGAATCTCGTTTCGTGGCTAGTTCTACCCAGGAATGCCGTTTCGGTTGGAGCCTCAGGTGCTGTTTTTGGATTGTTCGCCATTAGTGTACTTGTCAAGGTATAGTCCTCCTTTCTGATGGATGGTGGCCCTATTCTCTGAAAGCCTATCTTCAAGATGAGCCATCTCTTGATTTTGTCAAGTGCAGTTGACTTGGGACTGGAGAAAGATCCTTGAGGTGCTGATATTGGGACAATTTGTTGTAGAGAAGGTATGCAACCAACTTCCCGAGCTTGATTCTTTTCAGCCATGGAATAAGTGGTATCTTGTTTTTCCATCCAAAAGCTTCCCATCTATGAAATGCTTATGACCATTTCTGTTATTGCAAACAGGTAATGGAGGCAGCACAATCTTCAGCAGCATTATCAGGGAGCTTAAGAGGAGGTAACCCGGGTCAGAGTGTGAACCATATTGCACATCTCTCTGGTGCTCTGATCGGCGTTCTTCTAGTTTGGCTCGTCAGTAGAATCCCTGCTCCTAATGACGACGATGAAGTATCGTCTTTGACTGGGAAATCAAGGAAAAAGTGAAAGCACAGAGCCACCAAGCACGGTGTGTACTGATCAAGTTTGCATATTGATGTGTCATTGAAGCCACGATTATGTTTGTATGATTCTACACGGATGCAATACAAGAACTTTGTTATAGTTAGATGAATATTTGGAATTTGTACACTTGTGTTTGGACTGACAAAACAGCACTGATAAAGAGTTATATGCCTGAAGCGTTCATCGTGGTTTCCCCATGGCAAAATAAAGCTAAATTTATTATCAGAGCCTGGTTTCGATACAGGGACCTGTGGGTTATGGGCCCACCACGCTTCCGCTGCGCCACTCTGATAGTTCTTGCTATGTTCTCTCTCTTTAGTTTATCATTCTACGAATCTTTGTGAAGAAACACGGGGAAAAAAGATTATACCAGAAACTTAAATGTGAAATCTCGCAATTCACAGAGTTCAACAGTAAAATTGAGATTTCATGATTAAGTTGCACTAGAACAGATGCGAAAAAAGACCTAGATTGTTGATCAGTAGGGTCACAGATTTGAAAGGCCTTTGCAGCTATCTGCAACATAAGTTCCCTCTGCCCCCTTTGCCAAAATGCAGATACAAGTAAAAATGCGGGGAAAAAACTTTGCTTTCCGTTATTTTCCTGTAGCTATCTTTTCAGTTGAGGAACACCGCTGTACAAGACTGTGCAAGTTGACCATATACACCACCACCTGTTATCTTCCTGTACCTATCTTTTCAGTTGAGGAACCCGGCTGTACAAGACTGTGCAAGTTGACCATATACACCACCACCACAATGCTGCACTTGACACTGCTTCAGGCACATCACCCTCGACCACCTCGACCCGAATTTACTGATGTAAGAAAGATTCACCTGTTTAGTTGCAAGCCACGAGCATTCCGTCGAAGAAGAATCAGTTGGGTCTCTCAGCACAATCCTACCACCTTTCTTAGTCAATCCAGACAATCCTGTCGCAACCTGCTTCTGATAGAGTTCCTCTAAGCTCTGCACTGTTATTTCTTCTTCTGCTTCTGCTGCAGCTGATTCCTCTGTTAGTCCACTGGCAGCCCATGCTTCTGAGACAAGCACGAGGGTTGCCTTCTCAGGCTCGATCCCAGATTCTCTCATGATTTGGAGAACCTCTTTTGCCTTCCATGGCTGTTTAGCTTTACAGTATCCCAAGATTAAGGTCTTAAATGTCTTCAGATTAGGAGACACACCGAATTCACGCATCTGGTTGAAGACCCTCATTGCAGAATCCATTCTGCCACAACTGCACCATCCGCTGATGACTGTTGTGAAATTCACGATGTTCGGGTGGATTCCTGATTCGATCATGGATTTAAAGACCTCTTCTGCTTTCTCTGGCTCTCTGGCACGAGCATAGCCTTTGGCAAGAATGCTGTATGCATGTGCATCGGGTTGAATGCCAGCATTCACCATGTCTTCGAAGATCTCTCTGCACTTGCTCATGCGCCCTGCTGTGCTCCATGCATTCATGATAGTACTGAATGTAATGACGTCAGGTTTCGCGTTGAATTCTCTCATCAACTCGAGGACCTGCGGATTAATACAACAACGTATCAAAACCCAGATACGAAACTAAATTGGGAGGATTTCTAGCGAATGAGTTGGAAAGAACTAGTGTGCATCATTATAGTTCAATATTAAGGACAGCTCAGAGCTCACCTCATCAAGTCCTGCTTTATCCATCTGGTCAAGAAAGCCTTTGATCAGCGAGTTAAAAACAACAATGTTAGGACGCACATCAAGTTCCTTCATTCTGCAGACAAACCTCAGAGCTTCACTGGTTCTTCCTTCTTTCACATACCCACTTATGATGATACCACATGTTCTGGCATTAGGCTGTACATCATGCTTCTGCATCTCTGAAATCACACCTTCAGCCTTCTTTGGCACTCCTTGCTTCCCATAAGCTGATGCAATTGTGTTATAAGTAACTGCATCAGGTTTAGTCCCTGAACCCATCATCTCATTCACTATATTCCATGCCTCATCGATGTTCTTGTTACACCATGCTCTAACAAGAACATTATAAGTCCTGAGATTAGGTTTCGGGTTCCCTTCCTTGGACATAAGTTCCACCAGCTTAGTAGATTCTTCAGGTCTACCAGCAATGCCATAGCCTTTGATCAGTGTGTTATAAGCGCTGGCTGCAGGTTTCATCCCATTCTCTTTCATCTTCCATAAAGTTTCCATGGCTTCCTTCATGTTCCCGGATTCAGCAAATGCATTGATCAGGGCATTGAAGAATACTGAATCTGGTTTCAGTGCATTCCCCTCTACCTGAGAGATGATAGAGGCTACAGAGTCGAAGCGCTTCTGCAGGGTCAAGGAATTCAAGAGAATTGTGTATGTTACTAGAGATGGTCTGTGGCCTCCCTCAACCAAACTGTCAAATATGGTTTGTACTTTCTCTGGCTTTCCTCTGTTCATCATAGCATTCATTTCACTCGTCCGTGCTCTAACAATTCTACAGCTATTTTTGCTCATGCAAATTGTGCAACTGACTGCACTTGGTGACTCTGCAGACCTTGACATAGGAGATGAATCGTTCTGATTATCTAGATTATTCACCTGGGAAACAAGAATAATCTCTTAGACTGAACCGATACAAAGTTCCTTACGGTCAAACAATCAGGCATAACGAAATAAATGGTACATGCAGAGGTTCACGAGGTTAGTGATAGCCATGGATACCTTGATTGGCAACAAAAGAGACCATCCTTTCTTCATAGCAGTTGCTCCTCCTGCTGGATTTCCGTTTGAGTTCCCTAAAAAACCATTTTCCTTGCAAGACGCTTCCATATTGAGACTACCTAAATCCGTGCTTCTTACTTCAGAGTCCTCACTTGAATCTAAGCCATCACATCCTCTCGACTTCAGCCCTTAAACAAAAGAAAACAGAGAAAGCTCCATGAACGATAACTCATAAATTAACAGAAAGTAACAGGCGGAGACTTGCTCTCTATCCAAACAAGTTTCCAAGAAATATGGAAGCGGAACCACAAATCAACACAGCCGCACAAGTTGCCAACTGAAACGAAGCAGAGATCAAGCCAAAACTGTGCAGAGAAAGCTATCTAGGAACCCTAAAGAACTAGAGAACCCGTCGTAACGGGAAAGGACAACTGATCGTCGCAAGAACACAGTGTCCGCAACCAGAGAACCAAATGTGAAGATGATCGTCGCAAGAACTTGAAGAAAAGAAAAACCTAATCATTCCTACCGCAAAGAGAAGACGAAAGAAGAACTGGAAGTTCGCGCCATGGATACGCGACTCAAGCGAAGACAAATCGACGCAAGAAATAGGCCAAAACGAAGTCGAATGCGCGCAGCAAAGCTGAGCAGAGAGCGTTCTTCGATAGTTCGAGAAATGAAAGCAACTAGTAACGAAGCGGAAGAGAGAAGGAAGTTCTAAATTTACCAGTCGGTTCATCGCGCCATTGGAGAGAAGCAGAGAGAAGGTAGCAAGTAGCAAGTAGCAATGCAGGGGAAGAGAAAACGGGAATTTGCAGTTTGGACAGGACGGGGCTTAAGTAGCTACAATTACTGAAGGATGTGCGGGAATATATATTTATTTATATTATTCCGAATAAATTTGTTTTGCACCAGAAAATCCTGTAAAAAAAAAAATTCAACGGAGAAATTGTGGACAAAACAGTGAAAATGAGAGGGCTAGTAAAATTGAGGCTGTAATTATCGGTAAAAAAACTTCAGGCTGAAATCATTTTGACCTGATTTCCTTCATTTTTGTTTATTTTTTCATTCACATGGATCATAGAAGTATTTTTTGTTATGTGAAACGGACTTATATAAGTCACAATCCAAATAAGTCGAAAATGGTAATATATTGACGAAATTACCTAGCTAAACTATTATAGTGACGACTAAAAGAATGATATTTGTTATTATTAATTGAAAAAGATAAATACATGTATGTCTATAATCTAATCACATTTGTATATATAAAAGTGGAAATACTGGATATATCCCGGATTCAAAAGGACGTGTGAATACACATCAAAAGTTCCAAGCAATGATTTCTTGAGCGAATCTTATTAGAAATCAATACTTGAAAAAATCTACATAACAATCGAAATCGGTTCATAGACGTCTGGCTCATAAAGTAGGTTGTAAAATTATTCTACGCGCAAGATAATAAAAATTGACGTTTATAATACCGTACCAATATGTTGTATCAATAAGCCGTGTGACACAATGATAAAATTGGTACATTTTGTATTTCAAAATTAGGCAAAATAAAATTCCATAGCTATAACTATTCGCGTTGTGACAAATATAGCCGATTTTATTGTCAACTATAGTCATTTCCTTTACAACCGTTAATGTCATCACGAACGCCATCATCACCAAGTGACGTGGCTTCCACCTGGACGACATGTCATCGCCAACTAGACTCGGTTTGCCCACATCACCGCGGACTTGGACTCCACCAAGTCGAGTTAATAGTTACATTCTTCTAGTCTTTTTGCATGAAAGAATGGGTTCTGAAAATGATAAAAAGCACTAGCAAGCACTTCAATACCAATAGTTGTGATGTGTTAATCGCAAGTCCCATTTTAACATGAATACAATACAACGATTCGAAGTTTACATGAATAATAAAAACTGAAGGATGAAAGGAAAACAAAATACAAGATGAAAGAAAAAATACAGAAGAGAATTGAATTAGAACGAATAGAGACAGGACAAGGCAGAGTAAAAGACTCGCTCAGTCACTCGTGCCTAACTACACATTGCTCACCAGTTAGGAAAACACCCTGAGAGTCATGCGACGAACGATTGAATCGAGTGGATCATATCCAAATTATCATCAAACACGATATATTTCCAACTCGAACAAGCAAAAAAAAAAAAAGATGGATCACAGTCTTGCTCTTTGTCGGAAGCAAATGATCAAATCCTTTTCTCCTCAGGAAACCGAAACAAGTCTCCTACAGTCTTCTCTCTGAGGTGGTATCACTTGTCATCCCACTGTGATCACTCGTCAGCACAATGTTGAATCTCTTCATATCCTCCTTGTACTGCGCAGAACAGTAGTTCGAGCCCTTCCAGGGACTGTAGCCATAAGACGCGCTGCGTCCAACCTTGTTTCCCTTGTCGAGATTCATCACAGCACGTGCATCTCCTTCCAGGGCATGAACTACCTGGCTCATCCGAGGACGAAGCCACGCTGAATGTCGAACGCACGCAGCGGCACAAGAAACCATTCGAGTCATCTCGGAGTTGTCGTAGTTCGTTCCTAGCCGTGGATCGACTAGGGATTGGAAGTTTCTGGTTTCCACAGCTTTGGTGAGTAGAGGTCTAGCCTGAAAACCACCACCACAGCAAGTAAAAAACCTCAGGAGCATGTTTTTTCCCCCTCTCCTCAACTCGACCAATTAAGATAGAAGCAAAGAGAACTCACCCATTCAACCAAGCTTGTTCTGGAAATGGATTCAGAGAAGCAGATAGGGGGACGTCCAGTTATAAGCTCCAGAAGCACGACACCGTAGGAGTACACATCTGATTTTTCTGTTACTTTGCCACTGGATGCATATTCTGGAGCTAGGTAGCTGGGGAAAAAACCAGAGAAACATTGAAGATGACGAACAAGGGCTGGCTGACCCTGTTTGTTGTTGAAAACAAAGACAAATCGAGAAGAAGCTCCTACCCAAAAGTTCCAACCACCTGAGTGGAAATGTGAGTTACAGAAGCATCAGCATTGTAACTTCTGGCCAATCCAAAGTCAGATACCTGAAATTTATCAAGGCAGATTTTCTCATCAATGAAGACCTATCATCGACAAAATTGGATAGAGTACAGTTCTTGACAGCTAATGTCCCAACTCCCAAACCTTTGCCTCAAAGTTGAGATCAACGAGAATATTGGACGCCTTGATATCACGATGAAGGATCTTGGGATCACCTGCAAGCAGAAATCTCTTGTTGTGAGCTTCCAGAAAGTTATAGTCGAGTATTCATATATATAAAAAAGTTACATTCAAGTATGCATTTAAGGGAAGGAGACCAACAATCGTCATGGAGATAAGCAAGTCCTTTCGCAGACCCAACAGCAATTCTCAATCTAACCCCCCACTCCATTACCGGTCGCCCATTTCCTGCAAATTAAGAAAATCAACTCGATATTTGTCTTTATTTTTCATGTGAAAGTGTAAGGGTGGGGATTATGAGCTAGCTTACCATGAAGGTGGAATTCGAGGGTGTCATTGGGAACAAACTCATAGACAAGCAACCTCTTGGCCCCATGAATACAATACCCAAGCAAGGAAACAAGGTGCTTGTGATGTATCCTGCTGATGATTTCAACCTCTGCCTGAAACTCCTTCTCCCCTTGCTTCCTTCCTTCTCTCAGCTGCTTCACCGCGACTTCTTTCCCGTTGGAAAGAATCCCTTTATGAACGTACCCAAACCCGCCTTCTCCGACGAGATTTTCCTCTGAGAAACCATCAGTAGCCACTGCTAGGTCTTCATAAGTCAAACCATTAGTAGGGTACTTCTCCGCCAGAGATACATTAGCAGAACATGAAACGGCAGCAGCAGCGGGGCCGGTGAGCGGCGGAGTTGCTTGAGTCCCGACATTGATGACGTGGCTGCCGTCAGTTGGGGTGCTTTGCTGTGAATGTTGCGCCGCTGGAGATAAATCAGCTCCTCCGATGCCTGACAGTTTCGGTTCTTCGTTTCTTTTCTTGCTCCGTCTGTATAGGATAGCACCCAAAAGGGCAAGAACCAGAAAGAGGGCAACTCCACCCACCAGACACCCAACGATGAGCCCTGCTGGTAGTACTTGTTGCTGTCTCGCGCCCGCCGCTGTGAGATTCGCGCTAGTCACTAATGGCAGAGCAACCGGTGGAGATCCTCTGGATGGCCATGGTACAGAAGGAAGAGGAGCTACTGCTGTGAATGCATGTTGGTCGCCTGGGCTCGGTAAAGGCGGCAGAGACGCTGTCACTGAAGGTGATGGGAAAAAAGGTTTTGGAAGAGTCTGAAGTGGGGGGAGAGAGACCGGTGACGATGGCGGCAGCAGCAGAGATGGAGGAGGAGGTGGAGATGATGACAGGGGAAGGGAAGGAATGACAGGTGGAGGAGGCGAGAGAAGTAGAGGCTGTGGAGGCAATGGGGAAGTCACTGGAGTTATAATGATCACTGGTGGACTGGGAGTTGTAGCAAGATTCGTCGGTGGTGGTGACGACGATGATGGTTGGGATGCTGGCAGTGTCGGCGGTGGCGGTGATGGTTGGGATGCTGGCAATGATTGTGGTAGCGGCGCCGTTGATGGTTGGGATGCTAGCAATGGTGGTGCTTCAGAGCTAACCGGCGGCGCAGTAGGAGGTGCTGGCGGAGAAGATTCCGGAGTTGGGAGAGGCAATGCCGGTGGGGCGACAGGTGTAGTTGCCGGCGGTGACACAGCCGCGGAGGAAGGAGCTGGAATTGGTGGTGCTGGTGCAGAAACGGAAGGTGGTGGTAGCTGTGACAATGGTGGCTGACTGGAACTACCCACCACCGCCTCCAAAGGGGGCGGCGAGATCAAGGTAGGGGAATTCACCGGAGGCAGAGACCCAAGTGGAGATGAAGCCATTATTAGTACCACTGAACCCTATCTCTCTGCCACCCTCCACAATTGTTACTTTGTTAGTGCAATTTTTTCTCTTTCTTTCAGACGCATGCAGTGCAATATGCAGATGAAAACCCACCCACCGCTCACAAATCCGCTCCCCTTGTGGATTTCTGAGCTGTAAATTGGTACAAAGATAAAGAAATGGTTAAACAAGTCTCGAGGGATGCTGAAAGAGCTCGTCATAGTTTAGTATTTTTAGATTGCAATTGCTGCTCGTGAACTCTCTTCACCCTTTCTCTCTCCCCAAGACCAACCAACCAGCTTCTTTTGTAGCAGTTGGTTTTAGTTGGGTTAATAATCATTTGGGCATTTTTGGGCAGATAAAGCTCCAAGACAAACATAGTCAGACAAAAATAGTGACACTCTATCACTTACCCATGTGAGTGGCCCCAGCCATACCTTCGTATAGCTTGGCTTGTCATTATGTGGGTGGTTCATTTTGGCTTTCTTGTAGACGGAATAATAGCCGTTTTTGTTCTTCCTCATTTTCTATGGGATTCCAACACATTATGTTCAGGGTACTTGGACCTCATAAGGAAATGAGAGTCAGGCTTACAGTCCTACATTTCGCTCAAGGAATTCTATTTCCGTTTTACTTTCCATAAAAACAAATCAAGTACCACAAGCTAGTGTTCTACTTTACTGTACCAGCTCCTTTCTCCTCTTCAGTTTCAAACCTGGAGGAACTACAGGATCGAATAGCTCTAACCAAAAGAAGCTACATGTTATAATCTGACATCGGATGGATTTAAGGCGAGAACTAAGATGGGAAAGGATAAAAATTAACAGAATTTACTGATATATAGATGCAAACAACTGACAATGTGCTAACCTGAAGCTGAGCTATCCTTGCCAAAAGGAGCGTGGAGATTGTGTCTGGCCTTCGGTCCTTGGTGATAAAGCTAAGTTGGGACGAGAATAACCATATCGACATTGCCCCAGTTCATAGCTATTTTTGACTTTCCAGATTTGATCTGAACTTCAATGCTGACGACAGTGAACATGCAATGTAATCTTGATCAAGCCACCACTTCTCCAGGAACTCTGCCGATTTAGAGTGGCCGCTAGAATGGTCGGAGATTTTTCATATTCTCTGTGATGGAATCAAGTCCAACCTTGCCAAAACAACCTTCCCATTTCAAGATGATAATATCCCAGAAGATCCCATGTCATTTATAACCAAATCGACTTTCTCGGTAACCAACAAATCATAGGTCGACCTCGTGATTTCATAATACCTTTTTACATGTTCCAGAAACAAATCAAGTCTGTCATAAGCTTCGTGCCTGAAGTGTGCAGAGATTACCCTCTCGACATCACATGGACTGCTAAACGACATCCCCTGACTCATCATCCTCCCAACCGAGTATTCAACATCATCCAATCGATCTAGACTTGCATACAGCCTTAGAATCCCACAATGCACCTGCAACAAAGCTTCACCAACTTGATTGAACTCGACTAGAGTATTAAGTAGCATTTCCATTTCTTCTGGTTTCTCAAGTTCACAGTAGAACTTCACCACCTTCTCAATCAAACTGCCACTAATCTCAAACCTACGCTCCGCTCCAGAAGAAAATTCACAAAGTCCTTAACTCTCTCACAATTCCTCCTCTTACACAGCCCCTCAAGCGCAGAATCCAATATCTTCTCGCTTGGGGCGATTCCTTGAGCCATCATTTCATTGTAGAACAAGTCACCCCTATTGAAATCTTTAACCTTAACGCAGCAAGAGATCAGAGATTAATACTTCATTTTAATTGCAGAGTTGGGGGCTTCCCTTTTGGCCTTATACCAATCCAGCATTCTGCTGATGTCTCTAAAGTTGGAGAACCCCAATATGAATGTATCGTAAGTTTGAGAATCCAGCCTAAACGTTTCAGAGCTTTCCATGACCTCGAACAAGCTTAGGGCAGTAATTACCTCGTTTTGAAAACAAGCAGGTAAGAATGAGGGGATTGAAAACTGAAGCCGTGGCCTGAATTCCACGATCCTCCATAGAAATAAACACAGACATAGCCAGCGGGACATTTCAAATCTTAGCACAAAGGGATATCAAGTTAGAGTAATTGCTGTGTTCTTTATCGCCGTCGTTAAGCATTCTGTCCAATCTCCATTCCAAAACCTGAACAAAAAAACGGACGTAAACGGTAATTGTCGACTTTCCAAGAGAGAGAGAATCTGACAAAATTGAGCTATCGAGTAACCGCAGGCAGTGGATATAATTCCATTTTCCTACATTTTCTCGAAATCCGAACAAAGCAAAAATGGAAAATATTCGGGATAGGATTTCGCTTACAAGCTTGGCTTTCTGAGGAGAAGAAGAGGCGAGACACGCGAGGAGAAAATCTGAGACAGCGAGTTCGGCAGATCTCCCAGCGGCAGCCGCAACGACGGAGTCATCGGAATCGAGAGCGCGTTTGATTTGAGGCCCATTGGGCTCAACGACTAAACCAGAAAGAAAAACTAGCTAAAGCCTGCCTCGACGTCCATATGCAACGTTCGAAGGTAACTCCCCGTATTGTTCAGGTTCGGCTTCATTTTCTATTTCCTCTTTGTTTTATGTGGTCGTGGGTGGCAATAGAAAATCAATCCTGAAAAAAACGAAATTAGCTTTGTATTGTACGCAAATCAGCTTTGTATTCACATAAATAATATGTATTTTCATGCAATTCATCAGCTAATCAACAAAATTTTCGCGCAATCTTCGTGATGAATCACGAGATCTCATAAACCATTCCTCATAAGTCATAAACAACCCTGGAAACAGCAAAGAGAAGTATGTGCAGGTTTCATTATACACTCATCTACAGTTACATATCTAACAATCTCAAAACGAAGACAATTTTCATCCCTCTGCCTGTTCATTCCTGTAAAAGACAAAATCTCAGGACGTTCCAAACCGGGATAAAGCCGATTGGAAAAGAGCTGAAAATCCATGTGACGTGCTTTGATCCTCAGCCTTGATATTCAGTTGTGCTTTGGCTGTTGAGGTATTGATTTTACACTCTACGAGAAACACAGATGGCTCCTCTGCTTTCTGTGCAAAGAAGAAAAACTTGAAGTTAGGTGACTGACCCCCCGACGCAATGCACTGGATCGAATTGCCTTGCATGTGCTGGAGGAGGGCTTGAGCTGATGTCAGTGCTGCAGCCCCTTGAGAACTTAACTCACATTCCTGCAATCACAAAAAAATTTGGAACCATATCAGGAATGTCTGAGACGCTTAAGGACTGAGGTTAGATCATGTTCCATTGAATTCATTCAAATGAACAAAACTATAGTGGGGGGGAAGTATGAAGAAGGAAAGACAGAGATAACGTTAGATGTATACCTGATATATAGCTACAGGTAGTTCCCGCCATTTTCTCTGGAAGCTTCCTGCATCTAGAGCAGCTCTGGCATTGAGCTTCAATGAAGGCGGTGCAGAAGCAGGTGCCGGAGGGGCTGTAAGATCTAGGCCCATCAGTAGATCATCAATTGCCATTGAAGCCTGTGGTCCTGGATCTGATGTTCCTAAAAGGTTTGTAATTGCCAGCTCAGATTGTCCTTGTGAAGGCAGAGCTCGAGTAGAAGAATCGTATAACGGAGCGGTGTAATCAGAGCCATTAGCGACCATTGCTCTCGTTTCTTCCTTCTCGGTGGTACTCAGAAGCAGATCACTGGTTTCATTTGCATCGACACTGGTAGCTGGCACTTCGTGTTCAGACTCTACCCCAACTGCTAGATTGCCGATCTCGTCTGAGAACTCGAATGGTCCCCGGTGGTCCTTATCTGTGAACATGTATGATGGCTGCAAGAACATGTAGATGTTTATTACTTCCAACCAAAAACAGAAGGCAAAGAGAAACGCAAGTGTGAACTCATTCTCAACTTCACGGTCTCATTATTCTATTTCTATATCTCAGTTTCGTCTCTACTCTCTCAGCCTTTTCCAATGCCTACGTTCATTTTATTCAGAGAAGGTATTCCACAATTTGTGTACAATATTTTGTTTCAACCATCTCCATTGTTCCCTCTTGAACAACGAAATTACAAATCCCACAAATCGACTATCACAAAAACCATTGTAAGCAATTGATAACTCTTCTCTAAATTCGGAAGCATAGAAGTCATATACTACCAATTACCTTCTGGTACACGACAGATAGACTGTTGAATTCATCAAATATGCGATCTTTGATCTCATTGCTCTGTGTATCAGCAAAGACTGAGACAGCTTGCTTTGGAGGATTCACTACACGCTCTGCACTTGATACATCATATTGCAGTAGTCTATAGTAGAACAACGCTCTATCATGGACATCCTGCAAGCCAATCAAAATTTAAACCAAACAGTTACATTCCAACTGTGAAGGTACTTCGACAACCGAGCTACTCATATCATAAATTGGCAAAATAGCGAAGTTTGATGGAAGCACTAGCACAAAAAAAAAAAAAAAAAAAAAAAAAAAAAAAGAAAGAAAGAAGCAATCACCTGATGAAAATCAGCCACGCCTGCAGCCAATGCAATTCCTAGTGCCTTTTGAGTCTCCGGTGGCCTTCTGAAAAAGCACTTCATTATGGCTGTGAGAAGGTGTAAACGAACCTGCAAAATGCAGTGGTAATTTACGATTTGTAAAGATTTAACAGAGGACACAAAATCATGTGAAGATGGCACTAAGCGAAAGAATTCCTATAACAACCTCAGGAGCATCCTCCTCCCAGTTTTCCACCAAGCTCTCTAAAATATAAGGAGCATCATCCATGTCTTGTGCATATTCACCCAACATCCATATTAGAGCAGCTTTTGCCTTGGGCTCTTGCACATTTTTGCTGCTTATATTCCCAACAACTGCGATGCAGTCGTGGCTCCACTGAGGGTATTTTCTTAACAGATCTTTGACAAGAACCTGCAGAAAATAATTTAATTAATTAAATTATGTTGCTGTCATTGTCACGTAGTATATAGTTTGGGATATAAGAGTAGAAGGCCAGTTTGTGAAAACTTAACATGAACTTTTCATTGTGATAAGATAATAGATTTATTACCAAAGCTTCAGCAGTTACATAATCCTTTTCCATCTCCAAAAACTGAAGAAGCCTGTCGACAATAGCATTCACATCATACTGCTGCAGAGCAATTTTTCCAACAGCCCGAATCGATTCTCGTGCAATAGGAACATCAACATTCGCAGCATACTCACATAATTCAGTCACTGCAGTTGACAAAGGAACACCAGAATTTAGCACATTCGGAAGAGTTGCCCTTGTAATGCAAGTTTGTGGGAACTGTTTACTTACCAATTTCATAAGTATTACTTTCATTAGCAACAGCAGTCAACATTTCAAGCTTCAATTTTTTGACATAAGAAGGCTCATTGTACTGGCAGTAGAAATGTTTGTAATCTGAAGCAAATATGTACGGAGCACGCATCACCAAGAGGTGAAGGTGGCTTAGTACCGCATAAGATTGCTCTGGACTACCAGAACTCACAAGGGTAAGCAGAGGGGCTTTAATACGTTCATACACCTGAACAATCAAGCACATTAGTCATATGATGATCTCATCCGAATTTCATTAAGTTACCAAAAATGAGACCAAATGAATATAATTAAGACAACGGGGAAACAGCGGGTTCAGTACGTACTAAACCATTTTATTTGCAACATACAATGTCAATGAGTACATTAAAAAAATTGTGTCTTCTTTGCCCCCAGTGTTAAGAGTGTTATAGAGAGCTAATAAAATGTCAAAAATGGCTCAAGAAATTCTTGAATGCTATGGTTAATAGGGATAAGCTAACGTAGTTGCTTCAAGGAAACCAATCTTAAGAACTTTAGTTTAACATGGCACGCCCATTTCCCAAAAGTGGTGAAATTTCATAGAATGATTAGATCGATATGTACAATCCAACAGGGAAAGCCAGACAACTTCATAAAAGCAATCGGCTCTATTAAAATTCTTTTTTTCCCCCTATAATGATACTATTAAAATTCTTAATAGTATCTTTGAGAATACCTCCTGGTGAACATCAGCCATTGACAAAGTAAGCTGAAGAAACACTTTGATTGTTGCCAGCACAACAGCACCATTTGCATGCTGAAGTCTATCTTCAAGAAGATTCATGATGTCGAAATTCTCATTGGTATCTGAAGGCACATATTTGGCGACCAACTCAAGCACAAGACACTGACCCCATTCGTTGAATTCCCTGAGTCTGCAGCAGCATACAGCAGAGCAGAAAATCAAACATAACTATATTCATACATGATTCAATGCCTTTCTCTGCACCAAGATCTATCAGGTGCAGCAATTTAAAAGTATCATAGTAGCATCAACTCCTCAATTAGCCTCTTCCCGAATCCAAACTCAGCAGCAACTTGGAGAATTGTGGATGCCTCACAGAAGGAAAAAAGAGAAACCAAAAGACCAAAAAGACATTTTGTGAATCGATAATACTGGTCCAACGTCAAAGTGGGTCTAAAAGGACATAGGTTTTATGACTCTAAAACACAACAATAGCCCCAATTGGCACATACAAACTTGCTATCAATACCAGCATGGTTATCACAGGTTTAACATGCAAAAAACAAGCTACTTCAATAATATCAACTGAAATTTGTATTCAAATATTACTCACCCATACCTTATAACCTATTGCTCAAGAACATACCTATTTAAAAGGTAATATATGAAGGGCTTGCTGATTAAACCTTCTTTCTCTCTCGTTGCTTCCTCAGATTTGCTCGATTCTGAGTTCCAAATCTCTTGCAATGCAAATAAACAATTCACAACAACCTGACAAAAAAGCATCTCTCTTCAAACCACAAAACCCAAAACCAAGTTCGATAAAGTTCACTCGCAATTCTGACTGCCAATTACCTGGGAATCAGAGTCATTGAGCATCAAATGCTTCAAAGTTGCAGGGAAATCAGCATCAATACAAGTTGAAGCAGATATATGATACAGCTTAACAGCTCCCATGACAGCCACCGTCCTCACATAAGCATTATTATCCTTCAAACCGGAACCCAAAGGCCCTACCAGATACTCCACCAGATTCGCCACTCGCAACGAGCTCAAACTCCTCAAGGCAAGCCCTCTGATAATCGGGTCCTGGTCTTTGCAATCTCGTTGAAGGAAATTAATAGTCAGAAGAGCGAGATCAGGGTTGACCTTGGCGTAATTGCCAACGTAGAGGTAACACATTTTCTTCAGCACGATATCCGGCGTCACGGAGCACATCACCATCTCGCCGAACAGGGACGAGACGTCGATCCCGATCGTCATGTAAGAGATCACTTTCTTGAAGAGCTCGCGCTTCGAATCGTCCACTCCGGGAGCTCGGCTCCCCGCGAGCTGCCGGAGCTGCAATCTCAAATCCGATACTTCACCTTTTCTGCAGGCGAAAACGAGTTCCATGGTCAATAGGTTGGAACGCATTTTTGAAGAGGATTGGTTTGTTTCGAGGAAACTAGACTTACCCGGACGGTTGGGATGGAGACGGATATCGCGAGGACTGCGCCGGAGGAGCCATGGGCGGATTGAATGTGGAACACAGTAGTCGAATTCAGTTAGATGTTGGCTCCACGGGAAGACCTGAGATGGGAGATCTATTGAGGTAGTGAAGACGGACGGGAACAGAGCCAAGCTGGTCCGGTTAATCTGCCGGAAATGCCAAAACAGTACCTAAACATTCTCTCGCTTGCATTTTTGGTTCCATATAAATGCTTGTGTTACATTCTCTTTAACATTGTTTTTTTTTTTTTTGACAAAAATCTCAACCCAATTTTAATTTTGTGTGCGGTTTCAGATTGGATCAAAAGAACGGAGTACTCATTTCTCAGATTTATATAGAATTGAAGAGTAAAAAGACATTACCCATGCAATTCGACACAAGACAAGACTTATCGATCCAAAATCATAAACCACTCCTCCAACATACTACCATTGTCATTGTGTACCCCAAATTGCATTCTCTTTCGTTGCAACTACTCCAATGAAGTCGCAACAAAACAAGACTTATCAATTCGAAAAAAACGTAAAACACCCTTCCAACGCAGCGTGCATCAAATAGTCAAATGGCATCCTCGTTGGCCACTACTACAATGTGGTCGAGGAGGGGAAGAACTTTGTAAAGAGCTCTCAGCACTGTCCCCTAACATGACTTAAGCGCTTCGAATCCATCACAGAGATAGTTGACAATTAAAGTGTTTTTAACTTAGCAGGAAGCATAATCGACGTCTTTATACAACATTAGTCTGATAGCTCCGTAAGAATTGTTTCGATTAATAGACTTCTTTATACAACATTAGTCTGTCTGTTGTTAATGGAATAGCTGCTGTGAAGCACCTTTTATACTTCGTTACGTTACTGCTTCCTTGTCATTGAAGCAAAACAGAGCCTCTTCGGTGCTGTACAAAATAAAGCCTGTGAAAGGGCCATAAAAAATCAAGAAAACATTATCTCAAAGTTCATCTATGAACATTTGATACAACTTACGAAACTGAGCCTCTAAACGAGCTCGGTTTCAAGTCACAAGCAACTCCCTACTCTCGAATAGCCGTAAAAGTAAATATTACTTCAGCATCATTTCAGGCCGTCAATTTCTTACGATCTCGGCGAGGATCTGAGAATGCTCAAGAAGTTCATTCACCCGGAAATGGGCAGATCTCTGGGAGGGTTTGGCTTTGTTCCATCTGGAATGACATCATCTATCAGCTTCTTCAATCCTAGCATCCACAATGATGAAATTTCAATAAACCTAATGCTTGATAATGGGAAGTTACAGCTACGGGAGAATAAGTAGGCTTGATGACTGTCAAGAACCAGTTGATCCCAATAACTCGAGTTGTTGGGAGAGGTTCAATCGTGAATCATATACCACATACTAACACATCCCCTTATGAGGAGGTGTGTTAGTATGTGGTATATGATTCACGATTGAACCTCTCCCAACAACTCGAGTTAATGGAATTAACTAACAATAGTAGATGAAATGTGCTCGTTTGAAGCGTTGGCATTGCACTAGAACGGGAGGATATCAGACTGCTAGAATCCTCACTGAAGAAATTCAATGACTCAACTCCCAATTGAATGGCAATATCATGATGCATCAACAAATGAATCATTTTCTTTCAGCAATCAATGACGACAGCGAAGAAACCTCCAAATCAAAAACTGCAACATTGCTCATTTTTACAAAACATGAGTTGCCTTTTTGATTTTGTAGAGTTCTCAAAGAAAATGTTAAATTTTCAGAGTTGTACAAGAAGCAACTAATGTCAAGAGAACCATCAAAAGCAGCAGAAGATAACAACAATAAGAGAAAGGTCTGGCAAGAAGTGCATACTGTGCATCATACAACATTCTTTTCCGTATGAAAGCCACACTCTTTTCAAAAGAGTGATTCAAGATCAACCCCATAAATGAGATCAATTAGCATTCAATGCTTGAGCAATTGTAAGAGCCTCATCACAGCAGGGATCACTCGGGATGACCATCAAATAACCAACGGGTATATGTCATATTTGGTCACTGAGATTACTAAATCATGTCATGTTTAGTCACTTGAAAAAATTAATATCAATTTTGATCATTCGTATTACTGAAGTATGTCACATTTAGTCACTCTCTCGTTAGTTTCCGTCCAACTCCATTAACGGAGAGTGAGTAAATGTGACATGTTTCAGTAATTCGAGTGACATTCATAAAAAAAAAGTAATTCGAGTGACCGGAGTTGGACAGAGACTAATAGGAGAGTGACTAAATGTGACATGTTTTAGTAATTCGAGTGACCAAAATTGATATTAATTTTTTCTAGTGACTAAACATAACACAATTTAGTAATTCCAGTGACCAAATGTGACATTTACCCAATAACCAACCGTAAGAGTCTCATCACAACAGCTCCCCAAGCAATACCTTAACAGCTAACCAAAATGCCCAATGAAAAAAAGTCCTTTTCGCCATTGCAATTACAGAGCCATACTTGTGAAATTCAGCGATATGAGCACAACAAATAATCACCAAAGCACATACTTCTTGACTATAGAAGCCCCATGGGACGGCGGGATGGACACAAAAAGCATAAACAGGAACAGCATACTTAATGCAGTGGGAAAATCCTATCACTTGATCAAACAACCACATAAGGTAAGAATCCAATTCTGAAAATACGAGACATACCCAGGTCCAGCAACAGAAGAATTACGGGCGTTGATGCTGTTGTAGTATCTTGACAATCGTCGAGTCTGGGGTTTGAGTTTAGCAGGTTTCTTACGAAGACCGAAAATCTCTTGAACCAGCGGGACGTGAACCAGCACCAGCTTCCAAGCTAACAACCAACCTGAAAACATAAAAAAAAAAGCCAAAATTCATCAGAATCATCAAACGAATCCCTACTAAGATGAATTTTGAGCATAGAGGTGGCACCGACCTAGAGCTATGAACACGAACACGAAAGAGATGGCAGCAATTGGACGGAGAATCAGTAAGACGATGTAATCCACAGGAGATGGCGAACTCGAAGAGGAAGAAGTAACAGCGGAATCCATTGACGAATTTTTGTCCCCTATAGAATTAGCGGGGAAAAAAAAAGGCAAACTTTGCCGGCGTTGACGGGATCCTAGCTGTTATGGAAGAGAATCGCGCCGGCGATAAGACGGGGATGGCGTTGGAGGAGCCCTAATTTGATCGAAGAAGCAAAAGACAGAGAACTGAGAAGAAAGAAATGAAGAAACGTAAGCGAGGGAAAACCAAAACATAGTTTAACATTAAAATTATTTATAGGAATTAAAATATAAAATATTGAAAAAAATAAATAAACATGTAAAAAATTAAAAATCCTAATTCGTTTTCGTACAGCTGCCGTCCCCTATCTAGTTCTGGCGCCGACGAACAAACGACTGCTCCACCGTAAGCAGCAATGGCGGTTATAGCTCAATTCCATAAGCTCCACTTCTCCACCTTCCTCCTTACCCGCGCACAACCGCCGCCGTCTCTTTCCCGCCATTTTAAAGCAACCCTTTGCTCCAAGCTCTACCGACTCCCTACCCTAATCAGGCCCCAATCCGCCCTATCCACCGCCGAGCCCATTCCGGTCTCTCAGTTTGTCGAACCGCCGCCGCCTGCGGAAACCCAGTCGCCGATTCCACTCGACAAGCTGTTCATCCCGCCGGAGACAGAAGTGTCGCTCGACGACCCGACCACGAGGGTGCTCAAGGGGTCGAACATTGTGCTGAGCAAGTACGCCAGAGATGCTCAGGTGGCGCAGGCCGAGTTCGTGAAGAGCAGCGTGAAGACCGAGGATTGCCCCTCCGATGGATCCCCGGAGTTCGCCCTCGTCGGGAGGTCTAACGTCGGGAAATCTTCGCTTCTCAATTCGCTGGTGAAAAGGAAGAAGCTCGCCCTCACTTCTAAGAAACCTGGTATATAATGGGATTCTGCCTTGTGTGCCTTTGTATAGGGAAACTTGTGTTGGAAATTTGCATTCATTGGTATTGAAATCGTTCTAAATTTGAAGGGAAGACGCAATGCATAAACCACTTCAGGATCAATGAGAGCTGGTTCTTGGTGGATTTGCCTGGATATGGGTAATGGTTCAAGCATTGATCAGTTTTCATTTGGGAAAGTTGGAATTAGTACTTATCTGTGTTAGACTCAATGCTATGAATTAGTCGGATGACTGATTCGACCAGTATGATCTTCTGTGCAGGTATGCTGCTGCACCACAGGAATGTAGGACAGATTGGGCCAAATTTACCAAGGATTACTTCCTAAACCGTTCAACTCTGGTCTCTGTGTTCCTTCTCATAGATGCAAGTATCCCAGCAAAGAAGATCGATCTGGAGTATGCAAGCTGGCTTGGTCAGAACCAGGTAAAAGGAGAAGACTTTTTTGTTTGTAGTTGCTGAATCAACTTGTAGACTGTAAATGGGTGCAGTTTTGCTTTTGCTGATTGAAACAGATTTGATTGCATATCTCATCTGTTAATCCCATTTTCATGTTGTGGTTTCCAGATTCCAATGACATTAGTTTTCACGAAATGCGATAAGAGGAAGAAGAAGAAGAATGGAGGGAAGCATCCGGAAGAGAACGTTAATGATTTTCAGGAGCTGATTCGTGGCTACTTCCAAACGACACCCCCTTGGATCATGACAAGCAGCGTCACCAATCAGGGTCGCGATGAGATACTATTGCACATGGCTCAACTACGAAACTACTGGCTCAAGCACTGAAAAGTTAAAGTGTGCATGAATAATTTGTCAATTCCAGTCTCTCAAATGTGTCGTGATGCTTCTGAAAACTTTCTGACTTGGGGGATGCTGGAACGGGTTTGGTTTTTGTAAACCTTTGTTTGGCCCAGAATGCTTCAGAGTCGGGTAGATTGCACAAAAGCCCTTTCAAACTGATGATTCAGTTGAAAGATGGCAATGCTTGGCTGTCTTATTTTGCTCACAAGGTATGGTCTGGGAAGAACGGGCCGAAGGTAATCATTTGATCGAGTAATAAAAGATGCTTCAAACTGATGGAAGTTGTACAACATTTAACATAAGCATCAAATCCAAAACGTCTTGTTTATCAACAAATACTACTCCGGTGAAATACATTTGACAGCATATGCACATTCGAACAGGTTAGGAGCAGACGCGAAGTACAACAAGATCTATCAACCACTAATTCCCTCTCTTTCCCCGTTGAGGCTTTCATTGCATGCCATTTTTACACTACGGCTTGTCCCAAATTTTCCATGGAAGTCAGGCTGAAGAAATACACAAAAAAGAACAAAACCATATAAAAACAGTTGCAGCATTTTTACTTGCTACCTATTCACAAATGATCTATGATCTCGTAATGACAGGTTAAGTCAGCCTCAGGACATGCGATCGTTCCATCTTTCAGATTGCAGCGCTCCAGCACAAAATTCTAAGCATTTTACCCTCTTTCAGAGTTTTCTTGCAGCAGGAGGAGCCTTACTTAGACACCGTCTCGGCCTCTACAAAAACACAGCCGATCACTGCTTACACTGGGAGTTCCCCGGGTGCCCAACCATCTCTTTCGCCCGAGAGACTACCTTGGAATTGGAACTGCACTTCTTCCAACTTGTAGAACAAAATTTACATGTACTGTGCTAACCATTGTTTGCACATGTCAAGCACAGGTAGAGCATTTGCATGCAACGCCTGCGAAATAGAGGAATCAAATGCCAAGTTGTGAAAATATTTTGGTCCTTTAAACGCAGCAAAGATTTGAGCCCCAAGGCTTTGAGAGACAGGAATGATAGGTATCGGCTAAAAGCCTAAAACTATCCACAACTAGTGAGTCCCAACTGAGATACAATAATTAATTACCTGATGAGCCACATATTGTACATCAGCCACGCTTCCGCTTCTAGAAGCAATCTGGAAAGCACTTTTTAGACGGCCACAGACAACACAGGCAAGCACCTTCCTGCAATGCCAAAGTTAAAAGGACAAGATTTTCATGGTTCGTATCTACCTTGTAACAGGACTACCTCGTATCTATATTTTATGTTAAGTAGAAACTAGAAAGGACTACAGAATCATAATTGTGATTTCAAATTAATGAAAAATCCATGAATATTAGATAAGCACATATGACATGAACAGAATAGCACTGATTGTGACAGTGAAAAGGATGTGAGTTCCTTGCTATGATCCAGAAAGTAACACTTCATTGTTACAATCATTCAAGTTTCAAAGGCAGTAAAGTGAAAGTAAGTAAAGCAGCAACTAGAATCACAGAAATAACTCAAATCACTGGCCAAGTACAGTACTTTTGTGATGCACGACAGCACGAGAGACAAAATGACCTTTTACAAAAGGGTATTACCTGTGACTGCTGGTTAACATATCAATAAGACGGTCAGGACGTTCTTTGTGTTTATTTGCATAAACGTTAATTGCAGCACCCAGCACCTGCAAAAGGGGCAATCCAACTATATAAGAAAGTTTCCTAACAATAAACAAGTGAAATTCAAATACAAGTGAAGACTTATGAGCTAACATGATATGGTGGAGGCCTGGAGGGTCAAAATCTAGTCAAGAAAGCAACTTGAACGCTTAAGGAAGTACTCTTACCACATTAAACAGTCCTGTCATTTCGTTTCATAAAGTAAGGTGTGTTGTTGGTTTATATTGCCGGATATTATAACTAGGTACCTTAGGAGTTAGGATTATGTTCTCACTTAAAATAAAATTGCATTAACAGGTGTAACAAGTTACCTGATCCCAGTCATCATCATCTATGGTTCCTTTTATATTTCTGAAAAATTCCGTCAACTGGCCACCTTTTTTCCTTTCTGCCAGTGATGAAGCAACGCCAGCATATATGTCGACAGCTGCACAGAGGAGCACCAAAACTTCTTTATATTTACAGAACAAGAACGTGACTCCATACGTATATAAAAAAAAATAGAAATGCTGATTAATGAGAGTCACAGATTAGATACCTGGTAAATTAAATTCATATATTACTTGAAAAGCCAGATCAAAGTTTCTCTCGACAAGAGTCTCTGCAATCTCACACCTTCGCCTGTCGACCAACATCCATAGCAGATTAGTACATCCCATTAGTGCACTCATAACTAAAACAGAATAGCATAGGCAAAATATTCATATGGTCCTCGGATAGCGTGTAATTTTCGGCCAAATGGAAATTCCGAGAAATTAGACAGCTGATCTTGGTTGTCCCATTCTTTCCTTCTATTATTTTGTTTTCCTTACAATGTACAGCCACCAAAATTTGCATTTCTACAATGTTATGCTTTGGCCTCAACTCCCCTTCACCAATTACCACATAGGATATGTTCTTTGTAGATTTTTAGAGGCAAATAATTGTGTATCTCAAGCATGGAAATACCTAAGCTTGCCATTTTAATCGTTTACGTCCTACCCGATTCATTTGAAGTTGTCGGCCATTTGAATATATGATCATCAGCATTTGTGTTGTCGGCCACACAAATCTAGCTCATACTGATTTATGTGATGATTTGTGTGCTTGTGTCTATAATACACTGGGCAGCCTCATTGCTAAAAGTAAGATCCACAGTAATCAAAGCCAGCACAGACCTGAAAGTTTCTGGATCATTGGGATTTCCAAAGAGTGAACGTTTCCACTGTGGACCATCAGACTCATTAGAGGACTTTACAACTTCCACCTGCAAAAAAGAAGAAAAAAATATATCAAAATTGGAGAAAATATGGATCCCCTGGAGACGAACAATACAATCTTACATGTAGGATACTGTGGCACCATGGAAAGGGTTAGTTGCACACCATACAGAAACTAACAACTGGATCTGACACTACCGCCAGTGGCTCTCCGCCATTACTTACCCTCTTTTATTTCACGAATGCTATAAAGAAAGCTCAAACAAAAGAACAAACAGCTAGCTTCTAAGAAAAATAATAATAAGGCACTTAAGTAGTATAATCATCGTTCATGGTATCTAGTTTCACTTCGAGCTCAGGCTCATATCTAAGAAGAATCAATCCTTGCTGGTATTGCTATATTAAAAAACAAGGTATTTGTTGCCCCCACATTAATGAAGACAGTGAGACGACCTAAGCAATGGAAAGGGAGAATTGATTATCATGTATTATAAGGTCAAAGGTCATTAAGTCCCAATATCTCTTTCCCTTCATGGAAGTAGGCTATAATTCTAAAATTAGAGCAGTAAAGTCACTCAGCAGTTTTGATAATGTGTACCTGTATAGATACCCGAGCAGATAGCTTGACCAGCCCTTCTTCAGTGAGCTTCTCTGAAGCACTCTTTCCTCTAACACCCTTTGACACAAGCTTAGTTGACTCTCCACCTTTGTAACGGGCTGACAATCCTTCATCAAAATGCACCTACACCCGAAGCAAGCAGAAGAGTAGCAACTTAATATACCCAAATAAAAATAAGCAATAACATGGCTGCGCCTCCTAGCTCATGCACCTCATGAAGGGGACATTTAGTCAGCAGCTCCAATTCTGGCCCGAGTTCCATGATTAGGAAGTATTTCCAGTTTTCAATAACTTCACAACACCAACTTCAATGCAATTCAGTAAACCTAGAACCATTTTACCCTTCGATGACAGAATTAACATTTGACATCAATGAGTGATAATGTTTCTCACGGTTGATATGGCATGATATAACCCTCACGGTTGATATGGCATGATATAACCATATCCTGTAGATGCACACTAATTAATATATTTTTCCAAAAACCCTCGTCTAGGGATCTAAAAGGGTTCATGTTCAGATTTTCTCTATCCCCGTGCTAGCAATATGATCATAATGGTATTGCCAAGCTCCAATATGACAAATTTTACGTTTTAGTTCAGCATTTGAACAAAACACACATGACACATACATACAACAATTACCTTAGCATTTTCCAAGTGCTTAACAGCTTCTTCTTGTGAAGAAGAATTCATGAACAACTGAATACAGCAAAGGCCAGCAGCAATGTGATCCTTCTTGATAACCTGAGAGAGGGAATACATGAAATCATAAATGACCTCCCATGGAAGCAGGAAATACATCAAATCAGGCAAAGACCGATTATTATAGCTGGCGAAATCTCAGTTTGAGAAGCTTTTTTGGGTAAGAGAAATCTATGTAAATATTATGTACCATGCAGCTTACCAATAAGCACACAAAATCACGATACACCAGACACAGGGTACACTTGGAAAACATTCAAGACTGGTTGACAAATGTACATTAACTTCAAACCTTTCAAGGATAGCTTCTCCAAAGTACCCTGATGCTGGTATCAACTAGCTTTGCTCAAGTATTTCAAGGTTAGCTTCATGTAGGTAGTGGAATGCAACATCACAAAGTAAACTACAAACCGTGACTAAAAGAGAATATACACAGATACTCCAAATGTGTTGTCAAAGCTATGAAAACTTCGCCGGACACAACTTGAGAAACCCAAACAAGAAACAGCCAAACATTACTTCACACATAACATACATCGTGGAACCCAGCTGTAATATCTACATCCAAATTATATCCATGGAAGTACTGAACTTCGAGGTAAAGGCTTAAAAACAAATTCGGAAACCCCATACATCAGGAAAGAGTCAAATTTAGTTCACACATATAACAGACATTATGGCACTGGGATTGAATATCTACAGAAGTATTGAACTCAGAATCAAGACCTTAACCTTCAACATACCTGAAAACGATATAGGTAATTGAAATGCCGGTGAGTTTCACAATACGTGCAAATACGAGCAACAGCAGCAGCAGTATGCTGCTGTACAATCTCATCTTGTTGTGCATATGTCATTCTTGAGGAAATCACTTCTTCCAAGACAGACATTGCACCATACCCAATACTCAAGTCACATAAATCCTCCAGAGTTCCAAAATCAGTTGCCAAGGGATCCAGTCTCTGAGGAGACGAAGATGATATTCCAGCTGCCACCCCAGAAGGAGGGAGGGATTGAGGAACAGAGTTTTGAGGAAAGAACAACATGCACGCATCTGTATAGCGCCCATGCCTAAACATGAAACCAAGCAAATGCGGCCGAGAAAACTGAAAATCATGGGAAGAGGAAATTAATATAAATGGTGAGACATCATGATAGACAATGGAAAGAAGGAATACTGACTCGTGCAAATAGTGATACGGAGAGAATCCAATGAAAAAGGTAGCAGATAAAATCAATAGCTCGGTGGAAATGTCTGGTTGTCTGAGTACTTGGTAAGTACATACAGAAAGAAAAACTCTCCCCTTTTAGCAGTATTTTTTTTTTTTTTTTTATAAGGGTGATATAGGTTTCATTTTTGTGATTAAGGTACTACTTAAGGGGTTCGAACCTGGGAACTCCAGATTCTAGGCTAGCAGTATTAATCTTAATGGACATCAAACATATAAGAGAGCCACCCTTCCCAATATCCATGGAGGTGCATGTTAATAAATAAATTCTATGCTGACCAAAGGGCAGCAATAGATACTGTTGCCGTCTATGCAAAATGTCAAGATACTTGTAATGATACGAACTCAAAGATCTGCTTACTTCTTGTAAGTAATTGACACACTCAGCATAACGAATGTTGTCCAGGTTGCTGCGAGGTCCATCTTGAATCTGAGAGTTGGTTTCTGAGTTATCATTCAAGTGTTCTTGGAGCCTGGATCTCTCAGAACGGGGGAAGGTGGTTGGGATGTAAAGCACATTGAGGTATGAATCAGCAGACAGAGAGTCGTCCAAGATCATTGGTGCACTTTTAGCCAAGTGCTCATATCTGCATTTTAACAACGATTAGAAAGGATGCACAAACAAAAGAGGTAGAAAACAACTCTAATAGTATTTTCGTAAAATAAAGTTCAAGGAATATCAAATTACTCAATGACCGATAAGAACATCATGGCACCAAGATAAACAAGAAAATATCCTAGTTGTACAGCCTCCACCAGGCAACGGCATCACATCTGATCAAAATGGCATCTGTCCAAGCTGGACATAACCATTCTGAATTAAGTAAATGCTTCTTTGATTACCATAAGATTGACACAATTCAGATCTTTACCACGTCAGGGGCAATGTTCATGAGAGAAGATGACAATCAGAGATGCATCATCAAGATTTGGAAATCAATAAGTGAGGCATAAACATAACACCAGACTGATTTCTGTTTCTTTTCACACACAAAAAAAAAAAAACACAAGATCAAGGCAGGAAATAACAAGTTAACAATCCATCAGTAACAAATATTTTACACAACAGCTAAATGACTGATCATTTACTACTCGCGCGTCTAGTAATGGAGGCGAAATTGTGAAGTAAAAGGTCAGAGAAATGTTTCTGATCAAGAATAGACTTGGAAGGCATAGAAATCTTACAAAGAACGAACAGCTGAGACATCTGCTGGTGGACCTCCTTCAATTGTATTGATTATCTCAAGAACAAAGGGTGTATGATCACCCTTGTACGACTGCAAAGCTTGCCTGTAACCAAGGTATAGTGAGAAACTAGATCAACCTATAAAACTGATTTTTATCCCAAAAGTATGGATCAAGGGAGCACATGTACATTTTACATACCTGAACTTAACACGAGCTTGTTCATAGCGTTCTATCCGAATCAATGCATGTCCCCATGCATTCCAAACAGGGACCACGTCAATCTGGAAAAGACAACAAAGGCAATGTTGTGCAATTAATGTAAAACTGCAATGTATCTAATTCTTCAAATATATGCAAAATATACAAAATGAAATTTTTTCCCAATATTACCTTACACTTTCTGCAAGTATATACAGCCATGCTGTACCTTTCATCAGCAATTAACCTGTCGCGAAGGTGAGCAGATGATTCTTGGTCAGCAATATCATCAAGTGAAACAGCAATTCCTAACCCCAAAAGGCTCTGAAGCAACTCAGCACGTCCTAGCCAAATGTCCGCTTGTGCCAAGATCTGAGATATTTCGTCGGTAGGCTGACTAGCACTAGAGCTACCAGCATCTGATAATGCATCATCGGCATCCTTACTTGCATCGTTACCACCCATTGGTTTCTTCAGCAGCGATTTAGCATAAAGTAGCCCCTGCAATTGACAGTAGAGAATTACTGCCATTGAGACACTATTCTGTTTCAAGGTAATTGATGAACTAGAAAGAAAGCAAAAGCACATGCCACTGTCATTGCCACTGGTGGCCAGGATGCAGCATGCACTACAATGTAGGGGATTGCATGACACAAAAGTACCTGGACAAATGCCTTTGTGGCATGATGTGCTCGCCCGACGACATCCATGGATGCATTTTCAGGTATTTGCTGAGAATTGAGGACATTTTTCATTTGATGTATGCATAAGTCCACGGCATTTTTCGCTGACACAGGTTCATCCGAGCATAATGAAAGCAGCGCCTATAGAAAGAATAAGATAACCTTCATTAGAACAATAAAAATCAGCTCCGAGAAGAAAACTAGCTAACATTCACAAAACCACTTAAGAAATGGGGCTAAGCCAGGATATGCCATGTTATAACGTCATCCCAAACAAGTTTGACACTTAACACCACTGCAACTCCCACACTAACGGAATCAAGAAAATCAAATGCACATGAAAATGAAAATCCAATTAACTCACACTCACGTGACCTTAATTCCCTTCCAATATATAGTGATATACATTAATCTAGTCTACCATCGTACCTTAAGAAGTATGACATCAGGTGCACTTTCATACCGGTGGGATGCACGAACAGCTGCATCTTTACTCGCATCACCAGTTAACATCCATTCCTCAGCAATTGAAATAGAAGCGAGCCGTTCTTGGCCATCTCCAGCGATTGAGGGATCACGATCCTCTCCAATCCCAGCCATTGCTTCCCAGGCAACTCTTTCAGACGGTTGCAACCCAGAGCTCTTTCTCTTCCGGTAAACATCTTTTGGGGGGTTCTTATCTCCAGTATTTCGGGGAGCCCATGAGAAGGCACGACGTGCCTCCTTCTGCAAGTTACTTAAGCTGCTAGAAAAAGTTGACCTTGTTGGCACACCAGTTCTTGTTTTTGGTTTTTGTCTTGTCCCTGATACAGAGACCCGCGGTTCCCTGTTGGGAGAGCTAGTGCTAACAGCAATGGCTTTAGCAGCATATGAAATGATTAAACTGTCGTCTCTCAGCGAAGGAAATTCCTTGAGGATCTGTTACCAAACCTCACCCCATGTCAAACAAAAAACATGTGGAAATAATAGTGCATGAAGGCATTTGGAATCATAAAAGGGTGTGTTTTAGCTTCTTTAAAAAGCCTTGTACAGAATTTAGTAACCGATATTATATGCATAGAAAACATAAAATCATGACATGTACAAATAAAATTTGACGCGAGATTAATAACCATACCAAAGCAGCAGATTCCAGTTGCTTTCTCATGAGCAGAACTTCCAATATCAAGTGTGGGTGCTCATGCAAGGCAGAACATCTTTGTTGCCATGGCAAGGGCAAAGCAGCAAGTACACGAAGGCCCAAAGCCCATGAGTTAAGCCGGGTTACTTCAACTTCCGCCAGATTTCCATCTCTTCGTTTTAGGAAGAAATGAACCTTCATAGAAAATTAAAAATACAAGCTTCACTCTCAAAGGAGGTGGAAAAAACATCACAACCTTTACAGATTCATATCAGAAGCGGGTAAAGTGATTACGAGAAGCTGCTTGGACCGTAGGTTAGGTAAAAGTTGCATTGCACCCATTGCAACTGGTAAAGCATCATCAGAATCACGTAGAGAAGACAGGAAGCGTGAAGCTTCGGCAGGGCCTCCGCCATTTAGAGGATCAGCAGTGAGAAGCTTCACCAGTTGTCGACCCTGTAATTCCCTCCGCAACTCTATTGATAATCCAGCACTTTCGGCTACTTCAAGAGCAGCAGAAACAGCACCTCTCTCAGCTAGTCTAAGTGCTATGCCTTCAGGATCTTCCTTACACTCTGCTTCAACCTGCAATTTTAAGCAGAAAAAAACTGTAGTCTATGTAGTATCAACAGGAAGAAATCTACAAATTTATTATCCTCTATTTCAATCCTCTCCCAGAAGCAAACAATCTAGTATCACCTCTTGCCAATTGCTATAACGATCATCAGCACCAAGTATATGGCTGTATCTCTGCAAAGCTTGTTTCCGCTGTAAGACCTAAGGATCTCAAAAGACAATGTCAGTGAGTAACAAGATACAAAGTCAGAGCAAAGGGATCATGACAAGAAAATATAGGAATCCAATGGCTAGCCAAACTTTGAACTCCGAACAACCAGTTGTGTCTTGTGAGTTGTGAGTATCACATACTTTGAGATGAGAACATAAAAGATACCATAAAGGAGCAAATACCTCATTCCTAACAGAATCACATTCAGACAAGTGGCAGCTGCACATTGTGAGTACATCGAGGGCAGCATCAAGTTCCCAACTATTCATATGCCTGAGGATACAGCTTATTAGATTCAAATTACATATTCAAGATCATGAAACACATTCCCCATAGTTACTTTAACATGCGTGTATCTTAGTAGCTTCATAAGGTAGAAACCAAGTGATTAGTACATAAATTTCAGATGTTCTACAGATTACACCAAGTATTCCAACTGTAGGTCAGATGTCTAAGGCAAACCCAGTTAAAGCCAACAAGGACTAGAGTACCAATTTAGGCTCCCGCCACATGTCAGCAGACCAAAAAAACTATGAATTAAGCAGGAACACAGAACAAACTCGACCCAAAAAGAACCCCAAATACAGAACCAGGTAAGCAAGTTTCAAGGGATCACCAAGCTAGGCAGTAAGCAAGTGAGTAATCCAAGTATAAAAGATTCAAACTGGTCACAAGGTTTCACATACTTCAGTGCGAGTTCAGCCGCCAGTTGTTTATTCTTCAGCCGCAAGCAATACTGCCAACTATCGCTCCAGATTCCCTGTCCTCCATAAATTTGAGAACGTCCAGAAGTAGGATGGATTTCTTCTCCACGTTCAATTAGCAGTTGAAGCAACTGGTCTGACGCTCCACCACGTAAAAAGCGATCCGAAAGGGCAAGAGCTTCCATTAGTTTTCCTTCACCAATCAAACTGCATGAAAGAATAGTACATCGTACTTGGAGTCAGGGCTTAGCACTTCCTCCAGAACTAATGTGCATATTAAAGAGTAACAGAGCTTGCTTCAAAATGGACTAAATACACTAGCAGGTGCATGGTATTATCTCAACCCAATATAAACCTGAGCACAAGAACATTGCAGAGAGCAAAAACTACACCTATCCACTGCTTTCTCATACAGCTCTTCATTCTCCCAGTCCAGCGAAAGATAAATTGTATTATCAGGTTTTGCATCACCAGATTCTAATGAATCCAGTAATACACCAGTTTCACCATCTTCACTACCGATATCGTGGAAAGATGATGTATTAGTACGACCACCACCGAGATCATCAACTTCTGACTCAGCATCACCATCATGATCCCGAACTCTCTTGCGAGCAGTCCTTAGGTCACCTTTTGCTTCACCACCATCATCCTTTTGTTTGCCAGTCCCAGCAAATTCCAGAACTCGATGAAGGTTAGTTTGCATTTGTATCCATCGGTTCAAAGTTGGGTATCTGTTGATTCAGAAAATTCAGAAATGCAGTAAAATCACATCATATAAATTTAATCATCAATGTCTACACGAGTTACCTCTCAGATTGGTCAAGAGCAAACTCATAGAAGAGTCTGTCAGTGTCAGGGGGTGGCAGCAATCCCTCACAAAAAGGGCTAGACGTATAAGAATCATTGGAACGATATAAGATACCACTCCCAAAAACACAAGCCAACACAGCCCTTACTGGGGATAGTTTCACCAAATGTTTTACAATATCCAACTGGAGAGGGTACAGAGGGAATCCAGGAATTCCAGAGAAGTAACCATTGCAATCTGGTTTTATTTCTTTAGAAGATGGGGAGAGAACTTTACTTTCAGAGTAACTCTTAGAACATCCAGTACTGACAGGTATTCTTGCCCATCCATGACCAGACCTGGGTGGATAAACAGGAGGTACACATGCTGAAATAACTTCATGCACAAAATCAGCAGACATGATATCAGCAACCTTTGCTGCTGCATCAGTGCTTCCTCGGTCAAATACAAGGCGGGTCAAAAGCTGCGTAAGAAAACAGAGAGGAAGTATTGAGAAGTCAGGATGGAATGGAAACTGAATAAATAAAACGCAAACCATCCACTGAAGCAACTATCCTCCATAAAGTTCTACACGTCAAGAATCGGCACTTCATAGGCGGCTTCTATGGTACACTCATAAAAATAAGTGCATACTACGCACTGTATCTTGAAAATAGCCTTTAAGCATCAAGTTTTGGATCTTACTTGCAGCATCAGTCTAATGTTATCATATAGAAAGGCAAACGACACTTAATTAGTGAATTAACCCATGCCCTAAACCCTGAACCCCAAATTCGAAACTATAAACCCTAACCCTAGCATCAGTCTAATGTTATCATATGTGTAATTTGAACTGCTAAAAACTTTAGTGAGCCTTCAAAGTGCAAAGCAGAATAACTTACATCTTTTGGCCACTCATAAGCAAGAGAGAAGAAGTTAAAATCATGAGTGGTATCAGTCCCATCAACTATGTCGCCAACCGCAGCGATGTAGAGAATAAACTGTGAAAGATATGTAGTGGGCTTGGCACTTAGTGGACCAAACAATTTCTTCCCGTTATCTTTAATGTCGTACAGTGGCAGTACAGTAGTTTCTCCACTTGATCCACTTCTGCGAATCTGTTTCAAGGCTTTCAACCCAAGCCCAAGCACTCCATCCTTGTCAAAATCAAACAAAACCTTTTGTTCTGTTTCTTGGTCGTCACCTTTTCTAGAGCTTGTTTCAGTTTCTTCATCGGCAATAGCTCTAGCAAGATTATGAAGCTTGCCTACAGTACCATGACAGTATTAGACCAAACACATAGGAAATATATTTTCTCCTGAATGTACAAACTGTCCTTTCCAGAATCTATTTCTCATTAGTAAGGAAGAAGGTACCACTCAGAAACTGCCGTTTTCCCTGGTGAGCATCTTCAATCATCTGATGTAGCATTGCCAGAGCACGTTCTCTTTGTCCAGGGCGGAGAAGTTCCTTTGATGACATGATTACGCTTTCCCCAGTAAGTATTGCCTGGAGGCCTGGACTGTCATCCTAGACAAAATGCAACTTTCGAAGGGTATGAGTTGCGAGGGCATTGATTCACATTATCATGTATAATAAAAACATGGGTCGGGATTAATTTCCTAAACTTAATGTTGAATACAGCATCCACTCAACGAATCCCCTTGTTTAAATGATTCCATGGCTTGGCCTCAGAAGGCCAACTCGCTATCTTTGACAAACATACTCTTCATGCAATAGGAACGAAACTGGAAAACAAGATTGCAAACATGCTTCACGGATAACTGACATATAGAATAATGCTGCTTCTCATTTACTTCAACTCAAGAGGCATCTCACATAAAGTATAGTGTTTTCTTATGGAAAAATATCAACAGTCCATGACTGTACTTACTTGTTCCAACAATTCATTCAATCTCTTGAGGACACGTCGTGATACAGAAATTACCCCCGCCTCATGAATTTGATCCAAGTAAGTGGAACCCATTTTGGGGGAGCCTCCAGGATATATCTCAGATAACATAATTTGAGCCTGCATGTACAGCAGAACAAAGCCAAAAAAAAAAAAAAAACCTATGTCAGCAGAGGAGGATTTTTTGCCCTCTCCCTCTTGTCTTGCCAGCCTCCTAATATAAAGTTAGACACAGCAAGAATAAGTCAAAGCAACAGAGAAAATCTAGACAAAATCACATGAGTGCATATGTGAATAGTAATTGATGAGCAAAACCACTTTTCAATGTAGTAAAGTTGATGAGAGCCGAACTGATGTTTGACTAGCAACTATACATGGAGATTTTTGTTCGAACCATGAAAGTAAACGGCTAAGACGTAATGAAACAATACTGGAGATGAAAGAATGTAAAAACTGTCACACTCCAGGTTTTCAGAGGAGATAATCATTGCCTGATGCAGAAGACGTTGGGACATCCTCGTTGACCTTGCAGAAGTTGCAGCAACATCAATACACAGAAGAATCTGACAACAAATAGAATTATGTCAATCTACAATGACAGTTCTTTTCTGAAGAGGAACTACGAGAGGTGTGAAAGAACTACAAGTGGACAATAAATTTCAACTGTAAGAACAACTTACCGCAGCCAAAGGACCTATTTGGGAGCGTAAAGATGTAAAATCGATGTCCTGCATAGTTGATGTACTGTCAGCAGCACGAGAAACTGCATCTTCTACCTGGTATAATAAACAAATAAAAAAATGCATCAGGTTTGAATACACCGCCAGTCTTCGTGACTATTAATAGTGGCCTACATGTCAACGTCTCAGAAACAAGAAGTGAAGGGTGCAGCAGGAAGCACACAGCACTTTCATTTGAGCCGTGACTGTAAGAACATTATCCAAGATATTCACTCACAATAATAATGTAAAGTATACAGAGCATAGCCCTAGAAAAAGTTAACAGAGCATGCAATATTGGGGAGTAATTTTAAATGTGTTTGCAGTAACCATTTAATTTTTGCCTAAATATCAAATGGTCGGATATCTTCATCGTATATCTCAACATTCGTAGTAGCAGGAATAATAGATTCCATTTTCAGGTACACTACTGAATTGGCTAAACATAAGGGAAGTGAATGACTTGCCAGTCGAGATTCAGATGCCCTTCTGAATGCACCATCTACCCATTCAGCCAGTTCTAGGGTAGCTCTATCCTCAGCAGACAATGAAAAACGATGAACAGCTTCTTCCCCAATGTCATACTTTGCTTTCTGCATACACCTGGCCGAAAAAAGTTGACCCAGAATAACTGGATTTACATTATAGGGAGACAATGACATATTTCCAAAAGCATCACTTGTGAATTGTAGCTCATTCATCACTACCATACAAAACTCCATATTCAGGGTCATTTGACAAGCCTCAATAGCACTTACAGATTAAGCAGCTTGGATGGGGCTGCACGTAAAACACTCAATGCCTCCTTCCATCCCCAATGGTGCTCTGATAAAGGCAGAAGACTCTGCAAAATTGTCAATCGCCATTTCCAATCCTCAACGAAACCTCTAGCAAGTGATACTCTCCATTCCAAAGCCTGTCTTCCACCTATACTGAGTTCATCATCCACTGTGATCTCTTCAACCACACCTGATGGAAGACTACGATTCAATATATCAAGTAGCAATTCCGTGAAAGAAATAACCGTTTCGTTTTCCCCTTCACATGTGGCAACATCAGTGTGTTCCCATGAAGAAGTAGGTGATTCGGACATGCTCCCTGGTGAGGCACAATGCGTCAAATTGAGAGAGATATCATCCATATGTAAAAGCGAAACAATAACATTCACCATCAATATCTGCACAATTGAATAGAGTTGACCTTGTGAAAATGCATAATAAGAGAATTTAAGTTCACCAACAACACAAGCACACAACTGAAAAATAACTGGAAACATCTGAACCTCCAGGAAATTAACAGACATGGAAAAAAGGGGAGGATATAAACAAAAGAAATTAGCCACAATCATACCAAATTTAGCCAACTGGTCAAAGAATGTATCTTCTGTTGTTTACAAATAAAGTTGACAACCACAGTCAACGAATGAAACCACTAGCCCCCATACAAAGAATTTATAAAATTGTAAAAAAAGTTCCCAAGACCATGGAAAAGTTATCGTTTAAAGCACGTTTAGAGCCTTCGCTCCATTTCATTGATGGAAAATGACAGTAACAGGTAGAGACATAATTTCAGAAAAAACTTGGTGCCTAAAAAAAATCTACAGATCTTTCCCATCATTCACTAAATATTTCAGGTGGACTAAGAAGAACTAAAAAGTAGTGGCACAGCAAGACAAAAGGACCTTTAAAACTGCAAATAGAATCCCAGAAAAACATTGCATTTAAGCGTGGTTTCGTATACAGTGAAACTTAATATCCTTTCAATGAAGAACCTAGAAGAGCACTCACGATCATATCTATTTCCATCAAGGTAATTGAAGTTTCTAATTGAAAATCTTTCAATTTGTAACAATTTTATTAAAGTAGGATGGAAAAGGTAGCACATCCAGTGAAAACCCACAGTCAAAGACTAGAGTAAACCCTAAATACATCACCTTGCGAGGAATGTTTGTTACAGACTCCAAATGAGTTCGAAGGCTTTTTAAGTAGTATAAAGCTGCCCGATGACTATTTTCTCTGTCTTCGATAATGTTTCTTCCAATTGCAGTTAGTGCAAGAACAACTGATTCCAAAGCATAGCGCATATGCATGAGTTCAATATCCTGCATCCTATTCCCAAAAGAATGAAAAGATCAGTCTTACATAATCATATATGATGGCTGTAAGATCAAGAAGTTACAGATATGAAAAAGGAGTCTCAAAATATATGAAACACAAGAAGGACGTGATCCATCAGCCTATCCATTTAGTCATAGAAATGTAACTGCAGTTTTGATTAACCTCTACTAAAAAGATGAACAATAAACTACATTGCGAGCGTATTTAATTAATTCACAGCTCTGTGTAGCCTATTTACCAAAAAGATCAGCATGCCAATAACATGACAAGAGTAAGACAAAACAGTTACACAGTTATCAAAGACCACAAGAATCATGATCCATCCCGTCCCTCATTGCGGCTTATACAAATTGAACTAAAATTGGTATTCACTTCTTTACCAAAAAGTTGAAAGATAAGCTATATCGCTAACTCATTTAGTCTCTGACTTTATATATGTACAAATACCCTGTCCATTTGGGAAGACCATGACAGATAACTGTCATGCCAAAAAGAAAAAGATAAATACACCCTCTTAAACAATTTGCAGGTTGAGATTAATACTGAGCAGTAATATCAGACAACCAGGTAATCCAAAAGGTCCAGAAACTCATCAAGTACCGACCACCAAAGCATCAGTCAACCCTCTAACTAAGATAGTGAAGGGATTAAAAACAGCCCCATGCCTCTTTATTGTACCTACGCACTAGTATGGCACCATAATGCAAGGCACCCAAGCTACCGAACATATTTATTTAACGCAATAACGAAACAAAATTGCAGATACCTTCTCCAAGATTCTATTGTGGAAGCCATTGGCTGCATGGTTATCAATTCAATGGCATCCTGAAATTTTATGACTGGAACAACATCAAACAGTACCTGCAGAAAAAGATAAGGTGTTATGATTCAGTAGTTCGAAAGAGAGAAACCAATCATTGAATATATATAAGGTTTATTTTCCGTGTGGTACAACTGGTGATTGAAGATGCAAATAGGAGACAAGTCAGACAACTATAACAATTGATAGCAACAAGCATGCTCCTTTTAACAAGTCTCACCCCTGAGTCTTCGCCCAAAAAATAGTTTTAATTCATAGCTTTTGATAGCCTCAAGCATGGTAGACAGAATCTCAAGTCTACTAGTAGAATCTTGCAATTTTACGAGTTTGCTTGCTAAACATGGTTAGAATTTATGCAAACTCTGTTGTTCTAACGATTTAACTGTGGAATCAAAGAAAAACGTAGAATCGAGATAAATCATTGCCTTCATACGATTCTACCCTACTTTGATGATCGGGCTTTTTTATGTCATGCTTAATCAATGTTGACAATGGAAACTGATCTCGATTCACTATGGACTCCGCACGTTCAATTAACTTAAATATGATCCATAAGATCTTACTCTTCAAGTTTATGACTTATGAGTCCAATTTAAGTTTCCAAAACTAGGTGAATTGTTTGAATACCTTGGTCTCAAGCATCATTTATTTCTTAATTCTAAACAAATCAAATAGACAGGTGATGATTAGGAATTCCAAAAAATATCAGCCATCTTAAAGCCAACAATCTGTCCTTCTTCACTATCTCCCAAATCCCAGTCATAGATTAGAAACTCAATTCAATCATCTACCTAGCGTCCCTTTCAGTATTCCTTCAGGCCCATTTTACTGCAAAAGTATATGCCTTAGAAAATTATTTGCAATGAGGAGTTTGACAACTCAGATTTCCCCTATGTCCAGCATGAATATTAGAGCATAACCCAGAATTACATTGCTTCTGATCCATATCAGCATCATAAAGGCATCTCTATTTTCCTTAACTTTTTGGGTGAAATGGAACTGAAGTGAAATATTAGTTCAAGTGAAATAACATAATTCAAGGCAGTTGAAGTAAAATATGCATCTTAGAGGTATAGCCTTACCCGCAAGGGACTCTGTGCCGAAAGTCGTTCCAAAACAAAGGTCTCAACAAAAGCTTCTTTAGTATCTTCAGCTTCACCAATTACTTGTTGACCCCCAGACAACAACAATGAGGATTTTGAATTCCACGATTGGCCAGAGTTTACACAAGCAACAAAAGAAGCCAGATCTATATGATAACACAACAAGTTGCACAGATGTTCCACACATGATACCTGTAAAACAATAAGTTTAAGCCTAAACAAACCCATATTGCACGTTCCCAGGACCAAATCATGAAAGAGATCTACGAAATCTGAAAAACATGATACCTCATCTACTTTATCCCCATACAATGAAGATTCTTCCAGCCGAGAAACTTGTGACTCGCTGCTTGTCCAAAGAAGTTGCATTAATTTCTTCCGAGCTGCTGTTTTACCAGACAACAGATCCCAACCCATGGCAGCCACAAGGGGCTTCAGTCGAGGAAATAATGTAAGAACCTGCAGCAGTACTGAGTAATGAGATTTCTGAATAAAAAATCAGGGGAGCATTGCTAATAAATCACATATTTAATTTGAATGTCTATTCGGTAACTTGCATCATTAGCCTCTTGAAGTTCATCTTTCCTTATGATGGAAAGGGCAGTATCCATGATACACTCAAGCACATGCAGTCCAGACACACGGGCATAATGGTACATATCTCTCATGCCGAGAGAGGCTGCTGTATTTAAGGAGGGTTCACTTAAAGCTGCATCTGCTCTTATCTCTGAAATATATCTTTTAAAACGCTCCAAAGGGGGCGGGACCCTGCTGTTGTCCAGTGTTCGAGACCTCTCAATCTCTTGACCGAGCAGATCATCTTGTATGACCTACAGTTAAGTACACCCATGCAATCAACAGCCAAACTATGTATCAAAGCACGAGAATAAGAAGTCGTTTAGACCTCATACAATCATAAAACACGACAAACTTAGAATATGACTAATATCATTATCGCTCCTGTCCAAATTTTACAGAACAGCTAATTGATGGTTACTTCCAAGTAATATAGTTAACAGATCCAAGCTAGCCATGGGCCCCTGACTGACCTGCAATAGCCTAAGACACAGCCAATCAAATATACAAAATTCAATAGCCTAAATCTCAATAATTCAGCCACTATATTGGTTTGAACTAGGGCGTGGTGGATATTAACATCCCTAGGTCCCCACATTACCGATCAGGTCACTATATTGGTTTACAATGCCAACTTTGCTCGCTGTTTGAATACAGAAGACAGTACCTGGATAATCTCTGCAAGGTGTGTACAGTTAGATGAAAGAGTCTCCCCATAAATACACAACAATTGCTCTTGCATCAAATTCCAGGATTCTCCATATACCTCCCTCCTTGACAAAATCCTCGACAACAGATCTTGCAGAACCACTCTATCATAAAAAGATCATGCAAACGAATACAAAAATAACGTACATGAAGACAAAATTCACAACAAAAATGGATGATTAAATAAAATGCAGCTTTAGTTTAGAGATCAGACACATATGACATGGAAAAAGCAAGAAGTAAAAGCTCAAAACAGCACCACACAAGCTCTTGCAGAGAATTTGAAGAAATAATCCAGTTCTTACTAACATCCACGAATGGACCTCAAAATAAGAACTTTGGAACATGTCTTCACATAGGCTCAGACTCAACGTAAACCACAAAGACAATATGGGAGGGAACTCCTTGAATGCAATTTGCAAAGCATCAACATCGTTGATGTAATATTCTACATTTACATGCATTTTTCTACTTAGATCAAACAGCCTTTGGATCAAGACTAATATATCTTTCAGGCTAAATGTTGAATTCAACTACAAGCCGATTTAATTATTTCGCCAGTAAGTTTATTTTCCGGACTTCCTTTCAGGATAGAGTAACGCAGTTGAGACTAGCACTCAATTTTCAGTTGCTCCTAAGGAAATTGAAATCGTAACACAAAAGTTCTACTGAGTCCTGAATTTGACTAGGGACCATAATATACACAAAAGAAACACATACCTATATTCAGCTTCCTCCACCCCATACTCAAGATGCAGAAAACGAATATGAGAAACAGCACTTTCTTCATTGTTCTCTTTTATCCGGTCCTTCATGGCATCCAAATGTGCCAATTGCACTACTTTCTGTATGAGACTAAGTACCTTCCGATCCTCCTCTGCCTTCTCCTTCAAGTCCAACTTGGTCTTATCATCCCTACGCACCATTACTGCAAGCCCTGTATTGTCAACTTCAGGCTCCTTTATCTGCTGCTGTATATTGAAGCATAACGAGTCGAATTCGGCAGAATTATCCAATATCGTCTTCCTTAAACACATTAGTTCTGTTTCATCAATCATAACCGTTCCAGGAACTACCCTCCTCTGCGTCCCTTCTCCATCTTCACCAGTATCAGCTTCTATATCTGGTTTCAATCTCTCTACACCTAACTCCAAAACCTTATCCAAAACCCTAACACGGACTTCCAGTTCACTACTCGTATCCTTTGAACTCTGAACTCCATCCAATGAATCAGCTGCCCGCCGGCTATCATCCATTTCCTCAACCTCAATCCCGACATTATCCCCCTTATCAACATCTACCACCCGGTCCCATAATAGCTGAACGAGCAACAAAAATTCCGCCCTCAATCGCAGCGTACCAGGATCGAAGCTCCATATCCGCGAAGTGGAGTCGCTGTACTGCAATAGCTCTAGGGTTGACAGATAGGCCAGGAGAGACGAAGACTGACAAGACGACGACCACACAATCTTCTCGAAGCGCCCAGCGTTAGCAACTATCGTTTGAAGAATCGCGAGAGCTAGGTCGGGATTCTTCCGCCGGAGAGTTAACAAGACGGCACGAAGTGGCTCGAACTGCGCTAAGTGGAGATGGTTCGCCGCTAATCGGGATAACAGCGCAGTCTCTTGGTCCATTTCCACTGGATTTTGCTCATCCATACTGATTGATCAGGCGTCGTTCCCAGCTTTTTCCGGCCCGAAATCGGCGACAACAAAGAGAAATGAAGCTGCTGTATCGCGATCCGATACGAGGAACCGGTGAATGTCAGAATCGGAGAAATTGTGGATCGTCCTGAACCGGTTAACGGCAAAAATGAGGAAAACAGATTTCCACTTAAGGGAATGAGTAAAATGTAAATTACCCGTTAAAATCTAAAAAGGAGCGAAATACTGATAAAATTTAAAGGGTTAAATACTTAATATTATTGGGTTCTATATTGGTTACGGTGGTAATAACCAAACAAATTAAATCTAAATTTTATAAACTATGGAATAAAATGTTAAATGTCTTAACCAAAGTACCAAACCGTCCAAATTAACACGAAAACCAAATTAACCAAACCAAAGTTTAATTGGTTTGGTTAATCGGATAATCGGATTAACCAAATAACATAACATTACATGAAAATAATTCTCATGTTAATGAATAAAACATAATCATATGTTATTACTATCATAAACTATCATTATATATAAGCAATAATAATAGGACTACTATCCGTGATTAGTATCATCATTCGAGTTAATACATCATTCATCATCTCTGCACCTAATATAGTTAGCTTACAACAATCTTTTAACATAAATATTAAATACATACCAATACCACTCATCGGGAAGTTAAAGCTCTTCTACAAAACACTTAAACTATACATAGTTTGAGGTGACTATCATGGTACTATACGTAATCATAAAGTCTAGTAGCGGTCCAAAATGTTTTGGTTTAGTAAATAGGCAGACCCATTTAATTTTTGACTCATAATGCTTTGGTTTTTTGTGCACATGGAAATAAATTAGGGAATCACGAAAGTTTGGTTTGGTTGGTTGCATGAAAGTATAAATAATTTTGTATATTACGTTACCATTAATTGGTTAATTGGTTTCATTGGTTAGCAGTGTTGAAACCAAACCAAACCACCTAAACCAAATAAGCTAAATTGTTTAACCAAACAAAACCAATTATCCAAATTAACCGAATGCTACCGATTAATCTGGTTACCACGGTAACCAATCCGTTTGAACACCCCTAGTTTTAGATCAATGGAAGGGAAGAGAAGGGAGGTATTTATGCCTAGAAAGTCCTAGGCGGTTGATGGAGCACGAGTGAGACGACTGTTCCTGATGATGCAGGGATGGAGCCAGGATTCTCGATTAGGGGGGGGGGGGCAAAAAAAATTTCCAGTATACTGATAAGAAAATTTTATGAAAAAATCTTAATTATGTACAAAGAGTTCACCGAAATTTTAATATATGCCACTTAAAATTGTGTCGAATTTAAAAAGTAATGATTTATCTCTTCTGAAATCATGATAAAAGAACCATGTGTTTTATAATACATCGTACATTTACCTATTTTATAATTCACAAATCCGAGGTACCGTATATCTCGAGTATGGAAACTCTATCTCGAATTACCAGGATTTTTGTGTCTGATATTATACCCTAACCCTTAATGAGTGAACCCTAGGTCATAATTATCTAAATCATAATCTATAAACCCTAAGATGGTGCATTCCTTTTCGTTCCTATATTTGGATGAATCATAACCGTCGATTATTATTTCTAATTAAATTGATCTTGGAGTATAAGATTGCGAGAGTTAACACCTAGATTTTGATCTTTAAGTGTTAGAGTATAGTATCATGTCCGAAAGATCGGTCAATTCAAGGTCTAGATAGTGTTTTCATACTCAAGGTATGCGGTACCCCGGATTTCACCCAGGGTAC
This sequence comes from Linum trigynum, assembly GCA_964030455.1. Classification (NCBI taxonomy): domain Eukaryota; kingdom Viridiplantae; phylum Streptophyta; class Magnoliopsida; order Malpighiales; family Linaceae; genus Linum; species Linum trigynum. Next base: position 1,767,480 of record OZ034816.1, read on the forward strand.
CGTAGAACTCGCCATATATATATATAGACATGAGGATAAATTTTTTCTAAGAAATACGAAGATACATGTAAACAAATCGAGAAAAAAAACTAAATAATATGTAGACAGTTAATATTAAAAATTGGGAGACCAAAGGCTAAGGCGCTAAGTCGTATAAGCACTCACCAACTATGATGATTTAGGTGGAGAAGAGGTAAAATAAACGACATTAAATAATATGTAAACGGTTAATATTAAAAATTGGGAGACCACATGCTAAGGCGCTAAGTCGTGTACGCACTCACCAACCGTGATTATTTAGGTGGAGAAGAGGTAAAATAAGATTAAATAACGAAGCAAGGATCGAACCAATAACCTTTCCCTCACATTTATTTAATGTTAATTGAGCCTTAATAACACTACACCACAGCACATACGATGTGTTATCTATGGACGATTTTAACTATTTCTAAAACTTAGGGGGGCATGGCCCCCCAAGTACAAGCTGGCTCTGTCCCTGAGTTACCATTAATGCTCATATGAGGGTATTTTTACCCGATTAGGTGGAACTTAGGGCATTAAATGCTCTGTCAGACGCCCTAAACACGCCCCATCTTATAATAGACCGCCTACGGCGAGTAATTAATGTTTAGTCATGCTTGTATTGAGGTAAATATCTTAGTAGATCTCTCTCCTGTCGCCATCAGTGCTTTATATCAGGCAATCTATCCATGTCTTTATCGAGAGATTGACCGCCTAACCGCACCCATACCTTTTGCCGCGTATCTCCTTTGCTTTCCTGCTGGGCCAAGCTAGCTGGCTGTCCCTGGGCCTTAAGCCTAATGTCGCTCAACCATGTGGGCCAACAGGATGTTGTTTTTGTAATTTGGAAGTTGTGATTTTAGATTATCTATTTAACAATATATGTAATTAGAAGAATTTTTGTATTGTAATTTGTTGTTTTCTTTTTTTAAAATGAGCACAATGCTTCTATTTGAGCAGAAGATGGAAACACCAAAATCACTCATCCTAAAAATAATGAATTTTTTTAAATTTAAAGATTGAAACAATACATCTAATTAGAGAATGCTAATTCCTAACTACCAAACATACATGTCCACTTGTTGATGAAAATGTAAGAGATTATTTTTTTGAATTTTAAATGTCACTAAAAGTTGTTAATATCCCAAACGTTATTTGACCATTTATTCTCGATAGATTTTGCTATATTTTTTCACGTAAATAATCATGTGTCATAAACTCATAATTATATTTTTGCTTTCTCTTTATCGTTGTTTAGTTGTGGATTATTGCCTTTTGAGTTTGTAATCATGTGTCATAATCCTTCTTAATTATGATTATGGATAAATTTGTAATTGCAAATAGTACTTAACAATGCATTTCTATAAAAATCTTCATTATCCACACTTGAACCTAAGCCTTTCGTAAAGAAGCAAAAAGATTAACCAAATAGACTACAAAAAAATTGTTTAAATTAAAGTTATAAAATAAATGAACATCTCAAAATAAGAAAGGGCAAACCGCAATGATCAACCCTAAAATAAATAAATTCATGGTGTACCATACTGTTCATCATGTTATATCGTGCACAAAGCCAGGGGCGGAGCCAGGATTTCGAGAGCGAAGGCCGAAAATAATTTTAAAATAAATTATGTAACCAATGCGGATCAAACTAGTGTGCTTTAAAACAAAAGTTAAACTTGGCTACCATTAGACCATATAGGTTTTTTTCCAAGTAATGTCAAGACAATAGTTAGAAAGAACTACTACCCACAATACCTCCCTATCCCACTAACATATCACCTTACAAAATGAAAAGAAGCTAAAACTCTAACTGAGACAGCAACAGGGCTTTAAGTGCCACTCTATGAGCAGCCCAGTTGGCAGTCCACGGAATCGCACTAAATTCTATACAATGAAAAAAACTCAAGAAAAAAAACGACAATCTCAAAGGATGACAACTTCTGCATCTGCTCGAGGATGACCAAGACAAACTTCAAGAAGCTGCAACGAGTTCTGCAGGATATGTGTCAGAGATCCACTGTTGTTGGACACCTAAGGCCAGAAGAACATGCCTGTCCGAGCCACGAACAACAAGGCCAGACGAGCAATCAGAAACTTTGACAGCATCATCGAAATTGATCTGCAGATGGTCTTGAGGAGGACCTTCCCCGAGAGAACTAGCTACACAGGAGAACGAGGCATGTGACAAGGAGGAGAAAGCTTCACGAGACTGAAACGAGGATTGGTGGGCAAGCGAACGGACATGAGGCTAGGTATGTTTAAATACCACTTTATTTCTTGATTTCCATATTCTCCACAATAGGCATACTAATTGGAGAATATGGGTTTGGACTGCTTAACTAGCATAACTTTATGCCACCACAAACTAAAAATCATAATCGGGGTCGAAACAAGCATATCACTTAATCCCACAAAATACCATAACTGGATGACCATATAGTTATTACATGACAGAAGTTACAGAAAAAGTTTTATTTATAAATTTGTACTAAATATTCTTAAAGACCTAGAGCCGGAACCAATCCCGAGAGAGTCGGGGCCCACCCTAATAACAATGTAGCTCCGCCCCTGCATAAAGCTAGTCCTTGATATATCACTTCTTTTAACAAAATTCAAAGAAAATGATTAATTGATAGAGCCCACCAATATCTTTATAAATGCATCACACTCGAGCATCGAAACATATATTTCAAACCATCAAATAGAAGCGATCGGGTACTCACACTCGCGAGTTTAATTGTCATTCCTAACCGCAATTGACATAGTTCTTTCTTTTTTCTTCTTATTTTCCCCTGTTTGGAGTTTGGAAAGTCCCCAATTCTTGTCATGTATCTCCACCATTTTCATCCCCAACACGGGCTTACTTACAGTTTCCTATGCTGATAAATACCATTATCAACTTTTCCCAGTACGTTACTTTTAGGATTAATATATTTGTATGGTACGAACTTTGCACATAATAAATATATTGACCAATCTTTTCGATCTATAACATCCTGACTGTTATCTTGGATGGTCAAACACGTTGACTAACGGTCAACACACAACGTCATTGTCAAATCAGCAACTTTCACTTAATTTTTTTTATATTTTCCACCTATTACCAACTTTCACTTAATTTTTTTTATATTTTCCACCTATTACCAACTTTCACTGATAGAATCGTAGCTAACCATTGTGATTAAGAAGGAAGAACCACAACAAGCTTAAACACAATCCTAGAGAACCCCATTGCAAACACCGAGTGAACCTGGAAACATAAACCACAAAGTGCAAAAGATCACGTAGGTGCAACTTCCCTTCTAGAACACCATTGAAACAGATCGAAGACCAATATAATAAATGGAACAGAAGAGAAAGGCATATAGTTTGGCGTCATGCTGGGCGTTTGCCACTGCATGTCTGCATTTTGCCACTGCACCAGCAATCTGCCACTGCACAAGGGTTTCTTTGGTTCCATTGGGTTTCAAAATGGAAAGGATGAGGCTCCTAGCTTCCCATCCAGATATTGATCGAAAATGCTTACTTCAAAGAGCAACCATGGAGTAGCAGCACAATCCTTATGTAGGACAGAAGAACCAAAAACGTGAGAAGAGAACTCCCCTAAAAGGACACGGCAACCATAATAGCAAGCACCAGATTGACCCCCGTGAGACGGATTTCAACACTCTGTGAACATTGTATAGACCTTCATTTAATCATGCTAAGACTTGGGATAATAAGTTTTGAGCACCTGTCAAGTCTCCTCAAATTTGACATAATCAGAGAAGGAATAAGTTCTTGTTTAGAAGGCCAAACCCATGGATTGACTATAATCGAGATATGTATTGTCAAATGGTATAATGGAAAAACCTGATTGCAAATTCAATGTTATAAACCGCGATCGAAAACTTGATGGAGAAAGGACGGAATCATAGCAACAGCGGATGAGATGATTTACTATGAAGTTCATACAATGCAACCATACGATATGCAAACCCATCCTGAAATCTTAGTCATAGAAAAATTTGACATAGCTATGACCTCAAGAGGTTGAAGAAGTATAGCCTGCTCTATGATATCAGCCACTTTAACCACTCTTGACCCATTTCTGCAGCTAACACCCATCTCTAGCGGACTCCACATCTGCAACACTAGAAACTCAATTTAACAGGAACCGGTAAGAGCCGTCAACGCGAGCCACCCCGTTCGTACATATCTACAAGCAAACATACACAAGCTAAGGCTAGCTACAGCCAAATGCTGATCAGAACTTCTGAAAGCATCAGTATCCACACCACGAAGCATTAAAGAATGGTTGGTTTGATCCCAAATCAGAATTGATAATAATGCAATTGCGAAGTGAAAAGTCCATTGAATTGGTCATTGTTAGAACTGTAGCAAACCACTGTGCTTGGAAAGAAGAGATCCCCCCAAAACTAGAGCTTACTGGAAATTGGAGCAATGAACGCGAGCTTAAAGAGGGAACCTTTAGAACTGGAGAAAAACTCGACTGTGCAGCATAAAGATCAAGTGCAACTCCACTTCTAGGATACCATTGAAACAGGTGCAAGAGCAAAATAATAAATGGGGCAGAAGATTAAGGCATAGGCAAGGTTTCCTTCCAAGACCCATATAGAACTGTTGACAGAGAATGGCCAGAACAAACATTTTTACAGGGAGCTTGGAGAGTGATTCTCACAAGATATAGTGCCGAAACATCTTAAGACAATAGATAAGTGTATCATCGATTAAAATCTGGGTTTCCAAGCAATAACAAGCATTGAAGCAACTATTTTCAGAGCTGCAGCGTAGGTACACACGTATAGTCATATTTTATTATTGAAAATTATAATAATGTTAATCATGATTCAACAAATGAATAAGACGAAATCAGAGGAAGCAAGCAATCAACTAAATAAACACCTCACATGATAAGCTTCTTATAAGAGTCTCTAAACTCAGAACTGAGATGGGAGCGCAGCTACAGTTCTCCTAGAGACTCACAAATGTAAGATGCTTAGTTGTCGAATAAGAAGGTTGATCTCGTATAAATTATTTCTCGAAAATTTTGGTTTTGTATCTTGGAGTGTTTTACCTTTGCACTTAAGACCACTGCAATGCCTAGAAGATGCAATAGACTAGCTGAAATAATTTACAGTCTCTTCTATCCCAGCAGCTTCTACTATTTCTTCAAACGATAACATAGGTCTGCCTGATTCTTAAGCTTCACAAAGTGGAGTAGAAACCTATTGACATAAGCTACTATCAGAAGTTCACAATAAACAAGCAACCCAACCATGAAACCAGTACCATTGTTCTAATCAATAAGAGACGGGCTTCTTGACCTGACAACCTCAATCAGACAACTTTCCATCACGTTGCTGTTTTTTTTTACATTGCACTGCAATGCAAAAGTAAACAAGACAAAATGAACTCTCAAGTGCACCACCTTAGATTTTGACAGCAGCAAGGTGCCTAAGCATACGTACCTCCTAACCCAGTTGTTGTGCAAAAAATTAATCCTCCTTCGCAGTAACGTGCCTAATCGTATCCATCCTTGCAGCCATTTGTGAACATACCCAAGATGATTAACGAAGAAAAAAAAAAGAACGAAAGTCGGACGATTTAGCATTACTAGGACCTTGAAGCTCAACATTATGTAACCCACCACTTTTAGACTAATTGTTGTTGCCTAGCCAACCATAGCAAAGAACCATAGGAGCTTACGCTGAATTTACCAGACTACAGTCTGTCATAGATCTCACACAAGCTTCCTTCTTTCTCAAGTACCGTGAGTTTGAGAAGAACCCATAAGATTAAGCATATGATTGGATTCAATGACAAACAATCCAACAAATGCAGAATGAGACGGACAACCATTGGATGCAAGGGTTTTATATTTTTAATATGGGCACGTAAACAGAAACTGCTACAGTCACCATATGAATACAACTACATCAACCCGCAGCAAAAAGATATTTATAAGATCAAGAGAGCAAACCTATCTTATTGTGCTCATGCTTGGGGACTAAAAGCAGGTACAAGACTTTGGAGTTATGCATCCGGAAACAGACACCACATTAAGACCTTGAGAGTTGCAACTCAAGATTTGTACCTAAAATGATTTCAGCAACTTCTCAATACTACCATCGATTGGTGGGAAGTAGAACATTTGACAAGGTACTTCGAGCAGAAATGCTTTACCAGCGCCAGAAACCATTTTTTAATTGATGAACAGGGGAAGATCAGTTGAAACCAGTTATCATAACATTCCAATAAGAGAAACCACCTTAAAAACTACAGAACAAGACTAAGCACCACTACCTTCTTCTTAGAGAGCAGCAGAAGCGTCACCAGAGAATTGTCAAACGAACATATTAAGGCCGGGATTGATGCTCTAACTTTCTAAACAGTATCGTCAATGGATTTGCACCAGGGCTGAGGTTTCAAATAAAAATGAGTATCAGAGTAGAGACTTTTACAGTGCTGCTTTGAGAATACCAATCCCTCGTAAGCACATTTAGAGTGGTTTAACGACATTTGTGGAGGATTGCAACTAGAAAAGAATAAGCGTGTAGAGTCACCTAGAGTTGCTCACTGCACCATTATACCAAATCAAATCTCTGGTAGTTTTCAGCGCAAACTAGCTTCAGAAACCACAACCACCTGACTAGTCAGTTCCAAAATGAAAGGAATCAGACCCCTAAGACCCCTCCCCATCAAGATTTTGATTGAGAGTGCTTACTAGAAAAGATTATGAGCAGCTCCACATGGCTGAAAAGGAACACAAGGATGCTTTTAAGGTCCAATTCTGAAGAACTAAAAGATGAGCAACCGTGGGTTAGTAGCGGCAAGGCACGATCATTATCTAGGACCGAAGAGAAATTGAAAAGCGGAGCAAGACCAACCTAAGTTTCCTCCTCACAGTGGGGTGCAATTACAAAGCAAATGACAGGTCGGGAGAAAGGAGCAACCGCAACTGAGCAGAGTTCCCAGATTCGGTCCATTAAACTGTCGGCAAGAGACGACAACCAAAAGCAGGATATTGACTCCATGAGACGGATTTAAGGCCCAGTGCAAATTGTGAAGGCATTCCTTTTATCATGCTGAGAGCTGGGATGATAAGTTTAAGTTCTAGCACCTGTCAAGCCTCCTCATATTTGACATGATCTGAGAATCTGCACTAGGGTGAAATCAGCAATCCGAAGTATCCTGAAGTCGACGATCTCAATTTGTGCCATTTGTCAATGACTCCTCTCATGCAACCAAAAATCCTGCGTTCAACACCTTTCTGGGACCCGCCACAGCAATAAACCAAGCTGATTTTAGAAAACATCATAAAAATAAGCAGTGGATGCGATGATCTTCGATCATATACAGAAATAAGAAGAAAATCTCAACATCTTGTTTACCATTGTAAGTTGGTTTCACGTCAAAACCACTTAACCACATATCTTATTTTTCCCAGACTCAAGCGTAACGCATGATCATGTCCAGCCAGCCACTATGCGCCGCCCATTATGACCTTCCACATCATATACCCCAAACGGAAGTATACCTTTGAGTCCCCTTCTGGTCAGAGTTTCCCGGACGGTCCTTGGCATTAAAATAAACGGGTAAAGGTGAGCGAAACAATACTCTGTTCCAACCTTCAGGTTCGGATATACATTCTGAGAGCAAAAGCCATAACCGGCACAAAAGATTGATTGATCGTCCCATTGACAAGACACTGAATCACTTGGAAATCGGGAAACTCTGATGCATACGAATCCCCGGGGCCACTCATGAACTTCGCAACATAATTCACAAGTCGACATTCCCATATGGCATTAAAATAAACGGGTAAAGGTGAGCGAAACATTACTCTGTTCCAACCTTCAGGTTCAGATATACCTTCTGAGAGCAAAAGCCATAACCGGCACAAAAGGTTGATTGATCGTCCCATTGACAAGACACTGGATCACTTGGAAATCGGGAAACTCTGATGCATAGGAATCCCCAGGGCCACTCATGAACTTCGCAACATAATTCACAAGTCAACGTTCTCATATTTTTCACGTAGCAGAAGATCAAACACCACGAACCTGAGGTCAGAAAGCCAAGCAGGGGAGGCGAGAGCCACGTTCGGAAAGAACCGGTGAATCACCATTCAAAAGGAAAAGAAGAAACGGGAACCACTTATCATGTGAAATCCGAATCGAAACCCTAGGAGAGCCGGGACAAACGAGGAATTGTTACCTAGTTCTCGTAGAAGGTGAAAATAGCGAGTGAAATCAATTCAAAATCGGTAGGAAGAGTAACATTGAACTCTATTTGCCGAAGAAAAGTGCAACAAAACTGCAATGCCATGCACCACATAACACTGGAGAAAAACTGCAATGTGCAACAAAACAATGCATCTTAAGACATAGATATGTGCAAAATTGACTAAGAACTGGATTTCCAAACATGGACAAGCGTTGAAGCAACCATTTACAGAATTGCGACCCAGGAACGCATATATAGTCATATTTTCTTAGCAGAAAGAAGTATGATAATGTTAAGCATGATTCAACAAATGAATAAGAAGAAATCAGAATAAGCTTATTATAAGAGTCTAAACTTGACCCCTAAATGGGATCACAGTACACTAAAGAATGTAAGATACTTACACGTAAAGTAAGAAAATTCATCTCAAATAAATTCTTTGAAAACTCTAGTTTAGTGCTTTACCTTTGCACTCAAAACCACTGCAATGCCTGGAAGGTGTAATAGACTAGCTGAAGTAATTTACGGTCTCTTATATCCCGGCAGCTTCTTTAGTTTCTTAAAATGATAGCAAAGACAAAGTTGAAAATAACCCTGTTATCAGGAACTAATATCAAACAAAGATCAGACGTTCACAAATAACAAACAGTCTAAACCAGTACCAATGTTCCCAGAGGACAGCCACCAAACTGCAGTTTCTTTGAACTGCCAACCTCAATCAGACAACTTTCCACCAACAAGTATGTCCAGTTAGCCTTTTCTCCATCAACGGGTTCATCATTCGCTTCTGCAGTGACTCCGTGAGCACAACTAATTAGACAACTAAACACATTGCTATGTGGTATGAAAGCCAGACAAGGTAAAAATGACGACCACCTGTCACTAACTTGAACGTCAGCCACTTGAAATCCCAAGCCAGAAACCCGCAAGTCCCCAACCCAAGTCGAACGGTGGCCATCTCCAGGCTTATCTGGAAATCCGCTATAGACACCCGCAGAAAAACGACGCCGCATCCATATTCTCCGGCTTCTCCAGCAGTTTCAGTGGTCAGCATTCGATCCAGGCTCAAGATTCCACTACCGGACGACTGCTGGCTATCGGGAACAGATTCTGGAAGGCCGCGGCACTTCATGCTGATGAAGCCATAAAAACCACGCCAGCCAGTCGTAACGGTGCAGAAGGAGTAGTAGTCATCCTGAGGCACTTGGTTAAACTGGTGAATCCATCGACAGAGTGGACGGCCATTTGTTGGAAAAGCTGATGCAGCAAGGTGGAAGCCACGTCTTCATCGTCTAGTAATGTGAGTCCTCGGTTCTACAGCTTCTCAAGCATTCTAAAGAATGGGCTGAATGAAGCCGATCACGGGTTGGGGAAGCCATTATGGGTTACCATTCTAGGGTTCACGGCTGATTATGCTCCTATTCCGGACACTGTTTGCCTCATGGAGGCCACGGCTGGTGATGATGATGGCGCAGTTGAAGCCTGGGTGAACTTGGATGCAAAGGAGATGGCTCTCTCAACAAGATCCTCACCTCCTTCAATATACTAATTAATCCCAGCATCCGACTATCATTGATTAATCTTAACTATATTGGCCCCCAAGGTAGTACTACTTGATAAGGAGCTAAAGAACATACCGTCTTTTCCCTCATCTTCTGTTTCTGATTGCTTCTGCTGTAACCCAAGTACCCCTGTTTCTCTCCTTTTTGTTCCTGTATTTCAGCACCATGATTTGCCGATTAAAGACTTCACTTTGTACTATATATTCATTTGATTAACAATACAAAACTCAACCATCTCATTGTTCCTCTGCTCCCGATTCTTTCTTTCTTCATCCCTCACCATGACAACTGAATCGCTTAATTCTTCAACCTCTATTGAGTCCATTCTCTCTTCTGATCATTGTCTCTTCCCACCCCCTCAAATAGCTCCCTTTGGATGTTCAGCTCGTACCACTCCTTCGCTGTCACAGACTCATCGGCCATGTTGATGATTCTTCTCCGGCTCCTCCTCAATTCCTCAATGGGCATCCGAATGCGACATATTCCACCTGGTATGAATGTGACCAGCTTGTTCTTTCTTGGATTACTGCGTCACTTTCTGAAGCTGTCATGGCCAATATTATCACCAAATCAAATGCCTTCGATGTTTGATCTGCTTGTACTCCTATTTATGCATTTGGATCCAAGATACAGATTAGACAGCTTCTCAAATCCCTTCAGCATCTGTCTTGTGGTGAGGATGGTATTCACAGAAAACAGTACCTGGATTCTGCAATGTGTGTACAGTTGGATGAAAGAGCATCCCCATAAACACCACAACAATTTCTCTCGCATCAAATTCCAGGATTCTCCATATACCTCCCTCCTTGACAAAATCCTCGACAGCAGATCTTGCAGAACCACTCTATCGAAAAAGATCATGCAAACGGATACAAAGATAAAAATACATGAAAACAAAATTCTCAAAAAAAAAAGGATGATTAAACAAAATACAACTTTAGTTAAGAGATCAGACACATACGACATGGAAAAAGCGAGAAGTAAAAGATCAAAACAGCACCACAGGCTCTTGCAGGAGAATTTGAAGAAATACTCCAGCTCTTACTAATATCTACAAATGGACCTACAAATAATAAATTTGGAACACGTCTTTGCATAGATTCAGACTCAACGCAAACGACGAAGACAATATGGGAGGTAACTTGAGTGCAAATTGCAAAACATCCACATCGTTGATCTTATATTCTACATTTACATGCATTTTTCTACTTAGATCGAACAGTTTTTGGATCAACGATAATATATCTTCCAGGCTAAATGTTGAACTCAACTACATGCAGATTTAATTATTGCTATATTAACTTTCTTTTACGGATTCCTTTCCGGATAAGTAACAGTTGAGACGCACTCTATTTTCAGTTCCTCCCAAGGAAATTGAAATGGTAACCCAAAAGTTCTACCAAGTCCTGAATTTCACTCTTGACAAAAATATACACGAAAGAAACACATACCTTTATTCAGCTTCCTCCACCGCATACTCAAGATGCAGAAAATGAATATGAGAAACAGCACTTTCTTCATTGTTCTCTTTTATCTGGTCCGTCATGCCACCAACCGCCTTCTTCTTCCAGTCCAACTCGGTCTTATCATCCCTGCGCACCATTACTCGGGAACCTCATGTGATCCCATCCAAAAAACCTAAATGGAGCCACCAACAAATTAAGAATGAGCGCATCTGCCTCTTTAAATCACTATCAGTATCAAGAGTCTGACGCTCAAAGTGCATCATGAAATGAACTTCCCAAGACTGTACACTCCTTCCCAGGAAACTGTAAGCAAATTGCATATTCAGCCACCACAGAAGTTTCTATGATAACCAATCACAGCAGCCATAGCCCTCTGTTTCATAGCCTAGGGCACCGAGAAGAAAACCCAGCAACATGGTCCCTTTACAAGCACCACGACCCTTTGATGAAAGGAGGACAGGTGGGAACTTACCTTACTTAAGGAGCTTCTAAGAATTCAAGGAATCAGAGAAGATGCGAGCTATGCTTTGGCTTCCTTGTTTTCAACTTGAGAAAAACTACAATGTGAAACAAAAAGATCAAGGGCAACTCCACTTCTAGGACACCATTAAGACATACCCAAGAGCAATATAACAGAGGATTAAGGCATAGGCATGGTTCCTTCCAAGACCCATATAGAACTGCCAACAGAGAATTGTCAGAACAACATTTTTAGAGGGAGCTGTGAGAGTGAAGCTCAATAGATACAGTCGAAAACAGCATCTTAAGACAACGGATATGTGAACACCGACTAAAACACAGATTTTCAAACAAGAACAAGCATTGAAGCAACCATTTACACAGTTTCAGCTTGGGAACTCATGTATAATCATATTTTTTTAGTTGAAAAAGGATAATGATATTTAGCATGATTCAACAAATGAATAAGATTAGATCAGAGGAAGCAGGAAATAAACAAAATAGAAACCTCACATGAGTGCGCAGCATCAAGAGCTTCCTCCTTCTATGAGAAGTCCCAAACTCGGTACCAAGATGGGATCCCACTTGCAATACCTTCACACCTGGAGACTCACAAATGTGAGATGCTTACACACCAAATAAGAAAATTGATCTCAGAACAACTGTCTTTCGAAAAATTTGATTTAGTTTTTTTCACCTTCGCACTCAAGACCACTGCAATGCCTGACAGTCTCTTCTATCCCAGCAGCTTCCACTACTTCTTAATATAACAAAAGTCTGCGTGACTCCTAAGTTTGACAAATTGGAGTAGAGCCCTACATTCAGAAGTCCACAATCAACGAGCAATCCCACCATGAAACCAGGTTCTAATCAACAAGTCTACCTAGAAAACAAACCTGCGGGCTTCTTGAACTGTCAACCTCAATCAGCCAACTAACCATCAACATGTCCATTATGCCTTCTTTCCATCAACAGGTTAATCATTTGCTTTGGCGGTGAGCTCTCCATGAACTAATTAGACAGCTAAACAGATCGTTACTCAATATGAACATGAGACCAGGCAAAATGACAGGGCCACTTTATCATACTACAGTCTGTCACAGATCTCACACAAGCTTACCTTCTTTCTAAAATGGTTTTGAGAGCACAACCTAGAGGTCCGAGGAAGAGTACAATGCTGCAGAGGAAAATATCCATAACATGCAGGGGCGAAGACAGCATCAGATCTAACCAGACCACTCCTACTTAACGATCATATAGGTCTACTTCAACTGTTGGTTTCAATGGAGAATGAAATGAGTAAGTTCTTATTTTAGAAGGCTAAGCAGATGCATCGACTATAATCATGATATGTATTGTCAAATGGTAAAAAGGAAAAAAACTGATTATATTTTCCTTGTTAGAGTCAGCATTGAGCACTTGAGAAAGGAAGTAAGAAACCATAGCTGATGCGGATGAGTACTTTAGTCCAATACCAGGAAGGTTTCTTTACCTCAATCCGAAGAGACTCTACCGAATAGAGAAGAAGCAAGATGCAACTGTCTGCTCACCCACTTTAACCAGTGTTGCTCCATTCCCTATAGCTATCACCTCTCTCTAGCAGCCTTCACACCTCCAACAAGCTAGAACAGTCATACTCAAACTTGGGTACAAAGAGAACTGCAGAAATAGAAAAGACTGTCAACACAAGAAACTGCCCTGTTCATACACAGTACTTGTCTACAAGCAAATATACACAAGTTAATATACGGTTTTCCCCCTTATGCTGTAACTTAGAATGTGCTTTCCCCTCGTGTTCACAAACAGGAGATAACAACGAGAAAAGGCATCAAGGCAAACGCCTGGTATGAAATGGAAACATTGGCCGCGATCAACTAATATAGGAAGGACACATGAACCAATTAAATTGAGATTAAGAAACATTGGTTTTAGCACCAACATATTTGCCAAAAGCCCCACCCAAAAACCAAGCAGAAAGGTTAACCACCTCGAGTGCAGTGCACGAATAGACCAGTCATATGTAGTCTTCATTTAAGGCGCATAATCATATCCAGCCTCTTAGTGATCAACACAACGGACAAAGAAAGCTAGCTAGTGCAAGATTTAGACTCTTCTGCAAGCTATTGAAATAAAGAAAACATTTCTGCAGAATCGGTATCTTCATGGTCAACATCAATCACCTGACTCCACTCTTGTACGCTATGCAAAGCCATTGGTGATGTTCTCCATTGTCCACTCCAACCATCATGCAAATTCACACGCCTACCATACATCTCACGGAATACAATCTTCCACGAGTTCCTTGATTCTTAAAACCAACACAAATCACAAGCTTAAGCATAAGCAAGATAGTACACGAGGAAGGATCGGATTAATGGCTTCATGCAGACATAGCAGCCAAATGTAAAACTGTCCCTTATTTGCATCCCATGGTTTCAAAAATTCCTCATTTTCCTCCCCATCCATGATCCGGGTATTAAGATAAAACCTGATAGATTCTAAAACCCCAAGCTGAAATTCAGAAAGGGCAACAAGCGGAAGCAGGCATTTGAATATAGAGGTAGGTAAGAACCAGATACTTTAACCATGTTGGATTCAACTACCTACCTGAACCTTTTGCAGTCTTGCTTCCGCAGTACTATCAAGAGTCAGAAGCTGAATCTAGCCCAACTTGCTTCGAAACTTAAATGGCCCCTTTCACTTCGATCAAGATAAAGGCATCTGAAATTATGAACACAGGGTTCAGAATTTCCAGTTAGTACGCATGATAATATTACCACCAGTCAGTCCTTCCACGGGACAATCCTACCCATAAAGATAAAAAAGAATAGGGTGACCGAATCGAAGTTCTATAGCCCAAAAGATTGGATGTGCCTCTACGAGCAAATTCCATAGCTGGCATAAAAATTGATTTTTCTGGCTTCATGCACACACAGCAGCCGAGAATAACTCGGTCCCTCCAATTGCATGTCATGCCATGCGTCTCTGACTACAATTCTTGTTTCCAAAATCTTTCCTCTCCATCCAAGATCTGATAATTTAAGATATAACCTGATTAGATGCCACAACCTCAGTAGCAACAAGCATTCAAATTAGAAAGCCGAATTTGCTTCTAGCAATTTAAAATGGCCCCTTCCACTACTATCAAGATCAAGGCATCTGAAATAGTGAACAGACGACCAACCTGGTTAGCTAGTTCAACATCAACTAGCTCCTACCGAGATCAACGAGACATTTCCAAAAGTCAGAGTTGGTAAACCCTGAAAACCAAAATTTAAGAAGCACGACATGGTAAACACAGTATGAGGCTACACAGAAACGTTAAGGCCAACACATGCTTTCAAATCATCTTCTCCAGTACCTTAAATGACAGCAATATACAGAAACGTGTTAAGCCCAATACATCCTCGTACGCACTTTATCTTGTTGAAGATTCGGGACTTGAAGTAGGAGCAAGATATTGGCACTCAAACAGCAGATAATCATAATGAGACTCAAGCTTTGGACTAAATTATTATGACTTGTACGTAACGATCACCTCACCGGGTTTCCAAGACAAGCAACTATTTGGAAGAGTTGCAACATGGGTCATCCAGGAGTTCATACGATCGCGAGGAAGTTGTGCCTATTGGAACAACAAGGAAAAAATCCAACTATCAGGCCATTCCATCCACTAATGAGCTTTCGCAACAGCGGATCACAACAATTTATTGCAGAGGACAGAGTGATAACCGAAGACCAATTCACTCCTTAGTCCTTACACAACCCATAAAAAACTCGGGCAAAACCGGCCGGAAGCATACCTCGGACCGCAGAAGTCGCCGCTTTACAGAAATACTCGCGCTCAAACCTAATAATAATCAGTAAAAATAACTTGTAGGATCCACGAGGAAATCTCAACTACTAATTCTCTTGTACTTAGGAAGTATGTGGGTAACAGCAAAACAGGCCGGAAGCATACCACGGATCGCATAAGTCGCCACCTTCCAGAAGTACTCACGCCAAACCCTAACAATCATCCGTTAGAAGAACTTGTAGGATGCGAGCGGAAATCTCAACAACTAATTGAATTGTACTTGGTAATTATCTGGGTACCAGCAAAACCGGCCGGAAGTGTAGCTCGGACTGCAGAACTCGCCGCCTTTAAGAAATACTCACGCTCAAACCCTAATGATCACCCGTTTGAAGAACTTGTAGGATCCAAGCGGAAACGTCATCAAATGGTTGGATTGTACTTGGTAATTGTGCGGGTACCAACAATACCATCGGAATCGAACTCTAGATTCCCCATAGAGTACGATCTATAGCGAGCGGACACGAAGAACTCGTTTATGCAGTCCATGGGAAAACTCGATTTCTGCAGAGAAAAAAACTAGAAGATAGGAACCTAACCTCTTAATCGAAACCCTAAAAATGCAGAACCACACAGAGATCAACCGTAATCCGATCTTGTTCAAGGCTGCTTGGCGGCAACGGTAACGAATAATGGAGGGAACTGGATGTCTCGTCCCTATTTATAAATGCAGAAAGGCGGTTTGAAGTCGGTTCAGTTGTACGCGTTATTTGCCAGCTGTACTCACTATTTGCCAATTGGACACGCCAGTTAGACGCGTCACACTTTATTTGCTCTATTGTGCTTGCCAGCTGGATTAATTCCCCTTTTTTACTTTTTTTTTCTCTCGCCAGCTGGATCCGTAGTAAAAGCGTGTGGTTGGACCTAGTCAAACATTTGGAAAAAGCCCAATTTCACTGCCATCGCCAGGACGCCAGCCCAATTAGCCCACCCTGAATAATACCACACGGAAATGTGTTACTAGGCCCAAACCACTCCTTAATTGATAGATCCTTGCGTAGTGGGGACCCGTAAAAAAAAATTGCTAGATCCTTGACCTAGAGTTCAGCTATCCACGTCCTCCCCAATTGTATTGGTTTGGGCCAATAATCTGAACTCTCGGGCCTTGCTTAGTTCAACTACGAAACCAGGTCCATCAATTGTTCAGCCCAATTTATTTCCGAACCCGAACAACAACCCGCTGCCCGACCGGCGGTCACTATATTCGAAGTCCCACCTAGCAAACTACCGGACTGCACAAACAAAAGCGGCAAAAATGGCATCCAAATCCACCGCAGCAGCCACCGCCAGAGATGCCCGGAGGAGAAAAATTGTCGAGCGAGGCGCCGACCGATTAGCTCTCATCGCCGGTCGGATCCCCTCTCTTCCGTCCGAATCTCCCCCCACTGACTCATCTCACCAGTCGGATTCCGAGCATCTACTTTCCGATGGAGCCACCGTCGGCGAACCAGTGTCTCAGCCGCCGAGTACTCCTCCAAACCAAATTGAACAACCGCAGCTCCAGAAAACAACTGGTACGGCTCTGTCTATCTGAAAATTTTCAGTAATGGACTGATTTTACTGAGTTTTTCTTCTTGACCTAGAAAATCTTTAAAAAAAAAAAAGCTTACGGCGATTTTGCAGATTCGGTTAGCTGTAAGGACGAAGCCTTCGGTGGGGCAGTACCGGAACAAGATCTCACCGCCGTTGATTCCGCCAGAGGCCAAGCGGAGAGCATTTTAGACCGTCCTGTTTCGGATGAAATTAGTAGCGGCCGATTGGATCAGAATCCGACCGCCATGGGAGCCGCTTCTGGCACAGAACAACTTCTGCGTCGAAGCACTCGTCAGAGAGGAGTTTCGATGAGTCCAAGTCAGATAAGTTCTGGCATCACAGCGTCAGAAAGAACCAGAGTTCTCTGTTCAGTCGCTATCGCCATTTTAGTCGTCTCGTCGTCTCTAGGATTGCCTCTCCTAGGGAACGATATTGTGAAGGGAATTCTGAGCTTCAGGCCCCTTTACCTGCTGCTGGTAACCAATGTTACAATCGTGCTTGCCGCAATCCTTTCCAACAACAACCAGAGAGGTTCGGCAATGGTGGATGATGGGGCAGCCGTACTCGAATTGCCATCCAGTGGAAGCTACGATTGGGCTGCACAGGCAAGTATGGCGTTAGAGATAAGTTTCGTGGTGAAGAAAGCAGTCGAAGCCTTGCTGATGGATGTCAGCGTTTATGCAATCATTGTTGTTTGTGCTTTCTGCCTTCTCCGGTGAACGCACAACCACAACGAATCGCCTCTTGATATCGAATGAAGTAAAGCACATTTTCATCTATTTTTCGATTGTAATGAAGTAAATGCAATTTCCATCTATAAACTTTGAGCGTGGACTCACCACAAACTTTGTAAAGGATGGCAAAAGAAGAAGAACAAGGAAGTAAAATCAGATTCGAATAGAAGATTATGGTGGGATACTTACAATACAGATATGATTGCGGTAATCAAACCAGTTTTGTATTTGCACACAGCTGCAGATTAAGAATGTTCCACGAGATTCACGCAAAAAAGGGAAACCAAGATCAAACTGGACGAAGCAGTTACCGAGAGCTGGATCTATAATTCCGAGCAAGAAGTTTAAGAACATCAAACTCAATCATTGCTGCATCACCATATTTGCTAATGGAGCGGACTACCTTAATGGCCACGAATTCCCAGGTATTCCCAGCATTTTTAGAACTCGGCAGAAGCCTGCCTAAAACAGCAGCATCTGCCTGAATTCCGAAAGCACAATCATAGTCATAGATCATGCGTAATACCAAGCTCTTGGCATGCTAACCGTCGATTAACTGAATTCCGAAAGAGAGGATTATTTGCCAGAGAAGAGGTGGAACATCGAAACAATCACTCTTGTGGGAATGGAATCAACGGCGTCGTTTTGTAAAAGAAAGTTGGTGGAGGCGCCAGCGAGCCCATGGGCCATTGTACATCAGAGCCTTTTGGGCTTACACAGGTCGCGCCGCTGACAAATTGACTTTAGAAGACAGACAGGAAAATTGGGCCTCGCGCCTCCACCGAACTTTTTTTTCTAATCTACCTCCACGGCTCCACCAAACTAATATCAATATAACTAATGATTAATACGACTACAATACCGAACTATGAGCAAAATGTCACTTATATTCTATTCTTTTCAATATTTTATTTATGTTCTAAACTATCATTCCGTTAGAATTGACTGGTTTTAACTGTTAATTTTAACAGAAAATTCAGTCAGCCTCCACCTGTCATCTTACATTAAATTTTTAATTAATTTTTCATAGAAAATGTATAAAATAAAAATAAATTAGAGAAAAGGGGGGAATCAGAGGAGGAAGCCAACTTGAAGTCCCTCGTCATCACCGGCATGGTTGCTTCATCTCCTTCACCGGTGGTATCCTCCCATTCTCCCCCCTTACCCGATCGATTAGAAACCGTCGACATTCCGCTCTTCCCAACTGAAGCCGAGTGATTAGGGTCTTTTTTTTTTTTTTGTTTAATTTCTTACAGGTGATAATCAAGTACAAGAAATCCTTCGATTTTATCCATTTTAACAAGATCTAGAGGTTAGCAAAACGATTGTTTCCATCACAAGGCAAAATCTTTGAGCTCAATCTCCAGTTTTACGCTCCCATTTCTGAGGAGAAGAGTGATTTCCTCCGTCGTTAGAACTGTCGGAGGCGCAAGTAATGTAAAACCCCTCAGTAGTAGTGAACGTGGTGCCACCGTACGTCGACGGAAACGTGAAAAAGGAGAAGAAAGGGGAGGCGATCAAAGGAGGCGGTGGGAATTAAGATGACGATAGTAAGGTGAGGCAGGGATTGAAGACGATGATGCGCAGGGAATTGAAGAGGGATTTTGATTTTTGGATTTTTAATAAATTTGAATTAAAAATCTGATGTGTCAATGATTTGGCATCTATGTGGCCTTCGCGTTTTTTGCCACGTCAGCAAAAATCAACAAAATTTTGACCAACATCCGGTCAAATGTTACCTCTAACCGTCAACAAAATTATCATGATACAAATGACACAAAGTATTGTAAGATGGGATAGAAATGAAATATTGAAAAAAATAGAGCACAAGTGACATTTTTTTAATAGTTCGGGTGTTATAGTGATATTAACCCTGTAACTAATTTCTAACAAACTATAACCAATCATTAAAATAACTAATTCAGCAACTAAGATGAAAATATATTTAATGGTAGATGACCATCTTTACATGCCTTTGGTTTATCGTTTCTCACAAACTGAAGTAGTAGGCCTTGTGCTTTCATCATGATGGATTCAGATTAAAGATATCTACTCTATCTTTTGGGAAGCTCGAAGACTGGTAAGGGAATCTTTTAAAAAACAAGAGGGGAAAACAAAAATAAAGAATCTCCATATACTTTATTTTTTTTTATTTTAAGAATCTCCATATACTTGCGAACAAAGCATCACTGCTACTTATTTACATATAGCAAGAGGAAAAGGGAAAGGTAAAAAGATAAAGTTGGGAACAATAACGATTTAACCAGCCAACCGTAAGGACATTTTTCGTAGAATTCCTCATCAGCTTGATTTGGTAGTTAGCGAGAGAGCTAATTCAAGACATGGGTACAGGTCATCGAAAAGATTATAGTATTTACAAATAAGATCATTCATTCTTCTACCATGAAAGAGCTGCTAATTATTGGTGGCAAAATATAATTTCTGATTAACGGAATATACTAGTAGTTATGTGCATACCGTATAGTTCATCATTTCTTTGCTTTACTTTTGGTCGAACTAGTAATTGAATAATAATGTACAAGTTAATTACAGATGCAATCATTAGTTCCCGGGAACGGCTACGGTGCTAATTGTACAATAATTAGCACCGTCCTAACCAAGGGAAAAACTACTACTAGTTTGAATTAGTAATGATTTAGCTTAGATGTTGTATTGATTTTATAATAATCAGTAGTGATTTCGTTATTTTTAGTAGCGTTATATTGATTTTATAATAATCCATAGTGATTTCGTTATTTTTAGTAGCGTTTTTTCTAGTTATCACGGTGCTAACTCCTATCAGGGTTAGCACCTAATCCCATTCCTTAGTTCCCAATTGGTGGTATCATTAGACTATATTCCAGGGTGTATTTTAGTAGTCAAATGAATACGTAACGAAACTTAGCTAGCTGTTTGTGGCCTACATGCATTTTCCACATGCCCATATCCTATTTTTGACTATTTGTGTTGTGACATTTGTTGGCTTTAAAATTAAAACTTAATAATAGTATAAAATGGAGTAGCTAGCAATGGAGATGCTCGGTTGCTTTTGACGGGAAAATTCTTTCTCTCGATCTCGTTAAATAAAGTTGCAATGAATGGAATTTGGTCAAACTATAGGCATGTTTAAATAATATTAAGGGTTAATATCCTAATTTGGCCCGAAGTTTAGCATAAGTGACAGTTCTGGCTCCATTTTTCTTATAAGACATTTACAGCCTACTTTTAAAATTAATAGACAGATTTGGCCCGAAACTTATATTGACCGTTAATATTAACGGTCAAATACTTATTCCGTTAGTGACTCAGCAAAAAACTGCTGATGTGGTTTATGTAAGGTGACATGTCATTAAATAATAATAAATTTTTAATTTTGTCCACCAATTAATAATAAAAAATAAAAACCCAAAATCCCCAAACCTCCGACCCTCATCTCTTCCTCCCGCCGCCTCCGTCCCGACTGGTTCATCCCCTTCTTCCTCTCCTCTAGCGTAAGCAACCGGAGGCTGAATCATCGCCCCCCAGAAACGAAGAGACTCCAAAGTCTGAAGCATCTGCCGCCGTCGTTGCAGAATCGGGGCTCTAAACCACCAGCCAGACTGAGTACGAAGAGACTCTTAACCACCATTCTTCCTCTCCACCGGCGAAGCAACCGAAGCAAGAACCAATACTGGCCACGGCGGATCAGACGGAATCTCGAGAAGGAAGCTCGTCAGGGGAACGTGCGTCACCACCAGATCTAGATTCTTTTTCCCCTCGGTAATTAGATATGGATTCTTTCAATCCTGGGTGGACGGGTGTAACGAATGCCTACAGCTCTCCTCTCCTTGCCTAGGGGCGCATGCGCATCTACCGGCGACATTAGGCTGGCGCTCTCTCACTCGAGCTCTTAGTCTCGCCGGCGGTTCCGCTGTGTGCTATGTATATTGATCCTGCAAAAAATAGAAATTTCGTTAGAAGAGGCGGGGTTCCCAAAGGGGCGGTACATCAACGACAGCTGATGAGAATAGTTTCTCTTTGTTGTCGACGGCGGCGGGTGGAGGAAGCGGCGAAGGGGAGAGAGGGATCGTTGTGGAGAAGCTGGATCCGGTCATGGATGATGACTTTGTGGGTCGGAACCGCCGTCGGGGTGGCAGGGGAGGATCGACCGTTTACTCCACCTGGAGTCTGGAGCTTCGATTTTGTTCTCGGCGGAGCACATCGCAGCCTCCGGATGATGTAGCGGAGGGACTGGAGATGGAGAAGCATGGTGATTTTTTTTGAATTCGAGAAGAATGAAGTGGATTTAGACCGAAACAGAGAGGAGGAAGTGGAGCGGATCCATCTTTGGGGATTTTAGGATTTTAGGGTTTGAATTTGGGGATTTTGGGTTCATAAGAGGATTTTTTATTTTAATTGAAATATAAAATTAAAATAATATGTTTTAATGACGTGGCATGCCACATTAGTGGTTTTTTGCTGAATCACTAACAGAATAGTGTTTGACCGTTAATATTAACGGTCAAAGAAAATTTTAGGCCAAATTTGTCAAATAGTTTCAAAAGTAGGCCATAAATGTCTTATTTGAAAAATGGGGCTAGAACTGTCACTAACGCTAAACTTCGGGCCAAACTAGGGTATTAACCCTAATATTAATAATACACACACTTATGTCCCACTGATGATCTTAATAATTACTTATAAATGGTAATAGTTTTTTTATGGATTAAATGAGTAATTTCGAAGAAAGCTGAAAAGGGTAAGTTTGAGAGTTTCAAGATACTGATTACTTGTAGGATGGACATAGAACGGGACGGGTTAGCATGCTAACCCCCTTAAGGGTTGGTTTTTTGACACCCCTTTTTAATTGGTCAATTTTTCATTAATTATTGACAAGTATTAATGAAAGTAAATATAATAAATGTTCTGTTATTAAATACAAAGTAAGCATTAAATACACCACATTAATTACCACTTTATTGGTATTTGTACCACTGCACTGATACTCAGATATGACATTGCTACCAGTGCACTGATATCGCTACTAGTGCAGTGGTATATCTACCAGTACAGTGGTACAACGTATCAGTGCAGTGGTATATCTACCAGTACAGTGGTACACCGTATCAGTGTAGTGGTATATTTTTTGGAGGTGGTCGGAGACTGCTGAAAAAGGAAAAATCAAATATAGTGAGAGAATTCCTAATGTGTATTTAATTCCTAATGTGTATTTAATAGTGAGAAAATTCCTAATTAATATGGTACATTTAATTCCTAATGTGTGTATTAAATTCTATAGTTGTATTTAATATACTAGGGGGTGTCATTTTTCCAACCCCTAAGAGGGGTTAGCATGCTAACCGACAGATTTATCAAGGAAATCAACTATATTATACACATGCCTTTACAATAAATTTGACAATTGATTTATTAATATATTATTCGAATTGGCGGTCAAATTATTCCACTATATGTTTCTTGAAGATGCCTTGAAATTTTTTTTGTGTATGTTAGATAGATGCATAAACAAAGGTTGATTATGTTGGTTTCTATCACATAAATAATATAATGGCTGTATCAACCATACAACCATTATTTAAAGAATTTTTTAGTTTAATCATACTATGATAACATTGTAATCTGATAGAATAAAACCGAGTTATAATATACCACATGTTGTTTCTCTATTTTTTTAGTCAACAGTATAATTTATAGCTGAAAAGTAAAACTGCACCCCCATTCAAAATTTCCTGCCCATAGAGTGATTTTAGAAAGCTGATGTGGCAGAGTGTTAAGCGGAAAAAAAAAGAGTCCCGCCTGATTTCAGAACCAAAAAACTGTCCACTACCCACCTTTTTCTCCTTCCAGGCCCACGTTCTCATTTAATTTGTATTTATTTGCAAAACAACAAAATCCAGAGGCAAAGCTCCTTCCTCTTCCTCTTCCCCTTCGCATCAGTTCCTTTGTTTTTTTCGTCGGCAAAGGAAACTCGGGTATCAGGCGACGAAAGGGGAAGATCTAGGTTTCTGAGTTGCGACGGCCAGAGGTGGGGATTCCAATTTTGGTTCGTCGGTGAGCAAATTCAAAATCTCTTTTGTGTGACCTCGCCTATTGGGGCCTTCTTTACTCGGATTCTCCAGTTCCCGTTCTGGATTGCTCCCTGTTGATGGATATAGTCGACGACGCTATTCTCCAAGACTGAGTGAATGGCAACCGAGCAACAGCAAAAGGGGAACCATGTAGAGGGCCACGCGCTCGATTTTGACGTCGAATAGTTCGCAATTCTGGTTGGAGAGGAACAAAGGACAAAGGATGCTCGCTAACCAGTCACAACTCACAACTTCATCTGTTGTCGGGATGTACAGATCCGGTGCTATGAACTGTGGGCATGTCATTCGCTCACCTTCAGTCGATTTTATCTAACCTTTTTCTTTTGCGGGCTTTATTTGTTGTTGATTTCCATCGTGGTTCATTTTTCTATTATTTTATGTTCAGTTTCTTATTGTTCCTTTTTTGTTGTGTTTCCTTTTTTGTTTTGTTTTTTGTATTCTATTCTCCATGTTTGAATTACAGGCATGTCGCACTAATGTTACCCTTTGGAAACCCCACATTCGATGTTCTCCTACTATTCTCTCCGCCCCTGTTTTCGGGAGACCGGGTTGCCCCTCTTCATCCCAGGATCCCACCACCCCTATTTTCGCTTTTGAGTTTTCTAATCAAGCTTTCGGCTTTAGCCATCGTCGGATTTGCTGGTGCCACTTGCACTGTCTCCCTCCGTCGTGGCGTGGAAGTTGGTACTTTGCTCTTTCCTTCAGCTTTCAATTTGGAAGGTGTCATGACTGGCGCAGACTGTGACATTAGCAGTGGTGGGATAAGCCTTACCATGCTTTACATATTCTCATGAGATGTGCTTTTTTAGTTTGTATTGGTGAGTGGCAGCAGGATAAGTTGTCTCACAAAATAAACATGTGTTTCCTTTTGGTGTTCTTTTAAATGAGAATGCCCAAAGTTTCCTGCTTCGGTTTTGGGATACCATGGGTTGGCTCACTCTCTGTGAGATACCTTCATTTTTATTGTTCATGACAAAAACTTAGGATTTGCTAGAAATGATAAGGGTTTAGCATTAGTATTCATAAGACAATTAGTGAAAAATTAGAATCTACAATGTTTAGTTTAAAGTTTTGTGTTCTCATTTGAAATTCAGCCTGTTGTTCTCGGAGTTGATAGGCCTAAATTATGTCTCAAACATAGATCTGATGCATTCATCTTATCATATCATTATGTAGAGTATTCTGTTCCACAGCTGATTTCTCCTCCGAGCCTTTTTTGTTTGTTATGTTCTTGGAAACTAATAAATTTCTAGGGAAATTAAAAGCTGGCCACCAACAAAGGATGAATGCCTTTTGTAGATTCTGTCATGGTGTTATATTTTGCTGTGTCTATTCTTGATTTGAAGTTTCTCATAGCTTCCCTACATAAGTTTAGGTAAGGAAAAGTAGTACTCAATTAGCTATATAGGTACTTTTATTATTATAATAGAATTAGACAGTGTTGGGGGTATGAGTTTTGGTAAAGTTGTTAAGTTATTATTATCTCTACATCTTTGTAGTTTTGCCAAACTTTGTGGCGTTCAAAAGTTGAGTTATGTGGTTTAGTATTGTCACTGCATTGTATATGTGTTTCCCCTGAATCTCCATGGCTTAATGAGGTACATATATTTCGTGTTTTTTAATGGATAGGGTGGTTGTGTGGATGTATCAATAAGCTTTGCTCGATACTAAAAATATTAATGCCTAAAGCTCCCATAATATTAGTAGTGAACATGAAGTTGGTGACCTTGATGCTGCCAAATGCACCAAAATTGATCAAGCGAACCATGATATTATATTGCAACACCTTTAGTCGAGTCACTAAAGAGGAAGGTCCATGTGAATTCAAAAAGTGATGCACAGATGATCGAGTTTTTGAATGTTTATTCTCATGAATGTTCAATTAGGTTTATCGATGACTTTATACGCATTATAGCTGAGTGGATTGTGTGTTTCTCTATACCTACACGTTTTATTTTGCTAAGTCACTTTGTATGAATACTTCACCAAGTTTGTGACTCCATTTCTTTTTATGCATGGAGCATCATGCAAATCATCATGCCTTCTAACAATAACTATATATATACACTATCTCTTCCCCTCTTTTATCTATGGCTCTATCTTCTAATCAAGTTGCAACACTACTACATTACGCTACATATTTCCTAGCTCCTAGAATCAGTGGCGGATTCAGAAAATTTTCACAGGGGTGTCCTCTTCAAAAATTAAATTTAATTATATAATAAATTAAATAATTCGTATATTAAAAATATCATACTTGTATAATTTTTATAAAATTTTTATTAAATAATAAATTAAAATTCATATTTTGAAAAAATAATATAAATAAACTCCGTGTCTGCACTGTTCAAAAAATCTACATATCCTACTAGACAATACTTCACGAACTTAGCACATATTCGATTTCTAACATTGTTCTTAATGTAGCTCAAAGTAGAAAAGACTCTTTCAATACTTGCCATGTAACCATAAAATCAATTCAAAATTAAGGGTAGCGTGTACGTAGTTTAATTATTAGGTATTGAAAATAGTTGGGGATAAAAAAATAGCGTTTTAATGTTGCATGATGTTTAAAATAGAATAACAAATGAGTAGCAACATAATTGGAATATGTTTGATAATAGTAGTGTCCTAGGTTGGAATAACACGGACTACCACTTATATTTTATTAATCATAAGCAAACTATTATCGAGGGTAGGATAATCATTTTTTCAAATGTTAGGGTGTCCCGGATTACCAATTATATTTTGTATACACATACGAAATTACTACCGGAGGTTGGATAATCGTTTCCCCAAATTTTAGGGGGCCCATGTATCCGCCCCTGCCTAGAATGCTTAACTTACGTAGCAATGTTAGTTGTATATGATGATGTACTGTGGGATCCCTTATTATTTCAGGTATAGTTGGATGGACTTAAATTATTTTTACACTTGACTATTTTCAAATTTAGGATGGTAGAGTTTTGCACCAGTTTCTCAAATTTGCCATGAGTGAATGTCTAACCAGTGGTTCTGATTAAATTGTTGTAGGGGGATTTGTGTACTTTAGTAGGAACTCTACCTAAAATTTGCAATAGGTAATGGGTTTAGTAAAATGTTGGGTGATAAGGATAACAATGATTGTCAGAAAGGCTAGGGATTGATACATTAGTCGTCTACCACTGTTGGCCTAAATGTTTCGTAGAGGGCCCTTCCTCCGCTCCCTTCATCTCTATCGTCGTTCTCCGTCCTCTCCTTTCATTGGGAAGCCAGGATCAAACGGTTGTTTTGCATGTCAGTGGTTGGACGACGTCCAAGTGGATGTCAGTGGGCAAATTCAGTGTCGAATAGGGATTGTGTCGGAGGTAGCTAGATCCACCCATATCCTCCTACTCTCCATGTCTGAGATTCGACGTCGGCGGCTGTAATGTTCTAACGAAGAAATTTGGGTGTTAAAGTGCTTCCTCTAGAAATGCCACTATCAACTTCTCTCTGTCGAGGTAATTTCAGCTACCAACCCAAGCTCGATTCACGCCAGCAAACGAAATCACCTTCTGCGTTATGCGTATAAAAGGCAGTTTAAATCACACAGACCCACGAAAGCGTTTCAGCGAAAACTCCACTAGCAGCTTCTCTCTGTCAAGGTAATTCTCAGCCATCAACCAGCCAGCTTTTGATATTTGTTTCTATCGGTCTGCCATTTCGCTTCTTTATTTTAGCTATATGCTTCCCTCCTATTATGTTCGTGAAAGGTTTTTGATTTGTGTCTGATGGAGCACGATTGAAAATCTTAAGATGATCAATTTTATGCTTTTGTAGCAATAAGTTAATCCCTTGAAGAAATTCTAATTACTATTTTAATTTAATGCATAATTGTTTTAGTTTTGTTTGTATCTAATAGTAAACCAAGTTAATAATACTAATATAAAGAAATAATTTTAAGCAATTTGTGATACAATAAATAGGGCAAATTCTTTTAATACGAAACATGTATAGGCCGTAGTGAGTTAGGATAATCTGATTAACAAAAATACATATGAACTAATTGTTATCAATGTCACAATTATCAAGTAGTGCAAAAATCACTTTCGATTATTATGAAGTAATGAAAAATAAGATGAAATCATCCGACCAACGGGTCGGGTAAAAGCTAGTTCAAGTATACAACCTAAAATCAATATTACATGATGTACAAGGTGTCTCTGTTTTAAAAAATAGTGCTCGCAATTTGAAGATGAAAAAGGAATGCACAAAAAGGAAGAAAAAGCACTAAGATGAAACGAAAGCAAACTTCCTTGAAATCATGGTTATTTGCTTAACAAGAATTAGAACGCCATTTCTGCAAACGTTGATCGTCGTCAATTCACTCGTCACATATGAAATTAATCACAACAAAACCATACACGCAGGAGAGTTGGGAAAACAAGGAAGAGAATTAAACAACAAAGAAAATTAATGGTCTAATTAATTAATTAACATTTAAACATAACGAACTGGTTCATTATTATCTGGCGTAGCAAGTACTGGTGGCGCTCCGCTGGAGGATCCGGGAAGGATCCGCGAACCGGGCCGAGAAAGACCGGGGCAGGTTATCGGGCTCGGCCCAACCCGTCCCCTGATCGAAGTTCATGCTGTACTCCTCCGGTTCGTACGCCGAATGCAGCGTCGCAACCGTCGCCGTCGAAGTACACGTGGCTGCTCGGAAAATGCTCCGCTTCCTCCTGTTGATCTTTCTCCACAGCGCCTGCCAGATGTTCCCTCCCCGGCCGGCCGGTCTTCTGGAGTAACCGCCGCCTGCGGGGGAGGAGGAGGAGGATTGGTGGTGGTGAACGGATTTGGATCGGCCGAGGTAGATGGTGGTGCTGGACGCCTTGACGGAGGAGCTGCGCTGCAGCCACGTGGAGGCCGGCGACTTGATCATCCCCATGGCCGCGGCGGCGGTTACGGGAGGGGAGATTTACAGAGATTTTGATTGAGGGAATTTCGATCGGGGGGAAAGTTTTTAATTAATGATTTTTGGATAACGAACGAGTTGAGGCTTTGGGGTTTCTGCGCGTCATTTATATATACGGTTACGAAAGTAGTGGGCAAAGGTGATTACTAATTAGTTTAGGAAAGGGAATGACTCGGCGCTGGCAAAGGCTGACCGAATCTGGATCGGCTCGGCTCGGCTAGCCTTGGGATAGAATGAGGTATATAGGTTAGGGTTTTTGTCGTGTGAATCGGATATAATCTTTCTTTGATAGTTGAGGCAGATGATAGCAAAACTAAACAACCATCGTTGTATATTATCTTCAGTTTCATCTTGATATATATTACGTTTTAGTCGTCCTGCGCATAACGCGTGGAGTACAATTTATATTTTCAGTAATTTAGACTAATTTGATAATCGTACTTCGTACATATAGATTGTTAGGTCATACAGTAAAATCTTATCTCGCGCGACTTCAATGGGTCGCGAAATTCTTTAGAAAACTTCAATATCTTCCTTTCTACTCTTGCAACGTTATGTTGTGATCATTGTTTTTCGACAATTTTTACCATGCAAGAAAGTTTTCTTATTTCTCTTTTGTTCATCTCTTCGTACGGTTTGATTCTAAAACGTTTTAACGATCATTCCGGACCTTCTAATGGTTGAAGCATCCTATATGTCGTGGACAAACATCACCGAAATTTTGGAGTTTGTCATTATCCAGTGTCAATGTCGCGCTAACTTAAACGTTCGACCGCAAACTAGCATTTCACTAGATCCTAGACTATTTCATGCATTATTAGACATCCCTAATTTGGAGGAACGCTTGAAAAGTACACACTACTCTCTAATAATACAGAATCGGTCGGATACAAAACAATATTATACCCATTTGAACAATTACGGTCTTTTTATTGATAAACAACATATTGGATTTGGGATGTTGCTTTCGGTAAATCTTTCGTTACTATTATTCCTTCTCCGAGGAGTTTACATATTAAAATTCTATAAATTGGAAGGATTTGACTAATTAGGTTTGTGAAAGGGAAACAACTCATTGTTCGG
Organism: Linum trigynum; assembly: GCA_964030455.1. Taxonomy (NCBI): domain Eukaryota; kingdom Viridiplantae; phylum Streptophyta; class Magnoliopsida; order Malpighiales; family Linaceae; genus Linum; species Linum trigynum. The sequence continues at coordinate 1,797,448 of OZ034816.1, forward strand.
TTTCGTGTTTTGATTTTAAGAGTTCCGGCGGCCGTCAGGATGGGAAGATACATATAACATATGATGCGATGTATTTAATTTGGGCAGGTGAGAAGGAATTGTCCAAAACTGTGGACTTCAATGCATTTGCTCTTCTTAATAATTATTTTTTGTTTTGTTTTTCTTTCCCGACTGTTTATCATGTTTTCCTTAATTTAGTGTTAATTATTAAGTTTTACTTGGAATTTAGACCATGTCATCATAACTCAAAAAATAGGCATACTTTATAGAGAATTTTTACAATACTATATAGTATTGGTGCTATAGGGTTTTACTTTTATGATACAACTTAAAATTATACATTTACATTATGGTACAACTTCAAATTATACCTATATTTTTTGTACAAATTCTTTTATGGTACAATTATACATACGGCATAACACCTCAAGTGATTGGATTCATAGAGGCTCACCATCCATTTCCAGTCTAACAGAGCATAATCCAGAAAAATGCCTTATCAATATTTCATAGAAACAAATCAGAGAAGCTGACTAGCTGCTGGCCTCTTAAGATATGGTGAAATGAAGCTGAAGGAGCCTAAAGAAGAAGAAGGAACGTAGTAGCTAGCACATGCCATCGATCCTTTTACCCTAACCAATTGCATTATAGTAATGCTCTCCGTTATTTTTTTTTTTTTTAATGTAAGAGTGCAGAAAAAGACCGCCGAAAGGTCCAAATATGAACGCCGGAGTGTTCGATCTTCGGCAGTTCGTTTCGCAACTCCCCATATGATACCATCATAATTCTCAGATCCACCAAACGTACCATAATATTCCCTTTCCCTCCTAACATATTCTAATAATGGGTTCGGATTGATGAGAAATTTTACAATGTTATATAATATTGGTGCTATAAGTTTTTTGTCTTTATGGTACAACTTAAAAATATACATTTTACGTTACGGTACAACTTTATATTGTACCTATATTTTCTGTACAATTTTTTTTTATGGTACAAATTGAACTTGTACCTTTATGTGATGGTACAACTTCAAGTTGTAAAGCTGTACCATAACATAATGGTACAAATTGTTTTATGGTACAACCTAAACTTATACGTTTACGTTTAGGCTTTGTTTGCTTAATGGATTTCAATATGGATTTGGTACATAAAAACCAACCATCATGGACTTTGTACACAATCCGTCGTTTGCTTGATGGCTTTAGCAGAGACAGATTCGTGGGGCCCACAGTTTTTTAGGGTGCAAATTCGTGGACCCCACGGACTTGGAAATTCCATCTCAAGGGGTGGGATTTGTGTGGGTGTCTCAAGTCCATGTGGTTATTTACTATTTTATCCTCACTTTGTTTTGTTTCTAACAATAAATAAGATATAGTATGGGTAGATAGATAAATTCATAATGTAACCATAATTATAATTATGCAAAATCCACAATGAAATCTATCAAGCAAACAATGGTTTTATCCAAAAACCAAATTAACCAATTCCATCATAAATCCTTGGTTTTATAAAACCCAAGTTTTGACCAAAATCTTCATTTATCAAATCCATGTAGCAAATGAGCCTTTTAATGTTATGATACAACTTTAAATTGTACATAACACCAATGATATATAACATAGTAGAAATGCTCCGGTTTGAGCCCTACGATAAAGGTATTATGCTTCCAGCCCATTTTTCCACCACTCGTTTTGGTCAAAGGCAAGGCCCACTGAAGCAGTGATATTGGGCCATATTGATTAATGAATTAAGTCTCGGACCATGACAAGCCCACTAAGAAGCTGCTGAAGACGTGGACAGTGGACTTCAGTTGAGCCCAGATTGAGCAATTGGGGGGGAATGCCACACCAAGCAGCTCAACGCACGTGACCAGCACGCAGCAGGCTGACGCGCGCACTGACCAGTGACATACGACGAAGATTTTGTCCTCGTGGCATTCACTGGCTATGTGAAAGGAAGTCAACTCTTCCAATGGTTTGACATTATATAGTCACAAAATGACTCACTGCCACTGCTCACGACCAAAATCCCCTGCCGAGTTTCACAGGGCACAACTACATTGCAAACCTTTAAATTATGCAAAAGCAAGCAGCGTATTTCCAGACTACACTTTCCATTGCCTACCGGATCCCAAAACACTCCCTACTAATTAATACTAACTGCTACACAACACAGGACAGTTTCTAGTTCCTGTTCATAATTTACCCACCCCTCTAAACACGCAATGTAGCCCTTACACTGCGTCACGGCGCCCACCTCCACTGTTCTGCTGCCGGTGAACGATGGACCTCAGCCTCTCGTACGAATCATAACACGCATGAGAGTAGTCCGACATGGCACGAAACAGCTCGGGAAGGCGGATCTTCAGACTCCCCAGCGACTTCTCCCTCACCTGAAGGCAATGCCTCTGGTGAGCTTCCACTTCCTCCTCCAGCCTCTTCTGCAGGGTCTCCACAGCAAACTGCCTCTCCGCCACCGGATCTCCGGTTCTGTCTCCACCACCATTTTCATCCTCCGAGGGCATCGGGGCCCTCTTCATCACATGCTTCTGGTGCCAATCCTCGAACGCCTGCCTTTTTCTTATGTACTCCTTGCGTGTTTCTTCGCATTTCTCCTTCAGCTTCATTTCTTCCTCCTGGTGGAGCTTGATGGTCCTGATCACGGCTGCGAACGACGAGATGGCGGATTTGGAGATCTCGTCGGGGAGCTTCTCGAGGTGGTCGTGCCACGCGTGGAGTAAGGGTTGGATGGGTGGGGTCTGGACTCGAGGTGGCGATGATATCTTCTCCTTCAAGCTGCTCTCTATGGGGATGAGGTTCAGCTTTAGCCAGCTGTTGAGACAGCTGATGTATTGCTTCTGATGCGTGACGAGATGATTGAATTGGTCGTGCCATTTCTCAATCACTTCGCATAACTGGGTGGTTTGTTCATGATGCTGCCTCGTTGTTTCTCGGATGGCGTGGGCTACATCAAGCGATTTGAGGTCTGTTACAATCTTCAGCTGGCTATCATGGTGGATTGTCATGCTTCCCCACATTTTCGACATCCTGTTGCAAATTGGTAGATCATAGTCAAGGGAATTGTAGATAGATTCTATATCTAATCAAGGTAGAGCAGTGCAAAAGCATAGATTGTATTCCAATTCTAACGAATTCATTGATTTTGCCAAATAGGTTTTGCATGGAATCGGTCTACATTTGGTTGAATCCTGGTGTATTAGTTGACTGTATCACATTGACAACAGGCTCAACAGAATTGTTTATAACGATATAAGGTATAGCATGAACTAACATCAATTAAGCATTTAGTACTTCATAAGAGTACCAAGAAACCAGATAAGAGAAAGCAAATGTGGGTTATTATGTTCTCTATGAGAGCTTACCCTTCGACGAGAGCAACAAGCTTAGGATACAACTGCTGATCACGTATATGATTAACTTCGGAGACAGTGGAGTCCATGGACTGCATGTCAACTATATATCTCGTGTGCAAATGACTCACAGCAGCTTTAGTCTTCTCCAAGGATTCAGCACTAGCACCGCGTTTCTTCTGCTTGTTGAGTAATGCCACCTTCCTTTTGTACTCCAGCTTCATCAGCTCACCTTGCTGCTCAATAAAACCCCAAACAAACAGAGATAAGTCCAGAAGCAAGCAAACGAACTTGTTAATGGATGATCCAAAAGGAACTAAGCAATAACCAAAATCACTTCACCTTGACTTCATCATAGAGTTTCTTTTCCCATGCCAACAACTTGTCCAGAACAGTGGCATGAGTTTCGTAATCGTCCGAATCAAATTCATCATTCCCTCCTTCTCCACCACCGCTTACACCTTTAAATGATCTATTCCAAGTAATGACACGCATAACCCTCGCCGAATGATCAATGTGCCCTGCAGTAAACAACAAAACACTCAAAACACCCATTGCATATGCAAAATTGCAGTCACTTTCTGCAGAAAAGTGGGGAAGTATGTTGTTGGTAACATGATGCAAGAACTTTTCCTCCCTTTTAAAGGGGCAGCAAGCAAGCAAGAATGAAAGATTCTTTTCCACGTAACAAAAAGTTGGCTCCTTTGGAAGAAAGTAAACAGAATTCTGCAGATTCCCCTAGACCCCATCAAAGAATTTGAAAGCAAGATACCAACTTTAAGGGAAGGGAAATGAGAGATTTCTGAGTTCGAGACCTCGATTGTCAGCGAAATTGGAATGGTAATGGAGTCGAGTAGCTTCGAGCATCTTGCAGACCTCCTGAGCACTCTCTGAAGCCCTAAGGAAATGATCATCGATCTGACCTAAAACATGCATCAAATCCACACTCCCTGCAGCAGCCTTCTTCCCAATTCTCATGAAATCCGGCGGGGCCGTTTGGGAATGCTCAATCTGCTTCCCTGCTGTAGTATCTCCTTCCTCTTCTTCCTCTTCCTCCGCCAGGTTGCCCTTCGCCTTCACCGGAGTTATCTCCGGCGTCTTGGGTTCATCGACGTCGACATTTCCCCCAAAATTACCATTCGCGTTCTGCCTCTCTGCCTCCCCATCGTCGTCGTCGTCTTCGGGTTCCAGGTTCGGGCCCGGCATACTATCCACCATGAAGAAGTAATCCCAAGCCATGCTTTTCGCTTCCGGCATCGGCGGCACCGGGTGATTTCCCGGCGGTGGGGCATCTCCAGGTCCCACCGTCCCAGGGTGTGGGCCCCCACCTCTGGGCTCTCGCGAATCTCTGTTCTTATTACCTCTATTCCCGTTTCGAAGTCCGTGATCCAATTCCTCTTCCTCTTCTTCTTCCTCCTCTTCGTCCTCTTCAGCAATGGCGACGGAGTCCAAATCTCGCCGGCCCCTCCGCTTCAGGGGAATCGCGGGCATGCTGATTGCGCGCTTGATTGGAGGGCTAGGGCTAGGGGAGAAGCTCGGCAGCGGAGGCGGAGGCGGCGGGAGATTGTCAATTGGAGGAGGAGGAGGAGGAGGCGGCGGCGGCTGCTCCGACCCCACATCTAGCGGGGTCTGCTGCTGTAGATTGGCCGTCTGAGAGGACGGGTCCGCTTCCCCGTGGGCATAGTCACTGAGAGCGGCGCCGGTGTTCTTCAGAGACATGGCGTAGCCGGATTGGGCGGCGGCGAAGGCGTTCCTCGCCGCCACCGCCTCCTTCATCAGGATTTTCCGCTCCTTGCATCTCGTCACCGATTCCTCGTTGTCCACTTTAGACTGGGCGCAACCCATTCCTTTTTGTTTCAGCTGGGCACTCCAAAGAAACAAGCTTTCTTTTTTCTAGAGCGTGAAGAAGGATAACAATGGCGCCAGAGGCAGAGAGAGTGAGAAATGGAGAAGGGAGAGAAGAGGGAGAAAGGGGGTTTCTCCTTTTGGGGTTGATTGTTGAATGTGCAATCAATTTTCCAGAGAAACGGAGAAGAAGGGTGAAAAAGTGAGTGAGAGAGAGAGGGAAACGGCCAAAGCTCAGTGACCGAGTGTGAGACTGAGAGCAGAGTGTGCAGCAGAGGGAGCTGCAGACTGCAGAGTGTTGTTTCCTTCTCGCGCCACGCGCCCGTAGTACAGGGAATTGTAGTCTACGCGCTTAATTTGGAATACGAGGTGTCCTTGTCGTGCTTATTTATATTAACGGTCATTTTTTTTAATTTTCTATTGGCGTCAAACGCTGTCGTTTATGCCTGAAGATGGGACGGAGTTGCTCCAGCGGCACCTCGAGAAAATAAAGGGTGAATTACCATGCATGGTCACTTAACTTTGATTCCTAACAATATTACCACTGACTTTTACACTCAATAAAAAAATGTACACCAAAATGTTCATTTGGTCGTTTCAGTTATTTGAATTTTAAAGCAGACAAATCGCCATAAAACAAATTTTATTTCTGTTTAAGAAGACGATTCATTAACCCTATTTGTGTAATCTTTTCCAGAACATAAAAGATACACAGCAAAAACCTAACCTAAAGCATTATAACCTGACCAACTTGCACGAAATGTTATCTTCATCCTTCTCCCTTCCAGCAATTTTTTTAACCAAAATCATTATACCAAAATCGAGAGCCCTAAACCACAACCATTTGTACAAAAGCCTAATAAGGTTAAATGATACATGCTGATTATGATCGAAACATAACATAATATGCGTATGCCATTGCCATGTTTCACACTCATACACTTCCCACCCTGTTTTAGGATCGAGCAGAACGAGTTGTATAGCATCAAGTAAGGATTAAACCCTGAAGAATTCTGGGGGTTTAATTCAATCTCCTTCTATGGAGGTAAATGAATATATACGATACAACACAAGCTCCATCCAACTGTCGACAAGAGTTCTGCATGTACAGAGAAACTCCATTAGCAGCAGAATTCTCCAGCAACTTGCAAGGCTTCTTCTATCCCATCTTTCTTCCAAATGAACAGCCCCTGCATTTGTTTTATGGGACAACCTTACGAGGACAGCACCTTTTGGCGAGAAGATGGGTTACAGATAGATTGTTCTGCCCTCTAGCAAAACTAGTCTCATAACTTGAAAGGACGTGGGCTTGTATACTGTTCACTTGCACCCCAAAAGTTTGAGACTGAGAGTTGCATTAGCCTGTTGAGAGTCCGGCTTTCCATCTGGGCGCCTTCTTGTGACCCTAACAAAGGACAAAGAACCTTTTTCAGAGTCCAAATCACAATCATTTTCCACCACTACAAATGCTTGTAGATCTCGACTGCATTGATATTCAAACACAGATATCATTTGTGTACAACAATCCAAGACCTAAAAGAGGGTGGCTGGGACCTAACTTTTGATCGTCAAGGTATCCCGATAGTGAAATTTGATAAATGTAAATATGTAACACAAGAATATGGATTGAGGAGACGTTAGCTTAATCTAGTTTCATAGTTTGATGTGAAGGAGAAGCGTTGTGTTTTGTTGTTTTAATGCTTGAGTAAGAGTAATTTTGACTGCATCCAAAATTAAATATCATTACTGGATTTGAGTAATGGCTGCGCAATTTTATTCCCTTATATTGACATCGCGTGTGCGTCTAACTGACCATGTCTCTTGTTGTGGGAGCATCGTTTGTAAAACTTCGAGCACAATAGAGGTTTCTTGTTCGAGGGTAGGGAGGAAGAGAATCCTGGGTAGAGCTTATCCATATAATGCCCTCGGAAGAAAATAAAGTAGTGATGATTGCCACGAATGCAGCCCTCGAGTACGTGTACAATAAAGTCTTTGCCAATTCTTGTCAACATGGTGCGCCTTTCAGTAGAGGAGCGTTAAAACGCCACGAAAACTTTGACGGAAGTGGTTGGGCATTTCCATGGCAAAAGCTTCAAAACGAGTCTTATCCGATTGAGATTCATTCAAGGGTGTGGTTTGACTGGTAAACTACCTCTAACTCTATCTATTATCAGTTTCACTCATTCTATTTGAAGTTGGTTACCTCCTTTGGTGCTTTCCTAGAGCATTTCATTGACCTAAGACACACTCCTTTTTCTTTTAATAAAAGGTTGGTGACAGTGATTTTGCCGAATCAAGGGTCAAGGGCAAAAAAAGATAGGTTCTTTCACTTCCAACGGGGGATCAATGCCACAGCTTCCCCTCGATTTTCCTAACCAAGGTTTCAGTGGGTATAGTGATTGCTCCTATACTAACAAAGTGGAGCAAAAGGGATAGACTTAGAATTGCAATACCAAATCAAGGAAGGAGTGAAGGAGTGTCGAATATAGGACAACTAGAGATGACGTCGTTTTGTAAAGAATTGCTCCAATTTATTTTAATCCTTGGTCTGCCAATGCTATTAAGCGCGGGTAAGGATTTTACTAATTTTGTATATGGTCGTTGCAGGGACCTAAGCTTAATTTCATTGGTGAATGAGACTTCATCGTGCTCATACCAAAGAAATCCAGTCCAAAGCGGATTCCTAATCTTCGACCGCCTCTACAACGAGGTGTACAAAACATTAATGTAGTGTCTTACACATAAACTCAAATAGTTGATGACGCAACTAGTCAAGCCAATCCCCCTTGCACATTTATGATAATATTGTTATATTTGCAGGAAACCATTAACAGAATGAGTTCGAAAACAAGGAGAACAACGCAAATGGAGTGGGTATCGATCTCGCTAAGACTTACGACAAGATAAGTTGGGTTTTCCTCCAATAAATGTTGCACGATGCATAACTAGCAACTATGTTTGTTGACGTGGTGATGAGGTGTGTTACCTTGCCATTGTTCCAGGTTAATTGAGAAGATGAGACGACTGAGGCATTTGAGCCATCCCACGAGATAAGACAGGGGTGGCCACTCTCGTTTTTCCTTTTTATTACCCTCTGTATGGAACGTCACAATAAAACGATCAAGGATGTTGTGTATTGGGGCGCAATGGAGACCAATCACTCTAGTTCGCGAAAGTACTCCTCAGTCTCACCTTTTTTTTTGCTAGTGACCTTGTATTGTTTTCAAAGTCTAACACCATTCTTGCTACACAAATTTTGGATTTGTCTGGATCAATTTTGTGAGGCATTCATGCAATCAGTGCCCCATGAGATGTCTAGAATTTTTTCCATGCAGAACACAGGTAGACCGTAAAGTCCAGAAGTAAGGTGGCAGCAGCGCATTCCAACTACACAGGATCTGAGCAAGTATTTGGGGGTTCCTATGCTCCACGTTCCTACGCCCGTGTGTGATGAGATTGAAAGAATAATCAGGAACTTTGTTCAGGGGCGAAAAATGGGAAGCGAAAGACGAGCATGGCTCCCTAATGAAACCTGGGTAAATGTTCTAACGAAGAAATATCGCAAATAGCCGGTAACACGGTTACCCCACACAGATAGGTAGGCAATTTAATTCTTTAGAGGCATCCGCAGAGCATCGCAATCAATGTTGGAGGGAGTCCGGTGGAGATAAAGGTCAATAAGTTTCTAGGATGTTATTTAGCTTGACAGTGGCGTTCAGTTGGCTTATTGGTTGATAGGGCCGCTACTAGTCCACCTAAAGGACAAGTCAATGGCGTCTTGCGTTCTTGACACATGAGTGGGACACACAAGTTATCGCTTGTTATTTTGCCTGACGATTTGTGCTTGCTAGTGCTTGAGATTACTCCAACACAAGAGGAGCTTAGCAAGGAAGATATAGTTTAGGGCCTTGAAACCAACGGAAAGTTCACAATTCAACAACAGACTATCCATTTTGGAAGCGACGGGTGAACACTCTCATCAGCAGATGAGCTTAGAGCTCTAGTTTCAAAGTATCCACTCAAAGAGTGACAAACTTTTCTCGAATTTCAAGAGTGACAAACTTCTTAACCGATTGTTTGGCTCATACGAGTCTATCAGTTCCTTTTGGCGTTCATTACCAATCGACCTAAAGGACAAGCCAATGGCGCCTTGCATTCTTGACACATAAGTTATCGCTTTGTTATTTAGCCTGATGATTTGTGCTTGCAGGTGCTTGGGATGACTCCAACGCAAGAGGAGCTTAGCAAGGACTATATAGTTTGGAACCTTGAAACCAACGAAAAGTTCACAACTCAATAACACGCTATCCATTCTACAAGCAACGGGTGATCCGTCTCATCAGCACTCGAGCTTAGAGCTCCAGTTTCGAAGTCTCCTCTCAAAGAGTGGGATGTTAAACTTTCTTGTATTTCCAAAGAGAAACTTCTTAGCCGACTGTTTGGCTCATATGAGTCTGTCAGTTCCTTTTGGTGCTCGTTATGTTCCTAAACATGACCTTGAGATCTGTAAGTGGATTTTATATGACATTCTATGGACATCAGTGCCCCGACATTTTAATGTAATGAGGGAGTAGTACTACACGCCCTTTCTCTTTCCTTCCCTTTTCATACATATTCCATAGACAGATCTATTGTTGATTTTGTATACCTTAAACCAATAATTGAACTTTGAAACTGTTGATTTTGTATACCTTAAACCAATAATTGAACTTTGAAACTATTAAAACTCTGTAACTTTATGTTAAAGAGATTGAAAATACTCCAACTTTCCCTTCACGAATAAAAACAGTTATCCCCAAAAGACCTCAAGAAGGGACAAATGAATCCCGACTGACATTGTGACCTTATGCCAACCAAGCCCTTGCTAAATCAGAAGAGTTCAGTGACATAATCAGAAGGAATACCCTGACAGGAAGATAAAGCCAACTACAATTCCAGACTTCAGATTTGCTTAAAGGCATGCTCCTAGTAGTCCAGCAAACTTACAGTTTACGGTCTAAAGTAGGGAGCCTATTCTGAATTCCAATAACGAGATTTTCATTACTGAAGCAGGGGTCAACTAGGAATCGCTGAAGTTAGAGAGTAGCAGCTGATAGATGAAGAGAAAAGGAGGTTGTAGGCTAAACTGACTGAACGGCTGAAGTTCAAAATAACAGCAGAAATAAGCCACCAAATTATCTACAGCTAGATGGAATAGAAAGTTCATACCATCCTGCATCCCCCCTGAGTAGTAGAGTCGAACGGTTCGGCCAAAATAGTGAAGTTGTTTGCCAAAATAGTGAAGTTGTCCAGGGAACAGAGAATCGTTAGCTTCCCACTACCTTCCGCTGCACATGTATTCACACTTGGGCCAAAAATATTCTCCATCGACCACATTCATCTCCAGCTACCCGAAAGTTCACTTGCATCCTGACCTGCAAACAAAATGACTAGATATTAACTGATTGTGTCAAACCCATAATCTAAAAGGATCGTGATGGAAACATGAATCAAGAATGCCTAAGGTAGGCCTGGCCAAACCAAAATAGGTGACTGGCAAGCTTCATTGAAAATCAACCAGTCAGAAAAAGTTCAGAGAGAGGCAAAAAAATATCAGTCAGAGAAAATCAAGATTTGCCAACCACAATTGGAGGTGCAAGTTTCAAAGTTGTAAGCTCAAATGCACTGCACTTACCAAAACGATTATGAAACAGGAGCACCATCGCTCACACAGACTTAAAACGATCTCTAAGTCTCTTCAGTTCCTCGCCTTGTTGCTGAAGTTCAACAAGAGCATGACCAGTAATGGTATTTTAGCAAGAATGAGACTTTCAGTTTCTGATAGAAAAATGCAGAGGAATCTGACCTTGTGTATGGCTTCCCATGTTAGATTCACTCTTGCTTGATGTAAGGCCCACTCAGTAGCCATTTCATGCTCAATTGTATTTGGCTGCGAACAATGAGAAGTAGATACAGCTTCTCTCTGCACGATAGAATAGGAAATGATGATGGGAAATGTTAACCAGAGAACAAAGAATCAAAACCAATAATGCAAGGCACATTTTGAGATGTAGCAAAAGTAATGCAGATTAAATTTACCTTCTCTCGCTGCATTTGGTATTTCAATTTGTCAATGGCAAAATGACCGAAAAATGGTGATTGTTTTCCTTTAAAAGCAATGGAGGCAAGCCTGCCTACAAGGGGCCTGACCAGAACACAGGCAAAATAAAATTTTCATATTGGTGGTCGATCAATTGACTATAGATGTTTAGAATCTCGGGAGTACGAATTGGAATTCATTACTGAATCCAGTTTTGTCATACCTTCCGCCAGGTAAAACCAAACAATGTCTGTCCAATTTCACAACCACCCTTCCTGCCACTTCCTTTGACGAGAAATTGACAAAAGCTTGACCTTAAAAAAAGCATGGGAGGAAAGTAAGACAAGAAAAATGTCAAAGCTAGGGAACATTCCCCTTCAATTCAGGCAGTACCAAAGTGAGGGCTAGAAAAAGCTAAGCACGGGAGGAAAGTAAGACAAGAAAAATGTCAAAGCTAGGGAACATTCCCCTTCAATTCAGGCAGTACCAAAGTGAGGGCTAGAAAAAGCTGTCCGTTGAACCATCTTTGCAGAGCAATTTTCTTTCAGAGCATTCTTGATCAACTCCTGATCCGCAACAACCATCATGATGAGTAGCCAAATAAAGAAACTGGTGTATTGCACTATAGACCTAAAGTCAATGTATCATATACTCTTCAACAAGCATTACCTTCACCTCATCTGATGTGTATGATGGATCCAAGTTTAGAAGGAGAACGAGGCTTCCATTCACATACCCATCTTCCATTGCTTGATCCCAAGGCTGGCCATAACACATGGCTGAACCAATTAGTGCAATGGGTTGCTAATTAAAGAACAAAGCAATGTCTAAATTTGCACACTACATATACAGGCTTGCCTATGGCAGAAAACTTGGCGTACTTGCACGACGGATTACAAGCAGTTTGCAAAAATCAAACTCGGAAAATTCCTCATAAGTCATAGTATTTGACTATTTGTACAATAGGAAACTTTTACTAGAGGCACTATATTAACAGAAAATCAGCTTTCCCATATTCCTAATTTAACCATCAGATATATTCCAGGATATTTTAAGCAAATAAAGCACCAATACCTTATAAGTTGACTACAAAATTTTCTGATTAGGAACATAATTTATTAGGTACATATTTAAGTGCATTCAAAGTGGGCTGAAACTAAAAAGACAATGATCAACCACAGTATCAAAGGAAGCAACCTAATACTCTGTGAGTAGCACTAAAATTACCCAGCTTACACAATCAATCTCACTATCAACATGACCAACCAAGCCCCGAACACTCTCGCCCGTGTCTCAACGCGCTCGCGCTAATTGTGGCCGTTCGGGAGAATCGATGACTGTCCACCAGCTCAAAACTTAGCATTCTCATAATTACATCTTGCCAGAGCGTTTTATTTTATCCTCAGTAAAAAAGATATGAAATGACCATAGCAATACTTAGAAAAAGACATTTAAAAGATAAAATGCAGCAGAAATGGAATTTCATACATAAATAAACAAGAGCAATACAACAAAAATACGGAGAATAGATACTTACTTGTTCTTCGCACCATCTCGATCTTCTTTCCTCCTATGATATGAATAAACAACTTGTTAACTAACTCACGACATGAACATTAAATCACAGAGCATAATCCGAAGAGACATCTGGAAAGTTCTCAATAAAACAAATAGTCAAATGAAAACATTTACTCATCCATTTATTAATTCAAGTGTAAAGATTTCTTTGGGACAAAGCAAATTTTGTTAAGTATGTTGAGATAACTATGAGATGCAAAGCAATGGCCAAGTTAAGTGCATTAAACTATGATTACATTCGAGTGATATCTGAGCATGAATGAACCTAACAACTACACCAAGCCTTATTAAGCTTCAAATCTGATCAAGCTTGAACGAGACTGCACGCTTACTACGCTATTCAGAAAACTCAACTTAACTAGAAAGATCAAAAGTTTGCAAGCAAAAGCAGAAAGATCTCAAAATAAATGAGTAGACAATTGAAAACCTAACAATGCAACTCACAATGCTAATAGCTTCAGGCCCTTTATTATCAACCCTTTTCCTTTCATCAGTAGATTGGACTGGAGATGGTTTAGGCAACTTAGCAGGCTTAGTATCCTCTCTTTCCAGCTTTCGCTTCTTAAGACATTCTTTATTCTTGAGTACATCCTTTGAACTTTTAGAGTTTTCCACAGACGGGGTAATTGTGGAAGGGATAGGCCTCTTACCAACTTTATTAAACAAAAGTTTAGCTGCAAGAATTATGAAACGTCACATGTAAGGATCTAAGACACAGACACACGTTTACACATAAAGCACTCGAGGCACACAATAATAATTAAGTCCTCGCGAAAATAAACAAGTGCTGAAATTCTAAAGGACCATACTCTCCACTCCAGCAATTTTATCATCCATCTTTTCCACGATCTTGCATCTTCCTACATCAAAGGCACGGTTAAAGATAAAGTCCGCACCGATGATCTCTTCCTTTGATGGTTGAGGATTCCTAGAATCTCTAGATGTGCATACGACTTTGCATTTGCCCGCAATGGCTTCCTGATTATTCAAAGATAGTATATTAACTAACCTAGCTTAATATGTACAAAACATCTTCAGAAAGCTACATTTCCAAGAGAAAACAATGAATAGTCAATCACAATAAGAAGCAATCTTACCAAGGGATTCACATCATAAAGCCCTACTCCTTCCCCGGCTGCCAAAAGCAGTTCATTCTTCGGAAAGGTTTCCCCTCGCGAGTAATTTGTAATTTCCCAGGGGCGAAAGTACCATAAGATCCTGCATTTTTTATGTCCTTGAGGATCCTCCCAGAGTCTCACTAGCTTCCCGATATCAGGCTCGTCGACATTGTCTCGGTGCATGTACACCGAGTCATACAGTGTATACTTCTCGCCATCATAGATGAAAGACTCATAAAACTGGATGTTGTGATTCTTTCCACCCAACCCTCGCTTTTTTAACCACTGAAATTCAATCCTGCTCGGATCATCAACTTCAGCCATCCTCTATTTCGCAACATTCAGACCAAAACAAACCACCAACGAAAACATTGTCATTCTTTCCACCATTCACATAACGATAATGACGCTCTAAGTAAAAATACACCAAATGAGCAACACCAAGTGCCCATACACCGTAGAAAATCGGCATGCAAAGGCCAAAGAGCATACAGATTGGGAATGAACTCGCCCTGAGAAAATGCAATCTAGGGCCAAAGAAATCAAACCCGCACACCAGTCACTCACCGACGGGGGTGACGAAGAACAAGGCAGTGGGAGAATTGGGAAGTAGGAGGAAGACACTTACCGACTACCGAATCGGAACTCCGAAGGAACCCTAACTCCCCGAAGGGGGAACGACGAACACGGCGATTCGAGAATCGAGCAGTCGGAGGGCTCTTACCGGCAGGCGATATGAACTCCGAAGGAACCCTAGTTGGTAGTTACCGGCGCATCGGGACGGTTCACCTTCCCCTAGTTCCGACTGTTATTGTTCGCCGCTGATTATCATCTTTTTCATCTTTTTCATTCACAGTGAAGCACTGGAGTGCCGAGCGCAATGCGCATATATACGCGTGGTAATTCGGGACACGCATTTTTTCTCGCGGGATTGATTCATGAATTATGATGATTAATTAATTACAGGGTAATTAGCTTAGTACAAAACGGTCACTAAACTTTATTTTTGCATGTTTCAGTCACATACCTTTGGATGAATATCAAAACGGTTATTCCGTTCAATTCCATCCAAAAAACCGTCAATTAAGTCCAGTCAGCTTAACACGTCATCCCAAAAAATAAAAAATAAAAACCCGAATCAGACCCACTTAACTAGCCGACCCAACCCAACTCGTCCGCCCAACCCACCCACCCGTCAAAATGGGACCAGCACCAACGAAGAACAAAAATTCTAGCAACCACCGCCGCCCCCAGCCCCTCTCTGCCATCCCTGTATCTCCAGCAACCACCGCCGATGCACCTACCTGGTTCTAGCGATTGAAGGGCGGGTCTGTCCGTGGGAGCAGACGAATCGACCGTTGGGATGACGATGAAGAACAGATATGGTGACCGCCTATTGGATACACGGGTTCGGCAACTTGGGATCCGGGACGAGCTGGGCCAGCGATAGTGGGCGTACTGCCGATTGTCGCCGTGAGAGGATAGCGATGAGGAGAAACGAAAACTGGTGGGAGGGAGAGGAGGATCCGGGTGGGCGACTTCGGCGAGGAGGGATGATGAGATCGTCCGCCGGTGAGGAAGAATCATCTGGCATCCGCTGTGATGTCTGCTTCAAATCCCTCTCTGTCGTCGATGGTAAATGGACTGGGGCGAGTTTTTAAACTTTTTGGGTTTATTTTGTAATGAGAAGTTTGTATTGGTTGAGGAATTATTGTTTCTTTCTTGCACCAAATCCACGTTACAACACACACATGTAGAAAGCATAAGGAAATCGAGAGATCTCAAGCGACGAGCAGGGGAGAGGATATTGCCCTTTCTCCCGCCGAAAGAGAGCGACTGCTGGGATTTTTGTTCTTCGCTGGCGCTCGTCCCCATTTTGACTGATGGGTGGGTTGGGCGGGCGGGTTGGGTCGGCTGGTTAAGTGGATCTAATTCATCTTTTTATTTTTATTTTTTGGGATGACGTGTTAAGTTGACTGGACTTAATTGACGGTTTTGGATGGAATTAGACGGAATGATCATTTTGGTATTCGTCCAAAGGTATGTGACTGAAACGTGCAAAAATAAAGTTTAGTGACCGTTTTGTACTAATTAACAAGTTGTGTGACTGTTTATGCTAATTATCCATTAATTACATTTCGGACCAAAAAAAATAATTAGAGGAATGGTCACTTATGTTTGGGGTTGCTACGAAATTATTATTTATATTTTGATTTGTACTAAGCCACTAACTAATGAAATTATCATTCTGTCTTCAGTTGTCTTTATTTTTTTTCCCATATCTATGTGCCATGTAGCTCCAAGTAATAGTAAATAACACATGTGAGATAGTGTGTCACATTATAATTGACATAGTTTGTTTTACTACATTTCTAAACACTTCATGATTCAACCTTTGGACATGATTGAGAAAATAGGTGTTATACAGACACATATGTATACGTTTGTATTGATGTGGCATGATCGTGGAGTCACTTATATTATAAGTTGTATATAGCTATGTATGTCATTCAATTTATGTGTTTCATGAGTACAAGGAGGAACATGGCCATGTTGACAACAATGCTAGACAATTTATTTTCATTCATTATTTGGTCATAGGAGCAACCAACTCACCCAAATCGAGTCATGATAACTCCTAAAAGTCTCAAGTCTCTCGACATTACTTGATCAACAAACCAACACACAAGAATTGGTTAGTTCACTAAACTTAACTAAAAGGGGGGTTTGAGAAAACACGATGTTATTAGCAACAAAAATAGATATGTAGAGTTGGTCCACTTTGACAAGAGAAGAAGTTCGTGTCAAGTGGCTTGCATTTCAGGGTTTGGTGATCATTTTGTGACATGTATAAAGTTCAGTGACTCTTTCTGCTCGCTCCGTTGCGTGAAGCAAAATGACCAGAAGGAAAGGAATCGGGCGCTCAGTGCCAGAATTTGAATGACTCTCGCGAGACGGCAGAACAAAGCCATGCCGCGCCCAGCCGGGAACTAGGGTTGTGTTGTGGCAGATTCAAAACACACTCCTCTTCTTTGCGAACTCTCCGGTCTCCGCACATGGCGTCCAATTCTCCCAAGACGGGGATTGACCAGGTTTGTTGCGGATGTACCGAATCCATGCTGATTGTATAACGCTTGTGTTGAACTTCAGTTTTGTCATGGCGCGTTTCTCCCATCGGCGCTTTTCGTCCATACTGACATACCGCCTCCCCAGGACGTGAACCTGCCGATATTGGGCGCAATTGCGTTTTCTGTGCATTGCATGGACGAGTTACTGCAGTAATGCAGATATGAGATATCCAGTTTTTCCTTCTTGTTTCTTTTGGGAAGAAGTAGGGTTTATTGTTGCTTCTTTTATCCTTGTGAACTAACTTGAAAAGCGAAATGGGATAGTGTCAGTAGGATGACCTCATGTCTCATGAAACAGTTGTTTGATTTCCCCCTCACTGGCTATGGAAATTGAACATAGGATTGTGATAGCCAGAATGGGTTGTGGTTAAAAGGAGAGATTGAATTGGGAATGAATTCAGTTCAAGATTGTGTATAATCTTTCATACTGTCCTTTTGTTTGGAATGACAGTTTTATGCTTCAAAGAAGAGAAAACCCCCTTCACCATCATTGAAGGCAGGGCGAGCTGAGAAGGGTGCCATACTGACTGTAGAAGGATCACCATCAAAAGGAACTTTGTGCAGTTACTTGGTGGACTAAAGTTGGAGACTAAAGCTGCCCTCGAGGTTCAAGGTTCATTGGCTGTAAAAGAAACACCCGAGTGTTCAACTAATGCCGGTAAAGTTGTAATTGAAGGTACTTCGAAGGGTTGCTCGGTTTCAGGTGGTGGGGGAGAGAACTTGGACTTAAGCCGCTTGCCTCTGGCTTATTGTCTTTGTACTGTAGGTAATATACTAGAAATACACTTTATTGTTCTTAAGAATGTGAGATATTGAGTGCTATATTTAGTTCACTCTCATGAAACTAACACAGTAGATGTATTTTCTGTAGTGAACTTCAGTCAACTGCAACTTCGCCATCAAAAACAAATTTGAATGATAATAAGAGATGCTCAAGGCAATTGTCAGAGACTGGCAAGGATAGAATGCGTAAGAAGGGGTTCTACATAACAGATCGGTTTCAGTCAGGACAGCTTGATGCTTGTTCTACTATGAGGAAAGAAGAAGAGAGGGAGGTGAGAATTGTGGATTTTTTGTATTCAGGTAAATGAGGAATTAGTTCTGTTAGTTGATCCCTGTGCGATCAAAGAAGCGACATTATTGCCACAAATCATCATGGAAAGGGCAGTGTTGCTTTGTGGTTTGTACTTGAATATCTTCCTATTTTGCCCATTTATAACTTTTTCCTTGGTCTCTGAAACATCGTTCTGACAGATCTTCATTGTTATCCTCCAATTCCGCTGCAAGTCAAACTGAAAGTTGGACCAACATGGGTTCTTGGAGCCGTTTCAGGCTGAGAATTATGCAGATGGTTTTGAAGTTCCCGGTTATTGAAGAGTGGTTTTTTTTGGCAAGTAAAACAATACTGATGATAATGAAGCCTGAATTGAACGTCAACTGCAGCAGCATGTAGTTTAAGTTACATGTAGATGTAGGTGATCAATGACCTTCTGATCGCTTACACATTGTATATTGTAACCTTTCTCTTGGATTTTTATGATTTTTATCTTCTGATGATGATAACGCGTCTGTTGTGTACTGATTATATAAGTTCCCCTTATAGATCACTCTCGGTGATCTTAATAACAGCATTGACTGTTGATCGCAGGAGAAGCTTTCACAAAAATAGACCCAATCAGGTTAACATTAGTTTATTGGTTGATGACCTTGCCACCAGGTATGCTCTCTGCATCCGTCTTGTTATCCTTTTTTTGGTTTCACTTCTGGATATAGCAAGTTCTTCCTACCGTTATGGTTTCTCTGATCCCTGTTGTTTGATCTTTGCGAAGACAAATGGGTTGGGGAGAGAGATTTCATTTCCGATCTCAGAACTCCGAAACCAGAATTTATTCTTATGATAATAATACCCATTAACGTATTGTATTAAAACTCCCCAGACAAGTTGGCAAATAAGGCTGGTGGTTTTATTACTTAACATATAGACTATTGTATATTCGTCCACTGGAAAAGCAAAGAGTTTTAAGTGTGCATAAGGTGAATGCAGTAAATTTGACGAATACATTATTAATAAGCAAACCTTACAACATTCCGGCTGTAGCTATCCTGAGCTGACCGATATAATTTAACTGCCATGTTCGGAATTTGTCCTACAGGATAAACCTACTTCTTGGGAACCCAGACAATATGATCCTGAGGAAGGAAATGACAGACTGGAACGCTCCCTGGTTTAACTTTCAGCAGCTGGAAAGCCAAATGCTTGGGGTTCCACCCTGAAGTATCCGTATGACACACGGCGACTGCATTCACCTTCTTTCCGTCGGCACCCTCCATAGGAACGACGTACGCCCTTGAGGTTTGTGTTGTATGGCAGTAGAACACAGCGTAAGCATACTTCTGGTTGTGGCAAACCACAGACCTATAACCTGGCAACTTCTTTACTCCGTCTTTGATCTCATACTCCTGCTTCATCTGACCTTCTCTGCCCTTCACTTCTGTAGAGATCGCCTCAACATTCCTCCCAAGCTTTGAGGTGCTGAAATCAACCATCGACTCGAGCGATGTGGCACAGTACTTCTCCTCTCCTTTGATCGCGGGCCTCTCGCATTCCTCTACCGTGTTCTTCATCGTCTTGCCTTCTTGGGACTCGGGTTCAACCGAGAACTGGTTCAGGATCTCGGGCAGCTTCTCGGATGAAAAGGGTATCGAACCAGCCACTTGTCGAGGTAAGAAGGTCGACACATGGTGGCTTTCGGTGAAGTCCAAGTTCATTACTTTGCCAGCGTGGATGTCTTTTTCCAGGAAGAAGATTGCTGCGTTGGTGTTGTCGTGTAGTTGATCCTCGGTGGCAGCGTAACTGTACAAGAATGGGTTATACGTCGGGCTTACTCCGACGTAAACGGGCCTCTTTCCTTTTCCTCCTGTGTTTACTGATACTCCGCCTTTGCCTACTCCGACGTTTGTTCCGCCGTCGGGCTTTGCGGTGCTGACGCCAACACCACCTTTGCTTACGCCGACGTTTGTTCTGCCCCCAGGTTTACCGGCGTTGACAACCACTCCACCTTTGCCGACGTCGACGTTTGTTCGACTGCTGGGTTTCCCCTTGCCGGTGTTCACGTTCACGCCACTGCCCTTTCCAACGTTTACCGTAGTGCTCTTGTCTTCCAAGAAGTCTGCAAAACATGCCATGGTTAAAAACAGCTTTGAGAACGAATGATTTATATAGTCATCTGGCAGTCATCTGGTACGTTGCTATTCTCGTCTGTTTCAACTGTCCAGACTGCATGATATATACTTCTCTACCCTCTAGTTTGCATCATATTTAATGAATATAAAGAGGATGTGAATTCAGGAATCGTATACATATTTCATGGATGGAATATGATAAGAGGGAAAGCAGAGGTTTAGCAACTTTATGTAACGTTGTCCAAGTTTTTGCTTGCCAAATACTTTTCACATTGCACATTTTGTTGGCTTGGGAACTGGAGATTAGAATTTGGAAGCTAAAGTTGGGATCTTTTTTATTTCTCCTAGTGCAACACTTCGAAGTATGGAACGGTGCTAGCTAGCTGGCTAGCTTCAGTGGATAGGTTACCTGGTTCCAGAAGATCACTAACAGCTTTTGGCATGGGTGTGTTTGGCAGGACAGATTTCCAGTAGAGTTCAGGCGGCAAGGCAGCATGGCTAGCCACAAGTGCAACCTGCAACACAAGAAAAGGTAAACAACGCTGAGATATCTCATATGGCAATAATAAGCAAATAGGATCAGAGAATAGAAGTAGCATGAAACCATACAGTGAGAAAGCCGAGAATATAGAGGGGATTGGAGGACTTCATTGTTGTTTCCTCTTTTGCTCAGATGGGTATTGTTTGACTGATATGGGAGATGTAGTTTGAGAAGAAGGGTTAAGTGGGTGGAAATATTTATAGAATGTTTCTCTAGATCGTACGGGGCATCATCATAACAGCATTGCTATACACACCTATATTAGCTGCCACCGCTTTGAATTTCTCACTGCCAAACTGCGCCCCCCCCCCCCCCCCCCCCCCCCCCCAGCCACTGTCTCTTTCATTAATTAATGACGTCGTGGGACACGAGTTAAAAGAGGAGTAATGTGGTGATCAATGGTGGGCAGCATGAGACTAAGAGACTCCAAATGAAGAAGTAAAAGGACTTAATTCTGCAACGATGATCGTCTTAAGTTTTGGCTTTCTTGGTGACTTGGGAAGTACGGTATCAAGGTACGATTTGGACATCTTGTGCGGTTTTATACAGTCTCAAATTGGTTTCTGAGTTGGGTTTTTGGTAGCCAACTCTGTAGTTTCCTCTGCAGGTGATCATCCAACAGGCAGATTGCATAACGCCAGAGTGTATAGTACGTAGCGGCCATTAGTAAGATGCACACCTTTGATTGGGATGTTCAACTCATTCATATGTTCTGTGAGATGCTCTGCAACGTGTTAGCTTGTCCATCAATGCCCTTAAATCATCTTTTGTTTCTCATGTTATCGATTGCCACTAGATCCTTATCTACCTTATGACTTATGTATAACGTTATTACGATTCTACTTACGCATTTTAAGAAGGATAATGTAGTTTGTCATCATATGCAGGGATGTGTACTGATGAGCTATCAGAGGGGGAGACTTGTGATTTATGATGATGTTACACTGAACCAGGCGGTGATTAAGTTTGCATGGACTTTGTGGTTCCAAGTTAACAAGCAACTACCATATTAATGGAGGTTCAGTGACAGTTGAGGTAAGGGGCCGGCGATCTTCTTGGAATGAATGCATCAGCTGGTAGTTACAGCGGTGACATTTGGAGCTTACAGTACTGTTCTAGGTGTACGTTACAGTTCAGGCTTTGAATTGAAGCTTTCGATTTTAGGGTTCCAGAGAGTAGCCTTCCACTGAAGACAGCTCGTTTGAGCGCTTAAGATGAAGAAGCCCAACAAAATCGTATTCGAATTGGCTAATGGGTTCAGAATTTGGAGTTGGGCCTATTTTTTGGATCTAAGGGTCGTTTTGATGGATCAATTTAGAAATGAGTCAATTTGATCAATTGTCTCGTTTTATAAAGACAATTAAAACGAGTCAATTCGAATTACCTGCCCCACCCCAGGTAATTGAAATTGGCTCAAAACGGATCAATTCAAAATACCTCAGGCAGATTGATCCATCCAAATTTTTTGCTGGCAAACGAGACAATTTGGTACAATTGTCTCAAAACGAGACAATTGTGTCAAATTGATCCGTTACAATTCCTCATCCAAACGACCCATAAATGTAATGTTTTTCAAATGGTCCCAAATGAGCCCTTTGGCATGAAATTGGATTTGGGCTAAAATCGTATTCAATTTCGATCATTTGTCATTTGGATGGATTTGTATGACTGAAAATCATGTTTTGCATTCCTTTTTGTGAACTCGATGACAAATGTCATTAGCTCCGATAAATCATGCTTTAATAAATTTTTTTAAAATTTTGAACTTACCGGAAACTAATTAAGGATAACGTTGTTGGGGAAAGACTAGTTGAGCTCGTTGTCTTGAATCTTAATCTTCAAATCTATGTACCTTAATTTTCTAAATAGGATAAGAAAACTAAATTACATGTTGATTAATATTTGCATGCTTGGCAACTAAGCATTGGATTGGCGGTTTCCCTTTTGATCATGGGAATGATTGAGGAACCAACTTACCAAGTGAAAGTGCGCGCCTGTTAATCTGCAAAACCTATTATGCTTTAGTCATTTAACACTGATTAACCCTAAATTTTAATATTTTTTTACCCAAAAAGTCAAAAAGTTTTCACATAGGTTAAATTTTTTTTTGTTCAACAAAAAGTGATAGGATTTACTTGTATATTTTATTTCCTAAACCAAACACCACTTAATATCATTGTCTTGCTAGTTGAAACTATTGTGCTAATTTCAAGCTAGTTAATTGCTTAATTAAGTCTATTCATACTTGTATACAAGCTACACTCACTCAATCAGAGTGGAAGGAATTCCTACCATCTGTGCACATGTCAATGTACCATTGGTTTATATTTCATATTTTATTTTCTACATAATTCGAAGGTGAAAAAGGTTACGTCTCACAACCATTGAATATATATGTTTCACCATCTTAGTTTAGTTAAAATATTATGAAACTTATAAAGAATCATGTAATCATGACACTTGACGGGAGATTGCATGAAAAATTGATTGATTGTAGATAAAATTGGGATTTGTATGAGAAATCAGATTATGTGTAAAGATGAATGAAATTAAAAGTAATTGATTGAACATTTTGAGTAAGAAATATTCTTTGTAACCTAAATAATAAGAAAACTATTCACTCTAACTTGAATGTAATCAAAACTTATAAAACAGAAATGACTTTATCTCCTTATATAGACAATATTAAACTACAAACACGATTTTGATTGGAGGAATTTGTACAACTACAACCATACACATGTCAACTTATCAAGTTATTGTTGCATTACATTCATTAAAATGAGAACAATAAATATATATAAACCAATGATAAGTCGAAACGTAGTCATGGAGAATAAAAAAAATAACATAGTACTCATTTCCATTTCGGTGATTTATTTCCATTCTTCTATATATTTTTGCAATTAATTTGTGGTTGCAGGAATCTAGAAAAGCTTCAAATTAGGCAAATACCCACAGTTGAGAGAAGTGATGATTGGTTCTGTGCAATCCGGCGGCCGCTCACTTGAGAATCTCTTTCCATGATCCAAAGGTTACATTTAGTTTAAAAGCAAAAGAAAACATAAATAAATAAAAAGGACCAAAAATAATAAACAATTTCGTGCAGATTGACAAATTCAAATACGCTTACTATATTTTTCTCAATAAATGGTATCTTTTGGATGTTAAGGAAAGATAAGTGGGGTGGATTTCAGGACAATTATGCAAAAGTTAATCCCCACAAACTGTCTAATCAAACTTTTAATCAAATTTTTGTGTGTGTTTGAGTATATATAATTTTGGTACAGAACCATTTCAAGTACAAGAGAAAAGATTAATAAGGGCTTGGAGAAGTGGAGCTAGTGATCAGTTTGTGCCTATTTGTGACCCACTAATGATTCTGTGGTGTGTATTATCATTCATCAAATTGATCATTTTTTTTATGGGTCGTAATAGATGGAGATGCGGGTTGCTCCTTTGATACTATCGGAATGAAAATGCTAACTAAATCATGGCTATTATGTACCTAACAGTCAATGGTATTTGATCATCCATAAGTATTAACGACGGCGAACATAATGAACTCCTTTAAAAAAAATTAGTATTTGGTTTGATGTATATGTTCAATTTTCCTTTTTTCCCCCTTCATTTTCTGCTCTTTTCTTCCATATAGTTTGTTTATAATTATTTGATGCTGTTATTTCAGATCAATAATGTCATAATCAAAGGGATATCATATATCAATAGTGCACACAATCATACCTGATGGAAAATAAAGTCTTTGTTTTTGGTGTCACCATAGAAGGTTATGTCTCAAACTAATTATTTAATACAAAACTTTTGCCTCATATTGTAGCAAATGTATGCTTGCCAAACGAAGGACCGATGGAACTTTCTTATCACAAACAAAAATGGAATTCATACAACAAACAAGAAAGAAAAAGCTTTTCTTGACTACTTTAGTTTTAAATTTGGTACGAGTTTTCCATGTAATTTTACATATATTTCAAAGTTGAAGGCGCTATAACCCTTCCTAGTTTAACCAATTTCTGCCACTACTCAAGAGTCAACACCCACATTTATTATATACTATAAAATTATTGTAATTTCTTAGTTCCTAATCACTCTATATCCTAGTTTTGCCACTAAATCTACACTACAAGTAAAAAATATTTTGAAACTATAGTTTTCCATCCAATTTTCATCAAATGCTTGCTCTCGAATCACCATTAAAGTTTTCAGCAATTTAGGCCAGCAATTAAGGCACACTCTATGCCCGATTATCCTTCAAAGAAAGTCGGATGTGATCCATGTAAGGAAATAATATTGGACACATACTCGGGAAAAAGTATTGGACACTTGGCGTGAGAATTCTCTTCTGAAAATTCAAATTATTAAGACTAATTTGCACTCTATGATATCAAAGTCATTGATCAAGATGACTTTGTGGTTTTGAAATCTCACGACCTTCAACAATAACAACTAGTTTGAAGTATAAAATATGGCATGACAGTGTAAACTTCAATTCATTCAATCCCATGAATTGAAATTAACTTCATATATACACTTATTCTCACAACTCGATTTAACGAAACGAAAAATTAGAAAAAAATCTCCTAATACTTTGGGTGCATGAAACTAGCTAATATGACAACATGGAGAAAAATAGACATCACTACCTTGTCGATCTAGACATCATATGGGGCCACTCATATCATAAGCATTGGTGGATCGATGCTCAAAGACTTTTGAGTTGACAACATTGGCTAAGAGCTCTTTTTTTGTTAATGGGAAGAATAATAATTATATCCTAATTAGCAACTAATTATGAACTAATAGTCTAATCATAGGAGGAGCCAAATATTAATTAACGCTGTAAATCATCACGAGAATGATTTCGTATTATGCATGCTGATCGGTTACTTACTTGTAGGGTATATGAGATAAAAAGTTTTTTTTTTCTCTCCTTCTTCTAGACTTTAAAATAACTAAAGCAAAGATAATATTGGGCCAGCTAGTTAATCATATCATTACTACGTGATAACTATAAATTAATTGGTTATTACTCATCAATTCGTCGTCTTCAAAAGGTTATTATCTAGTGAGGCGGACCTAGGCTATGACACACCTCCGCCCGAAAATTTTGTGAAAGACCCTTAATTCGTCGGTACTAAAATTTTGATCTCGGGATTTCCGACACACCTCTGATCATTGTATCCGACACCACAACTCCATTGTGTTTATGGAAATTTATTGTCATAAGTTATCAAAATATATAATATAAGTTCAGGCTAGCGTACGTCCGACCACCGTACGCCAATTGGGTTTTGCTATTTAGATAAATAATTAACCGGACTTTGGGGCATGATCCTATATCCTAACCTCTAATGGGTGAACCCCAATCCCTAATTTTCTAACCCAAACTGCAAAATTTGTTCAATCTTAAAATGAAACTCAACAATAATTTCGACGAATCATTGATTTTCATTTTTCAAGATTAAATGAATCTTATGTTAGGTTAGTGAATTGGGGATTGCGGTTCACACATTGGGGGTTAGAGTATAATATCATTGTTTATAAATGATTGTTAAGTTGTGTATATTGAAAAATATTTGCTTTGCATCATAAGTGATGAATGTATTTTAGAGACATTTCAGCAGATGAAAAGTCGTCGTGATTCGTTGTAAAATGACATTGTGAACTTCATAAATTAATTTCTTTTAATTTTTACTTAATTTTTTTATTTAATTATTATTCTATGTTAGCGGCGACACACCTCTCCAACAATCCTAGGTCCGCCACACTAGTGGTTGCCAACCGAGTACTTCCCACTTCCAAGTGGCAAAGATAATATTAAGGCTACTTAATTAGCCTTTTCCCTTCTTTATTTCAAAGGGTGAAAGTTGAAACATGAGCTTAATTAAATGACCACAAACGGGCTTGGCTTTGGAGTGTCATTTCAATAAAAAATGGTTGAAGTTTTTGGACTTATGTAAACTTCTTTGATATTAACCGTGAATCAAGATATTTATCCATTTGATAATCTCTTAATCGCTAATTGTGATACTTCTTAACTTATAAGTTCACATATTTGTCAATTAATGAATCTTTGATTTTAAAATCAAGACATCAGAACCACTATATATTCTCGTTGCACTTCCTTTTTTTTATAAATGTTAACGTCCTCACTATTATTTCTTAATATTGCTATATTTATATATTCCTTGACCGGCGGTGGATTCAGGGGCCGCTCCGGGACACGACCCAGCTCTCTTCTAGATCTCGAGCTAGTATAGCACTTGTAATTTTCAATTTTTGGTATTCGTTTTCAGTGTTTTTCACGTTAAGACCCAACTCTCTCCGCCTTTTTTTAAAGGTGACCCAATGCTATACCCTGTCCTGGATTCGCCGCTGCTCTTCACCTCTTGACTTGATGTTGGTGGACATTGGCTTCAAGCTTGGGCTCGAAAGTGGTATAGCCATTTATTCTAGTAGATATTTTCTGTGTTCATTATTCACATCCCAACATCTACAAAGTGGGTTCTTTTTCCCCACTACACAAAATTTTAACTGTGATATCGAATAGTGTTTTGGTTTCCACTATCACTGAATCTTCCTTGACCATCAATTCATATAAACCTGAGAGAGAGATAGTCGAAATGCACATGAAATAATAAAAGGGTGAGGTATATATACAACGAGGAAGTAGGTCATTGAAATAATAAAAGGGTACATCATCATAATTGCCCAAATCAGATTTCACATGAGTGGGAAATCTCTCACGTTTAATTATTACCCTTTTCACGTCCCAAACCTTTTCCATATATCTTTGGTCTCACAATGTTAAGAGCAGAAGAAATAGTGCTTAGCACATACGAAGGAACAGCTAATATTTTTCATTAATTACCTAATATAAATTTATGTCACTTTACATATTGTGATCCTGTTTTATCGTTTTACTTGATTTGTAGTCGCGTAGAATAAGACATGCAGGAAAATGACAAATCTAGTAACTCGAGTCAAAATTTGTCATCCGCGCCATGTGACGACAATATAGTAAAATGGGGAGAAGAAATCTCATGTTCGGATTAGGACTTATGAAGTAGTGACTGATCTCTTTTTTTAAGGAGAGAAGACCTTTTCTTTTAGGTTTAAGAGAATAGTTTTTGTATAGAATTTCTCAACTTTTTCCGAGACATACGAATTACATGGAGTTAAGGGGTTTGATTTTTAAGTTATGATAATTTCGAGGATGTGGATTGTGATCCTGTTTTATCGTTTATTTGATTTATTGCAAGCGTAGAACAAGACATGCATGTAGGAAAAAAACAAATCTAGTAACTCGGGTCAAGATTTGTCGTCCGTGCCATGCGACGACAAGATAACCAAATGGGGAGAAGAGAACTCATGTTCGGATGAGGACTTATGTCGTAATGACTGATCTTTTTAATTTATGAGACAAGACTTTTTCTTCTTGGTTTAAGAGAATATTTTTTTTTTTACAAAAGATTCTATACTTTTTCTGAGACGGTCGCGATTTACATTTTTAGTTAAAGTGTCTGATTCTCTTTGTCCTCTCTCGCTTGACTCTTTCCAAGATATATGTGACCTAATTTTATAACTATACCTAAGTAAAAAAAAAATTAAGTGCCTTTGTTGGTTCCTCTCTTCATCCGAACCGAATGTTGGTCACCATCTCCTATCTAGTATTCTAGAATTCGAAACTTGTAACCAACTCTCAAAAATCATAAATCATGGGGGGAAAAAAGAAAAGAGAAAGGAAATAGGTGCTCTCCATTTTCTTTGTGTTAACATATATTGTTTTTTTCTAGTAGGTGGAAGACATCTAAATCTCCCATACAGGAGAAAGAGGCCCAAGTTGGTCCGGTCCAACACATTGCCAACCCAAAGTTTCAAAAGACATTTAAATCAATCGAACATCACTTCATTCCCTACACAACCCCATATTTGCGATAGTCACACTCATGAAATCAAACCAAAGCAAGATTTGTTTGTCTTTTATATGGCTAACCAAGCATTTTTAGGGTCAATCAATGAGCTCAATTAGTTTTTGCCGATGTTAACTTATTTGGTGCATTTATAGAATCTTGTTCTATAATTCTATTGGTTTAAGCTTTTAGTCTTTGTATTTAGTATACACACTAAATTATTTAGATAAAAAGTTAACCACGAAATTCATATTTCCTTGCTCTTGATTTTGACTTGAAAATATGATCATCTTCAATCATCTTGATTCTAAATAAGATTACCATCTAACCCATTCTCGAGTATTAATAGAACTCGATTCATACCTATTCAGATCCTTATGATCTAGTCACAGAAAGGCAGCAACAACAACAACCATTCGAGTGACAACCCATCCTAACCTTGAACCAGACTTGGATCACGCACGATCCCCTTGAATCAACATCTGCCTGACCTCAGAGTCTTTACATGCTTGTCCTACTCCCGCGCCTCCGACCCATAGCTTATCCTAACCCCAACTCGAAAAAAGAGTAAACTTCAATGACTCTAAACCATAATCATATGTCAACGCCTCAACGGTAAATTGGACTAAATCAGTCTCATAATCCTTTCAATCTGAAAACTAAATAGTTCACCGTTCTTCAAACTTTTTTTTTAAAAAAAATTGTAGAACGAACCGTTAAACACACAATTACATCAATTAAAATATCAATTAAAATACAAGGACCCTCACAATATTTCTTCTTTTTACTTACAAATCTTCCCCATATCCAAACACACATTCTTTTATATCTCCCATTTATTTATAATAAATCCATGGACAAAAAGAATAAAATTTAATAACTAGACACACATATATAAACCCATCTCTTTCAACCCTCTCTCTCTCTCTCTCTCTCTCTCTCTCACTGTCCATATACTTATCAAAATTCAATTCATTTGCAACTCATCATCTCTACAAAACTATCGCCTTCTTCCTTTCCTTTCCTTTCCTTTCCCTTCCCCTGCGATCACCCTTACATTCCGCTCACCCTTATAACTCGCCTCTTCCTTCGATCTCCGGCCAGACGAAATCTACTCTTTCCCCACAATCCTGGATATTCCCTCCCTTTGTACCCTTCTCTTCTCCTCCCAAAAACCAATATCTAAATTTACACCACCCCCTTTCCCTCTATATAAACCTGGTAATGCCCTTTTCTCTACCGTCACCAAAACAGGACGACACAGAGAAAAACAGGGCAACAACAAAACATCCACCACACTCTGCGTTCGAACAAGAAAAAAACATTTTTTTTTCATTAACAAAAAAAATGGAGCACAATTACCTGAGGGAAATGGAAGGCAAGCAAGTCCACGACCCACTCTACCACCGCAACCAGCGGAGGCAGGAGATCGTGATGGGCCCGGTGATCGTCGGAGCAGGCCCATCGGGCCTGGCGACGGCGGCCTGCCTGAAGGAAAAGGGGATCCCGAGCGTGATCCTCGAGCGGACCAGCTGCATCGCTTCCCTATGGAAGCACCGAACCTACGACCGGCTCTGCCTCCACCTGCCCAAGCAATTCTGCGAGCTCCCGGGCCTGCCTTTCCCGGCCCACTACCCCGAATACCCGACCCGGGCCCAGTTCGTCGACTACCTCGAATCCTACGTGTCCAAATTCGGCCTGCGCCCGAGGTTTGACGAGGCGGTGGAGAGCGCGGAGTACGACGAGGACGCCGGGATGTGGCGGGTGGCGACGGCGGCGAATGCGGAGTATCTCTGCCGGTGGCTGGTGGTGGCGACGGGGGAGAATGCGGAGGCGACGGTGCCGGAGATCGAGGGGATTGGGGAGTTCGTCGGGGAAGTGAAGCATTCGAGTTTGTACAAGTGTGGAGAAGAGTATAAGGGGAAGAAGGTTCTGGTGGTTGGGTGTGGGAATTCCGGGATGGAGGTGTGTTTGGATCTCGCCAATTTCGGTGCTTGTCCTTCTCTTGTCGTCCGTGATACCGTAAGCACCCTTTGCCAAACACTTCCTTAACTCACAAAAACCATGTTTTTTTTTTCTTAGCAATTTCGTTTCGAATGATTAAAGAGTCCGATCGTGGATATTGTTGAATCGTACAAATTTCGTGAGTTCAATTGTTATGTGTGTAATGACATTTCTATAAATAATGTCAATGCGGGTAACTGAAGATTGAATTTTGCGGATTGTATGTTTCAACGATGTCATTTCATACCAACATGAGTATCAGAATGTTTGCAAAATTCGTGTGTCGGGGACTTAAAGAGGGGTGGTTTATTTTTTTCTTTTTGTTTTCAAGAACCAAAAGGCTAAAGTTAAGTAAGGTTTAATTGGGTATTTTAGAAAAAGGGAAAGCGAGGCATCAAATGATGAGTTTTGGGGGGGCTTTTTTTAGTGTGTTTGGCTTGTTTTATTGGTATGTGTCTGAACCTTAAAAACCTAAACAATGGAGGAAAGCTGCTTTTTCCCTAAAACTGATATTTATTTTGTAGTCCAATGTGGAACTGATTCGTGCAGAAAAGAATGGTCTTTTTATAACTACAACAACTTTTATGACACAAAGCTAGGATTTAACAAATCCATGGTTTTTAAAATCCTTTTCTTTAATTCTCAGCTTTGGTAGAGTAGAGTACTATATATCCACTACCTAACTTCTGAAACTATTTGATTATTATTGAGTACTCTCTTTCTTGGGATTCTCAAGCATGCGCAAAATGCTATATATAATACATGTGTTTCAGAATCTCATTTCAATATATGTAATCTAGCCATCAACTACTGTCCCTACTTACATAAACAAACCATATATAACTCATCGTATTGGATGACAAATCTGTGTTAACAATATCGTTGAATTGTCGATTATATACATGATATGCTTTTTATTTCGACATTATATCACTTTTGTTTTTGTAAAATGACGCAATTACATCAATTTAACGATGAAAAAACACACGAGACCATTCAACGACATCAACACGGACGGATTAGAGTGTATGGGGTGGGTAGTGAGTGATGGCCTGAAAGCAGTTCAGCCCATACATGCAACTCATAATTAAAGAGGAAGCCTTTTTTAGGGTTTTGTTTTTGTTTATGGTTTTTGGAAGTAGCTAATGGATGGTGTGATGATTGATATGATCAGGTGCATGTTCTTCCACGAGAGATGCTAGGGAAGTCGACTTTCGGCCTGTCCATGTGGTTGATGAAGTGGCTGCCCATACGCCTGGTGGACCGGTTGCTACTGTTCGGGTCCTGGTTCACCCTCGGGGACACCAGCCGGTTCGGTCTGGGTCGCCCGAGCTTGGGTCCCTTGGAGCTCAAGACCGTCCATGGAAAGACCCCTGTTCTTGATGTTGGAACCCTGGCCAAGATTCGAAGTGGCCAAATTCAGGTACGCAATCATGCATGTTTCCATTTCTCTCATATTGCCTATTCTCTTTTTTGTATCTTTTTGAAAAAAAGGTTTATTTTTTGTGAAGAAAAGATATTTCTTAGTATTAAGTAATTCACGATCCAATAGAATTTATAAAACTAAAAGAAGTATATTATCGCAAAACTCGGATCTCAAAAGCATACCAAACTCTTTATTCGCAAGACCGTGCTATAACTAATTACTCGACAAATGACAAATCTATGACACCCGTTTAATTTTCTCTCCCTGATTTTGTTCTCTACATTACAGGTTCTCCCAGGGATTGAGAGGGTTCGAAGGCATACGGTGGAGTTCGTTGATGATAGAATAGAGAAGTTCGACGCTATTCTCTTGGCGACCGGGTACAAGAGCAATGTGCCATCTTGGTTAAAGGAAGGGGAGATGTTCTCAGAGAAAAATGGGTTCCCAAGAAGGCCATTCCCACATACTTGGAAAGGAGAGTTTGGGCTATATGCAGCAGGGTTTGCCAAACGTGGGTTAATGGGAGCATCCATGGATGCCCAGAAAATTGCTCAGGATATTGAAAAGTGTTGGTTTATTGACACTGAACCCAAATTAAAGACCAACCCTAATAATTCCATGCCCTTCACTAGGTCACCCATTTCTTTCTTCCCCAAAACTACTACTTCACAGTGATCAATTTTTCTCTCCAACAAACAAATTTTTTTTTTTTTGCCCTTTCCCAATAACAACACTCTCATCACAAAACAAATGTAAAGAGAAGAAAAAAAAAATTGGATGAGAGATTCAACAATTTTGATCCAGAAATTTTAGATTTTAGGGTTAGCTCTAGCTAGTGAGCTAATTGGTTTGCCCCATTTGAGAAGGCAACAAGGGATAAGGACTTTAGAAAAGAGTAATTAGTTAGCCTTTATCTGTTAGGTTTTCTTTTTTTGTTTTTTCGAATTTTATGATGAGCAAGTGAAGAATAGAGACAGCCAGGCAACCAACCAGCAATTTGGGGATTTATGGCACATTTGAGGGGGAGGCTGAAATGAGGTGGATGGGGTTGAGGGGACCTTCAAATCTTTACTATAGATTTTGGTACCATTTCTTTGCTGTAAATTCCTCAATTTTCTTTATGTAGCATTATTATTATTATTTTAATAATAAAAGTGTTTTGAGATAAAATGATGGGTGATCTCCAGAAGCAACGAAATTATCGATGTGATGTTATGTGATTATTTTGATGCATCTCATAATAAGTTTGACATGTTAGTGTAGCAGAGGTATATTTTTTTTTGTAGTGCTTGAAACTTCTCGTTGAATTTCGAAGAGGGAAATGGTGGGAGATGAGAGATGTAGCTAGGATAGGGATGGTGGTGGGTAGATTGTTTTGTGCTTTTGCTTGCTTGCTCTAATGAGGAGAATTAGTGTCCTTTGATTAATTAACTATTCTTTTCTTATAGGAAAGGGTTTAGTTGTGAGAGATTGCACATTGATTGGAGAGATATATAGTACTGATTAGAGATGCACGAAGAGAGCTTTTTGTCTCCAACTTTTTCTTTGGTGAATGTTTTCTCTAATCTTAAGCACTGTGCATCATTGATCTCAATGAAAATCTCTTTCATCTGCTCTCTTTATCCTCTTGTATGATGATTTTCCCAAATTAAACCCACTCTAATAATTTTATTACTAATCAAGAGGTTAAATAAATAACATCTCATTATCATACTTTAATCTTAATTAACTAATATATTACTTATCATTTAATAGAAGGGAACATGTTCGCTCGTCGGTTGAGTCGTCTCTATAGCAGTCCTTACACGGTTCACGTAATGTACGACATGACAAACTCGTAACTCCCACAAATGAATTAGTGAACGATGGAGTATCCAGAATGTCAAACGATAAGGAAATGTATATTATTTGTGAATTGATGAACTGCTTACTTGCTAGTTACACAAATCTTAACCGTCTCTTTCTTTCTGTAAGCATTTTATCATCTCCGTTATAAAAAATAATTGTATCGCTCTTCTCGTCTTCTACATATAGAATATTTCACACAAACTAAATTATTTTACAAGTCGTATATCTGTTTAATTTCGTACCAAAAAACCAACATTCAATTCAAAACACCCATGCCCACCCAGACAAACAAATCCACTCTACTTAAATCCCATCCATTCCTTTGAAATACATGATTGACAAGAGAAACCTAACAAGAAAATCAAGGAATTGAAGAAGGTTCGTTGGTGGGAATCCGAGAATGGAGAAGTGGTAGGGTAAGTCGTCCTACAACTATAATAATGATGATCAAATAAAATTCTGCCTTGGAATCTTTGGCTTCTGAAATGATCATCACGAGACCATAGATATGAACGATGAACAAATATGAGAGGCAGAGGTATCACCATCAACAATTCAACGTTCAACATTTTATCAGATACATATATGGGCTGTTATAAAAAAAAAGGGCTAATACCACTACAACACCCGAACTATCCGAAAAATGCCACTTGTGTCCTACTGTTTTCAATATTCCATCTGTGTCCTGAACTATTTTTCCGTTAGTGTTGACCAG
Organism: Linum trigynum; assembly: GCA_964030455.1. Taxonomy (NCBI): domain Eukaryota; kingdom Viridiplantae; phylum Streptophyta; class Magnoliopsida; order Malpighiales; family Linaceae; genus Linum; species Linum trigynum. The sequence continues at coordinate 1,832,217 of OZ034816.1, forward strand.
CATTGACCGTTAGTATTTAACAGAAATCCTAGTCAGCGCTGATGTGGCATCTGACGTGGAATTTCAAATCAAAATTTTATTTATTTTTCTATCCAAAATTACTAAAATAAGAAGAAAAAAATTTCAAAAACAAAAACTTAAAGCAATTCTCTTTTTCCTCTCTGCAACTTCTCCGCCGCTTCTGAGCAGAGCCAGAGCCAGCTCCGCCGCTTCTCTTCCTCCTCCGACCACCGCGTTGCCATGGCCCCCACCGCTCTCCTCTCCTACCTCCTCGTCTTCTCCGCCATCTCCGCCGCTTGCTTCGCCTCCGACCCCGACATGCTCCAAGACGTCTGCGTCGCCGACACCTCCTCCGGTAATTCATCTCCCTCATTCACCAAATCTGAATCCGCCAAAACATCGAACCAAAATGAAGTAGTCAAACAACCAAATAATCTGCCCTAGCGATTCTGAATCCACCAAATACGAACAAAAACGAAGTTCCTACAAGCAAGAAGCAACAGAAGCAAACCAAGAGAAAGAAAATCAAATTCCTCTTCCTCGATGAAACCCCAACTTCCTCTCCCCGGATGGCTTGTCGCCGCTCTCCCGCTCCAAAACCTAAATCTGAACCAAATCTCCTCGCAGGCTCCCAACTTCTTCCTCTTCTCTCACCCTCAACTCCATCAAAATTACAGATCGGAGAGATCCGATTCCAGGGAGGAGAATTAGGGGAGCCAACTGGTTATTCGAGTGCTGGTTGGCGACGACGTGTGAGAAATCCACAGCCGGTGAGCATAAAAAGCCAGGCCGTGGCCGCCGAGATTTGGGGATTTCGGGACCATGGCAAAGGCGAAGTTGGTGAGAATCTCTCCAGCTCCGTCGAGCCTGAGCAGCTGCTGCTGGTTGCTGGTTCGATTGCTGAAGCCATGGAAGATGAATCTGTCTGATTGCTGGGTGGAGATGGTGAAGGCAAGTGTGGATAATAGAATAAGGAGAGGGATGAGAGAAAAGAAACTTTGGGGAACAGATCTGTAATCACAAACGAAGATTTGTTAGGTGGAAGGGATTTCTCGATCCGGGAAATTTTTTTTTTATGGGAAAATTTTGGGGAACAGATGCAATGATTTTTTTTATTTTAACTCAATTTTTATTTAATTTGAATTAAAAAAATCTGAGGTCAGTGACGTGGCATCTATGTGGCAGTCGCATTTTTTGCCACGTCAACAAAAGTCAACTTGGCGTTGACCACCGTTTGGTCAACCGTTATCTTTAACGGTCAACGAAATTGATAGGATACAGATGGCACAAAGTATCATAGTTGAGGACATGAATGGAATATTGAATAAAATAGGATACAAGTGGCATTTTGTCGATAGTTCGGGTGTTGTAGTGGTATTAGCCCAAAAAAAAACGATATTTATAGGCTGGCAATTTTCTGACCATGAAATGATAAGGGAGGAATTAATCCTGCAGCAGGTTCTTCCCTCTTCTTCTTCTGCCTGATAATGAGTAGCACATTGAAAGCCGATCGATCGAGTTAATTAGGGCAATTGGGCATCCAGTTCCAGTCCAGGGACACTTTCTGTCTTGTCTTGTAAGTGAAGCTTACTTTAAATGGGTTTGAAACAATGGGTTTTTCGTAGTCGAGGATCATATATAGTAGTTGAAGTTTACTTTAATTGGGTTTGAAACAATGGGTTTCTAGTAGTCGAGGATCATATATATGGAGAATCACCAACCGCGTGCATACCAACGTTCGCCGACAATGTTGATTACTTTCTGTGTGTTTCTACCTATTGGATGGGCACAATATCGTTATTTACACAAATACCAACGGAGTTGATTCAATGACCAAAAAATCTTACATATAAATGAGTGGTCCAACAACATTAATACACGTTGATCGCCTTTCGAGTATAGTATTCGGATTCTGAGAATCAGAATGCAATTCCAACTAGCTAACTTGGTCGGGTGGCAAAATCAATCCAAGTAACAATGTGGATTGGAGTATTAGTGATTCTACTTTTATGGAAGTTTTAGGTTTTGCTTGTTTTGTTGCATCATGCATGACCCTTAGAATAGGTCTAAGAACATTGGGCCACATCCCTTTGTTACTATCGACCGTCCTTTAATTTTGTAATTATTATACTTCACTTTCCTTTTCCTCCATCATTAGGTCAGGTCCAAATACGATGTCCTCCTAACCTAACTGACCTTTCGGCCGTTTGTTCATCGGCTAATTATCGAGCTTCCTTTTTTGGTTACCCTTTAATGCAGTCTTAAACCAAACCCTAGCCTATTGTAACCAAACCTTTTGTGTGATCCTACCAAAGGCTCTTTGGATCTACTTTGAGCTTAAATTAAGTACTTTGCCTTTCTTTTATACTTCCAAACTCCCCATTCTATCTTTGTCATGCTTTAACTCCAACCTAAAAATAAAGGTTGATTAAGTGCAATTCATATCATCATTAGTATGATCAAGTAATCATTTTGGATATGACATGCAACAACCACAATGTATGTGACTATACGAGTCGGCCCAATACTTGTAGTACCCCTTATAGGATGTGCAACGATTCGGTCCACACCGGATCAAATTGTATCGAATGGAATCATATGAAATATATTTCAATTTGATTTCCATTCTACAAATTAAGTATGAAATAAAAGTGCACCGAAATTGAACTTGGACCAGATCAAAGTTGAACCATATGAAACAAACATACTTTTGATTGGATTCTGGTCCTCAACATTTATTTGATTTTGGTCCGATCTTATCTCGATTAATTGATCCAATTTTAGACAGTATCGATTGATCTCCATCCCTTGATGCATGCTATTAATTATCCATGAAAACGAGTAAGTTTTATTATTGTAAAAAAAAAAATAGTAACGATAACTAATATTGTTATTAGAATATTTTAGTTACGATATACAAAAATTAATTAGATTCTTGGAATCCTTTGATAGCGTATGAAGAAGGGTACACGTACTTCTCTTCCAAGAAAATTGAGTTATTGGAACGACTTATTTGTTGTAAACATGATATGACGAGTTATACTGATTTATCAAGATGTCGTTGCCAAAATATTTTCTAAACATCACTGTAATGTTGAACTTAAGCACACGATATTCCGAGAACGTGCAAATTGAATAGGGGTGTTGCTGAAGGACCGCTTGCACAAATGGTACGACATTGGCCTCTTAAATATGGGGTATATATGTAGTTTTCTCCCTCTTGGTCTTGGTACAACTCATTGAGGCATGGCAATTTAAGGAGCTAAGGAGTGGTCCTTCTAACAAGGTGAATTATCATCCACAAGCTATTGATAGCTATAGAGTATAGAGAGAAGTCGCAATTTGTTCAACTTTCTTCTTCTTCTCTCTTTCAATTTGGACTATAATTTCTTTCGTTATCATAAGTTTTGGTACACATAATGCATGGTGCATGCAAATGCTGACTTAGCTGCCTTTACAGGATTGATTGGGCACCAAAGTGTTCTGTGATTGCTCAACCTCGTGAAAGCTCTCTCCGGCCCTTATTATTTTGGCCCAATTGAAAAGAGATTATCAACTCTCAAGCTTCATCATCATCATTCTTTCTCACTTCTGATTAGGGCTAGAAAAATAGATAAGATCGTTAGAAAATTTTGGACCAAACTGGACCACACCGTTTCATTTGACTATAGACCGTTAAGAATAATTTGGTATGCTCCATGGTTTATATATTATGAGATGTTTTGATCTCTTGATCCGGTATGGTCCAAGCCGTAGTATATCATACCAGACTATGGATCCAACCAACTTCACTATTCGTGTTAACAACATACTCGATCATTCTCTCCACTCCACTCAACGAGATCCAACCCTTAGCCTTAATTTTGCAAATACCATGCCCCTCATTCATTCACTATTCACACTCCACAGGAGAACAAAGAGTGTGTCATCTCCATATCAAATTATGTTGACATTGTATGACGTTACGGTGAAAGTTGGGTTGCTCTATTTTTCTGTCTTTCTCATTCAGTTGGATTTACGGTATCAAAGTTATGCATGTGTCATGTGTGCTTGAATTTATGTTTAAAGACAAAAAAAAAAAAATTGTATCTCAATTATTGATTCAAATTTTTTTTGTCTCGAATGTATGTATTGTATAGTATTTAGTCAGACCCCTGACTTGTACGACAACCTCTCGATCTAGACATAAATCGAATACATAATCGGATCTAGACCATACCACACCATTTCCCGATCCAACCCTCCTTCCAACTGTCGCCCCAATATCAATCTGACCATGGAATCACTAAATTCGTTGTAGATAGAACAGTATCGATCTATTCAGTAGATCAACAATATCCGAAATCTCATTTCAGGACCATGCATCTGATCTGATCCAATCTGATGGTGCTAGAAATGCTGCTGCAACTACCCTCTGCAATCGCCTCTCTGGTTTCTTAATTACCCTATATATGATTCATTATTGGTTTTTCATTGTGGTCCAATAAATCGAGGGGGAAATGCACAATATGTATGTAAGTATATATTGATTGCACCTCTTAACGGTTTTGATATTTACAGGTAATAATATAATATAATGGACCATTTTATTATATCTTTCTGGGCTCTTTTTATTTTATTTTATTTCAAAGGGTAAGTAATGGGGACTGCCGGCAGAAGTCAACATCTGTGCGTGGCTGAATCAGAGGGTGAAGGTGAAGATTCACTCCTAACTTTGTCAGCATAGCCAATGACTGTGATTGACTTGTGCTTTCGTTGTCAGATATGTGGTGATTGGATGTTAATTATTCGACTGTTTGTTTTGTCATATCTGAATTCTTCTTTCTTTTAATCAATAAAATCATTCAAACAGATTTAATTTTGTTGATGAGTCACATAAAAAGCCATATATTTGTTACAAATATTTGTGATACTATCTATATGTATTAATAGATCTTATTGATGGGAGATTGCATATTGGTGAGTAGGACAGCATAGTTTGATTTTGATCATCATTTATTCGTAACTTGATATACATCTACAATCAATTATCATTAGCCATTTTGTAAATTACAATATTGAAATTTCACAACAGACGTTAAATCATCAAAGTTGAAGGGTATAAAAGTTATGTTTCGTAGTTCAGGGACTCATTTGTCAAAGGGACATAGTCCAAGGGCTCAAACAGCTATTGACCCTATTTTGTAAACTGAATAGCTATTTGTAGCCCTAAATTTTAAATATTATCACCCTAAACCATATGAAAATGACATGGATACCCTTATCCCCAAATTCAAACGCTATTCGCTAAACCGTAAACAAACACAATCTCACTCCATCTCATCCTCTGCTCTTGTCATCCGTCACCTGCCGGATCCCGGCATGTGCTGCCGTTTCCCCAACCCGCCATGACTCCGATTCCCAAAACGAATAAGTTATTTTAGGACGACGAATAGCAATGTCCTTTTGTAAACTAAAACAGTCGGTTGGTCCCTTCAGGACAGGTTTCAGCAAAGATATGCATCTATTAACCATTTCCTTCTCCTTTGCGGATTACTCATACTCCAAAGAATCACAATCACGAATCATGATCACCTTCTCCACCTTGGACCTCCGAACAATCACCTCCGGCAACTTCCTCAACTTCGTGCAGCCGTCGAGCCGCAATGACCGAAGCCCGGGCATGAACAGCAACCCTCCTCCTTCTTCCCCATCATCGCCATCTCCATTAATCTCCTCCCACTCTTCCCACTCTGGGAAATCGATAAACCCAAGTTTCGTTAGCCTCGGAAACAACACCACCTTCTTGCTACTACTCCCTGTAAACTCAGAGCCAACCTTCTTCACACTAGGGAAGTTGCTCAAAATCAGAGCTTCTAGGCAGGGGAGCTTCCCTAAACATGGCAGTTCCACACAGTTGATGAAATCGGACAGCTTAATCTTCGTCACAAACTTCATTGACTCCATCCAACTAGGTGACATTGGCGCAGAACCTTGGTAGAACTCGACCACTAAGTAGTCCAAATTCGGTGGTGGCCTTAACGCTTCGATCACCTTCACATCCTCTGCCTCCCTTCTCTGCTGCTGCTGCTGCTCATCGCCATCGTTTCGCTCTTCTTTATCGACGCTAAATCGGAGCGAGAGAACGGTTAGTTTAGTTTTCTTGTCCAGTTCAGCATGCTCAGCTTCCTCAACATGTTCTGACGATCCTCCCAGGCCGATTATGGTCAGGCTGTCTTGAAGCCGGTTCAGCTGTTGTAAATCCTTGAGAGAAGCTGCTGATGACTCTGCACCATTCTCACGATGATTGTCGCGCCCCAATCTCAACTCGAGCAGCGTCTTCAGGCCTTGCAGTTTCCCGATCCCTTTAGGTATCAGCCCCCAGACTTGGGAGTTCGATAGGTGCGTCAAGTTGACTAGCTTCTCCATCCCGTTCGGCCACCTTTCCAGGCTTGTGCAGAAGTTCACGTCCAGAGTTTGCAGGTTGTAGAGGTCGGACAATGCGTCGGGGAGCTCTCTCAGGAAGTCGTTGTAGGACAAGTCCAACATCCTCAAGTGGATTAGCTTGTGTATTCCGGATGGAAGCTCTTCGATCCAGCAATCGCGGAGATCCAACGATCTTAGAGAAGTCAGTCGAGATAACAACTCGGTATCCATGTCTTCAAAGACGTAGCCCCAGCGTGGAAGAAACAGAAGGCTGCGCAGACCTCGCATCGCACAGATCGATTCGAATGGCAGACCATATACTGCTGATAGATGGCGCACCTTCACCTCGGTCAGGTTCGAACCATCAATTTGATCGGTTCCCATGCTGTAACATTCGTTGCTCGAGGCGAACTGTGCAAAATCATGTACCAAATCGTGCATCTTGAACCCAACCCGGCTGCCACACTGGTCTTTCACTGTCTGAAAATCTTGAAAGAAGGAGCGTATGACCAAGCTCTCGAAGTACTGCTCTCCGGTTCGCTCCAATTCATCTGTGTCGCTGCTGCTAGTGCTGCAGCCTGACACAACGAGGTAACCTTGAGCCATCCACAACTTGATCAACTTGTCCTTCTCGATCACGAAATTCTTGGGGAAAACTGAGCAGTAGGAGAAACATTGTCTCAATTGTGGTGTGAGATCGTAATAGCTCAACCACAAAGGAGCAAACAGATCCTTCTCCTTGCTCAGCTTCAGTTCCCATACCTTGCTATCCAGAACATTCTGCCACTGCATTCTACCGCCCTTCTTCGACCTCAGCAGACCTCCCAACGCTTTAGCAGAAAGAGGAATGCCGCAACACTTCTGCCTCACTACTTCCACCCCAATGTCCTTCACCATATCCACATCCCTCTCACTCCATCCCATGAACGCAAACCGACTGAAAATCGCGAAGCATGCCTCATCAGACAGCACTCCAAGCCGAATCACGCGAGGTTCCCCTCCTACGCCGCAGCCCAGAGCATTGGCAACATTCTGATTCCGCGTAGTCACCAGAACTCTACTTCCATACCGCGCGCTGCTCAATGCCCCCATAAGCAACTCCTGCCACTTCTCGGGATCTTCTTCCCAACAATCATCCAGCACTAGGAACAGCTTGATCATCCCTGCTGCAAGACGACCATGGATCCTCTCCAACACCTGACCGAACGACAGATCGTTATGGTACGGATCAACACTGCCATCATCAGACAAAGACACCAGGATCTCCTTTGCAATACGCAGCCGATCAAAAGGCTGAGAAACACACACCCAGATGCTCTTATCAAAATAGCTCCTCACCTCACCATACACCGATTTCGCGAGGGTCGTCTTACCCAAACCCCCCATCCCAATCAAGGAAACCACTTGCAGATTTCTCCGATTATCATCATCATCGTCATCCTCCGTCGTCTGGTCACCCAGCAGCACGGCTTCGAGCAACTGATCCAACTCCGCGTCTCTCCCTTCCATCACCGTATCCATTAGAGAGCTAGTTAACTCTCTCGACGGAGCATCAGCACTATTACTACCACTAGCAACCTCACTGCTAATTTCGAAAGTGAAAGTCTCCTTATCATTCGAGATATCATCAATCCTCTCCCTAATTCGCTTGATTCTGCTAGCGATATCGTACCTCAAGCAGATATCATTCACGGGGAAGAAGCAACAGGAAGCGGGATTGAAGAAGGGGCATACTCTGATTTGGAAGCTGGAGATCTGATACAGTGCGGTCTCGAACCAGTTGGGATCGACGTTTGACTCCTCTGCGGCGTCTTGGAGCTGGCGGCGGAGAATGGCGGTGCGCCACTCGTCGAGGACGTCGACCATGTCGTAGGAGGCGTCCTTGAGGTTGTGGATCCATAGCTTGACTGTTTCCTGGGTGAGCTGCTTCTGCTCTGCATCGGCGAGCAGGGCCTGTATGGCGGTCAACGTGTTGGTTAGCTTCTTGACGTCTCCCTCCGCGCCGATGACGAGCCTGGCCCGCTGCTTCAGCTCATCGACGAGGATCGGGGCCAGCTGCTGGATCGCCATGGAAACGATCCCGGCCATGGTTTTTTGGGGATGGGTTTCTTGCGTCCGAGCAGGATCTGCGTTGACTATATTGGGACGGACGGGAGAAGAAGACAATGAAATGATCCAGTGGAACCATCGAAGAGACAAAAGGCGTTCGCAAGAATTTACACTTGATACGTGTCCCATTGTAATAGGCCAATGAGTACGTCAACGATCAAATCAAAACATGGGCCGGTTCTGTGAGGGCCTGTGAAATGATCTCTTGGGCTTGTCGTTGAAATGCCAAACTGAGTTATTCAAAAATCCATTTGAACTGGGCTATTTGCTCGCAACTCAATCAAGGCCCAACACCAAGTCATTGACCTTCAAGCCCAAAATATGAACGCCAAATTGAAAAAAGAAAACCCACTAATGATCGATCACTGTACATGCAGACACATTTTACTGCACATACAGACTCAGTGGTACTGTTACAACTGGGATAGGAGTCGGCTGTGGGCGAGTGTATGGTGGACTCTGATCAGTTTCTGAAGCTGTGTTCTCTTTGGACCATGATGAGACATCTGGTTCGCTAATTGGTTAGTGGTCTGGTTGCATTTGTGTGATCCTGGTGAGTCTGCGTTGATCAGCGCGTCACCTTTTGCTTTTCTCGATGCCACTTGGGAGGGAAACAGAGGAAAGCAACTCTACTTGGTGAATTTCGTCAAAAAAAAAAAAAAACTCTACTTGGTGAGTTAGGAGCCACGTAACTCCTTCATTTTTGCCACTCATATCACCTAACTGGCTCAATTTTCTATGACTGCTTTTCTCATTGGTTTCCGTCTCCAGAGATGCACTCTCTCCATAGAAGTAGAGATGGTGAGAATCTCAATCACCACACTTGCCTTTTAGTTTTCTCTATCCTCCATCTCTCTTCCTATCCAATCCAACATGCTCTCCTTCTTCTCCTATAACTTGCAGGTGGAAAAAAACTCCTATTATCCCTCTCTTTCTCACCCCAGTTTCAAATCAGCAAACAAGGAGGTTGCCCAGACTGCAGAGCTAGGGGGTGGCCGTTTTCGTCACTTGAAGGTCGACTTGTGTAGTCAGATGGAGGATGTGGGAGAACATGACAACGTCAAGCAACTTGGTGAGCAGCTCAATGTCGTCTAGATCTCTTCAATTATGAACGCCTGCTGTGCCAAAGTTACAACTCCTAATCTCCGTGTTTCAACAACAGCCGCTGTGACAGCAATACCAGCAAATCCGAGCAGAGAAGGTGTAATAATTGGTTGTATGAACGTTTTTGTATATTATTTGACACCAGTTTTGTGGATCTGCCATTTTTGTAGGCTTGAGTTGCAGTTGGAACGACGATGGTGATGGTAGCCACGAGAATCATGTAGGTAGTGGTGGTGAAATCCCAGAGCGATGTGGCTAGGAATTCCGTTGGTCTCTATCACTTTTCCAGTTATTGTTTGTCCAGATCTACGGATATCCGGTGAGCCCCAATCTCATTTTTTATTCATTTGTTTCACCTTGGATTGTGATTCTCTTCTCTTTCCCCTTCAATATGCAGATCTGTCGGGCTGATTGAGGGTCCGCAGATAATCACCGTAACTTTGTCTTTGGCGGAGAATGACCAGAAACATTGATGAAGGTATTTCTCACTCTCTCTGATAGTTCCACTTATTTATTATATCCTCCACCCCACTCTGCCCCTGTTATGTATACCAGGTTTCTCTTTTCTGATCCATTGTTTTTGTTTGTTGGTGATCCTGTGTTTTGGAGTCGACAATCGCCTTGAACTACGGAGTGATTGAGGAGGGTAAGCAGACCCTGAGGCTACATCTTTCAATCAATGCAACCTGAATCAATTCCCGCCTCTTTGATTCACCTGAATCTTTCTTAGATTCTTGCTTTCCTTATTTGAAATCTCTTTTTCCGCGTCTCAATTTCATAACACGAGTTTTGGAGACCCGCTCGATTCACAAAGAGGTTTCAGTCATTCGCTCTCTTCCCTGAAATTTGTTTTTGGCAAATTCAGTCATGATATTTGGGTTCTTTGTTGGTCGTGTTTTAGTCTGCAATTTTTGCTTTTACGCTTTCTAGAACTCTAGATCTGTTACTCTCCTGCATTCTACTTCAGGCTGCTAATGTGTATTTTATCTGCAGATTTAATGGGTTACTAAACTCAATCTCTTTAAATTTTTAAGTTTTTAAATTCTATTCACGTGACAGTTGAAGTTGAATGTATCATTTTGTTTTTGGGTAGGGATGCATGATCTTTATTACATGTATATTGTTTTGTTTTTCTACATTAGTATCAGAGGACATGTCGGGGCATCAATGGATCATATGTTGTTACATATGTTCTGTTGATCTCTTTGGTCGCTCATCTTTGTGACTGTGTACATACATGCTGTTATATTTTGTGTGTGTGTGTGAGTTATAATATTTTCCATGATATAAGTGGCTCATTTGAGTTTTGAGGTGCCATAGCTTCTGGATCTTGGAGCACATTGGTTGACTTGATTTGGAACATGTTAATTGCTTCATCGCAGTACCCCCTCTGGCAATTGTCAATTCGCCAAAGCTTATTTACCCTCCATTTTGTTTGAGTGATGCACAGCGTAAGGAAGCACATTGCACGTTTGGAAGTAGAGAGGGGAGGGTTCAATTGTGGATTCAGACTCTTTACTTTTAGAGATTGGTTAATGTTAATTAAGCATTAAAATCGAAATAATGTATACCCATGAATGATTTCGTACAATATTAATGTTATACGTATGGTATGTCAATATTTGATCAAATTGGGATGAAATTCAAGACCTAAGAATTTTGATATGATTATGGACTAATTATAGAGTTCTGTAAATTTAACACAAGTCCCAGCGCGGAGCGCGGGCAATGAAGACTAGTGTGAAAGTAAAAGTGACATGATTTCATATGATCATCCATTAGTATCGAACATGGACTATAATCCCAAAACTTTGGCAGTTCATGAAAGAGCAGTCATTCAGACAAACAAAAAAACTGCAGAATGAACAGAGAAAGACATGGGGGGGCGTTTTAGGAGGAGGCTGCAGCTGTTCCTTTGGACCTTGGTGCTGCTTGCGTACCTACAATAATAACCAGAGTGTTGCCACCGATCATTCTATGATTCGACACCAAAAATTTTCATGGCAGCCCTAGTTCGTTCTGCGAAGCTGACTAGTTGTGGATTACTTTGCTTACCTTCTCTGAAATTGGTCTTGAAGCGTCGAGGCACATTGCGGAGATACCTCATCCTGCCCGTCCCTGTGGTCTTCCTGCGGATTGCTTTCTCGCTCCAGTTATCTGAGAAGCGCACACATCCATCCATGGCCGAATTAGGGTAAGAAAACCGATCTCAAATTCAAACCAATTCACTAACAAGAAAACTAGGAAGCTGGGCTCACATTTTCTGAGGCGGCTGGCGGGGTAAGCGCAAGCGGAGCAGCGGCTCTTCTGGAGGTGAAAGCTCCGGCGGCCACATCGGACGCAGAGGGTGTGGGTCTTGTTCCTTCGCTTCCCAAAGCTTCCTGTTCCTTTACCCTAAAGAAAGAAATATAATTAATAAAAAAAACGGCGTTAGAAACCCGATCGAATGATAGTAAGCATTTGCCTTCCCGAGCAGAGATGAAAAGGATCGAGGAGGAAAGAGAGAAGAAAAGGCTTTACCATTTTCTACTACTTCTTCTGTTACCGCCGCCGACGAGAATCCCGTCAGATTAGGTGCCCGGAGATTTGTTGGGAGAGACTGCTCGGTAGTCGGTATAAAATATCAATACATGAGTAGGGTTTCGGTCTCTTGTTGGCGCTTTCTGAGTTGGACTTGCGATGTGTTGGAGTGGGCTTTCTGACCCGGCCAAGTGATGGGCCTACCGCCTATTGCTTGTATTTGTAAAAGCAAAAACAAAACAAACAAACAAACAAACAGACTGAATTGCTCAAAAGTCAAATCAAAAGAACAAAAGAATCCATTAGCAAAATCCTTCAGAGACAAAAAAAAATTCCAATTTCCGCACTCCCTTCTACTCGGCCTGCCTACAAATTAGCTTTCTATCACACAGCTGCTCTGTACATCGAAATTAATACACGACTTTTTCTTACAAAAAAGGAAATAATCAACCGTAAGAATCTTGTCATAATGATTTGCTTAATCAATCACTTTACCTTAATTGAGGAAATTTAAGACAACCGCATCTCCCCCACCAATATTTCCCTTTCTATGCACATATATATATGAATCTTACAGTACAAGCAAAGATCAAGACAAAGAAGCTCCAGAGCTCGCTCTGCAACTCCAAAAACCCACCAAAGAAGTTGCCGTTTCTTTTGAATTTTGATCAGAATGGGGCACAAGAGGGTGAAGATGGAGCTGATAAAAAACGAGCGGAACCGTATCCAAACTTTCAAGAAACGGAAGGCCAACTTACTGAAGAAAATGTCAGAGTTCACCATCCTGTGCGGTGTGGAGGCATGTCTGATCATGTTCGGTCCGACGAGGACCCATAGCGATCCGGCCGCCGCGATGGAGGAGGAGGAAAATGAGCTGGAGACATGGCCGGCTGATCCGCAAGCCGTCAGGGCGATCATCCAGCGTTACAGGACCTCGGATGGCCCGAAGAGAACCTACCACCTCTCCGATTACTTCGCGGAGAAGAAGAAACGAGTCGACCTCGAGGTGGCCAACCTGAACAAGCAGATTTACCGGCACAAGTTCCCTGCCAGCTGGGACTCGAGGCTCGACGGCTTCTCCGCCGATCAGCTCACTGTCCTGCTGGGTCAGCTGGATTCCAAGCTCAAGCTTGCCGACCAGAAGCTCGCCGGTTTCAGCTTGGCTGCTGCAGCTAATCGCTCCAATCGGCTGGAGTTCGATTTCAGTCAGTTTCCGCCTGCTGTTCCTCCCGCTGTTGTCATTGATTCGGACAACAATATGGGTTTTGCTGGGGATATCCAGAAACTGGGATTCTGTAACGACTACGTGGAAGTCCAGCATAAGCAGTACTACAATCGTCCCCAGTCGACCCAGCAGTTTGATCATCATCCTCCACAGCCTCAGCAAGAGCAACAGCAGCAGAGTTCGTTTATGGCTATGTTGAATGCGAATTCCTCCGAAGCAAGCGATGAGATTCAGTTTACTAACCTACATTCCCACAGTGGGTTACAACAGCTTCTGCCGGATGTGAACAGCTTTGGTGGTTGCTACTCTGCAGCAGAGGAAGATTTGAGCCCGAAGGAGTTCAGCAAGGTCGGGTACTCGATCGATTTCGAGCTGTTCAACCATCATCAAGTGATGAAACCGGTACTTGATAGCCAAATGGTGATGATGAAGAGGTTTGGAGGTTACGGTCAGGACTCGGCTACATATGGTTCGTTTGGTGCTGCTAGTACTTATATGAAGCCATGGGGGTTGGATTCTTGTGGCGAGTTTGTGATCAATTATTCTCATGATTGGTCAATGATGAGTTATATGAACTCTCCATTAAGCAGCATTCAGCAAATTCTGCAGCAGCCGCATCAATTGCAGTTTCCGGCAAACGCAACTGCTGGATTCGCTGCTGCTCATTATCATCAGGGGCAGTTTTCTCAGCAAGTGGATGGTGGTGGTGGTGACGGTGGTAGTCATCATGCGCCGATGACAGGAAGCTCTGGTTTTAACCAGAACTGAAGTGCAATGGTCTCTTGATTTCTTCTTTCCTTGTAGGTTTCATTTTGGTGTCACAGGGTCTTGTGTTTTCTTTGAGTCAAAGTTCATTAGTTGTCAGTTATTAGCTCCTTCACTCTTCTATTGAACCTCGATCCAAGAGTATCTAGTAGATGATAATGAACTGTCAAGCTAATTCAATTTCTTATTGGTTAGGGTTTGTTGCTTCTCTTATTTGCAACTATCGATAGGTTTTTCAATGGAGAATTAGAAACGCGTTTCTTTATATGATATTGGGTTTTTCTTCTTCAAATGAATGCATAAATTACTAAAATTTCCTTTATAATTTAACTAGTGGGTAACTTTAATATTTTTCAGAAAGACGCTTAGCAGTTTGCATGGAAAAAAAAAAGGAATAGGATTAGCACGACTTGACAACCATATTTCTTTCTAATTCAACTTTGGTATTTAATCACACATTACTCCATAAGAGGAAAATTATATTTTAATTAGGAAAGAAAATCTGCACTATTAAGCATTATTACTTAATTGCCTATTCTTTTCCATTTACGAGAACCAATCAGGTGACAATTTTCAACCCACTCTAGAATTCAAACCGTGACCAACAACTGCACAGGAAGCTGCTCCTGTAACCTCAACACAGGAACCAGGGCCAGGAGAGAAAATTCTTCCATTGTTCCTGTAGTTCACTTTTCTGACTTCACCCTTTTTTGTAAGAAAAATTGCCCTTTACTTCCTCCTGAGCTTTCCAAACATCCATGACCAGAATACATTGAACTAGCCCAATTACCTGGTTTTCCCTTAGCTGGAGTTATGTGTCTCTTAAGGCAAAGAGGTTGATCTATCATAAAAAGGCTCTCTCTCTCTCTCTCTCTCTCTCTCTCTCTCTCTCTCTCTCTCATCATCTTCATCTTCACCACATGAACCCATGTGGGGACGAGATCTGGGTTTCAGAGCTCCGAGAACTCGGATTCATGGCGTTCAGAGGGCAGCAACCCCAAATCCCCCTATGCGAGGTATGTGTGAGGTTCTGTTTTTTTTCTTCTTCCAGTTTTGCATATATTATTATTATTTATTATAGTTTTAGGACCTCTCTTCTTGCTTCGTCGTCCCTTTATTTTGTTGCCTCGTTTTTCAAACAATTGAATTAGGACTTTGTTTTGTTGTGCAACCATCAGTAGATCAGTAGTGTTTTTAGTAGCAGAGTTCTCTTCTGTCTTCCTTTCCTACTAAAAAAAAGTAAACTAGAAAAATCTCCATTTTCCCATATTATAATAGCTAACTAGCATTATACTAGCACTTGCCCGATCATTATCATCCCTGGACCAACAGATCAGGTCGAAATCATCCTCTAAATGGTTCTCTATTAGTTTAGTTGACCAAAAATAATTTCATGATTCTTTTATCATAACTTTTAATCTATATTATCGTTAAAAAAACAACTTATAATCTACATTATCTGTAAAGAAGTCGGGAAATTAACAACAATATCAATATCCCGAAGTCAAAGACTAGCCAGTTAAGGACCAGTTCCCGCCATCATGCTATCACGAGAACTATAGAACACAGAAGAAAGAGTAGAAAAACCATCCTGAGTTTTCTATTTATGCATATTATCATTCCCTATGATCATAAAAGTAATAAACTACAAGGGGAGAGGGAGGAAAATGGGGATCTACGCGACTTTCCTTTCCTCAAACTCATCTACAGATTTATTTAAAAAATTGCATGCTAGTCCTAATTTCCTAAGCACCAGCTCAGTAGGTTCAACGGATTTGATTTGGCTATCTAGCCAATTTGAGTAGAAGTAACCATCATACTTGTACAGTTTATAAAGACAACATAGCCATTCGATCGGAGATCAGACGGTTGAGGAGGCGTAAGGGTTTAGAGCTACGACGTGGTATGGACTATGGACCTCTTGCTGGTAATGAGATAAGGGAGAGAGCTACATGGCGACTTTCAGGATTAGCTTCTGACTTTCACGGGTTTGGTCAACTGTATAGCTAATAATGTCGGCAGTCTTATACTATTATGCAGATTACTGATTGCTAATTTATTATAATAATGATTCAATCATGACCATTAAAATAATTTAAGTCAGACAAGGACACGCTTTGATAGCTCCTTGGGGACTGTAAGCATGGGAAAACGCATACTTAAAACAGGAAATAAGGCAGAGGAAGAGTACTAACCTTTGACCTTTCCCCGTTTCCAGTTTCCTCATTTGTATCTCTGAACTGTAATGTCAGAAACAAGGTCGCCGCTGCCGCTGCTGTTTCGCAGGAGGTCCAGCGGGCAGATCATCAGGAACATCGCCACAGTTTCGAGCAGCCTTCTGCCAGCTTTTGGAACTGTGATTGATGAAGGATACTTGAAGCTCAAGAAACATGTCATCGCACCTTATGACCACAGATACAGGTAATTGCTGATTAGTAGAGATCCCCAGCTCTTCCTATGCTTTGATTCAACCTGAGAAAAGTTGTTAGTTTCTCACCTTTTCGTTTTTTTATATATGGCAGGATGTGGCAAACTTTCCTGGTGGTGCTGGTGGTGTACTCAGCATGGGCATCAATCTTCGAGCTGGCTTTCAAGAAAGCAGCAACTGGGACGCTCTCCCATTTCGATCTGGCCGTGGATGCCTTCTTTGCCATCGACATCGTTCTCACTTTCTTCGTGGCTTATCTCGACACGACCACGTATCTTCTCGTTGATGATCACAAGAAGATAGCTACTAGGTCTGATATACATGCTTATCTTCTCATTTCCCCACCTTTCCTGTCTTCCGAATAAAGAAGCTGAAATCAGTTTAAACACAAAATTGATGCCAGGTATCTTACGAAACCATGGTTCATAATGGACGTTGCCTCGACCCTACCATTTCAGACCATATACAGAATCTTCAGTCGCAGAACAAGCCATGCAGACGTCTTTGGTTTCCTCAATCTGCTCCGACTCTGGAGACTTCGCCGAGTCAGCCAGCTCTTCACAAGGTAAATCCAACTGAATACCATTCCCTCCTTTTTGGTTAGCAAAGATTTTGACCCTATAAAAGATTCTGAAAATACTGCTTGTTGGATGAATGATTTGAGAGAAGGAATTTTGAAAATGTGGATCTCATACTGTAATAAATTGAAGGAAGTAAAAGAAAATCTTACATGTCATGGGGAGATTTGGGAAGAGAGACTTGAGGCTTTAAGATTTCCGAGTTCCATCAATTACAGATGTATTTCCGATTCCTTCAGCACTTTAGATTCCATCACTCAATTTCCACGGCCAAACAAACCCCTGAAATCAAGCACCACATATCTGAAAAAATTCTCGTGTGCCATCTCAGGCTGGAGAAAGACACACGATTCAGCTACTTCTGGACTAGGTACTTCAAGCTAGTAGGGGTAAGAGTTTAAAAACCTTGCCTCCACAAACACTCACCTGCTGAGCTATCCATTTTTTACCGAACTCTGATTTAATGACTGACGACTTTGGCAGGTTACACTATTAGCTGTGCACTCAGCAGCATGCGTCTACTACTGGCTGGCTTACCATCATCCACTAGAAGATGACACCTGGATTGGCTCTGAGGTCCACGGTTTCAAACACAGAAGTATTTGGCTGGGCTACACCTATTCCATGTACTGGTCGATAGTCACCCTCACCACGGTTGGTTATGGAGACCTGCATGCAGTAAACACAGGAGAGAAGGTTTTCAATATGTTTTATATGCTGTTCAACATTGGTCTTACAGCATATATAATCGGAAACATGACCAATCTTGTTGTCCACAGTGCGGTTCGAACTTTTGCAATGGTACGCAATCATTCATCTACTTTCTTTCTTCTTCTTCTTCTTTTTTTTTTTTGTTGAAATTCGTTCATCTACTTTCTATAAAACCTTATCAGACACTTTTTTCCGTGTTTTACTAGAACTTCAAAGAAATTTGTTTTTCTTTTTTCCGAAAAATCTGAAACATACACAATGTATTGTCAGAGAGATTCAATCAATGAAATATTGAGGTATGCAAACAAGAACCGGCTTCCTGAGAGCTTGAAAGAGCAAATGCTGGCACACATGCAACTCAGGTTCAAAACAGCAGAGCTAAAGCAAGAGGAAGTTCTGGAGGATCTTCCGAAGGCAATAAGATCTAGCATATCTCAGCATCTATTTCGTAATACAGTTGAGAATACTTACCTGTTCAAAGGAGTGTCAGAAGACCTTGTTACCCAGCTGGTATGTGATCTGCATGAAAACCTGCAACCAGTAATAATACCGTGAAAGTGAAAGAAGCAATGTTCTGAGGAACAATAAGTATTAAGCAGACTTGGTTGTTGCACTTCTTTTCCAGGTGTCAGAGATGAAAGCTGAGTACTTCCCGCCAAAGGTTGAGATCATACTGCAAAACGAAATCCCTACAGATTTTTATGTCCTGATTTCTGGAGCAGTGGTATGTCATCTCACTCCTCTTATTCAAATAAACTGACATTGCATTCGCGAACTTGTATCTGAGAACTACTTCAAACTGCAGGATGTGATGAGCTACAAGAATGGTACAGAACAGGTACTTATACGAAATAACACTTCTACTATCTTGTCAGGAAATTCTCAAAGAGCATCTAATGCATAAGCTTGTGATGAACTGCTAAAGGAGAACACACTTTTACTAAGCATGATTACAATAGAAACAATCCATGAAAAGAGTACATCTCAATAATAGCTAAACTTGGTCCGAACGCTGACAATTCTATCAAATAGGCCTTGGCTCTCTGAAAAGTGTGATCCCCACCCTCCAGCACTTGTATTCTGCAGCAACAAGACAAAATGCCAGTCAGCCTATCAAAATCTAAGAAGAACGGGAGCATGTATCATAAAACAAAACTACTCCAGATTATTCCACGTTTTAATCTAGCAATAACTAGACACATAATTCGAACCAGAAAATACTCATGCATGAAGAAGTACAAAACGTAAGCAGCAAGACATGCGCCACTAAGGAGAAGGAAAATAGAACAGTGAATTAGGATATCTGTGGTCATGACACCTCTATCTAGAACCGCCAAGGGTATCTAATTTTAAGAGCAAAATAATAAAATTTTAGGACTGATCGATTCATATCCTGAAAAAGTAGCTAAGCCCATTTCGATGCTTTCAGTTCTTGTCAAAACTAGGAGCTGGAGATTTGGCAGGAGAGATTGGGGTACTGTTCAACATTCCACAACCCTTTGTAGTGAGGACTAAGAGGCTTTCTCAAGTTGTGCGCCTGAGTCATCAACACTTCAAGCAAATAGTGCAGCCACATACAGAGGATGGCAAGAAGATCATCTCCAACTTCACACAGGTACAAACGAGACATTCTCTGGTGCAGTCACTATTTTATATCGCCATATAATATCAGTTACATGCAAATTTTGTAATGTGGTGGCATTATCATTCTCAGTACCTGAAGGAACTGAAAAAGGATATGCTGGACGAACTACCTTTCCTGACAGAATCACTAGAAGAAATGGATATACAGGTAAGTTCACTCGAGTGAATTCCATATGGAAAAAAAGAGACTTGCTAGGAGTTCAAAATTTTTTGTGTCAACTTCCATAGGGCACAAAAGGTTCTAATGCATCGGATCAACAGAAACCAGTTTGACACTTCCCTGCACCCTAGTTAGGCATAGCAGATGACTATTTACAGATTTCCCAGTTGAGCATGTAAACAATATATTTTTTGTTTATCTTCCAAATACCAACACCTCAATACATTGTGGTCACTGCTTCCTACAGGAAAGAATCCCAAATGATGATCAACGAGATGTTCAAGCACAGAATACCGTGGAAGATGAAAGTACAGAAGGTAAACTCAAGGCCCATATAACTTTTGTCAAAGAAACTAAGAAATTTATAATTTGATAGGAACAGAACAAGGGTTCTAAGCTTTAATCCATGTCTGTATTAAACTGGCATTTGGAAGATTTTCAGACGTAAAAGATTTTGGTACTGGATAAAAGTTGGGCTTGCCTTGGGACTTAAAGAACTAGGTATACTGCCTAGATCATCTCCTTAACTTTATTATCCAACCTGCTCTTTATGCGGGAGAAACTAAGGTCTTCCCTGCACATAATGCCTAAACAACCTGGTCGCCAGGAGCTGCTGCTTTCACTGTTCAAACATAACTAAGAAGAGACTAAGGTCTTCCCTCACTGGTCGCCAGGAGCTGCTGCTCAATGATCAAAATAATGATGTTTGCTCGGTTGATGACTCACAGCTGTGCCTTCAGCAGCTGAGTTAAAAGAGATTTGTTAGCTTTTCTTATTCACAATTCATTTTTCAGGAACACAGGAAAGTTCTGCTTCATTATCGACCAAGTCTATACGGGTAATAATCCACGGGCATCATCCAAAGGAACTTCCAACAGAGAAATATACCTTTGGGAAGCTAGTCTATCTACCAGATACAGTTGAAGAACTTCTAGGATTAGCAGGTAATACCATATTATAAATCCATAACAAGTAACATGTAAATAACTATGGCATCATTTCTCTTACACAAGCCTGGATACATATTTTTTTCAAAAACAATTTCTAACCAGAGGCAGTACTATTCCTTACGAACAATGGAAATCAGTGATCAAACATTTGCACAGACACTGAAATATGAAACACAACAAATTTCCATCCGTCATGCTCTAAGTATCTATAATGACAGGACTAAAGGCACTGACTACCAGCTTTAAGAAACACCACATACGGTTATACAACATGTTCTCGTAACCAGTACAGGGAATTGTAGACACGATAGGATGAGAAGTTAACCTTGTATTAACTTTTTTCCATGCAGAAAAGAAGTTTGGAAAAAGAGGAAACAAAATCGTCATGGAGAATGGCACACAGGTTGAAGATCTGGACGCCCTAAGAGAGAATGATCACTTGTTTATCATTTAGATTCTGGACTGTCATTCAGTACAACTAGTGGGCCTCTTCCAGATAGACTCTCAGACACAAGCTTACAAAAGGATTGTGAGCACATTATTGCATCTGTGTGTAATTCCCATCTTGTTTCTTCAATTCCAGTGATTGTGCTCATGTGAGTTAAACAATGCAATAGCCACAGGCACATTTGAATGTATAGTAAAGCTAGAACACTCGTTGAAGAATTAATGTTTCTTCAGAAAATATGTAATCTTACTCACCGTCATCAATGTCACCGGTTGAGCATCTCCAGAGCATAATAAGCAGCTTTCTGGAACTTCTCTTTCTCTTCGTCCAAAGCTTTCTTCCTCTCCATATCCGCTTCTTTCCATTTCCCAATCTCCTCCGTCACTCCAGCAGAGTTCTGGTCCATTTCACTGCAAACACAGGAATGTTACAGCGACAGAGAGGAAACTGGAATCCAAGTCCAACCTAGGGCTTTCTTATCCGTCCACCTTGCCATCTTAAGCCTATCCGCCATCGCGTTCTGGACCTGCTGCGACATATCTGCGAACACATAATAACAGGAGATCAATTTCCTCGGAAACATTCTTTGATTTCAACAATCAGCGAGAGCGAGACGCATCTTATCCGAGACTGAGCTAGACCTATCGAAACTTTCCACGAGAAAAATCCTTTTCGAGAAATCATAACCGACTGTTCTTAATCGGATTAAGATCAAAATTATCAAGGCATCAATGGAACCTGGAACGATTTCCGATCTAACTGAGTCTTCTGAGATAGAAAGTTCTCGCGAGCTTGAAATGCTTAACTTACGACTACGGAGGTTCGAGAGTGGAAAGGTGAAACGAACCATAGATGGTAGATGTGAGCTCCAATTCAGTTTCCCAAGACGGAGAGAACCATCGCAGAGGCGGATCCTGTAGGCGAAGCAGACATTGTTGATCGGAGTTGCTTGAGAGTGGAGAGTGGAATTGGAACATCTTGGAACATCTTGAACGCGAGCTGGCGGGAGCGCAAGTTTTCGCGTGCCTTTTATATCTGTAGTTTCCCGGAAAGGAGTCGCAGTGCCCCCGAAATGGCAGAGCAAATTGTGAACAATTTCATTTTGAGTCACCTATTTCTTGTTGTTTTCATACTGATACCTAATTAATTCTGTCCATCCGGATTTCATCAAAATCATGTTCAAATTCTTCTCTCTAAGGCCTAAGCCTGCTCGCGCACAAATTCTCGGGGATTCATCAGATGCACGCCAATTATCTGGTTGCTTTACGTCTATGGTTTTTGTTGGGGAAATGAAATTATTCATATAATTTTTTTCCTGTTCATAAACAAAGTATAATAATTATTTGTCGCATTTTTATAAATTAATTTTTTATAAATGGAAAATATGTATTTGCATCTCTACCAAGTACAATCACAATAATTATTTGACGTCTTTCTATAAATGAATTCTATAAATTCGCTTATTTGAATTGATGGTTGGAACCTCCTTTCGAGTATCAGTATTCATTTGCATGGAGGGACTCATTGGAGGAACACTCTTTCCGATATATATGCAACTATGCAAGGTCCAAATTTTTTTTTTTTTTTTTACAGTATAAAGTCCAAATCCATGGGGTTGTTTTTCTGCAATTCAAATCCAAAAACAGCAAGAGCAAAAGTTATAGAAAATTAGAAATATCAAGCTCTTGTATAAACCATTGAGCATTCATCATGCGCCCGGATTCTTAGTGCCTACCCAACATGAGTTCCGTCGAACGTCGATATATCTTCACTTCGAATTCAAGTGCTCAAAACAAGTCAATTTGTGAATTAACCTCAACATTCACTGAATCGAATTGTCTCGCGAGCCTGTAAAGTTTGGGTTGGGCTTGAAAGCCGTTCGGCTCGTTTGCACAAATACATACCCTGCATAATCAGTTCACTGTCCGATCTGCTTTCAGCTCCCCTCAATAAAGCGATTAAACTTTGTTGTCTGCAACCTCTAATGCTTTCGAGGCTGCTGCTGTTTATGCAGTTTTCCCCCACGCTTAACCTTGCTTTAACTTGTAGTTGTTTTATTTAATTAATAAAATGAGGTCGCCATTTTCAAAAAAAATTGTTCTCTTCTTGGTTGTTTTTGCATGCTTAACGTAATATTCGTACTTCGGCCCACAAATTGGAGCAGAGAATGATACACCCTATACTATAATCTATTATTGTATTTTTGTCGTCACTTTCTTTGAGATTTATCATCTGAGATTCCCCATCTCAAATAATGTCCTTGGGCCATTCAATCAAGTAACTATGAGGGGCTCGAAAGAATATGGGAAGTGGGAGAACTATTGCACTGGATGGTGACCCGTGGATTCCGGGCATTAGCAATTTTAAACTTCAACCTATCCAACGCCAACAATTATGGGCTTTCCAGTGGGTTATGGAGGATGAATGGGAATGGAATTTGGACATCATTAGACAGAGTTGTTCGGAGGAAGAAGTGGCAGCCATTAGAAGAATCCCTATTGGTCCGCAGTACTCAGATGACACTTGGGTTTGGCATCACGAGAAGTCAGGTATCTTCTCAGTCAAGACTGCTTATCACAGTTTTAGAGTTGCGGAAATGAACAGGCTTGGGACTGGAAATCCAAATCACCCGAGCTGCTCGACTAAAGCGTGGAAATGGTTATGGAGCTTATCACTTCCTCCAAAGATCCGGTCTTTCATTTGGAGACTGTCGAGGAATGCGGTTGCTACAAAGAGAAATCTTTGGTTCAGAAGATGCAATCCTTCCCCTGTTTGTTCGATTTGTGAAGTGGAGGTTGATGACATTAGACACTGTCTCTTCCAGTGTCCGCATGCTGCGAGGGTTTGGCATTCTAACTTTCCCTCTCTCATTCTCCCCCACGACTCCACCCCGATTGTGATGTGGTTACTTGGGATCTCTGAAAGTATCCCTCTGATTCCTATTCCGGCAGTTGTGGCTTGCCTCTGGGCAATTTGGCTGGTGAGGAACGAGAGGGTGTTTAAAGGAGTTAGCCCTAGTACTTATGGTACTTCTCTGAAAGCAGTGAGTTTTTTCTCGGTTTGGACGAGTCAAGGTGGACTGTCCCTCCCTACTTCTCGTGACCAGCATGCTCCCCGTCATCCTACACTCAGCCTACCGCCTTGTCTTAACCATTGGGTTATTCACTGTGATGGAACTTTCAGTTCGGAATCTCAGTTGGCGGCTTATGGAGTGGTAATCAAAAACCCTCTTGGCCAAGTTGTAGATGGCTTTGCTGGTACTCTATTCTGCTCGGCGGCGATTGTAGCGGAAGCTAAGGCTATTCTGATTGCAATGCAGCATGTGGTTTCAGTCGGCATCTCTGCTACCATCTACTCTGACTGTAAGGTCTTGGTCGATACGATTCTTAATACAAGCAAAGCTGGACCTTGGCAAGTTAGGGCGTGGATTCAATGGATGAGGCAAATCCTCCATGCGAATGGTGGGATCAAGATTGCTTTTTTGTCCAAGGAAGGAGAACAAATGTGCGGACTGGGTTGCAAAAGAAGCTGCTAAAGGGTCACTTCACCAGGAGTGGATTCAAGTTCTTAACATCATTTACCCTATGTTGTAATACGATTAGTTTGTACTATTTTCACCGTTGAAATGAATGGAATTCAATCTTTGTCAAAAAAAAATTAAGCATTGTCATTTGCCAACTGGCCTTAATCGTGAATTCATAACCATGAAAATGAGGATTGCTTCCAAGTCCCAAATATTCGCATCAGGAGTAGTTGACAAACACAAGAGGAGCTTTTACCAAACCAAACACACGACGAAAAGAGAATCTATATAGACGATTGAACTATTATATTTTCGAGCCCAAATTTAGTTTTTCTTGAAATTTAGTATATTTTTTTTTTACAAATAGGCCCATAAATTTGCTGAATCGCTAAATTTGATGGTAGAATTACATTTTTTATCCAATTTTTCAAACAATATAGTCCTCAACTTTTAGAATTTTACAAACAAGTTCAATGTATTGGTAAGATGAATTTCATATCACTAATTGTTACTAAGGGTCAGAGGGTCGAAAAGTGATCTGGCACTAAGTTGACCCGACCCTAAACTGGCCTCGTAGACAAAATGGCAAGGGCAGATCCTCAAGATTAGGGCGGATCAGTATATCTTTAGAGTCAAGCTTACACTCTTAAATAAGAATGCAATTTTTGAATAGGGATGGCAACAAAACCCTATCCACGGATACCCTGCTCGAACTAACCCGATCAAAGCGGGTAAAACTCATGTTGAAGGATTACGGGCTGAGTTCGGATTTAAACCGGTTCTACTATTTAGCGGGTTGGGTTCAAGTTTAGTCATATCAAACCCGTTCCAACCCGTACCTGTCTAATTTGTTCTTTCTAATTGTGTAGAATTAAATTGATATTGTGGAGTGGAGAGTGAAGAAGCCTAGTTGACAAGGAGGAAAAAACTTTCAATTAATTATATTATTTTTATGGATGTTTATCTTTAATGTTGAACAATTTGTATGGATAAGTTGTGGTTTGCTTGTATGTTGTAGATTGGTGTTTTTTTGTACGAATAATTTGTATGGAAAGATTGATGTTAGACTTTTATTTTGACATAAAGTTATTGTGCATTTATAGAACACATGGGTATCCATGAACACGCGGATACCCAACGGGTTGGGTTTGAGTTTTCTAAACCCGTTGGATTTTACTCTGGATTTTTTTGATGGACATACCCATGGGTTTGGGTTCGAGGTTGACAAAACCCAACCAAGATATTGTCCGCTTTGGGCCTCGACCCTCACGGTTTTCGACTTGGGGTGCAATTCAAGGTGATTTCTCATAAGGTCACTCATCCTTGTTGTACTCCACACTAAGCACGTTTAACTTCGGAGTTCTCACAAGAACTCCTCCATTGTAGCCCAAAACGCGTCTCCTCAGTTAAAGCTGATTTCTTACTTATGAACCATGAATCTCTCCCGTGCTTTGTTAATGTGGGATTTGCTTCAAGTGTTACCGTTTCAGTGTATTTCTCTTTGTTTTTTTTTTAATTCCTGGCCCGATGATCTCTTGGTGAGCTATTGGTCCGCGGCATATGTTTGTTTTGTTTTGTTGTTTTTTCCCAGTAATTTTGTTGCTTAGCATTTGATGATTGTGAAGCTGTTCATTTTCATTACGAGGAATGAAGAATATTAAGGTTGTTTGGTTTACGTGTTTTGCTATAATTGTGATAGGGACAATTATTCATCTTGAATTAATACAGGAATTAGACAAGGGTATTACTCATATGTTACTTTGGTGTAATGTTATATGTTATTACTCATATGTTGGATCTAAGTACGACATGTTACTTTGGTGTAATGTTATATGTTATTACTCATATGTTAGATGACATTTGATATAATTTATCAGAATTAGTACAATATAATGACTCTTTCCATATTTCCGGATTAAAACGAGTAACTCGTTAATCCTTAACCCACTAGCTCGACCGGTTTGGGTAACCACTTCCAATTATTCTTTTGTGCTCATTTCCGCTCTTACAAAGTTACAAAAGCCTTTTTAAAGTCTTTAATTCATTGCTCATCAGGTTTTGGGCTTTGTGGGTATATTGAAAGGCGAGGCGGCAGGCCAATTCCAAAGCCCAACGAAACAACTCCTTTTGGGATATGGACGCCAACTTTGGCTTGGGCTTTTGACTGCGAGCGTCACAGACGAACTAGTAGTCAATGTCTTGAATCTTGATGCAGTTTTCGCTAATTAGCTGATGCAGCCACCGTCGAGGGAACCTCTCCTCGCAATGACAACTACTACTACACCAACCAGAAGAAATTCGCACTACTCATTTGAATTTCCTCAGTATATCTCACCGAGATTCGGTAGGTGCATGCATGGATTCATTCGCTCTCTTTCATTTTCTCCCATGCATCATGACGAAGTTTGGCCACATGGAGTGGTTGGACTGAGAAATGTGTGGAAGCTCCTATATATACACGAAGAGGTGGGTAAGATAAGAAGAAGAAAAAAACGGAGCAATCACATAATAAGATGTCGGAAGATTTGTAGGGCATGATTAATGCGTACATTTTAATTTGGAAAACGGGTTGACACCCCGTATCAAAAGGTAGTTGGTGAGAGGGGAGAGCCAGACGTGATTAAAAATACATTAAAATTTTTATAATAAATTCGGTGATTAGAGTTTAAGATATTTTTGCTCCAAAATTATGGTTCATCGTTTAAGGCAAAGCGAAATATTAAGAAATTTCAATAAATAATTATTATATGTCTACTTCTTCATTCCCGCATACAACACTAGTCTCGATAGAGACACGAGGAAATAATAGAATAGAACCTTTTGTTTCTTAGTTTTTATTTTTACAATAATAATTGATCCATCATGTACTGTTGCAGTGAGCTTTTTTATTTTGATTTTCCAGAAGGGGAATTTGTACTGTTGTTGGTTGTTTTGGCATTCTTATCCCAAATATTCGTGCTTCGGCCCACAAATTGGAGCAGACCACCAACTACTACAAAATCCGATTATAACACCTAATATTATATTTTTATTGTCACTTTCTTTGAGATTTATCAATAAAATTAAATCCTTTTAGATTCTAACAACACTTTTCGACAAGTGAGTAATTATATTATAGCGCATTACCATTTGCCAACGGGCCTCAATCATGAATTCATCAGCAGGAAGTTACTTTCCAACAAGCCAGCCCCAATATTCTCAGCAGAAGTAATTGGCAAATACAAGAGTAGAGAAGTAGAATCTATAGACGATTGAACAAACTAGCTATCTAGCATATAAACCCCCCCGTCGTCGGCCAATATATATATGCCTCCGGCCGGCAATACGTACGGCGCATCTGGGCAGCATATATGTAAGACGACAAGAAAAAGGGCTAACAATTGGGTTAAATCATGAAATGGAATAAGAATTATCATTATGTATTGAACCCTAAATTATGGAAATATGAAACACCATGATTTCCATCCAATTAACGAGCATAACATGAGTTTCATATTGGGATTAAAAAATTATGTAAGCAAAGCAATGAACCACCAACCAAAAGTGACCAACCTTGACAAAAGAGGAGCAGGCCATTGCTGGCTGCATGTGCTGCCAAAGAAGTGGGTTGGTAATGGTAATCGTAAGAGAAAGAGCAAAAAAGGGCAGGCGGCGGCAGCACAGTAGCCAGCCGGTCACTGAATTCCACTTCCGTCAGTCAAAAATGGTGTCCCGACTCCCAACTTATTATTAGCTAAGCGTAGTGGTGGTGTGTGAGCCCACGGCAGTCGCCGGTCGGAATCGGACGACCCTGCACGCCAAGCCAATGTAGAATCGGTAGACCACACATTTTGCTGGCTGCACGATGTCTATGTTCATTCATTTTATTTCTAAAAAGTACTCCGCACTTTGTCACCAGGTTAACCGTTACTTCTGTTTTACCGGGAAGGGGAGCGGATCAGGTCAGTAACTTTATGGTCAGTAACCATGAGTAATATGTCCACATCATCATGACATCAGTATCCTCTCTCTCCTAAAAAGTCTTTTTATTTTTTCCCTTTAATCTTTAACGAATGATTTCTCTAATATTTTAAGTCGAAATTCAACATTTTTTGCACAGATAAATCAGATTAAATGTGCTCTTTAAAATGATATCCACTTTGATATATTTTTAGTACAAAATAATTGAATAATTTTTTACCAGTCATTACCATATGGCATGCTCCAATTTAATACCATATGGTAAGAAATGGTACCATGATGGTATGAACATACCAATATGGTAAGAAAGTTGAATATATGATAGTAGGAGTATATTAACTGTCATTTACGACTTTCATCATTGTTTACTACAAGTTACCACGCACATACCATAGTGGTAAAGTATGGTAATTTTTTATCTAGTATTTTTTTTACCCAGAAATTTATAGATCCAATAGATCATGATGAACTCGTTCCATCTGAACAAACGTTTTCAAAAACGACTTAAAAACGAAGAAGTTACCATATGGTATGTAGTTGGTAAAAAAAGGTTTCTCGAAATATATTGAAAATTGATATCATTTTGTAGAGCACAACGAACTCGTTCCATCTGTGCAAAATTGAAATCCGAGTTAGAACGAAGAAGATAAGAACCAATTAAGAAAACTATGAAAAATAAAATGTCTTTAATTGACAATCCTTAAATTTGAATTTACTGGACCCACTTAAATCTAAAGGTTCGGATTTATTTAGTCATTGGAAAATAATTCTCTGCAACAAATTTTGTCGAGCAGTGAGCCAGCAAAGATGGGTTTAATTTGTTCTGCCTACTGCAGCTTTGTGTGGCAGACATAACGTGCAAAAAAAAAAAAAAAAAGAAAGGAACGCAAAAACAGACTTACAAAAAACCCACCTTAGATGATAGAAATCCATTGATTAAATAATACCCAAAATTCCAATCCAATACAAAGTGTTAAAGACCACCAAAAGAAAGAAAAGAAAAGAAAACAAGTCAATACTTGCCAACTGATCATCACAAACTTAACCCACCACCAGCCTCTCTCCACTATAAAAAAGCCCATCATCCACCAAGCACACTTACAAACCCAAACCCAAACACACTCATCACACTTCCCCTTCTTCAACTCATCTTCTCCCTTTCAAAATGAAGGCAAGAAGCTATACTGCCATCTTCTTCATCCTCCTCATCATCTCCATCTCCTCTTCTTATGCAAAGATGAGGAAAGAATACAAGCCATGCAAAGAGCTGGTCCTCTTCTTCCACGACATCATCTACAACGGCCACAACAAGGCCAACGCCACGTCGGCCATCGTGGCGGCACCCGAGGGCGCCAACCGGACCATCCTGGCCGGCGAGTTCCACTTCGGAAACGTCGCCGTTTTCGACGACCCCATCACCCTCGACAACAACCTCCACTCGCCGCCCGTGGGCCGGGCCCAGGGGATGTACCTGTACGACACCAAGAACACGTACACGGCCTGGCTCGGGTTCAGCTTCAGCCTCAACAGCACCGACCACCAGGGGAGCATTAATTTTGTCGGTGCCGACCCGCTGATGAACAAGACGAGGGATATTTCGATCGTCGGCGGGACGGGGGATTTCTTCATGCACAGAGGTGTCGCCACCGTGATGACGGATGCGTATGAAGGGGAAGTCTACTTTAGGCTGAGAGTGGATATGAAGTTCTATGAGTGCTGGTGATGATGATTCTCTGTTTTTTATTTGGGTTGGTGTGGTGGTGTGGGGTTGTTTTGTCTTGGTTTTTGGTTTTGGTTTTGGTCTTTTTTCTGAATTGATGTTTCTGTAGTACTGTCATTGAGGTGGTGACACATTTTATGTCATAAGATTCCAGAATAAATGAAAGCAACCGATTTTGTGTACTTTGCTTACTTAATTAGTTGGTTCAGCTTTCTGCTACCAACCTTTCATGCAATCCGTTGCCACTAAACAGTATAACATCCCATCCCAAATATTGTCGGTTTTTTAATTAATCTATTTTCTCGTAGTTTTGCTTTTGAAATGAATCATGATAAATTTTCTAGAGGTCATTATTTTTTAACACGTTTAATTTCAAGTTCCCGCAAGAAATCCTTCATTTTACTCCAAAATACGTGTTATTATCAATTAAAAATTGATATTCCTTATAAATTATATATATCCTACGTGATTGATCGATATGAAATTTATTAAACACACACAACACATAAACATTGACTCAAACGAAAAAACCCAAGAAGCAACAAAAAAAGGCCTAGATTTGGATATGATTGCCATAACACGGCGCTAAGAATTGGAACTTGTGACTCATTTAGCTTATAGTTAAGCATTTTTTAAACGTTGATATACTTCCGTGCAGTTTTCCATTCGTACATAGACTTGTTGATTAATATATTCTTATTTTTATACAAAAAAAAAAATTGTCCAAGAGGAGAAAGATAACCTAAACAATAAAACATGGTGCTTGGTGAGCCAAGACACCACTACAACCGCAAGCAGTGGAAACGAGTAAAAAGAACAAATATATTGCACAGGAGGGGAAATGTAGAAGAAAAGGAGGGAGGGAACTGGGAAGAAGTAGTAGAACTCGTTTAATTCAAGTTTTAGATACATGGTTAATTAATCTTTTCGTCTCAAAAAAAAAAAAATTTTTGAGAGATTTTCGTCTCAAAATTGATTGATTGATAACAAGATTTTCTATACATACAGACAAAAGTCAACCCACCAGAAAAAAAAGTTGTTAAACTAATTAAACATAATGGTGGGGAAAAGTTACCACCTAAATCATATTTCCTCGGCCCTCTTTTCCACCACACCACTCCCTCCAGTTCCACAGTCTCTACCATATGTTTATTCTTCTTCTTCATCATCTTCTTTTGTTTCTGTTTTTGTAACGGTGAGCATTTTATTCAAACACACAAACCAAAAATTTCAAGAAAAGATTCTACATGCGAGGCCAAACCATAAAACCCCATACGGATCCCTGACTTGATACATGAGTTGGTTAAACAGAAGAAGAAGAAAGAGAACTTGGTCACTACGGGAAAGTGCTGTGTTAGTCATATAATGACAATTTTTTTTGTTGCTTATTAGATAGTTTACGCATCTGAAATTATTTTTATATGTTGCATTTGTTTTATATACGCAACAGAAGTTATTTATATGATGATCAGTAAATTGTATGGATGTAGCTAAGAAGTCATTTGTCATCATATCTATTCAATATTCACAGAGCCCCTATTGTCACCATAGCAAAATTGCCTAGTTAGACAAAGAGAAGCTTAGGTATCTGACAAATTAGTGGGATGCTTTCAATTATCTCAACTATTGAGTTCATCTAGTGAACGAAAGTTTCACGTCATAAAGTGTTAATCGATGTCATCCGATAAAATAAATGAAAATCATCACCAAACCCTAACTATCTCATTCGGCCCTATAAATATCTATATCCTCCAATCCTAAAGGCCAAAAGTGAATCACCCTCCTCCACCTCTCTACTTCTTGTAATTTCTCATATCCATCTGACTTAATCCTGGATGAACTTCTTTCCAAACTTCATGAACTCGTATATATAACTTGCTAAAGGTAACAGTACTGTCCTGCCAATGCCAAAGCTTAACCTAGCTAGATGATGAAAGGTCCTCTCTTCACTCCTACTCATCTCTCTCTTTTTCACAAAAAGTCGCCCACCAGCTTCTCATTTGATTGTCCAGAAGACAAGAACCACTAGCTAGCCACGAAAAGCCAAATTGAGCCAATTAATTATGAAGCATCTCTAACCCAAATCACTAACAAATCCCGAACTTTAGTTAGTTTATAAATGAACCGTTGACCATCTTGTAAGTGAAGATATTAGATCAAAACCAGCCAACTAGATCGCTTAGTGCGCAGTACAGCTTCTCCTTTCACCAAATGATATGCCAAAAATCCATAATCTATCTCAAATAATATCATAAACCAACTTTTCTCAATACTTCGAGTTGTTCATATATGAATCTTAACCATTATATACCTTAAGACAACAATTAATATTAGGGATCGTGAGCATTTGAACATGTGACCTCAATAACAAACCAACTCAGATACTATGTTATAAACTAACCGATCCCAATAATTCGAGTTGGAAGAGATCCATGTATGAATTTTAAATATTCTCTTACAAATAAGATTTGGAAACCTTAAATTTATGCTCAAAATAGAGTATTCTAATTGGCAGAACCATATCGAACCGAATTTAATATGGCCCGATCTTTGGTCCCGAATTGGCATTTGGACAAAGATCAAACCTGGCTGAATGTACTATTTGATCCGACTTGGTTCTAAAATATCTGTCATAATCAGACTACAATTTTCATCAGTTTAATCAGCTCGCGGTTGCACACCTTACATACTCCCATATAGTTCTAATCCTTCCCCACGATTTTGCTACATTAATGTGCCAATGTTATCATCCAACAAAAAATGTTCCAATCGTCTCAGCAGTATCAATCAAGCTATAGCTAACCAATGTGCTTTTTCATGATCATATATGCACACAAAAGTCAGACTTTTCATTAATATTCTTCACCTAAACTTCCTTAATTATGACGACTGGGTTGGAACAACACGGCCAGTAGGCTAAGTGGGTAGAACATGTACAACATCCCAAAAGGAAATGGCCCCATTCTCCATCTAAATTGTAGAATGACGTTAATTCTTAATTGGTCATGACTTGGATGAAAAGCGAATCAATCCCCTCTGGCCACCACCATTGGATGAGGCAGCCATTTTGGCTATGTCGGAGAAAAAATATTAAATATTGGGAAAGTAGATACAAAAATAAAATAAAATTAGAGAAACATATCGAAAATAATCATTTGCGAGTATGAAAAAAGAAAAAAAATTGCAACTTTTTCATGATATGAAAATTGAAAATGAGACACAATAAAACTTGGTATTGGTTGTTCTTTTTATGAATGAATTACTCTGTTTCCAATTTTGAAAATTGTATATTTTTTTTATATATATCATATAAAAGGAAACACCCAATTCAATCTTTCTGACTCCTTCACTATAACAACCTGTAATAACTTCAAACCCAAGCCAACATTACACCAAGAATATCGATCACCATCCATATAACGATTCTCTCTCTATATAAGCAAACCCAATAAGCACTACTTCTCCACCAAACCAACAACAATGGAAGCCAAAGCACCATCATCAACCCTACTAGCTCTCTCCTTCCTCCTCCTCTTCATCTCCTTCCTCTCCCATTCTCAAGCTTCCCACGGCAACCACATTCGAAAACCCCGTCCCAAGCCATGCAAGGAAATGGTGTTCTACTTCCACGACATCATCTACAACGGCAGGAACATGAAGAACGCCACGTCAGCGATCGTCGGAGCCCCAGCTTGGGGCAACATGACCATATTGGCCGGTCAGAACCACTTCGGCGATGTGGTCGTGTTCGACGATCCCATCACGTTGGACAACAACTTGCGCTCGCCGGCGGTGGGGCGAGCCCAGGGGATCTACTTGTACGACAAGAAGGAGATATTCACGTCGTGGCTGGCGTTCTCGTTCGTGTTCAACTCGACGGAGCACGTCGGGACGCTGACGTTCGCCGGAGCCGACCCGCTGATGAACAAGACGAGGGACGTGTCGGTGGTGGGAGGCACGGGGGATTTCTTCATGGCCAGAGGGGTTGCTACGCTGATGACGGATGCTTTTGAAGGGGAGGTTTACTTTCGGCTAAGGGTTGATATTAAGCTTTACGAGTGCTGGTAAAAAAAAAAAAAAAAAAAAAAAAGGGAAAGGTTTTCGCCTTTTCGGGCCGGCTTGTTTGCGTATTTTGGGCCGAATGGGCCCAAAAGATTGCTTGAGCAGATTTTTCTCTGTGTCTTTTTCGATTCTTGGCCCAATTCTCATGGTGAGTTATTGGTCCGCGGCAGGTGTTTTTTTTTATTTTCTTTTCTGTTTGGAATGCTTAGCACGTGATGATTGTGAAGCTGTTCAATTTCATTATGAGGAATGAAGAATGTTAACTTTTTTTTTTTTGTTTATTTGATTGTTTGGTTAAGATTGTATTTATATATGTATTCGTTGGAAGTTTTTTTTTGTTGTTATGAATGATGTATATTATATGTATTTTTTTAATGATTGTATAATCTCAAAAGCTGAAATAGTTGAAATTATTTTCTCCTTTATTGTTCCGATTTTATGGCATGATACTTCTATTTACAGGTGACTTGACCTTTTTAAAAATTTATTGACAAACAAATAAATCTAACATTATAATCTTACAATGCAACCTTTATAATCTTACATGGTAAGTGTGGTAATAAATATAGATCATTGATATTTCATGAAATGTGGAAAAGCCTCCTTGTTTTGCCTTGCAGTTCTTGGCGATCCGGAGATGCAGCCCTTGGCGAGGATCCGGATAGGAGAGCTTGAAGACTGGTGTATTCTAACTCTCTGCCTCCGCCGGCCGTCCGGTTATTCTGCTCGGTTCTCGTGGTAATCGGCGAGAAGTGCGTGGCGATCGGCTCGGGACGAGATGTTTCAGTGGTTGTTTCCTCCTCATCTTGCCTTCCGGGTCTGGTGGGTACCCAAACAATTCCTTGGCTCACGGCGACGCTCAAAGGATGGGTGGCGGCGACTTGTCGGGAGCGGTGGTGGTGCTTGCAGCGGCGGTGGATGTTCAGAGGGGGCACGTTGGCGACTAGGGTTTGGGAATGCTCTTGTTCGGGCTTTTTCTTTTCCTTTCTGCTTTTGTTGCTTGTACACTTCCTTTGTGAGCTCGGCCCAGTCGTTTATCCTAATGAACTCATCTTTAAAAAAAAAAAAAAAAAAAAAGAACACTGGTATCTAGCTACAGAAAACTACTCACCGGTCGCCACCTACCAATCATATCTCAGAGCTGTGTGTGTTTTTCCCCCTTCTATCTTGAATCATCCACCTACCACGATCTCATTCTCATCTTCTAACATGTGCTATTACTGGTCCTCAGTCCTCACCTACCTACTATTATGAATTTACATTCCCACGTACAAAAAGACAACACAGAAAAGGATAAATAAAAGCAGCAACCCAGAACTTTTTCTGATACTGATAGCAGGAACCCAAAACTTATCTTCAGTTCATCCAATCTGGCTATAGTACTAACAGGGTTTTGTTAGCACTGATAGCACGTATTAACAAGTTCCTATTACTGAGAAATTTTATAATACTATATAGTATTTGTGTTATAGGTTTTTACTTTTATGGTACAACTTAAAATTGTACATTTATGTTATTGTACAACTTCATATTGATCCTGTACTTTTTGTACAAATTCTTTTATGGTACAACTTGAACTTGTACCTTTATGTGATGGTACAACTTCAAATTGTAAAGTTGTACCATAACATAAGGGTACAAATTGCTTTATGGTACAACCTAAACATTATACATTTAATGTTATGATACAACTTTAAGTTGTACATTAAAATACCAATACTATATAGCATAGTAGAAGTGCTCCCTATTACTACCATATTGTATGGTGAGTAACATTTTGGAGCAAATAAACGCGAGAGTGATGAATCGCAATACGATTATTGTCTGATTGCCATTCATGATCGTAACGGTCGTTTATATTTTGTTTGATTTTACTTATCATAATTTTTTTTAAGTAATAACGCAAATGGTTTTGCATTTTGTGAAATATTATTTGAATAAATATTGACGGTTTGCTGAGGGCTAGAATAGTTTTTTTTATAAGATTAACATTACTATACTGAAGTCGATGAAACTTCAATCTAGCGCCTTATCTTTATATTCACGAGGGTGGAGAAAAAAATGAGTTGAATTGACTATAATCTACACAATGATATTTATTTTGATATATTTCAAAATTTATAAATTGATTTTACAAACGGGTGAACAACTATTACTATGTGTTGGAATAACTACTACTATTATATGAATAAAATAAACACAAAAATGCGTAAATTATGTGTTGGTGACACTCTGCAAAGACAACAAACCTTCTTCATCACGAGCGTACCATATCTACTGTACAAATGAGGAAAATATGAGGCCCCTTGACTAATCTTGTGCTAAACTTTACTCCAGCAATCATTTCAGTGTTAGTAAACGGTATATGATCCACGATTGAACCTCTTCCAACAATTCGAGTTATTGGGACCAACTAGTTCTTGACATGGTATCAGAGCCTTCTGTGACCGTGAGGTCTTCTGTTCGATTCCCGGTGACCCCCATCTGTTTCTGTTAAGCACACGGTGTCCAGACCTGTGCCTATCCAAACTATATGATCCACGATTGAACCTCTTCCAACAACTCGAGTTATTGGGACTAACTGGTTCTTGACATTCAGTATCAAGAGCATACTTCTGTTAACAAAGATCTGTCTCACGAGGTTTACATGTACAACAGGCTGATGCATGATACAGCCATTGTCACCCAATACGCTCTGGCGCTCCCTAAAATTGATACTTATGGAACGGAACGGACATTACTTGTCTTTTCCACAAACTATTAACCAGTCGTGGATTTAGTATTTACAAAAAGCCAGACTCTGTATGGAAAAAGCCATATATCTGAAAAGGATTGGTCCTAACTCCTACGTACTTAACTTTATGAACAATAATGCATCCATCCACCACTAGATTTTCACTATAAAAAGCCCCCGGCCATGCATGTCAAATCTACAGCCAAAATACTCGATAGAAGTACACACCAAAAGACAACCAAAAAAATAAAATAAAAAAATCTCACGAGATGAAGAAAACCCATATTACCCATGATTCCCTCCTCCTTATCCTCCTCGTTGCCGCCACCTTCTTCTTCACCTCATCCTCCGCCACGTCCCGCAACACCGACTCCAAGAAGAAACCTTTAGTCCCATGCAAGAAGCTCGACCTCTACTTCCACGACATCCTCTACGACGGCCACAACGCGGCCAACGCGACCTCCAGCATCGTCGCCAGCCCGGTCGGCGGCTCGGGCACCCGAACCGCCCTGTCCCCGAGCTTCCACTTCGGCGACGTCATCGTGTTCGACGACCCCGTCACGTTGGACAAGAACATCCACTCGACCCCTGTGGGCCGGGCCCAAGGCTCGTACATCTTCGACGCCAAGTCCACGTACTCGGTGTGGCTGGGCTTCGCGTTCGTGCTGAATAGTGCGGACTACAAGGGCTGCATCACGTTCGCCGGGGCCGAGCCCGTGACGCTGAAGACCCGCGACGTGCCGGTGGTGGGCGGGACCGGGGACTTCTTCATGCACCGTGGGATTGCGACGACTAGTGATGAGGTTGTGGACGGTCACCTTTGTGTTCGGGTCCAGATCAGGTTTTATGAGTGTTACTAAGTGGGGTTTTGGGCCGGGCCTGTCATGGGCTTTTAATTAGCACTTGTTTAAAAGAAAACAGTGTGGTTTGCCTGCGAGGCCTGTAAGAGTTAAGAAGCGAGATTGAGTTTCGGAGAGAGCCCATGTTGGCGTTTGGTTAAGAATCGAAAATAAGTTTCAAGAGACCATATTGCTGTTTGAATAATCATGTGGCTTTGTACTTTTCCCCCACTCTACGATGCGGGGATACTTGTAGGTATTTTTGTGTTGGTTTGTTTGACAGTTAGCTCATCTTACCGTGAAAAATGCTCTTTGTTGATTTCTTGATCTCGTTTTGATTGTTAATCTAAGGAAGAAAGAAGAAAAAAAAAACACAATTGTTGGTTGCAATGTAGTCAAAATCGCGCTTTAAAACTTAAAAACTTACGATTTTACGTTTCTAGATCACTAAAACGCTTCTACACAAAAACTCAGTTTTTATACCTTATGTAGTTAAAAAATCCGCTTTAAAATTTAAAAACTTACAATTTTATGCTTCCAGATCACCAAAATGTTTCTACATAGAAAC
Organism: Linum trigynum; assembly: GCA_964030455.1. Taxonomy (NCBI): domain Eukaryota; kingdom Viridiplantae; phylum Streptophyta; class Magnoliopsida; order Malpighiales; family Linaceae; genus Linum; species Linum trigynum. Next base: position 1,870,670 of record OZ034816.1, read on the forward strand.
TCGGTTCTGACTACATTGGTTGGATGTTGCTCCAAGTTGTTAGAGTGTGGTATAAGATCCAGCATAACCTTCTTCTAACAACTCGAGTTATTAGGATCAACTGGTTCTTGACATGTTATCAGAACTGGTTTGACCAAGTAGTCTTGTGTTCGAATCTCCACGACCCCAATAAAGTTCACCTTGTTCTTCTTCTTTCGGCCCACATATTGGGCTTCGGTCACCATATCTTTGTTATTGGGCCTGAAAGAACCTTCATCCTGCCTTGCGCTTCGGCCCATCAAATTTCTAGGTAATTTATATGCTCGCAACCGCCGACGAGTGAAAAAAGGCGGCAAGTTCCCCCGACGAGCGAGCGAGCATGCTAACGGCTCTCTTGGATTCCCGATCGTCCTCTCCGTCTCCAATCGTCTTCTCCAATCAAAGGGTATTCGCATTGGTCGCTGGCAGTTCCGGAATCAACACTTTCAGACCATTACTTCGTAAGCGCTTTCTTGATTTCCCCCCTTACCTTACTTCTCCGAGCTCTAGTTACGACTTACGACGCGTTCTCCGACTTGCAATTCGTCCATCTCATTCTTCTTACTTGTTGTTCGGGAAATTAGGTTTACATATGTATTGTTTACCAAAAAGCCAATCCTTCCATTTGAATATGTTTTCGTTTACCAGAGAACATTTCATTTTCTATGTATAAATTGGCCCCAAAATTTGAGCTAAAAAATGGTGAAGGATGCTATCATTTGCTCCACCTCTTTGCAGATAGCAATCAGTTCTCTTAGATCATAAGAACACAACAGACCACCCTACCTCCACACCATAGTAGCACATAATTATAAAAAATAATAGATCAAACCTAGGGAACCAGAATACTCAAAATTCATTCACTCAGTTTGTTTCTCTCATCAGTTGTTGGTAGAGTGAGACCAGTACTCATGAACGAGCTGGCGAAAGAGAGATCCTTCCTCTTTCATCAGATTTCCCGGTTCATCATACTCTGCCAACTCCCCTGTAACAAACAAACAAACCAACCAATGGTTTAATGTTCTATGTAAATCCTAATGAGTTCAGGATTTTAGGCGGACCCAAATAGAGAGAAAAATAATGTTAGATAACTATGTATTAATATTTGGTCACATACCGTCGGCCATGGCGAGAACCTTGGTACTGTCCATGACAGTGGGGATTCTGTGAGCTACGGTGATGACGGTGCACTCTGCAAACTCTGTCCTAATGATCCTCTGAAGGATTGCATCTGTGGTATTGTCAATGGAAGCTGTTGCTTCATCCAGCACCAAAATCTTGCTTCGCTTTAGCAGTGCTCGCCCCAGACAGAATAGCTGCCTCTGCCCCATGCTCCAGTTTGATCCATCTTCTGCAACTGCAAAGCCAATATGAATGTTGGTAGCAATAGCATTACTTTTCTTTCCCTTTCTCTTTTTAAATACCAACCACAAGTCATTTAGTAACTTTTTGGTTCAAGTTACCTACATTTCATATCTAAAGCTTAAGAACCCTTAAATTTGGTATTTGATATCAACATACGTTGTTCAATATTGATGAGTCTACCACAGTATAATCAACTCTAGTAGAAGGTTATCCTTGTGAAGACGAATGAATGTATTCTGAAAGCATAATGATATAGCTATTCCATTACCTGATGTGTCAAGGCCTTCTTCCTTCTGCAGAATGGCTTCCCGTAGCTGGCATTTCTCCAGAACTTCCCATATTTCTGGGTCAGTATGCCGAGACAAAGGGTCCAGATTGTACCGCACCGTGCCACAGAAGAGGGTTGGATCTTGTGGGATGATTCCGAAGTGTGATCTTAGGTCATGTAGTCCTATTGTGGAGATGTCAATCCCATCTATTATGATTCTTCCTTCCGTGGGTTCCACCAGCCTGAACAATGTGCTGATGAGAGTTGTCTTCCCACTCCCAGTCCTTCCAACTATCCCAATCTTGCTCCCTCCCTCGACCCTGCAGCTTATGCCATGCAGAACCAGTGGACTGTTCTTTTGATACCTCACCTTTAAGTTACAGATCTCCACTTGGCCATGACTTGGCCAGTTGGCTGGAGGCCTTACACTCTCAATCACAGGTGGAGCTTCACTAGGAATATGCATATACTGTTCTAGCCTCTCTACTGAAATGATTGATTCTGCTGTGAAGCACTGGTACTGAATTGATAATATGAGGAATACATTTAGTGATAGACCATATGACAGTGCCATACCAACAAACCCTGCAGTGAAAGCAAATCATGTGAACATACACCACAGTTGAGATTGCTAAACCTTAATGTCTTCACTATTGAATTTTAAGGATTGTTACCTGAAGCAGAATCACCAAGAGGTAGCAAAATCATGGTGAGTGCTGCAGCTGAGAGAACAATTGCACAAGGAATCTCGAGTCGTTGGATCAGCCACTGGCTCGCTGAGAAGTTGTGGAAGTAAGTGCTTGCATTTTTGTCAATAAGACCAAGGTTCTTAGCTAAGAATCTTTGTTCCTCCTCGAAAGCTCTGATCGTCATGGCTCCAGCGATGGATTCGGCGAGATGGCTCACAACGGATGACTTTGTTGTCCCGTTGATCCTCATTAGCTCTTTTGCCGTATTGTAGTAGTATCTCTGTGTGAAGAAATACATCTTGAAGTACAAGAGAGGTAAAAACTTTCATGATTCGGGCAAAAGTTCGTAGTAAGTACCTGTAAGACCATGATTAGATAAAGGATGGGCATGATTATGAACAAGACAGGCCATGCTAGAATAGCTAATATGGCCAAGCTAGTGTATGCATTCAGAGTTGATCCCAGTGATACTGTTAACTTAAATGCCAGCTCAAGGTCTATGATGCTTAAATCAGAAGAAACCTGTTGAGCCACAGAAGAAAAAAGAGGGAATTGGCTTCATCAATATCATGAACTTTGAACAGATTTTAAAGCTGATTTTCCGTAGATTTCTTACCCGGCTGAGTATTCTTCCCAGAGGGGTAGAGTCATAGAAAGACATCGGTGCCCTGAACAGGGAGTTCATGAGTGTGGAAAAGATTGATTCTGAAGCATCACAGCCGAGTCTAACTATGGAAAGACTCCTCAAGAACATGAAGAATGGCAATGTGCATCCAATGGCAGTGTATAGACTGAACAGTGTCACTCTACTCACTCCAGGATTCTGAATGTTAGCAGCTAATAGATAGTTCTGTGACAGTTGCCCGACGATGAACAAGAATTGGAAAAGGACTGTCAAGAAGCAGAACATGAATCCATTCTTCTTGCTCAAGTAATCTATGTAAGGCTTGAAACCAGTATCCCCTGTTTCCCTTTCTTCCTTCTTTATCAACTGATGATCTCCTGATGCTGCTAAATTGGGTTCTTGCTTATCAACCTGCTTTATCTCTGTGGTTGAAATATCAGCTGTAGTCTCTCCACTAGCATCATGCTGGCTTTTTCTCCCTTCAGTTGTTGCGTTCTTGTGGGCATTGACCAGTTCATTGAACTCTTGACAGGATTCTAGCATCTCATCGTAAGTGCCGGTTCGCAAGATTTCACCTGAAGACATTAACTGCCAGAATGGACCCAATATGAAACATTTAAAGTCAGGAAAACAAAACCAGGGTTTTGGTTCATTCATGTAAGTTTCAAGGATCTGATTACCAGGATCAAGTTGAATGTTGGAAGGAAGTCAACTTGATGGGTCACTAGTAAAACAGTCTTCCCTAATAGAGCTTCCATCACATATTCCTGCCAGCTGAATCATTTTAGTTTCTACGAGAGAGACAAAGACTACGGTGAGGAGTAAGTGAAGTGAGTTTACATTGAACAGACTGGTTGCAGTATGTGCATCAACAGCACTAAATGGATCATCCAACAGGTATACATCTGCATCCTGATATAAAGCTCTAGCAAGTTGAACCCTTTGCTTCTGTCCTCCGCTAAGGTTAACTCCTCTTTCTCCGATTTCAGTTAAGTCCCCATTTGGAAGCATTTCCAGATCCTTCACCAGGGAGCACCTCTTCACCACCTCTTGGTATCTAACCGGGTCCATGGAAGACCCAAACAAGATGTTCTCTCTTATTGTTGCAGTTTGAATCCATGCCGTTTGAGAAACATATGCTATTCTTCCATAAACGTTGATTGTACCATTGATTGTGGGAACTTCTCCCAGGACCGCAGCCAACAGTGTTGATTTCCCTGATCCAACTTCTCCACAAATGGCCACCTTCTTTCCCAGTCCAACCACCAAGTTTATGTTCCTCAATGTAGCCTTAGATGACGTAGTCTCCATGCTCCATGAAATTTCAGTAGATTGGATGAAGATGGGATTTATGCTTCTGTTGTTGTTGTCCTTTTGCCTAATGCTCCTGTGCTGCAACTCAGGTGCCTCGAGAAACTTTCCTATTCGATCCAACGACACTTTAGCTTCTATGTACATAGTAGCCACGTCAGGCAACATTCTAATTGGTTCCTGAACAATTCTCAATGTTGCTAAGAATGTGAAGACATTGCTAGCATTGAGTGGAATGCTGAGCAAGTAGCAAGCCCAGAAAGTAATTGCTGAAACTATCACAGGAGATGACCAAAACAGGATCATTATGCAGCCTCTCTGGAAAAGCACCATGGAAATGGAAACAAGCTCTTCTCTCCTAATTTTCTCTATGACTCCCCTGAAATGATTCTCCCAAGCATACAGCTTCAATACCTTCATGTTTGCAAGCGCCTCGGTTATCGCCTTCAGCCTCCTGTCTTGCTGTTGGGTGAGCCTTGTTTGATATGTAAGCTGTGATTTGGTCAAGGGGGAGCTTCCAATGACTGTTAACACAATGGCGACAAAAGCTGCTATTGTTGCCATTCCGATGGAGTAGTAGACGATGAGCAATGCGAGGAATAGCTGGAGGCCGGTGGTCCAAATCTTATGAAACCAATATGAAAACTCTCCTACTCTATATGCATCTATGGTGACGTAGCTCATAATCTCACCTGGGGAGTGTGTGATCCTAGCAGCATTTGAAAGAACTAGTTGCTTCTGGTAGATGGCTGCTGATAATAGAGACCTCACTCGAACCCCAACTGATCTAATTTGGAATTCGTATTGCCTCTCCGAGATTGACTCAATGCATTTGGCTGTGAGGAGTGCTAATGTGAGCACATAGACCTCATGTTTGAAAGCTGGCTTGTGCTCAGCGACATCAATGAAGGACTTTAGGAGCAAAGGGCCGGTGGAGAGAGTGAGTAGCTTGAGCAATGCAAAGAAGCCAGATAGCAGAATTTCTTTCTTGTAGCAAGAAAGTAGTGTTGACCATAATGCAGGTGGTGGCTCATTAGTTGATCCTGTTTTGACTTTCCATTTTCTTAATCTCTCCAAGTAAGTTGAGTAGCATGTTTCGGCTTGGTCTTGCTCTCTGAGGAATGGGATGTCCTCATCTTGAAGAACTTTCTCTTTGCCTTTTTTCATCAATGGATTCAGCCACCAGAATGAAAGCCTGCTGAAGAATCCAGCTTTGGCAAAAGGGCTGACCTTTTCATCATCATCAGTAGAACCCATGGACATTTCTTCTTTGCCAAGCAGAGGTGTATGGTAGGATTGAGAAGTGATCTTTCTTCTTAGGGCACAGGAAAGAAGCAGAGCTGCCCCTGGAAGCGACAAGATATCTATAACCATTTTAGCAGACACAGTCTTGTTCTCCATAACTATGGCTTGCCAAAGAGAAGTGAAGCAGAGAAAGGCGGAGAGAAGAGAGAAGGCCAAAGCTGAACACAACTTCATGGCAGCTGAAACTTGAAAATTGGTTTGTTTGTTACTACTGCTACTGCTACTACCACCGCCACCATTCAGGCTTACACACAAATTCAGCATCAAGAGTGCCAAGCCTTGGAAGAGCAATACCATCCATCTTTGTAGTGGCAAGATAATGTTAGAGAGTTCCCATAAACCAAACCCGAAATAGAGCATGCTCACGAGGCTATTGAAGATGGCCGAGGATATCAACAGTTTGGAGAAGGCATCTGAGAGCGGTTCATGAGCTGCGGTGAATTTCTTCCAGATGCTTGCTGCTGCTGACTTGTTGCAGATGAAGATGAATGAGGTGGTGAGCAGTAAAACGAGGTCTATGCAAAGTGTGATGACATGATCAAGACACGAGTCTGGATTGATAAGGTCGATGCTGGCTGACCAACATTCTTTTCCAAAGCCATCTGAGCATCCTGAAGCTCTGCAGAACATGGTCCAGAGACCAACCTCTTCCTCCATCGTATACCTCTATTTCAATGAAGCAGGATGACAAACTTGATGATAGTTCTTGATAAGGGAAAAGACAGTCAAAGTGAACTGTTCATATGACGATCTCCGTCCTGGTTTTTCTAAGATAATGAAAACTGCAGCAGCAGCATGGTTTCCAAATGTCCAACTTGAGAGATGATGATTGTTGTTGAAGAAAGGTTGTAGTGTTTTATAAAGTAAAAGTAATAACATAGATATCAAATGCACTCAACTCATCAAAAAGTTGCTCAAAGGAATATATTTGGGGATCTGTGTGTTTCACACCATGTCCATGGCAGAATCAAGAGCAAGAAAAGCATGCAGAGAGCACAAAACCTCGACTAAAACCTCCTTAAATCATTGTTTAATCCTACCAACCCACAACACAAACTAACCTCGACAAACGAATGTTATGCTTGACTTGCTGCTCCTGGTTGGTTGTCTTGCCTCTTCCTTCCCTTCTTTGGTTTTTTCTTAGTATCTACTCTCTAATGTTGTAATTGTTGTAATTAACATGTCCTGACCTGATGAGGATCATTATTGTTGTATAAATAATTGAAAGAAACAGGAAAGGAAGAACCTTTTTTTCTTTTGCTTTCTTTTCAGTCGTCTTTTACCCTGTGCGTGTCTAGTGGGAAAGTAACTAACCTAAGTAAGCTTCTGTGTTCCACACTAATAATGGTTTTCGTGTCTGGTTAGAATTTGTTTTGACCATCCAATTTTTCTAATGGATAGATAGTCAGCCCTGCCGGCTAGCCTTAAGTTTGGAGGGTGAAACTGAAACATCAAAGATCCCTTCATTCAGCCGTCCTTGTCCTTCGTCGACTCCATGCAGCATTGGTCTTCTCACATATCAACTTCATCAGTCATTTCTCTTTTCTTGGTACTTTCTCGCTCATGAAGGTTGTCAAGACGTAAAAGCCACTAATTTGTCTGGTACAAACTCTGATACAGTTTCGCGACCTTGCATTCGATACAATTTCACAAACCATGACGTAAAAGGATGTGGTTCATCTGCTGCTTATTGCATGGTGCAACACAGGACGAGTTCTCCAGCTTTCGTAATCCGCATACAGAGAATGTCCCCTAAAAAGGATTTTCAGAATCCTTTGCTTCCCTATAATAGATGAAATGAAGTTCCCTTCTCGCAATGTACAACAACAAAAAAATAATATGGTGTGTTGATTAATTCTCAAGCACTTCTCCATCAAAACTTCTTTGCAGGCTGCAAACTAGGAGGAAGAATAATAGTAAGCAACCCCCATATGCTCGAGGGTGTGTGTCAGCATTCAATCCGAACAGCGCCACTCTGTGAAGAAACGAACTTGGGCTTCCGAACGACTTGCTCCAAGCACTGGATCACATCTCCAACACGGTAATCTTGGCAATCACGGAGCATCATTCCGCACTCGCTCCCTTTACCGACTGCATCCACGTCCTGTGTCTCTCGTTTGAGGGACGAGCAGCATCCTTCGAACACGACTTCACCGCTCCTAAGGAGCCTCATCGTTGATGCTCTGCTGACTCGGCCATCTATCACCTTGCAGCCCGCAATCTTCATGTCTCCTCCTGCGGCTTTGCTCCTCCCCTTCAGTTCGAAGATGCTAAGGACTTCGGCCTCTCCGGCTACTTGAGTCTCAGAAGTCCCGGGAGCTTTCTCTACTATCATGTTGCCCACGTCCTCTAAAAGGCGGTAGATAACTCGATGCAGCATGATCTGCATATTCATTCGACCGACCCATTTAAAGAACAAACGATTCAAGAATTGCTGAAGAATCCGGATAAAGAAAACAATCAGAAGTTACGTACCTTTATGCCGGATTTAGTTGCTGCAAGACTGACTGAACCAGGTGGAGTTTTGACATTGAATCCAATTATGCACGCACCACATGCCTGAGCTAGATCGATATCCGACTGACTGATTGGACCCACGCCTAAATGGACTACATTCACGAAAACCTGGTAGCACCATCCCAAAGAACAAGATATTAACCAACAAGTGACACAAGAAGATAGCTATGAGAAGTCAGAGACTGTTTTAGTTTTTTTAATGTTATCACCGACTCTGGCTCATGAATGCTGATCCCACTACAGCTACAATGTGCGAATAAAGAAGTTGCTTGACTTTTTAAGTTTGAATCGATGCTAGTCATGAGACCAGATATAATACTGTTAAGCATATAATACCTGAGGACTGTTTAAAGTCTTCAAAGCATCAGTGACAGCCTGGACAGTTCCTTGAACATCTGCTTTCACTACAATCGGCATCTCAACCCTTACAGCTACAGGCCCATCTTCTTCTGATGGTTCCTCAACCATAGGCCTGTCCTCCATAATCTGTCTCAGCCGATCTTTCTCGAACTTTTTTTTCCTACCAGCACTCAGCATTCTAGCTCTCTCCTCGGATTCCACAACAACGATATCGTCTCCAGCCATAGGAAGCCCCTTCAGCCCTTCAAGCACAACTGGCATTGCAGGTGTCGCCTGCTGTGCCAACTTCCCTACCATATCCCTTATAGCTCTTATTCTCCCCCACTCTGACCCCACCACAATGTGCTGCCCAGAGACCAAGGTTCCTGCCTTCACTATTGCTGTAGCCAGTGGTCCACGACCTTTGTCGAGTTTTGCCTCCACGACATAAGCTTGAGCTGGACCATCGACACGAGCTTTCAGGTTCATCAACTCTGCTTGAAGAAGCAAGCATTCCTCCAAGTCATCCAACCCAGTTTTCTTAACAGCGGAGACTTCAACTACCTGGACATCACCGCCCATTTCCTCTAGCTGCAAACCCTCTGATGCTAACTGAACTTTGACTCTCTCTGGGTCCGCAGCTGGCTTGTCACATTTGTTGATAGCAACCACAATTGGCACATTGGCTAATTTTGCATGGGACACAGCTTCCAATGTTTGAGGCATCACCCCATCATCAGCAGCAACTACAAGAACAACAATGTCGGTGACTGCTGCACCTCTTGCTCGCATCGCACTGAATGCAGCATGGCCTGGCGTGTCGAGAAATGTGATTGATGCCCCAGATGTCATCCCTACCACGAAAGCACCAAGGTGCTGAGTTATTCCACCAGCTTCAGTGGCAGCCACTGCTGTTTGGCGCAGGGCATCCAGGAGAGATGTCTTTCCGTGGTCAACATGACCCATGACTGTAACAACTGGAGGTCGTGGAAGGATTTGTGAGCCTTCGGATGAATGTTGCCTCTTGACATTAACCCCAACCTCCTGCAAGAACCAATATGAAGCCATTTCCTGTAAGCTTCTAAACAGGCAAAAAGTATTTTGGTCTAAGAAAGATGGTGATGATGATGAAATAGAACTACTATCTTGTAAGAGTCCTAACAACCCTAGCCCTAGAGTCTATGTGGAGCATTGATCATGAACTGCCACCCAGAAAAGTATTGATAATCAAATAACTGAAATTATTCAAATTCTGTCGGTAGTATACTAGAGATTACAGAAGTATTTGTTCCCACTCTGTTAGCTAGCATGGTTATGCTTTTCTTTGAGGCATAATGAGAAAAGAGAAGTACCATAGCAATGAGCTCCGCAACATCAATGCTGAGAGGATCAAACTCTGACCCGGGCTTTTCCCCAACATTAAGAAGAACATCCTGTAAGGTGCTGATTGACTCACCAGTACGCTTGGCAAGTTCAACGATGGTCATGCCTTCAAATATGTCGACCATTTTAGCTTGAGAGGACTTCATATATTGTTTTAGTTTAGGGGGCACGTATTTAGCTTCAACAGGAGGTTTCATCTGTGCCTTGTCCCTTCTCTTAAACTTCCCTTTCCTTTCTGTCTTTAAACCCAAGGCCTCATCAACTGCTTTTCTGCTATATAGGGCCGGAGTGTTATGAAAGTACCTGTTCAAGATAACAAAATGGTTTCCTCATTCCAGGCCGAAAGTAGAAAATGTTATCACAAACAAAGATAAATGAAACACAAGAAAAGTCTAAAAGGAAAAGGGGAAAGACAGCACCAGAAAGGAAGATCGAGATATCAAAAGTAGCCCAGAGTTTTTTTGCTATACGCTTGTAAAATTCAGTTAAACATATTCCTTTTTATGCCTCCTTTGACTAACCAAATGCCTGGTTAGAGAAGGACTGTAGAGCAAGATGATGCTACCACTATACTACAACATCAAAACCGAAGTAGCTTCTCCTCGCTTCTAACTCTAATTACACAAAGTCCAACGGGAAAATCCAGAAGATTGAATCAGAAGAAACAGAAAAGGTGGTAGAATCACTAATAATCTTGTAGCCAAAGAACAGAGGCGAGGGATTGCAAGAGAGTAGTGAAACTATGATCCACATGAAAGATGAATATAAACGTACCGGATGAAGGATTCTTTAGTCAGAACATTGCCATGAGAAGCGCCAGGTAAAAGAGAGCCACTAGTAAAGCCTGCAACTCATATGTTATACAAGTGAGCCATGATAGTGAAACAAAACTTTCTTAACCACAGCTCCAGAACACCAACACAAGCACTACCCTTGAGGATTAAGATCGTCATTTATAGAAGAAAATCAAGTCAATTGATATCCTAGATTAAGAGTTGCCGTGCAGTTAATGCCTTATACTGCCGCTCGGGCAAGCTTTTACAAAATGATTCAGTACAGTAGACAAGATAAACTCACTAAACTGGAAAGGCAGAACTTCTGCTAGTAAGATATGATAATGAACCAAACAAGAAAGCAGACAATAGGCTTTTGTCAAAACATATCATTGAAGCAAGTGAATATCCAGATTGCAGGTTACCTTGTCTACAATTAGCAGCTGAAACTGATCTCACTGTGAAGTCAAGGTTAACTTTAGAGGTTGACCCAACTATATGTTCTTGAGATGACAAAATGACGCGTCTGCCAAGAGGAGACCGAATACCCTGAAAAACAGAGAGTAAGATATAACTTTATCAATGCCAGACCTACCATTACAGAGTTCCACATTCGAAACCATATCTATGGATAATAAATTGACAAATACAATACATCAGCTAGGTATCCCGTTTTTGGGACCGAGGAAAGGAAGTACAATGCTGATAGGAAGTACAATGATAGGAGATCTCTTCCTAAAAGGTATAATATCACCATAACCAGAATGAATCTGAAAAGTCGAGGGCAAAGCCGAGAACTTAATGCATAACCAAGGGATTTATGTAATCAGCAATATCAAGCATAATATTGCACTTTATGGTCCCAAGATATAAGCCAATATGAGGGATTGAGTTACCTAAGCCAATAGTTCTTAGTTCAAAAGAACAGTAATCATATAATTTACGATTAAGGCATCAATGATAAGTGTTTCAACTGAAATCTCATAAGCTCAAACACAGTCCATCATCTCAATTGAAATCTCATAAGCTCGGCAATGCTTTGTGAAACTCCTATATAAGGTAAGGTTCAAGAACACAATCTACCTTATCACGAATCGCTCTCCAAGCCATTGACAAGCTTCTGCAACTCTGCACAAACCATCAGGAAGAAAACATTCAGTTAGAAATCATCGAGCACCAACACCCCCAATAGAAAAAGGGAAAGACACACAAGCTTGTGGCCCTATCGGCTTCCAAGATACCATTGATTTCTTGAGAAGACAACTATTGCCCTTTACACTCCATAACCAATGTGCTTTTTCTCGTTATAAAACTTGTTACATAAACCAGAACACAGAACTCAAAATTCCATATCCAATACCTTATTCTAGTCCCACCCCATCTTAGTAAGCAGGCAAAAGAACCAAACTTTCTATCCATCTTCCGTAAATTATAAACAACCCAAGAGGAAGGCGCCAACCCAAACTGAACCCTTCTCATTGATACACAAGCTACAATGCTTACCTTCCGGCAACAAAAACAAACAGCGCCACAGAAGAATCAATGCCGCAACCCGCAAGCCAATTACGAACTACGGAACGAATCCTTAACGAAGAGCTCGCAATTCATGAACCAAACTAGTCCGCTTCGCATCAATGAGATCGTCAACGACCGAAAGCTGTCTCCGCTGCCCCGTGTATCCAAAAGATTCAAACTTGGAAGCTGTGTTTATGAAATTTAGCGGAGAACAGGGACAGGCGGGAGCCGAGGTTCTCCCGGCCGCAACTGCTACTCCGGAAAGACGGTCCGGTCCGGGTTTGAGGTATGATGTGAAGCTGCGAGTGGGGAAGGGATTATCTCACAAGTCGTAACACATTTTTAAGGAGTATCAAACAAGCCCTCTGCTTTAGGTCATATACAAACTAACACCTCTACTTTAATTTTGTAACTAAAAACGTGAAACGCCCCCTCCATTTTCCATATGATATGAGTGATTGATTATAAAAAAAGAAATTTCCATATGGGTCCTTGGTTATAAATAACTAAAAATTTCATATGGGTGAGTGACTCTGTCTAAGGATGCCCTAAAATTAATGATGGCAATGGGGCGGGCAGGTATTTTAGTACATACTCGTCTGAATTAAGTAGGATTGAGTAATATCAGCGCGAGTACGGACAGATAGGCCAATCATTGTTATGTATTATTGAAAAAAATTCTGTTATTTGATGATGCGGAATTTAAACGAACACACGAAACAAAGGATTTTACGTGGTATCCTTGATCGATTGATTGATCGAGACTAATCCACGGTGAGCTCATAAGAGCTCACGACTGATCTCTTATTAGGATTACATCTTGACGGCTTGCTTACGACAATCTCGTAGCTAAGCTTATATAGACGTAGGGTTAAAACCCTAATGACAACCAAGTTTCCTTCTTTGACAAGGACAAGGAAACAAGGGATTTTGAGGACAAGGAATTAATTATTTTTGACTAAATAATTAATATCCTCAACAAATAGTACACATGCTCGCCCCAAGTAGTCGGATATTAATCACTCAGTATGGATCAAGCCGAGTAATACCCGACAGAGCGAAATCGAATTAGCATAACTACCTAAAACGTAAGAAAGTTTATTATGGGCGTAGTTGTAAACAAATTTCATCCAACTTGAGCAATCAAATCCATTGAAGCAATCTCTTGGAGACATAACTTTATTAAGAAATCGAGTGAGATTTTTTACATTAAGGTGACAAAAGAATTTTTATAGTTAGCTGTGGGAACATTTTGTTGAATGGGGAAAAAGATGGATCAAGGACAGGCTCTAAATAGAGTGCCAGATCAAGGGACTAGCTTGTTTTACGATTAATTTGAACATCAATTTGTATCACATTAGACTTGTTATGTGGATTGCGGTTTTAACAAAAGCAGCTTCTTCTTGGAGCTTCCAAGAAAAAAACAATTGTTTGATGGAATAACTACGTTCCTTTTCACATAGAAAATCTTTGTTCAGCATGAAAAGCAATTGAGTGTACACAGACATTAGGCATACACCAAATGCAAAAAGGATCAATCACAAAAGTCACCACTTGAATTCCACAAACATTTTTTTCGTTCTGTTTATTATTGCATACACTAACGAAAACAACAGAATTCTCTACGAATAGCAAGTTATTTGGCAAACACGAAAACAAATACACAACCCCAAACAATCGGTGATATGTTCTACAAAACCATCGAGTTTCTGGACATAAGAGGTGGCAATTCATAATACGTGAAAACAATTATACAATCACGGACATCAAGCAGCAACCTGGCTGAAGAGTAACTTGCGGATCTGCAACACACAACAAGAACAAGCAAAGAATTCAGTTCAGGTTTGAAAGGTAATCCACATTAATCCACACCGAACAGTTTTCAACAGTCATCGACATGCGAATCTATTTCAGGAATGGAGGTGAACAGGAACGTTCATCCTAAGATTCAACTTTCAGGAATCCCAATAGCTGGGAAGCAAGAGTTCTATTATCAAGCGCTAATGGAAGAAAGGCAGAGGCAGGGTAAGGGTAAAACGTTAGACGAAAACGCTCTATGGGGAGGAAGTTGAAGCATGGAGTGCTTGTTCCTGCTCTAGAAAAGAAGTGAATGGGAAAAGGTTTGATTTAATCAATGAAACAAGTACACATTTTACATTCCAAATTTAGCAACAATTCGTCCTATTCCTCACAGCTTACTCAAATCCCAAAGTCATCAATAAATTAAAACTCGTTTCCAACTTTGTTCCTTTATAACAAGAATCTACTTGCCTATAATAGTTACTGCCTAACGCCTGTTAATTTTTTTATTATTATACCGTTGTTAAACACACACACCCATCCTGTTAGTTACTTTGCATTGCTGTAAACATTTCATAGCCATCAATTCTACTTTTTCTAGAACTCGATCAAATCCTAATCGGAAAAGAAAATGAACTCAGCCAATCCTGATTCATTTCTTCTACCAAACATAATAGTGTCAACTCTCTGTTGCAAGAATGTAAAAATAGAGAGAATAACAGTGTTCATACCACGGGGAGCTTCTGACGGAACACAACATCCAGACGTGCATCGAGGGTATTCTCAAACACGATCTTCCCATCTCGGGACGCTAGGACCACACCTCCAGAGCTAAGCCAGAAAACATTGAAAGTTATCAGGAGAAGGATTTGATTGATCTGCAAACCTCTAAAC